>CM066034.1:961546094-962752594 GCA_033557465.1 Ichthyophis bannanicus | reverse complement strand
CTCAACAAGGACGACCCAACCTCATACCGCCCAATCTCAAGCATATCTTTCCTCGCCAAGATTATTGAAAAGGCGGTTCAGCAGCAGCTACAGGACCACATCGACGACACAAACACCCTTGATGTGCATCAATATGGGTTTCGGCAACATCACGGCGTAGAAACCCTCCTGTTAGCCCTATTGGACAACCTTCTCAAAGGCCTGGAAAACAAGAGCAAGATGTATATGCTCATATTCATAGATATATCGGCAGCCTTCGACTCAGTACATCACCCCACACTACTAGAGCGACTCGAGTCCATGGGCATTTCAGGAACCCCGCTAAAATGGTTCTCCTCTTACATAACAAACAGGATGCAGCAGGTCCAGTTCAACAATGATACATCAACCCCCTTCCCGCAAACCCAAGGCATTCCACAAGGCTCTGCCCTCTCCTCCCTCCTTTTCAACCTATACCTACAACCTGTATGCAAGATTTTCCAGGACCACGACATCAACTACCATATCTACGCTGATGACCTAATGCTTTACACACAACTAGACGCAAATAGCCCAAACCTCAGCAAACTTGAGAAATGCTTACTCGAGCTTCAAATCTGGCTTCAACGCAATAATATGGCCATTAACCACAAGAAAACAGAAGCAATGTGTATCTCCAGGAAACCAGGATTAGTGCCCCCGGCAACGATCACCATGAACAATAACAATTACAACATCAAAACAGAGATAAAATACCTAGGAGTGATGCTGGACAGCAACCTAAATATGGACAAGCATCTTCGAATTACGAACCGGGCAATATTCCACAAATTAAGAGTCTTGCAGCCCCTACGTAGCATACTCGATCATGCCGACTTCAGATCTGTCGCGCAAGCCCTCATCATTCCACACCTGGACTATTGCAATGCCATACTGCAAGGCCTACCAAGAAAAACCATAAATATTCTGCAAATGGCTCAAAATGTTGCTGCCAGAATCATTATGCAAAAAAGGCTATCTGAGCACATTACACCAGTCCTAATTGAGCTGCATTGGCTCCCCATCACGGCACGCATTCAATACAAATTGTTAGTCACTACATTCAAACTCATCCAGAATGTTGCGCCCTCACATCTCAATAGCCTACTATCCAATCTACCCAACAACAGAAGCAGAAGAGCAACAAACCTAAATACCCTCTGTCTCCCGAAGTCCTTCAGAAAGGCTAATGCATGTACCAGTAACAGGGCTTTCTCATTTATAGCTCCAGCACTCTGGAACCGGTTACCAAGTGAACTGCGTGCGATCTGTGATCTAAAAGATTTCAGAAAAAAACTTAAAACGCACCTCTTCCAATCACATTTCAATTTAATCGCATGAAATTCATTCAGGCATATGTAAATATGTTTATAATGATCCTATGCGAAGCCTTAGCAGTCTGTCTTGTGTAACTATGTATATAAGTACCTTCTGTAAAGTGTAAATATGTATATAAGTACCTTGTGTGAAGTCCTATCCTCAATCAATTGTAAATCTGTAACCCTTTTTAATATGTGCTACCCTCCTCTCTAATCGCATTGTACATACCCCTAATTACTGGCCAGTACAACCAACCTTACCTTGTATAGCAACCGCTGCTGATCACTGGAAGCAGCGGGATACAAATTTGTACGTAAATAAATAAATAAATACATTTACATGCAGAATAGGCTATTATAAAATTAGGTTATGCCTAAAAGTATACCCAGTGCAAATAGTTCTGTATTTATAGAGTAGGCATGTTCAGGAGAGGAATGTGGATGGAGTATGAGCAAAGTCATGATTTGCATGTCTTGAGACTACTTGCATGTCATCGCTTTGAGCAACCAGTGCCATCCAGTGTCCCTACTACTACATACAATTGCCCTCATGGGGACAATTATATAAGACGTGTAGAAAGATATAAACTTGTTCCACATGTGAGTCTTTGTTTTTCAGGACTTATGTGTGCAAATGGGCACTTCCATGCACACTTTGGCTGGTCACTATTCCATAAGCACAAGTGGACGTGCCCATCATGCGTATATTCGTCCTATGCTCTGCACATGCATAGAGGCGGGGCATAAGAGGAGCATAGGCATGGCCTCTAAGGACACGTGAATAGTTAAGGAAGGGTGAACTAAAATTGAAGGATGAGAGATTGATAGTTGCAACCCAAGACAGTGGCATCTAGATGATTATTAATCAGATCTTGTTGCAAAAATTGCAGTAGTCTGAATATTATTTATATGAGTCATACTGGCAGTTAACATTTAATATGAAGATATGAAAAGTCATGCATTTGATGTGTTTTACCACCTTGAGACACTATTGCCCTGGGATTTCTCTCCTGGTCTGAATACATTGCTTCTCACCCCTTTCTCATATTTTTCATTTGGCTTTCAACACACTAAGTGCATAGTGGAGAGACTGAATGAATTCTTTGTTTTGGCTTTACAGAAAAAGATGTAGAGAAGTTACCCATGATTGAAATGATATTTAAAGTAATGCATCGGAAGAACTGAAAAAAATATCGATAAACCGGAAAGATGTATTACAACTATTTCAGAAACTAAACAGTACCAAATCACCAGGACCAGGTGGTATACATCCAAGGGTACTCAAAGAACTGAAATATGAGATTACAGACCTACTATTAGTAATCTGTGAACTATCATTAAAATCATCTGTAATACCTGAAGATTGGTGAATGGCAAATGAAACACCAATCTTTAAAAACGTTCCGGGGCGATCCAGGAAACTGCAGACCAGTGTGCTTGACATCAGTACTGGGCAAAATGTTAGAAACCATTATAAAGAACAAAATTACTGAACATGTAGATAGTCATGGTTTAATAAGAGAAAGCCAACATGGCTTTAGCCAAGAAAGGTCTTGTTTTACTAATTAGTTATATTTTTTGAAGGGGTGAATAAACAGGTAGACAAAGGTGAGCCAATAGATATAATGTATATGGATTTTCAGAAAGCTTTTGACATGGTCCCGCATGAGAGACTCTTGGCAAAATTAAAAATTCATGGGCTAGGAGTCAGTGTACTATTGTGGATCAGGAACTGGTTAAAAGATAGAACACTGCAGGTAGGGCTAAATGGCCAATTTTCCCAATGGAGAAAGGTGAATAGTGGAGTATCCCAGGGATCTGTGTTGGGTCCACTGCTTTTTAACATATTTGTAAATGACCTGGAAATGGGACTAACGAGTGAGGTAATCAAATTTGCAGATGGAATTATTCAAAGTTGTTAAAACCCAAGAGGATTGTGAAAAATTGCAAGAGGACCTTGATAAACTGGAAGACTGGACATTCAAATGGCAGATGAAATTTAATGTGGACAAGTGCAAAGTTATGCACCTAAGAAAGAACAACCCAAACTATGGCTACATATTGCAAGGTTCCACATTAGGCACCACCACCCAGGAAAAAGATTTAGGCATCATCGTGGATAACACGTTGAAATCCTCCACCCAGTCTGCAGTGGCAGCCAAGACAGCAAATAGAATGCTAGGAATCATAAGGAAAGGAATGGAGAAGAAAATCAAGGATATTATAATGCCTCTGTATCGTTCCATGGTGTCACCGCACCTTGAATATTCTGGTCGCCGGAGTGGAATGGGTAAACATGGATCGATTGTTTATGCCATCAAAAAATAGAAAGACTAGGGGACATGCAATGAAGCTACAATGTAACCCGTTTAAGACTAATAAGAGAAAATATTTTTTTTCACTCAATACGTAAACAAACTCTGGAATTTGTTACCAGAAGATGTAGTAAAAGCTGTTAGTGTAGCTGGGTTTAAAAGAGGTTTGGACAAGTTCCTGGAGGAAAGGTCCATAAATCATTATTAAGGAGGAGCTGTGAAATCCACTGCTTGCCCCAATACAAGCATTGTGGAACCTGTGTGTCTTTTTGGGAACCTGCTAGGTACTTGTGATCTGGACTGGTCACTGTTGCCAACAGGATATTGTCTTGATGGACCTTGGTCTGACCCAGTATGGCAAACCTTATGTTCTTATGCTTTTATGAGTGTTGTGTTCAATTTTGTAGATCATACCTTGCTAAGAATATAAGAAAACTTTAAACAGTTCAGAGGAAGGTGAAAAAAATGACGTAGGGTCTGTGCCAGATGATGTATAAGAAGAGAAGACTTGACTATGGGGTATGTTTACTAAACCGCGCAATTGTGCGGGGTGCACTTGAGCGTGCGCTAAGGTACCTTAGCGCACGCTAATAGTGTGTTTTTGTGCCCCGCACACGTGCGCGCTGCACTAACGGGCCCGCACAAGTGTGCGGCGCGCTGATGTGCGATAGAGGAGTGGAAAGGCATTCTGAGGGCGGAGGAAGGCTCCCGAGGGGCGGAGGAATGGGGTCAATGGGTGGAGAGTGGGAGGGGAGAGACTCCCCGCACAGGAGCGGGGCCGAAATTCGATGAAAAAAATACCGCGAGTGAAAACCTCGCGTTAGAGCCGATTTAAAGGGAAGAGAAACCATTTCTGTCAGCAATGTACAGCAAAACCAGGGAAACCTACTAAACGTGAGCAGTGTGATACATGTGCACAGAACAAAATAGCATATAAAAATTGAAAATGACCACAACAAAATTCTAATAAATTATAAACCAGCTGGGCAATAGTGATAGTCATGGAAAACATCAAAAAACACTCCCAATAAAGCTCCAAAAAAGAAATATGAATTTTAGAAGGGTCTACGCTCCGTCCCCATACAAGGTGAATGATCCCACAGTGAAATTGTGCAGAGCAGGGTTTATGACTCCTTTGGCCAGGTTTCCTATCTCCAGGGACTGTGGCCACAGTGTGGTGCAGGGAACACAGACAGTGTGTTCAGAAGCCAAAGATCACCAGTTCAAGTTCCAGCTGGGGCTCCTGCAAACCCAATCCCCATATTTTACCCACCACTAAACAATGATAGTAAAGAGCAACCTTTTTTGCAGATAACATAAGCATGGTCCAAACACCTCTATTTTACCCTACAGAGCACAGACACCAGAAACATGCGCATTACCTAGACCACAGTCCCCTCAATGCAGTCCTGGAGGCAAATATATCATTTAGCTGTGATGCTGTCAGCAAAATAAGGCCATGTCAGCATGGTGGCGGAGGGGTACCGTTGGTGGAGGGGGCAGTGGCTGCTGCCCACAGCAGACGGTGGCCTAGCCCCCTTCACGTGGGTGCAGTGCCCTCCAACAGACAGGCCCTGTCTGACAAACAGCCATGAACTCCCCAGGGAATGCACTGCTTTTGTGCTAAGACGGTGGTGCAGCGGACACAGCCAGTGCCTTTAGAACCAGAAGATCACAGGTTCAAATCCCAGCTGGGGCTCCTGCCAACCCAGTCCCCTTATTTTACCCATGAAGAAAATATGGTAGTAAAGACTGAATCATTATTACTGAGACCATAAGCATGGGTCAAGTACCTCTATTTTACCCTACACAGCACAAACACCATAGAAATGTGCATTACCTACGGCAGAATTCCCCAAATGCAGTCCTGGAGGGCCAAACACCATTCAGTTTCCATGCTGCCTCTAATAAAGATGCCTGTGCTGCATATCTATGCACCACCCCCATGGTATGCAGATGTATCCATGCATATTCATGAGGGACAGCCTGAAAACCCGAACAGTGTTTGGCACACCAAGACTGGAGTTTGGAACCTCTGCCGTAAAGCAGCAGCCAACAGGGCCAGACACACCCACACCCACACCCACACCCACACACACAGTCCCCATTGGCTAATGCCTCCTGGAGAGGCAGGACATTGGGCCCTGCGTGCATCTCCCAATACTAGCACTTGCATACCTTAGCAATGCCACCCTACACCTGGGTATATGGTACACACCTATCAAACGTTTCCTATGATTACTGGCAGATAGCAAGTCCTACGTTAAGCACAGTTTGCTCATTGAGCTCCATCATAACAATCTTTCTGATGTCTGCGGTGTGTGCTTCAGGTCTGGTCTCTGACAGTGTTTACCACCCTGGGGAGTGACCCCCAACAGTATTGCGTAGCATATCCATGCCTGTACTGTGCCCAGGACTGGTGTGGTGGGCAGGGCTGCTAAACTCCTCTATAGTAGCACAATGCTGGCATAGGTGTGGGAGTGTGTGTCTGTCTATACAGTGTGTGGTGGCTGCAAACACCCTCCACAGCCCACACTGCCAGCACTGTTGCCAGTATTGGCCTGCCAATGTGCATATTGAGGAGCAAGGTACCATGGGTATAGCCCGGACAGGGTGACCTGGCCAGGATGCATCTGCACAGGGCATAGGGCACTGGCTGGGACATTGTAGTGCCTGGCCACCACCTACACAGACAGGGTGACCTCAGTATGTCCCGCTGGGGGATCACTCTCACCCTGACTGTGCAGTGACGACAGCATGGCTAGGCACCCCCATAGTGCTATATAGTATTTCTCTCATGTGATATGGGTTTCTTTTTGGGGCCCAATCACTGATTTATCTGCTTGTTGTGTATGCTGACATCCCAGTTCTGAGTGCATGCATTTCCACTGGGAACATGTACTATGGACTAGCTAGCAGACTGTTTGCAGCTGGTATGTGTCTTGATGGAGTGGCTTGCAGGGTGCAGTGGCTGAAGGCTTGCTGCAGGAGAATATCAGATAGTGGTGGGGTGCAGCTTAGTATATCCAGGCCTAATGTCTGTCTGCTATTGTGTTATGGATGTGTAAAGAGCTGCATTGACTGCCCTGTGGGGTATCTGTTCCCCAGCAGGACTGGGGTTGATGGTCCCCTCTACTGCCACCATTGCAGGGAGGTAGAATGTGGATCTGTTGATGGGAGGCCCTGTTTGCCAGCCTCAGCCCTGGAGGAGAGTGGTGGTGGTGGTGGTGCATGGCCCACCTGGGGGTCCATGGGGGCTACACCTGACTGAGACAGACAGAGATATCCAAGGTGTTTCTGCAGAAACTACCTATCTCACACATTAACACTGCTTTGGACCTCCTGCATGGCCTCTTTCAGCTATTGAAGGTGCTGTGGACCTGGTGCTGGGCGCCTCACCGCACCCTCAGGGTGAGCACAGTACCCACACAATGTGACGGTGTGTAGCTACTCTGTGCCAGTAAAACACACGGTCAGTAGCCCCTACTAGGCCGAGGTGCTGTGGGGGTGCACATGGTCACTTCCCCCTACCAGGCCGAGGTGCTGTGGGGGTGCATTCCCCATCTTGTGTTTATCTGTGGACAGCTGATTTGCATGTGCAGTGCATCATGGGTACGGGTGGGCTAACCCTATCCTGGTGACCACAGTAGACTGTCTGTGTGGTGACGTGCACTCCTCTGCAGCCAGCCAGGGGCTTGCTAGCAACTATAGGGCTGTAGCACAATGGTTACTTCACTGCCTGTGGATCCAGACATCATGGGTTCAAACCCACAGTGGGGTTATTTGATGGGGCTGCCCAGAGCATTATCTCTTTTTAATGTACATAATTGCTGCCAGCAAAAACACCCTCATTGTACTGTACCCATAAGGTGCCTCAGAGGGCGCTTTATAGGGCGCCCTATAGGTTACCTTATGGTTACCGTCCATATAAGGTGCACTATATGTTATCCTGTGGAGCAACTTATAGGGTGCCCTATAGGGGACATTTTAGGGTGCCGTGGCGGACAGTGCACTTTATAATGTGCCCTATGGAGTGCCTTATAGGGTGCCTTATACGGCACCTTCAATTACGACACATGAGAACCTGTTTGCTGGCAGCAATTAATAACATAAAAATAAAGTGCTGCAGGACAAAATATGTACATTGCAAAGCTGATGCCACAGCCAGCCTTACATATTTGGCACACTGGGGAGCAAACTCATGACCCCTGTATCAGCAGTCAGTGCCTTAACCATTGTGCTCCACTGCTGCTCCGCCTTGCCTGTCAGCACACCTACTTATGCTTTTCATTCCTTAAACTGCACAGTGCTGCCATAACAAACAGTACTCTGACCTTGCGGTACCTCATACGGCACCCTATAAAGTGCCCTATAAGCAACATTCTAGGGTGCCTTGGCAGACAGTGCACTTTAAAATGTGCCTTATGGGGCGCCTTATGTTAACACGCTTTGAGAGTGCGTTTGCTAGTAGTGATAATTAAAATAAAAATAAAATGCCTCCTAAAGCAATCTTCCCCATAATATGTAATGCCTCAGCCAGTCTTGTTCATTGGGCACTGTGGGGGATTGAACCCCTGGCCCCTGCACCATTGGTCAGTGTCTTAACCATTGTGCTGTGGTTCTGTTCCTGTGCTTGCACATCAGTGCGCCGCCTTATGCCGCCCAATATTAAACTGGCTCCTAAAGTAATGCCTCAGCCAGTTGTCTTCATTGAGCACTGTGGGGGATTGAATCCCTGAACTCTGCATCATTGGTAAGTGTCTTTACCATTGTGCTGTGGCTCTGCTCTTCTGCTTACACATCAGCGCGCCACTTATGCCTCCCGCGCAGCTTTCCCATGCACTAATGTGCGGGGCGCACATGGGCGCCGCGCACCTTAGCGCATATTTAAATCACGGTTTTTCTTTTTCAGAAAGAAACGCCCACTCTTTATATGGCACCCGCACACTAGCGCGGCCCGCACATTCGCGGGGTTTTAGTAAACATACCCCTATGTATATTCTAGGGAAAGGAGGGACAGAGGAGGTATGAACTGACGTTTATATACTCCAAAGATATTACTGAACAAACAAACCTTTTTCAAAGATGGGGATGCTGTAAAACTAGGGAACATGAGATGAAACTGAAAGGAGCTAAATTTAAAGGCAACATCTGGAAATATTTTTCCATGGAAAGAGTGGTGGATGCCTAGACTGCCCTCGCAGTAGAAGTAGTGGGGGCAAAAACGACTAAATTCAAAAAGTCGTGGGATAAACACAAAGGATCTCTATTTCTACTCAAAGCAAAACGTGCATGATTTTCATACAACAAAAACATATTAAGAGGGTGGGGAGGGGGGTAACCTGCATGGACCAGCAGTCACGACTCTACTAAAAAAAGGGATAACATGCATGGAGTAGCAGTTACAACCACAAAAGCCTCATGGGCAGACTGGATTGGCCATGCTGTTTTTTATCTACAGTTTTACTATGCTACAGTTTTCCAGCATTTCCAGCTCATTCCGACGAACGCAGTTGCAGGTCAGTACATTGGCTTCATGGTAAGGCTGATACTAGTAGGATGATCGATCACAGCTCAGTGCATATTTTCCGCCAGCACATTATCCTCTGTGAATTAGAACATTGTTCTTCAGTCAGAGACAAGTTAATTGAGTAGGTTTATTGATGCTAAACAGGCAGGCAATGATAGTCTTTGACAAAGATACACCTTCAAACTGTCAGTGCTCTGCTTCAAAAAAATAAAAAACCTAAACTACAAAGCTTCATAATAGAAGGAAAACATTATGGACCATCTATTTGTAAAGAAAGAAATGTCCCCTATTTTTCAATGGTACATCGAGCTCTGAAGATGAATGGTCGTGAAGGTACATCATCTCTGACCTTGATTTTTGTCTTAAGCAATAAAAAAGGTAAAGAAATAAGATATCCTGCAGTCCAGAACATTTCAGCTATGATAAGAAGAGCTTACTGGACAATCTGGTAGCTAATCAAGGGCAATGTCTCCTAACTGTTCTAGTTAGAAAGAATACATTTGCTGTGAAATAACTATATTTTTTTTGCACTGAGATTTGCTATTTCAGGCAATTTCCAACTGTAAACTGTTTCTTTGTGGATCTATGACATTTATGGCTTATTGCCAGGGCTGGCCCGTCCATTGAGCAAGAATGTTTTTTGCACAGGGCCCCGCGTTTCAGGGGGCCCCGCGCAAAGAACATTCTGCTTTTTTTAAAAATGAAATTTAAAAAAAAAACGGGCCGCTGACGCCGCGGCAGCATGGAGTGTCCCGCGGGGCCCCCTCTGCCCAGCTGAACTCTCCCGGCGCGGCTGAAGCCCTCTGTTCCGGCTTACAGATACGCGAAGGGAGAGTGTCTCCCTCGCGTCTCTGTTAAGCCCGCAGGGGCAGATGGGAAATTTCCCATCAGCCCCTGCTTCCCATCAGCCCCTGCGGGCTTAACAGGGACGCGAGGGAGACACTCTCCCTTCGCGTATCTGCAAGCCGGAGCAGAGGGCTTCAGCCGCGCCGGGAGAGTTCAGCCGGGCAGAGGGGGCCCCGCGGGACACTCCATGCTGCCGCGGCAGCAGCGGCCCATTTTTTATTTTATTTTAATTTCCATGAGCCGATGGGGGGGGGGGGGGTTAGGACTGGCAAGGGGCTGTGGGCTGTGGGCTGATGGGGGGGGTTAGGACTGGTAATGGGCTATGGGGGGGTTAAGACTGGTAATGGGCTATGGGGGGGTTAAGACTGGCAATGGGCTGTGGGCTGATGGGAGGCTGTCTGGAAATGGGGTGATGGGGGGTTAGGACTGGTAATGGGCTATGGGGGGGGGTTAAGACTGGCAATGGGCTGTGGGCTAATGGGGGCTGTCTGGAAATGGGGTGATGGGGGGTTAGGACTGATAATGGACTATGTGGGGGGGTTAAGGCTGGTAATGGGCTGTGGGCTGATGGGGGGGGGTTAGTACTGGTAATGGGCATTGGGGGGGTTAAGACTGGTAATGGGCTGTGAGCTGATTGGGGGTTAGCACTGGTAATGGGCGATGGGGGGGTTAAGACTGGCAATGGGCTGTGGGCTGATGGGGGCTGTCTGGAAATGGGGTGATGGGGGGTTAGGACTGGTAATGGGCTATGTGGGGGTTAGGACTGATAATGGGCTATGGGGGGGCTAGGACAGAAAATGGGCTGATGGGGAGGGGTTAGGACTTGAGGTGGGCTGATGTGGTTAGGGCTGGTAATGGGCTGTGGGCTGATGGGGGGTTTAGGACTGGCAATGGGCTATGGGGGGCTGACTGGAAATGGGCTGATGGGGTTAGGACTGGAAGTGGGCTGATGGGGGTTAGGACTGGTAATGGGTTATGGGGGGGGCTTAAACTGAAAATGGGGTGATGGGGGGTTAGGACTGGAAGTAGGTTGACGGGGGGCTAGGACTGGTAATGGGTTGGGGGGTTGCTAGGACTGGAAATGGGCTGAGCGGAAGTGGAGGCTTGAACTGCAAATAGCTGATGGGGAGGGGGCTTGGAATGGAAATGGGCTGTGAGGGAAGGGAGCTAGGACTGAAAATGGGCTGATGGAGCAGCTAGGATAGGACTGGAAATGGGCTGTTGGGGGGTGCTAAGATTGGAAATGGG
Source organism: Ichthyophis bannanicus (assembly GCA_033557465.1). Taxonomy (NCBI): domain Eukaryota; kingdom Metazoa; phylum Chordata; class Amphibia; order Gymnophiona; family Ichthyophiidae; genus Ichthyophis; species Ichthyophis bannanicus. Next base: position 962,741,318 of record CM066034.1, on the reverse strand, counting down.
CTGTGGTGGGGGCTTGAATTGAAATGGACTCATGGAGGGGCTAGAACTGGAAGTAGGCTCATGGGGGGGGGTTGGACTGGAATTGGGCTGAGTGGAGGGGAGCTATGATTTGACATGGGCTGATGATGGGGCTAGGAAATGACTAGAAATGGGCTGATGGGGGGGCTAGGATTGGAAATGAGCTGATGAAGGGACTCAGACTGGAAATGGATGGGGGAGCTAGGACTGGAAATGGGCTGATGGGGGGCTAGGACTGGAAATGGGCTGATGCAGGGACTAGAAAGGAATGGATGCTGGGTGAGACTGGAACTAGAAGGGAGCTGATGTTGGGGGAGGATTAGAATGGGATGGGGTTGGGAGAGTAAAATGGAGAGGGGAAAAATATTTTGTGTGGGAGGGATGAAAAATCTATAATTGGCCGGGTATTGGGAGAGTAAGTGGGGATTGAGGATGGAGGGGTAAAATTTGTGAGGATGAAATAGGAATGAGGAAAGAGCAAAAGGAGAAAGATTAGTATGTTAAAGCAGATGTAGAGAGAGAGAATGGAAAAAAAACTAGAAGAGAGAAGAAAGGACAAATGGACAGCAGATGATGGAGAGTTAGCAGAAAACATGAAGAAACCAGAAGAAAGTGGCTGGACCTATTGCAACTGAAAAAAATGCACAAAAGGTAGAAAGATATCTCTTTATTTTGAATTTATTAACTGGAATTTGAAAGCTCTGGGAAATGTGCATCATTAACATCTGTGCTTTGTTTGGTACAAGAGGAAATTAATTTATAGTTTTATTTCTACAGTGTTGTTGTACATTCCAAGTTTGGCTTTTGGGGTTCCCAGTTTAATTATTGCCTTCCTGTTTCTAAATTGTGATTCCTTGTTTGGTGATGGTCTATGTTCTGCATGTGTAACTGAGCTGAGGTATTCTGTTTATGTAATTCCTATTTGACAATGCCACTTGTTCTCTTTCCCCAGTATTCTCTGAAATGTATTGGTTTAATATTTGCAGTGTTGCCTTTTGATAGGTAGGGTATGGTGCTTTGTGAGTCCTGGTAATGCTGTCAGGATACGGCGGGTTTGCTATGGGTTCTAAATGGGCAGCGTTTGTAGTAGTTCCTAATGTGCCTGGCGGTTGGCACTGGATTATAGTAATGTAAAAATCTTTTAGTCTTTCTTTTATCCATACACTCATTAAGAGACATGTTTACTAAAAGTTAGTGTATGGTAACATTATGCAAATATTTATGCAAATAAGGCCACTTATGCAAATGAGGCACCGCACCGAGTCTCCGCACATGGCCCCGCACCCCCCTTGGGCCGCCCCTGCTTATTGCAGAACTGTTAGATGCTGGAAAAGACATCATTGACCATTCAAAATAGCCAGTTTGGCCTTTTAGGTTTGACACCAGGCATATTGGGTACCCTAGTGTTAAGCAATATTTGGTGAGAACCCCTGTCTGAAATAGACTAGGGCTATTGTTTTTTGTGGCAAGAGTACCACTTACCCCAGCTCATGGATAAAGGTATAACTAGCTAGGAATTTTTTGACGTCCTAATCTGGAGAGAGAGGGGAGGAGTGTGTGATGTAATTAGAAACTGTAAGAGGGGTGTTTTTGAGGATAAGCTGACCCAAGACGTCTCCAGTAAGGTTAGTATATCTTACCATAAATTTCCCTAAAGTAAAATAGCACAATGATAAGCTCTTTTGCTGACAGTTAAAGATGCATTATAATTGAGCCTGTCAAGGTCGTGCTGTTTACAATTCCGGCAGTAATTTTGGAAGGAAACATGGAGCCATTCTAAGATACTCAAAAAAGGTAATGCAGGCGTGTACATGGATATCGCATCCATGTATAGTGGAAAGATCCATTTTACAAGCCTGTTTTTGGTGTGCCATCGAATCAGTGCCAGCACCTGGCAAACTGTGGATAGTTGTCCGTGTTGCTACTGTCCCTTGGGTTTTCTTGCCAATGTCTGAGTAAAAGTGGTTTGCCAGGCCTTTTTTCAACAGACATGAAAAAAAGCCTCAAAGCAGATAGTGTACAATCAAAAAAATATGCTATCAAAAAGTAAACACTAATCCAGTTAAATTAAATAGAACAAAGAAGGTGTTAAGCATCAGTAAAAAATGGTATACAAAATCTTCTGTGGAGGTGCGTGGCCTGAGAGAGGAGGTGCGCCACCTGTCCCAGTCTCCCCTCCAGCTGGAAGGCAGTTAGGGCAGTAGGTGGGTGGGACTGTACTGATAGGCTGAGGGAGAAACCAATCAGAGCCACTGGGCCATGTGCACTAGCACTCCTTGTGGCCTCGGGCAAGTCCCTTAACCCTCCATTGCCGCAGAAAAATCCAACGTCCCTGTTTAATGTACATGACCAAGGTTAAGTTACAGTGTAAACGGGTTTGACTAAAATGTTAAAGTGGTATAAAAGAACCTGTTAGTTAAATAAATAAACAAATAAATGTCAGATGCTTGTAAAGCACTGTAAATATTATAATAAAAGAGTAGTGTTTAGAAGGGAGTTGCTGCTTTCCACTGCTGTCATTATTCATCGTCACTGAGGAAAACTGCACCAAATATTGCATTGGTAAGGACTGCCCTGTACCAGGCATCTGATGCCTCTGATACATGTGTGATATTGTGTGCCATGGCCACAGGGAGCACTGTAGAACCAAAACCACCCACTCCACGGCTGCAGGGGTGGGCCTACAAGTGCCGATGACATGCATAGTCACATAACATAGTAACATAGTAAATGACGGCAGATAAAGACCAGTATGGTCCATCTAGTCTGCCCAGTATGATGGCAAAAGTAGGTGCACCTGCAGTTCCGTGCAGGCCACCTCTCCCCATGTCTTTGTTTAGGGGTGAACCCACCACTCCATGTAGGACACCCCTATTTGTTGAGAAATTAGATGGTTCAGTTTATTCAGTTTATTTTGATTTTATCCTGTTGCTGTAAAGGGATCCACTGTGTCTGTCCCATGCCATTCTGAATTCCGTCACTGTGTTTGCCCCCACCACTTCCATCGGGAGGGCGTTCCAAGCATCCACCACCCTTTCTGTGAAAACGTATTTCCTGACATTGCCTTTCAATTTACCCCCTTGCAGCTTCATGTTATGCCCTCTAGTTTTACAGCTTCCCCGTCTTTGGAAGAGGTTTTTTTGTTCATTATTTCCCTTTAAGTATTTAAAGGTCTGAATCATATCTCCCCTATCCCTCCTCTCCTCCAGTGTGTACATGTTTAGGTCTTCAAGTCTCTTCTCATAAGGCTTCTGACGCAGGCTCCAAATCATTTTGGTCACCTTCCTCTGAACAGTTTCCAGTCTTCTTACATCCTTTGCAAGATATGGTCTCCAAAACTGAACACAGTATTCCAAGTGAGGCCTTGTACAGTGGCATAAGTACCTCTTCCTTTCTGCTGGTAATTCCTCTTGTATGCAGCCCAACATCCTCCTGGCTTTTGTCACCGCCTTGTCGCACTGTTTTGCCACCTTGAGATCTTCAGAAATAATCACACCAAGGTCTTTCTCCTGATCCATGCAAGATAAATATTGTTGTCTGTGGGTTGCACTATCCGGAGGCACCTGCCAAATGATGGGCCATCCCACAGCAGCTGGAGGGGCACTTGCCTAACACCCCTGTGTCACAGACTGAGGAAGGGGAGGTGAGGTGGCAGCCTTGTGTGTGTGAGTCATGTGCTGCCCTCCACATGAGTGTATTATAATGGTGTTCTTCATAAGTCTCACTTTGGTCCCAACATGATGATAATTGTCTACAGGATAGCCATGTTAGCATGGACACTGGAGTGGCAAAAATGACAGAAGTCTCATAATTTTGTAAGTGGTATATGGCAGCAGTGTGTCTAGCTGATGTGACACCTGGAGCAGACACCCACGCACCTGTCCCCCGTGTGCATGTGCGGCTAATGTACCCTTTGTTGTTTTCTGGCTTGCAGTGCGGCTCCCTTCCAGGCCAAATTCCTTTAGTGCGGCTATTACCACAACACCTCAGGAGGGAACAGCGGGGTCCTGGAGTTGAGGCAACGCAGTAAGCCAGCTAACAACTGAAAGTGGGTTTGCAGAGTTAGAGACACCCTCATGTGGGCCCATATTGTAAACACCAAGGCCAACTGCACCCACTGCCTCCTTGGTACGCCAGTGCTATAAGGTGCCCAGTGCTTGTCTCATATTTATCCCAACAATAACTTCAGAGGTGTACTTCATTGGCATGTGCAGTGGAGTTAAAGAAAGACTGCAGAATGGGAGAGTAACCTAATGCTCAGAACAGCAGATTGTTAAGCAAGAGACCTCAGTTTGATGCTCCCCAGCACTTCTCATGCCCTTTGGGTAAGTCATGTACTCCTCTGAATAAAGGTCTGGCATCCTCATCTGGTCATACCGCCCAGAAACCCCAGGAGCTGCTGGGTCACCAGGAGTGAGCACTGACTCAAAGGCACACATTGCGTTTCACCAGATAGCTGCATGACATCTGTCCAATGACAACATGTGCATAACACGCAGCAAAAAAGACCACTCAGAGCCCATAGCAAATCTGCTGTAACAATAACATTACACTGCCAGGACTCACACAATACCAAACCGATCCATGAAAAGGCAGCACAATCTATACAGTTTCTGGAATACGACGACAGTACCTTTCATACTGGGACAACAGGACAAATGGAACTCATCTTGAGCTCTACACAGAAACACCATACACGGAATATCACACCTCTGTCACAAAGTAAAACCCAGAGAGACCCTCACCAAAAAAATAACTGGGAGCCACACATCAGAAGCCAAACCTTGCACTCACAGCAACACAAGTGAAATACAAATGGCAATGCATGTCGGCTAGTACTGAACAGGACTTCAGCAATGCACAATTCCCAAAGCACATATCTGCAAGTGCTGTCATCCCCCACCAATACTGTGTTCTACCCCTGTGGTGTGGCATTTGTATTTACATATGTAATGGCCACATTCTCTCTTCTGCTTCCCTCTGTCATCATCGAACACTCTTTCCAGTGTCAGCTATCTCTTTGCTATTTCTCCTCATGCCCCCTACCGTTGCACATTCCTTCTCTATATCTGTATCTGACATATTGATCCTTCCCTCTTAGCAGTTTCCCCCATGTCATTCTCTACACCATCTCTATCCACTCTGATGTCACCCTCCCTCTACACCTCTATCACCTCATGACTTCACAACTATTAGTCATCTACTTCTGTCACCTCCAACCCATCTAATTTTTCCTAGCTCACTCCTTTCTTATTCCCTCTGACCCACTCTCCAAGACCCCAGTCCCATTCCTTTTACACACCCTTCTCCTCTCCCTCATCTTGCCACAACCCTCAATGGCCACTCCTACATGGTTCCACTTTGTCCTCCATCTTGCCTCTCTCTTCCACAGCCACAGACTCTACATGGTGCAGCATCTCACCGTCCCTTGCCCGTCCCTCCACCCCTGCGGTCAAGTACCCCCTCTCTTTCTTTTCCAATGTCTACGTCTTCTCTCCCTCACCAAATAATTACCAGCCTTCTACCCCCACACTCTATCTGTTGCCCCCCCACCCCCCACCCAGTGGTCTAGCATCAACATTCTCTATCCATGCTTCAGAACCAGCACTTTCCTCATCTTTCTTCCTGTCCATCATTCAGAGCCCAGTCTCTGCACCCCCTCTCTCTCTTTCTCACTTTGTCCACCCCTCAGAGCCCAGTGTCTGCCTCTATCTCTCTCTCTCTCTTTCTGTCTCTCCCACCCAAGGCAGAGCTGTTCTTTCTCTTAGTCTGGCCTCCCCTCACTGTCATCACACAGAAACAGATCATTGCAGCCTGCACACAAGCACACTCCACGCATCCCCTCCATGCAATCCCCTCCCCTCAGTAACAGGAACGTTGCAACAGAGGGGGTGGGGGTTGTACCAGACTTCAGCATGCGGGTATGTATGGGTCCCCCAGTTCCCAGGGAGCCGCCATTATTAATATATCTAACTGATTGCCTCTCACTACCACTGCCTGCCTACTGCTCATCTCCACTGCCTGGCACCACTGCCAACACCACTAGCTGCCTGTAACCTGGCTCACTGTGCTAACTGTGCTACCCTCTCCCATGTCTGCTACCCTGTGTGAGTGCCCAGTGGGTCGCTGTGGCCCTGAGTACAGGCATGATGACAGCCTCTGATAAATGACATACCAAGCATCCGGGAACATATATATGTGTATGAATATGGTGTAGCAGTGTTGCTCCATTGGGGGGAGGGACTATACATTCTTTCCTGCTTGTATGCGGTTATATTGGTCACATTATTGTGAAGTACTGGTGCAATTACTGGAAGTGTTCTTGCCTTTTGAATAGGAAGGCTCCTGCTGGCCCTATGCTTTGAGGCAGACACCCCCTCCTCCCCTGAGCCCAGGGTGTGGGGGGCAGGGAAGAAAGAAGAAAGGTCATTCAGTGTGTGCTGGGACTCCCCACCCCCACCTCCAGCTCAGTGTGGTGGGAGTCATCTGCAGCAGCCCTGCTGCCGTTACCGCCTACAGCCAACTGGTGAGTGAGGCCCAGTGTGAGGGCCACACTGCAGCTGGGAAAGCAGCAGAAATGATGTCAGAGTTGCACAGCCCAGAGTCACATGGCAGGAGCTGTTAGAGACAAGTTCCTTATGAAGGGCACTTTAGGATCAGATATTGTAGTCATTTCCCTGGCCCCAGAAGGCTTATAATAAAAGCTTGTACCTGAGGAGTAACAGAGGAATTAGAACCCTTCTCTTTCTAGTACTAGGTTACTGCCCTCACCACTAGGCCACTCCTCTACTCCAGAAGAGCCTCACTGAAGTATGTGCTACCAAGGGTCCATTGAATAGTGAATAATCTAACCAGACTTTATGCTGCATTGGATCTTTGAGCGACAACTTGGAGACACCAGAGAACAGGCAGATTGGCCAGAGAAACAAAAAGAGAAAAGCAGAGCTTTTAAATTTAGAACCCAGCAGAGAGCTTGTAGTTTAAATTTCATAAGAAGTTAGAGCCTAGCAGCAGTTAAGAGCTATAATTTAAATCAAATCAGAATTTAGCTTACCTCAGCAGCACAAGACAGAGTACTGTATAGCAGCCCTCTTTTAATGTGTTATTTCCCACCCTCACTCCCCACACCCACCCACCCCTGGGATAATCATAGCTTTATAGGTACTTACACATCTTAAAAGACAGGAGGTGCTTTCAGGTGAAGCTCATTACCCAAATCAGTCATACACTAAGGACCTGAGATTAATTAAGCTTCAGGTGAACAAGGTATATTAAACGTATTAGGTACAGGTTTATTGGTATAAATACCCATAGCAACCCCTAGTAAGTAAGAACTTAAAGATCTAGACACAAACTTAAAACTAAGATGCAGACAGCAGTCCAGCAGCGGGATGGGGGATTTCAAGTCTTTTGCATTGAGTGTCACATGTATGATTTTCTCCCAGTTGGTGAGAGGTCTTACATGTGCACTAGGTGCAAGGAGCTCTTTGCTCTCAGGGAACAAGTCCGTTCTCTAGAGGCTAAAGTGGCAGACTTGGAAAACATAAGACAGACAGAGAGGTACATAGACGAGACCTACAGGGATATAGTCCTGAAGTCCCACCTCCAGTCTGGCAGCACCCCTGTTGCCATGGAGGAGAGAGGTCACGTGACAGGAGAGCATCACCCTGGTGTGGCAGGAAGTGATCCTGTAACTAGGACCTGTCCTCTAGGTGATGTAAAACCCTCTCGCACCGAGGAAGTTTCTCCAGGGCCATGTGCCCATGAGGGAAGGGTTAGGACAGCCGTTATAGTTGGTGAATCGATCATTAGGCATGTAGATAGCTGGGTGGCTGGTGGACATGAGGATCGCCTGGTAACATGCCTGCCTGGTGCGAAGGTAGCGGACCTCACGCGCCACCTAGATAAGGTCTTAGATAGTGCTGAGGAGGAGTCTGCTCTCTTGGTACATGTCGGTACCAATGACATAGGAAAATGTGGTAGGGAGGTTCTGGAGGCAAAATTTAGGCTTTTAGGTAGGAAGTTGAAATCCAGAACTTCCATGGTAGCATTCTCCGAAATGCTTCCTGTTCCACGCACAGGACCCAAAAGGCAGGCAGAGCTCTGGAGTCTCAATGCGTGGATGAGACAATGGTGCAGAGATGAGGGTTTTGGATTTGTTAGGAACTGGGGAACATTCTGGGGAAAGGAGGGGCTCTTCCGAAGGGATGGGCTTCACCTTAACCAGGATGGAGCCAGGCTGCTGGCATTAACCTTTAAAAAGGAGATAGAGCAGCTTTTAAACTAGATATTAGGGGAAAGCCGACAGTCGCCCAAGAGCGGATGGTTCGGAAGAATGTATCCTTGAAGGATACTACCAAAAGCAGAGAGGTTCCACAAAAGAGTAAAGTAGCCCAAATGCCCTCAAGTATGGAGCAGCCAGAGCTTAAAGATCCCAATTTACCCATGTCTAACAATAGCCAAATTAACATGAATAAAATACATTCTCTAAAATGCTTGTATGCAAATGCTAGAAGTCTAAAGAATAAAATGGGAGAGTTAGAATATATAGCACTAAATGAAAGGTTAGATATGAATGGAATATCAGAGACATAGTGGAAGGAGGACAACCAGTGGGACACTGTGATACCTGGGTACAAACTATATCGTAATGATAGAGCTGATCAAATTGGTGGAGGGGTTGTGCTCTATGTTAGAGAGGGCATTGACTCAGAAAGGATTAAAGTTTTGCAGGAAACAAAATCTGCTGTAGAATCTATATGGATTGAAATTCCATATAAAAGGGGGAAGGCAATGGCAGTGGGGGTGTACTATCGAGCACCTGGCCAGAATGACCAAATGGATGATGAAATGCTCAAAGAAATCAAGGAAGCTAACAAAAGTTACAGCGCAGTAATAATATAATGGGTGATTTCAATTACCCCGGTATCGACTGGGTCAGTGTCACATCAGGACATGCTAGGGAGATAATGTTCCTAGATGAAATAAATGACTGCTTCTTGGAGCAGCTGGTTCATGAACCGACCAGAGGGGAAGCCATATTAGACCTAGTCCTTAGTGGAACACCAGATCTAGTGCAAGAGATAAGGGTGTTGGGGCCACTTGGCAATAGTGATCATAGCATGATCACCTTTGATTTAATTAGTGGAGGAGGGATAGTAAGGAAATCCACAGTACTACCTTTTAACTTTCGAAAGGGAGACTATGATAAAATGAGGAAAACAGTTAAGAAAAAGCTAAAAGGAGCAGTTGCAAAGGTTAAAGACGTACATCAAGCTTGGGTGTTGTTGAAAAATACTATCTTGGAAGCCCAGACCAGCTGTATTCCACGCTTTAAGAAAAGTGGAAGGAAGTCCAAAAAACTGCCAGCATGGTTTAAAGGTGAGGTCAGAGAGGCTGTTGTTGCCAAAAAAGCATCTTTCAGGAAATGGAAAAAAAGAGCCAAACGACGAAACCTGGAAACAGCACAAGCACTGGCAAGTCAAATGCAAGGCATTGATAAGGCAGGCAAATAGAGAATTTGAGAAGAAGCTTGCTGCGGAAGCAAAAACGTGAAATAAAGACCTTTTCAAGTACATTCGTAGCAAAAAACCTGTGAGAGAGTCAGTTGATCCATTAGATGATAAAGGGGTTAAAGGAGCACTAAGAGGCGACAAGGCGATAGCGGAGAGACTGAATGAATTCTTTGCTTCGGTCTTTACTGAGGAAGATGTAGGGATGTTACCCATGACTGAAGTGGTATTTAAAGGTGCGGAAGAATTGAAGGAAATATCGATACATCGGGATGATGTCTTTCAACTATTAGATAAACTGAAGAGTAGCAAATCAACTGGGCCGGATGGTATACATCCAAGGGTGTTGAAAGAACTGAAATATGAGATTGCAGACCTGCTATCAGTAATCTGTGAACTATCATTAAAATCATCTCTAATACCTGAAGATTGGAGGATCGCCAATGTAACACCAATTTTTAAAAAGGGTTCCAGTGGTGATCCGGGAAACTACAGACCGGTGAGCCTGACGTCAGTACCAGGAAAAATGGTAGAAACCATCATAAAGAATAAAATTACTCAGCATGTAGATAGTCACAACCTAATGGGAGACAGCCAACATGTTTTTTTGAAGGAGTGAATAAACAGGTGGACAAAGGTGAGTCAGTTGATATTGTGTATCTGGACTTTCAGAAAGCCTTTGACAAGGTCCCTCATCAGAGACTTTTGGCAAAACTAAAGAGTCATGGGATAGGAGGCAGTGTACTATTGTGGATCAGGAACTGGTTAAAAGATAGAAAGCAGAGGGTAGGGCTAAATGGCCAATTTTCCCAATGGAGAAAGGTGAATAGTGGTGTACCCCAGGGATCTGTGCTGGGTCCGCTGCTTTTTGACATATTCATAAATGACCTGGAAAGTGGAATAACGAGTGAGGTTATCAAATTTGCAGATGACACAAAACTATTTAAAGTTGTTAAAACCCAAGAGGATTGTGAAAAATTGCAAGAGGATCTTGATAAATTGGAAGACTGGGCATCAAAATGGCAGATGAAATTTAATGTGGAAAGTGCAAGGTTATGCACCTAGGGAAGAACAACCCAAACTATGGTTACACGATGCAAGGTTCCACATTAGGAACCACCACCCAGGAAAAAGATTTAGGCGTCATTGTGGATACCATGTTAAAACCCTCAGCCCAGTGTGCAGCGGCGGCCAAGAGAGCAAATAGAATGCTAGGTATGATAAGGAAAGGAATGGAAAATAAAACAAAGATATTATAATGCCTCTATATCATTCCATGGTGAGACCGCACCTTGAATATTGTGTGCAATTCTGGTCGCCGTATCTTAAAAAGGATATAGCAATTTTAGAAAAGGTTCAGAGAAGAGCCACCAAAATGGTAAAGGGGATGGAAGGATACTCCTATGAAGAAAGGCTAAAAAGGTTAGTGCTCTTTAACCTGGAAAAGAGACGGCTGAGGGGAGATATGATAGAAGTCTATAAATTAATGAACGGAGTGGAACGGGTAAACGTAGATCGATTGTTTACGTTATCAGAATATAGAAAGACTAGGGGACATGCAATGAAGCTACAGGGTAAACTATTTAAGACTAATAAAAGAAAATATTTTTTCACTCAACGTGTAATCAAACTCTGGAATTTGTTACCGGAGGATGTAGTAAAGGCTGTTAGTGTAGCTGGGTTTAAAAAAGGTTTGGACAAGTTCCTGGAGGAAAGGTCCATAAACCATTATTAATTAGTGACCGAAGATATCAATGCTTGACCCAGTACAAGCATTGTGGAACTTGTGTCTCTTGGGGAAACTGCTAGGTACTTATGACCTAGATTGGCCACTGTTGGAAACAGAATACTGGGCTTGATGGACCTTGGTCTGACCCAGTATGGCATATCTTATGTTCTTATGTTAGAGCTGTATGAGAACTCCCACTGGCACTTATACCTTGCCCCCAAAACACAGAGGCTAACATGATGGCTCTTTTATTACAAAATATAAAATAAAAAAATAAACACTTTTGTATCAATTGAAATAGCTATTTTTCCACTCTTAGCCATTTTTTTTCAAGGTAATGTCCTGGTTACCCATCAGGAGTGGAGGAGTGGCCTAGTGGTTGGGGCAAGGTACTTCAGGTCAGAAGGTCAGGGGTTCAAATCCCACTAGAGGACATCAACCTTGGGCTGGAAGGACTGGGGTTTCTAGTCCCACAGGTGCTCCTTGTGGTCTTGGGCAAGCCACTTAATCCTCCATAGCCCATGTTCCCTGTAAAATAGTTATCTCCAAGTTATAATGCCCTGTTCAATGTAATTTCAGTTTGTTCAATGTAAACCACACTGATGCAGAATAGCATGGTATATAAGAGAATGCAAATAAATCATAATTATATTAACAATATTGCATTCTGCCAGTATTGCAGGTAGTAACCTGGAAAATATGTCAATCTTGGGAAGCATAAACACACTTTAATGCAAAATGTGTCAGGACCAGGTTTTGCCTTGCTGGCACTCTCCTTCGAAAAGCCTGATTAATGGGAACTTGTGGAGCTACCTCCATATCAGTGCTGGCGTCATCTGTGGGTATCTCTGGGATATCTGTCAGGGGTTGCCTTCAACATAGCACATAATTATTCAGCATACAGCATGCCATGAATATTTCACAGACCTTGGCAGGTTTGTACAGCAGATCCCCTCCAGAGCAATCATAGAAACATAGAAAAATGACAACAGAAAAAGACCACATGGCCTATCTAGTCTCTCCTTCCATATCAACAACTACAACAGTCCCCTTTTTTTCTTTAGAGATCCTGTGTTTGTCCCATGCTTTTTTAAAATCAGATACCGTCCTCATCTCTACTACCTCCATTGGGAGACTATTCCATGGATCCACCACTCTTTCTGTAAAGAAATATTTCCGCATATTACTCCTGAATCTATCTCCCTTCACCCTCATCCCATGTCCCCTTGTAGCAGAACTTGCTTTCAATCGAAAGAGGCTCTCCCCCTGTGCATTTATGCCATGGAGGTATTTAAACATCTCAATCATATCACCTCTATCCCGCCTTTCCTCTAATGTGTACATATTAATATCCTTAAGCCTGTCCACATATGCTTTATAATGAAGACCACTAACCATTTTAGCTGCCACCCTCTGTACTGACTCCATCCTGTTTATATCCTTTTTGAAGGTGAGGTCTCCAGAATTGCACACAATACTCCAAATGAGGTCGCACCAAAGACTTATACAGAGGCACTATCACTTCCTTTTTTCTGCTAGCCTTTCCTCTCCGTATGCACCCAAGCATCTTTCTAGCTTTTGCTGTCGCCTTTTCTACCTGTTTAGCTACTTTAAGATCATCTGACACGACCACGCCTAGGTCCCGCTCTTCTTTAGAGGACAAAAGTACTTCACACCCTATTCTATATTGCTCTCTTGGATTGCTGCAGCCCAAATGCATGACCTTGCATTTTTTAACATTAAATCCCAGCTGCCAAATTCTAAACCATTCTTCAAGCTGAGATAGATCCCTCCTCATGTTGTCTGCAGCTTCCTGGGTGTCTACTCTATTGCAGATTTTGGTATCATCCGCAAAGAGGCAAACCTTACCCGACAGTCCTTCCGCTATATCACTAACACAGATGTTAAACAGAATCGGACCAAGGACAGATCCCCGAGGCACACCACTGGTAACTTCCATCTCCTCAGAGTAAGCTCCATTTACCTGTACCCTTTGTCGCCTCACACTCAACCAATTTCTAACCCAAGCAGTAACATCAGGGTCCATCCCTAGGGTGCTCAGTTTGTTTATAAGTCATATGTGAGGAACGGTGTCAAAGGCTTTACTGAAATCTAAATACACCACATCAAGGGACATCATGATGGACGCCTCAGATTACATTGCATTCCTGCACAAAGCACAGCAGAGGCAACAGACAATGGGCTAGTTTCAGACCTGCAGTGGCAACCAGCACAGATTGAAAGATACCTGTTGCCAGGAAGGAGAGTTCTGTTGTCACCTTCAGATGGCTACAGAAACATGAAATAAATCCTCTGGGACTCTCACTCACTCAAGCAACCAATAGAAAAAGAGTCACCGAGTCCAAACACTAAGCAATGAAGGGGATCAAATGTCCACAACACCGAAACGCATATAAGACAGCCAACTAGAGAAATCTGCCAATATTATTTGAAGGCCTCAGACAGGAGGGGGTGCGAGAAAAAAGTTAGCCAACTAAGCAGTAAGCCACAAGCCAACAACACCCACTTTCCTCAAATATCATTCATAGGCCAGAATGTGTTTTACAATTTTCCAAATGCATTTAAAAACACTAGAAAACACTTAGCTTAGCAGCAGTATCTCTTAGAGGGCTGGAATTTACTCTCTTCAAAGGCTAGATGTCTAACAAGCTGGACAAGCGTCGACTCGAGTTTCCCCATCACTTCTACCCAGGCTGCAGCAGGGCAGGAAAGTGCCAGGTTCTTTCAGGGGACGGCAGGCCCGGGCAGCATCTTAAGGGTGAGAGGGTGCAGGAGATTCCCCTCAGCCCAACTCTGGCTATGGAAGGCCAGATAGGGGGTCAGTCTGCAGGGAAAGAAGATTGTGGTTGGTAGTCAGGGATTGTGGCTCCTGAATGGAGCCGTGGTGCCAGGGCAACGGGACGCCATTTTATTTTATTTATTTAGCAAGCATTTGTATACCGCTCCTTCCAGCGATCAGAAGCGGGGAAGATTACATGGAGAAAGCTGTCGAAATCAAGACAGAATAATTTTGATTTGTACATAAAGATTCGAAAGGTTAGCACGTCACGCAGAAAATTAACTACTTCTAAGCTAAGGGGATAATAATTTACATATGTACATTTATACATTACAGGTTTTCTGGGGTGCTGTGGGGGAGTTGCCCCTTATGCGAGTTTAGTACAGGTTGAAATGACTTTAAAATAGGTGGGTTTTGAGTTTCTTTCTAAAGTCGGCTAGATCAATGCTGGCTCGTAGGTCGGGTGGGAGTTGGTTCCATAGTGTCGGTGCTGTGTATGAGAAAGCCCTGTTACTAGTGATTTTTTTGACTGATCTGATATCTGTTGGAGTGTGGAGGGTGTTTCTAATTGATGGTTCTCCTGTTTCTGTTGGATGGTTGCAATCTGATTAGGGTGTCGAGGAAGGATGGTGCTATGCTGTGGATGAGTTTGAAAGTGGTCGTCAGTATTTTGTATTTTGTTCGGGCTGCTATGGGGAGCCAGTGTAGCTCAATTAGTACTGGTGTAATGTGTTCAGTAAGACTTTTCCTCATGATGATCCTGGCAGATACATTTTGTGCCATTTGAAGGATGTTCAGGGTTTTCTTAGGAAGTCCTTGAAGAATGGCATTGCAATAGTCGAAATGTGGCATGATGAGTGCTTGAGCAACGGATCTGAAGTCGTGGGGATCAATAATATTCCGTATGGGTTGTAGAGTTCTCAGTTTGTAGATGACTGCCCTGTTGGTTTTGCGCAGGTGAGTTTCCATTTTTAGGTTGCAGTCAAATGTAACTCCTAGATATTTTATTTCTTTCTTTGTTTGATAAGTGTTGTTGCACAGGGTTATAGATGTAGGTGGGTCAAAATTTGCTTTCCTTGAGATATACATCACCTCAGTTTTCTTGTGGTTGATTGTCATGCTGCTTTGTTGTAACCAGTTTTGCATCTCGCCAAGACATGTTTCGAGTGAGCTGTAGTCCGGGTTGTCAGTGTCAAGTTGTGTGTACAGCATAATATCATCGGCATAATTGTGATTTTATGCTGTGTAAATATTTTGCATAATGGTTGCATATATACGTTGAAAAGGAGTGCTGAGAGTGCAGAGCCTTGTGGTGTACCTTGTGTTTGAGAGAATGCTTCTGCTTTTTCGCCGTTGAATTGTACCTGTTGCATTTGGTTTGAGATGTATGATGTGAACCACTTTAGTGGGGTTCCTGATATTCCTATTGACTTGATTCTGTTTATGAGGGTTCGATGGTTAACTGTATCAAAGGCAGCTGAGATGTCAATGAATAGGAGTATATACATTTTCTTTTTGTTTTCCAGGCCCTTGAGTAGGTTGTTAAGTAGAACTAGTAATAGGGTTTCGACCCCATGATGTTGTCTAAAGCCGTATTGCTGGTCATCTAGAGGAGCATTGTCATTCAGGTGGTCTTGGAGTTGTAATAGGAACGCCTTTTCAATGATCTTTGCTAGGAATGGTATGCTTGATACTGCGGGTCATTCAGGAGCCTGACCGAGGTAGCTGGGCAGGTGGCTGTACATGCACATTAGAATGTGTCTCCACACCTTTAATTACCATTCTAACAAAAAGGTTGGCTGTCCTTAAAATATCCCCTTTTAGTTTTGCCCACTGTTTTTCTATATTCTCCAGTTGTTCCCATCCCGCTAACGACTCCTTGAGGTATTGGCCCATGTTGGCAAAGTTAGTTGTTTTAAAGTCTAAGGCCCTAGTCCCAATACTGAACCACACCATCTGGTGATCACTGGATGCGAGATGATCTCTCACTGTGACATCAGAAACACTTTCCCCATTGGTAAGCACCAAGTCCAGTATGGCCCCTTCACATGTGGGTTCTGTTACCAGTTGCCTGATTAGTTCTCTCTGTAGAGAATCCAGGATCTCCTTGCTTTTAGATGACATTGCAGCAGGTATGTGCCAATCAACATCCAGCCTATTGAAATCACCTATCAGTAGCACTTCTCCTCTCATGGCAATATTGGTCATAAGCAGTAGGTAAGGCCAACTGGTTAACTCCATGGGACCTGACTGGATAATTAGCAGTTCATGGAATAATAAGATCAGCAAGATAAATGGGAATATTGGTCCATAAAGCCTGAGAGAAGATATATTGAACTGAATTCTAAAAACAAAGTGATAACCAGTGTAATAACTTCAAGACTGGAGTGATACGATTATATCTTCTGGAACTAATTAGAAGCCGAGCTGCTGAGTTTGGAAGGCAGTGTGAAGCTGAATGATTAAGACTACGATACAAGGAGTTACAAGAGTCAAACTGGTTGAGGATAAGAGCAAATGTAATGGTTTGTAGGTGAGATAAATCCAGAAAAGGCTTACTAGTACATATCTGTCTGAGGGGAAAAAAAGGTTGATTTTACCATAGCAGAAATCTGGGAGTCAAAAGGAAGGGTGGTGTCAATTTTGAAACCTAAAATAGTGAGACAGTTAATAATGGAATTGGTTGGAAGAGCATTTTGGAGATCGTGTGGAGGTGTGCTGAGCTGCATTCGGGCTCCGACTGAGCTGTGACTGCTCCTGTGAAGCCGACGCTGCCCTGAGACTATCGGGCAGGCACGCCCGGGACACCCTGCTGCTGGGGGGACCTGCCGGAGTTTAAAGAGCTGTGCCTGTTTCCCTTCGGTGGAGAGCATTTTGGAGATCGTGTGGAGGTGTGCTGAGCTGCATTCGGGCTCCGACTGAGCTGTGACTGCTCCTGTGAAGCTGATGCTGCCCTGAGACTATCGGGCAGGCATGCCCGGGACACCCTGCTGCTGGGGGGTCTTCTTTGTCTATATATTTCTCCCTTTTCTCTCCACGACCGCGGAGCGCGACCGCGGGGCTTTATCTGAAGGGGCGTGTCTAAAGGGGCTGGTCTAACCCCTTAGATGCCCCTTCGACGCCACTACGACGTTGCTACGCTATCGGCTTTACAGGGAATAGAGTCTCCGTGCTTGGACTTCTTCCTAGCCATCCATTTTGTGTATATGCTGTAAGTTTGTTGGGGATCTGTTTCTTTTTCTGTTTGCATTGTGATTTAAATTTCTTGTCTGCTCATAGCACAGCATGGGCAAGAGGAAGGAGAAGGCAGTTGCCAAGTCCCAGCTGGCCGGTACCAGGGTTGACAAACCGGTCGGCCCCTTGGATAAACATGTGGTTCCTCTACCTTTGGCACAGTCTTCTCCCGACGGGGTTTCTTTAAGCCCCGGGGGGAGATCTCCTCCTCCCTATCCCCGTCCTGCTGTTTCTTCAGTGTCTAAGGTTTCTTTTGATCAATTGTGTGAGGTGAGGTCTCCTATACTTTTGCCTATTCCAGTTCCGGGTATAGATTTAAGTGCCCCTTCAGAGACACCAGATCTATCCTCTGAGGCAGACGTGACCCTTAAGGATGTATTGAGGGCGGTTAAGGTTATTGATTCAAAAGTTTCCTCTAAATTAAATTCTTTATCTACCTTCACCCAGGAAATTGCAATAGCATTGCAGCAACTGGATTGTAAGGTAATTTCATTGGATACTGCAGTTACTAAGTTGGAATCCCAAGTTCCTGTTTTGCAATCAGTTAATGTTTCTGCTATAAAAGATTCCTTAGTTTTGCATGCTAAGGTAGAAGTCTTGGAGAACTCTATATGTCGTTGCAATTTAAGATTTTTAAATTTTCCACAATCCTCTTTGCTTTCAGCTAGCATTCTACTGGAAAAATATTTAAAGGAAGTTTTGGCAATATCTGAGTCTATAGAAACTTCTCAAATTTATTATGTTCCCTCTGCTTCTAAAAAGGAGAACGCTGCCGATGGTGAACTGGATGAAATTATTCCTACAATTGCAAATCTCACTGCTTTTATTGAAGATTCCTCTGACACTATTACCTTGAGGTCCACTTTGTTAGTTACCTTTCCTTCTATTTTAATCAAGCAGCGTATTCTTAAGGCTTATTTCAAAGCTAAGGCAGTTAAGTTCTGTGGACAAGTGGTATTGGTTTTTCCAGATGTGGCATGTGTCACTCAGTTGCGTAGGCGGCAGTTTCTAGCATTGAAACCTCGAGTCTTGGCTCTAGGTGCTACCTTCTTTTTGAGATTCCCATGTAAATGTGCTATCAGAATTGATGGTATTTCTTATAGTTTTACTGATGTTTCACATCTGGAAAAATTCTTGCAGGACAGACAGGGTTTAGTGGGAGACGGCTCTGGTAAATAATGATTCACCTTCTTTACTGTGGACCCAAGTTGGGTCTTGGTTTTCTTTGTATTTTCTGTTTTTTTGGATCTGAATTGCTCTCTCTTGATGTGGACTTTATCGCTTATTTGTTTCTGTGTTTCTGATTGTAAATGGCTTTGCCATAGATATTTTGCTTAGATTGACCTGTTTACCCTTTTTTTTGATCATGTAATCTGATTAAAATCAAGAAAAATAAATAAATAAATAAATAATGGAATTAGTTGGTTTTGATTAATAGGGATAAGTGAGGGATAAGGCCATAACATTCCAGTCATTGAGCAATAACAGCAAGTCCAGATTACAAGTGGAAAGACTGGAAGACAAAAAAAAATCAGTAAAATAAACAATTTCTGTTGTTAGCAAAAATATACCCATGCAGCCCAAGGCTTTTGATAATAGTTGCCAAGGGTACCAAAATTAATAAATAAAGAAGGAACAAGTATAATGTCCTGAGGGACACCATATTGAAGTGATTTTACATCAGAGAATGTATTTTGTACGGAAACTGTTAAAATACGATTACTAAGGTATGATGAGAACCATGAAAGAACAGTTCCTGAGATACCTATTTTTGACATTTGCTATACAAGAATAGTGTGGTCAACCAAATCAAATGCAGCATTTGAGGTCAATAGAAATGATAATCACACCTTGATCATGATCGGTCCCATATTTTAAAGTGTTCTTTCAGAGAGCATCGTGCAATTGAATTTGATGAATACAAGCTTCTCTTTCATTTTTGGGAGGTGTATATCTGTGGCAGACCCCGACAAATTGCGATGTCAGAAGAGCTAACTATCCTGTTGGAAAAGACGTTTGAAGAAGATAGTAGCCTTGTATAAGACAGGATTTCTTTTATCCGACTGCCATTGGAATGAATGCTATGCTAGAATGAGGTCAGCATTGCTTCAGTACGTAACAGAACAATAGCAGTACAAGCATTAAGGTAAATGCTTATTAACTCACAGCCATTGCGACATACATGGGTCTGTATATGGAGGGTTTGGGTTTTGTTTTTTTGCTTTGACACAGCAATTTATACCTCCAGCTCAGTCTGAAACAGAGCTGGGATCCAGTGCCATGAATCTTTATTCACAACTACCTGGGGAATTTTTCTTCTCCTACTTTATATCTTCCCCTCTTCCCCCCCCCCCCAAAAAAAAAAACACCTAATCATGACAGGCATTGGGTGAGGGCCATGTACTAGGGTTGCTTCCGGGACCATACAGCTATGGACCCAACAAAAGGCATGACTCTCGCATACCAGGGGCTACAAGAGCTATCTTGGTAGCATTCCCATCCACAACTAAACTGGGAAGCAGCACTGACCATTTAAGTCAACTTGCTGACCAGGGCTAGTACAAGACACAGGATGCCATATGGAAATCCTCAACTTTTCTGCTGTCCCCTCAATTAACTTTCAGGGTCATAAGCTCCCCCCATGAGGCTTTGATGATAAAACTCAAAGATCATGATATTATCAATCTTTCAAATTGACACTGCCTAAGGATAATTTAATTCCAGAGGGATGGAGATGATAAAAAATTCTGTTTGCACTAGAAACATACATGTGATTGGTTTTCTGTAGTACATGCTTGCATGGAATGGTCCTGTTCAAAAATTATCCAGTGGTGTGTTTGCTAATACCACTGGAAAATTTGCTTCCCTTAGCTAAAGCATTATAGAGATCATTCTAGAATAGTTGTGTGCCATATACATGTGTAAAAAAAAAGATTGTATGCATGATTGCTAATTTTATAATGCTGCTATTCTCATGCGTACATGTTATGGGATGCATGGGTTCAAAGGGGGAGGTTTTGGGCATATAAAAAAAAATGTGTACGTCTTCCTGATTTTGCCTGCGAATTCATATGTATTTGACCACTCGGTTAGAAACTTATGCACTAGAGGGGTGTTCCAATATGGCAGACGGTCGCTAGTGAGCAGTGTATCAATGGGAAAGCGCAAGGGGAAAACCCGATTGCAGGTCTCTGTTTTGCCCGGTTCTCCCCCTTCCATTCCAGCTGCTTCAATTTTACCTTATCTTGTCCACCAAGATCAGCAGCAATTGGTCTCCGCAGTAACGCCACTGAAGATGGAGCCCGAAGCAGGGAGCTCATATTACCCCTCTTCTCAAGTCTTTTCATTAGCTTCCTATCCATTTCCGCATCCAGTTCAAAGTTCTGCTGACCTATAAGTGCATTCACTCTGTGGCACCTCCCTACCTTTCCTCTCTTATCTCTCCCTACACCCCTCCTCGGGAACTCTGCTCTTCAAGCAAATCATTTCTATCTGTGCCCTTCTGTTCTTCTACTAACTCCAGACTTTCACCTTGCTGCTCCTTATGCCTGGAACAAACTACCTGAGTCTGTACGCCGGCGCCTTCTCTGGCCCTTTTCAAATCTAGGCTAAAAACTCATCTCTTCTCTGCCACTTTCGGATCTTGACTCACCTGATCTCCTTTGTGTTTCCTTACCATTCCCCCTAGATATAGCCCATGTCTACACCTACTGTGTTGTTTGTCTTGACTAGATTGTAAGCTCTGATGAGCAGGGACTATTTCTTACATGTCTCTGCAGCACTATGTATGTCTTATAGCGCTATACAAATGCTCAGTACTAGTAGTAGTAGCTTACCTTCCCAACTTTGACATCTCTCTAAGTCTGGAGCAATGGGTCCCCCCCTCCCCCACGCAGCTGACGACTTTCCCGGCGGGTCTGGCTCAGGCAGGTGAGCTGAGTACCAATTGTGTGAGCAGCTCACTGCCCTGAGTGAGGACCGGCTCTGCCAAAGAGGAGGCCGGTTTGATTATCCAGCATGCAGCTGCTAGTGAATCGGGAGGGTGAACGGAGCAAAATATGGCACAGTCTGGCTCAGCAGCAAAGGATCTTGTACCTGATATCGCTGCAGAATTTCAGAGTACTAGTGCTCCACCAGGTCAGTTTTCGGCTGCTCCCTTATCGCCGGGTATTACTTTGAGATGTCCTGCTCTTTTCTCTCTGGAAATTATATGGCAAGCAATTTTTTATTTGGGTGCAGTTTTGGCTCCGACTGTTGATGTAGTTTTGGCTGGTATTTCATCTTTGGATCAATGGGTGATAAAAGTGGAGGAAGAAGTACAGGGCCTTAAGGAACTTTCTTCCAAACATGAAGAACAGTAGGGATTTTATTTATTTATTTATTTGCAAATCTTTTATATACCACCAATTCCCAAGATCAGTGGCGGTTTACATCAAACAATGTTAAAATACATAGAACAATGTGCAACTATAACAGGTACATGGAACTGTAAACAACTATATACAAGTATTATCACAGATTTAGAACTATTTACAAGATATTACATAAATTTTACATATATACATATTTAAGGATTCATCTTAATTTGAGTAATCAAAAATTGTAGTGAATCAATTGAATAGGTGTATTCATGCCGATTTATGGAGGTTGGGAGGCCATGACTAATTCATAATCTGTGTTGGGATAGGTTTCTAATAATGTAACTCTTCTAATGAAAGATAATTCCACTTTGTTTCGCAACAGAGTTATTAGAAAATGCTGTCAGACAATCTAATATACGAGTTATTAATTTTCCAAAAGTACCATTAATGTCTCCACATGAAATGCTTAAACACTATTTGGTTGAAGTTTTAAAGGTGTCCTCGGAGGCTATTCCTCCTATTTCAAAAATGTATTATTTGCCTACTGGCAGGGTGCACCAGGAACAGGTGCAGGCCCAGGGTGTTTCTATGGGTGTGTTACATATTTCTGCAATATTGGAGACTTTGGACTTGGCTGGCACTGTTCCTGCAACTCTCCTGATAACCCTTGCTCTCTCCTCGGACAGAGACTGGCTCATGAAACTCTTTTTTCGCCACAAGGATGATTTGTTTCTTTCATATAAGATTCAAATGTTTCCAGGCGTCGTTTGTGAGACACAACGGCAAAGGAGGGAGTTTTTGCTGTTGTGATCTGGTGTTTTGCACCTCAGGGCCCTATATCTTCAAAAATATCCTTGTAAATGTATCATTAAATATAAGTCTGTGAGATCCATTTTTAGTGATCCTGTCCAGTTAACTACCTTTTGTTTCAGCTCAATGGGCTTTGTCTAGCTCTAGCTCTGTGTAATATAGTGTCAACTTATGACTTGTACAGTAGATTAATTCTGCTGTCTGCAGCTTCCAGGTCACTGTTTATTTGATATAGAATCTATAAGATTTTGTTTTTTGTTCTTTAGTATAGGACGCCCTCCTAATGTATTGTTTTGGGCTTGTGTCTTCTTTTGGAGTTCATTTCCTTCGTATATTATAATTGAAATTTTTGCTTTTCTGTACAAGTATTTGACTTGAATATATTGTAAAATGTATTAAATATAAAATAAAAAAAATAATAAAAAATTCACCCTGGATTTTGCACCTCCTGCAAGGCATATGGGTGACAGCAAACTGCTCATTTTGGCCATAGCGTCATAGGAGTGATTGAGTAACTCGGGTACTTAAATTTCTGGCATTTTACAAGACCGTAAGAATGTAAAATTTTGACTTTATGAGCTTGGCTTTTCAGTTGGCTGCACTGATGCATGCAGTTTTCTGAAATATAGCATTTAGATATGTATGTGCAGGAATTTTTATATAACTAGGGTACAAAAATCAGCACTTATACTTGGAAGAGCAGGCAAAGGCAAATACAAGCTGCCCGGTCATGCCACTCTTTTTTGGAAAGTGTATAGGTTTATTTTAAATTTTATTTTTATTGCCATTCCCAATAATACAATTACTCATAGCAAATTAAGAAAGTAAGTTTGACACAGGAACAATTCCAAATAAAGGAAAAAGAAGAAATTGCAAAGTAACAATTCTTCATATCTGCCCACAAAAAGGAAGCAGAGAGGGATTTATTCAAAAGGAAACATGAAAAGAAAGAAATAACAAAGATTGTAGGAGTAAGTTACTCAGGATTACCCATCCTGGAGGATGAGACCCAAACCTGTAAGGTTATCAATAGCAAATAAATATATATCTAAATAAATACTCAATAAGTCTAGGGGTAATTGCTACATCCCACTTTTCCCTAGGTTCTATAGGTCCGTCAGGCAAATAAACCATGTGATATAAAATAACCAACCCTGTGTTTATATAGAAATTAGACTTTCTTGCTAGTAAAAAAAAATAGTGCAGATTTAGAATAAATTAGTTTTCTGAGGTAGCCGGTTATGGAACTGTATGATTACAACTTACTAAGATTACAAATCACTGTTCTAGCAACCGTCATTGATTCGCTCTGCACTAAGACATACAGCAAATTATCTGTCTGTCTAAGCTAGACCCAACCTCAGGGGGGAGGGGTGAAATTAAAGACTAGTTCTTTAGCTCTTGCCAGAATGCTTGTGACTGGGTCTGAGAAGTCATCTCAGGAACAGCATGAAGTCCAAAGTATGGCAAACGTCCGTCAGCTGCAGGCAGTAGAGCTGAGTCACGTGATAAAGCCAAGCTACAGGTCTGTGGGAGAGCTTCACTCCTTCCCAAGGTTATTCTCTATCCTTGAGGCAAACAGGCAGTAGAGCCAAGGACTGCAGAAAACAAACTGCCAGAATCAGGGCTAAGTTAAAGTTCCCAAGCAGTACTCAAAGGTTCTGCAAGTCTAGAAGTGCCCAGAAGTGTTCAGAGTCTGAGTCCAACGTCTAATTCTTCATCCTGATCCTGATCATGGCACGGTGATTGGCAGGTCTCAGATACTCTATGTCATCTTCAGCAAATCCTGTAACAGTGAACAGCTGGTCCTCCTCCGAACAAAGATCCATGGTGCAGGAGAAATGCTGGTATGCAGGTGCATACGTTGTTGCAAATCTTAGGCCCAGTGGCACAGTCTTTGGATGAGAGTGAGTTCTCTAGCACATAAGCATGAACAATAGCTCTATTGTATGATACATAACCTTGCAGAATTGCTTGATTTGCAGTTTTCAAACTGAGTTAAGGTAGAAAAGAAATCCATCTTGTTTGGTTCATGCTTTGGTTCAGAACAGGCTCCATCTTGTAACAGGAAGCCATGCTATTTGGTTCAGGCTTTAGTTTCTGAACATTCGCCAGCCCTACGTTCCCTCCTCTTTTAAAATGGAAAGAGTTACAAGGGAGCATATTCCCTCTTAAAATCTAACTAGCAAGACTACTGTATAGATCAGAACCAAATGACATGGTTAACTAAAGTCTAATAAAGGTATACTCTAAGCATAATAGTTGCATTGAAAGCCATGCTGCACGAGTAATTCATTCTGTGAATCCACACAAGCAATATAAGCAGTTAATACTGAAATTATATCTGTAAGAGCAAATCAACTCAAGTAATGTAATGAGTATGACTTCAAACTTAGTAGCTGATGTACTTAATCTAGACCCAATGTATAACTTAGTATATAGGTTATATAAGATAATTTGTCAGTATAACTTCAACTGAACACCTAAATGCATCAGTGCGTTAGTAAAACAACACACAAGCTTTCATTGAAAAATGAAGTAACTCAGTTAAAAGTAATGCATAACTGCAAAGATAGTGTCGTCACTAGTCAATGAGGTGATGTTCCATCAAAACCTGCAGACGCAGGGTAGGTATAGGAGATCCATGGCATACAAGACGACACAGGATACGAATCTATCTTTGCTGATATAAGGAAACCAAGAAATGTAAGGCCGCGGGCCCCCCGTTCCCGTGGCCGCTTATAACCAGGGGGGCGGCATTCCGATCGCGCCCCCGAGTTCCGGTGGTGCGCAGGTCGGGGCGAGCACTGCGTGGTCCGGCGGCCTCATTGGCTCCCGTGGCGCTTTGAAACGCGGGGGAGCCAATGAGAAGTACTGAGACCCTGGGCAGCGAGGGGGGGTGGTGCGTTGTCTCGGCGCTTCTCCAGCCGTTGGCGGGTGAGGCTGGAGGCGCCGGACGTGTGAGCTGTGCCTTGGGGGGTTTTTTCGGCCCTGTTGAGCAGCAGGAGGCTGAGAGGAGGGGTTTCGGCGGTGATCGGAGCTCCGTCGGGCAGCGTGTCAGCGGCGGGGGACCGAGACGGCGGAGTCCCCTTTTTGGCGGTTTCTTGGCTGACTGCAGCCCTGGGCCAAGGAGCAGGGGTTGTTCCCGCAGGCAAGTTGTTTCCGGGTTTGGCAATTTCAACGGGGCTGTTTGGTGGGGTGATTCTGATAGGCAAAAAACAAATAATAAATGCATAAATAAATAAATTACAAAATAATAATGATAATCACCAGGGTTCCTCCAGCTTTGACCTTGCCAGGTCTGGCAGAGAAAACAAGGGGGTCCCAGACAGAAAAAAGGGTCTGGCATGGCCAACACAGGCGGTACTGGGGGAGGCAGAGCAGCTTCTTTAGGGTGTACAGCTCAGTTGGGGCGGGGGCGGGGGCAGAGCTCCTAGCCGTGGCCCGGTGTCCGGCCGGGGTGCTAGCTCTGCAGGAGGTTCAGGGCAGGAGGGGCGAGTGCGGAGGGGGGTTTCGGCTGGCCCTTTCGCTCGGGGTCGGCGAGTTAAGTCTAAGGGGTCGGCAAGAGGTGACTCGGGGCTTGGTGAGGCGCCTGGCCCTGTGAGTGGCCTGGGTGTGGCCCCCGGTCTAGTGGGGGGTGAGGGTGAAAACCCGCAAGTGGGCGGTGCGGTTTTGGAGGCTGCACGTCCCGGGGGTTTCTTGGCTCCTGCAGGGGTAGGTTACTCGCCAGCTTGGGTGCAGTGGCAAGGCGGGGGTCGAGACTCTTCCCGTGCGGAGTTGCTAGGGGCGTGCAACCACTGTGGCCTGTGGCGGGTGTCCCTTCGCCGTTTCCTGTTTTTTCTCCGCAGGTTTCTACTGGATGGCACTACTTGGGGCACCCTTGGGGGGCTCCTGCTGGACAGATGGACGGCGTGTGGGCGAGCGCAGACGGTGTTCCGGTGCATGTCAGAACTGGGGAGGATCAGAAGCTTCAGCGTCGACTCGACAGGAGACAGGTGTGGCTACCGAGGTAGCGTCCCCTACTGCAGGTGAGTTGGACGCTGGCGCTGCTGTGCGGGCTGCTGGCGCTGCGGCGCGTTCTGTATCCTCCTCTTCGTCCACCTCTGCGTCTTCGTCTGGTTCTATTTCAGTCGAATTGGGCAGGGGTCGCGAGGCTAGAGGAGATGCGGGTCATGCCGGACAGGTTGGAGCGGCGCCCACAGTGGTGGCTTTCTCCGAGTTAGGGGAGGGGGTACCGAGGAATCTTCGGAGGAAGATTATGAAGCGTCGATACTTAGATATTTTCCGTTTCCTTGAAGGTCGAATACCACTGCTTTCCGGGAAACGCAGGATATTAATCTTTGGCTGACACGGATGGCGATCAGACCGGTAGGCGGAGGTGTGAGCGGGCCAAAAGGCCGAACGGCTGTTACCGCAAGGGTGGAACGGCCCTTTCGACTGTTACCGCAAGGGTGGAACGGCCCTTTCGACTGGGCATGCCCTCCGCTTTGCAGAAAGCTTCGGGGGGGGGTGGCGAGCTGGGGATTTGTGCGGGCGGTTCAACAAGTCTTCATGCCCCCTTCCGGATTGCAAATTCTGGCGCGCTTGCTCCATCTGGAATGGGGGACGCTCAGCACTCAAATGTGTCAAAAAAAAAAAGAGTGTCGGGGGCGCCACGGTTCACCCCCCCCCACAAGTAGTGTAGGCTCGTGGAGCCTGTTGCGATTGTTGTTTTAGGTCCGTGGTGTGTGAGATATCCGAAGAGACTGGGGAAGTTGCCTTTTAGAGATTGGGTCTAAGGAGGGGTTTTCCTATACCGGTAGTGGGTAGTGTAGGGGCGAACTGGGCCCGGAATTCGCCTTCCGTTCGGCATGTGGTGCGGCTGGTACGGGATAAGTTGGCGACTGAGATTGAGTTAGGTAGGGTAGCGGGCCCTTTCGGAGAACGGCCTTTCGCAGATTTTGTGGTCTCTCCTTTGGGTATCATTCCAAAGAAAGAGCCTGGAAAATATCGCTTAATACATAATCTTTCCTTTCCTATTGGTTCCTCGGTCTATGATCACATTCCTAGGGAATTGTGTGCAGTACGTTACGCCTCCTTTGAGGAGGCTGTCGAGCTCGTGCGAGCATGTGGGCCTGGGTGCTTGCTGGCGAAAGTAGATATTGAATCCGCCTTCCGTTTATTGCCGGTGCACCCGTCGGCCTTTCATTTGTTGGGGTTTTTTTTTGCTGCAAAGGACAAAATTTTACTTTGATACGAGCATGTCTATGGGTTGTTCGATTTCCTGTGCTTATTTCGAACAGTTTAACTCGGTTTTTTTTTTTTTTACATTGGGCATTTTTGTTGACTTGGTGGGGTGTGGCGCTGTGGTGCATTACTTAGACGACTTTCTCTTCGTTGGACCGGCGCATACGGGGCAGTGCAAGGCATTGTGGGACGTTTTTTGTCTGATTAGTCCAGGTGTGGGGTGTTCCCTTCGCTTCGGGTAAGACGGAGGGTCCAGCGACTACTCTTATCTTTGGGAGTTCAGTTGGATTCCGTGGCGCTTGTAGCCCGCCTGCCGGAAGGGAAAGTTATGTGGCTGCAGGTGTTGGTTGCCAATGCGCTGGTTTCCGGCAAGCTTACGTGGCGAGAGATGCAGTCCCTAGTGGATTCCATTGATTTTGCTTGCAGAGTTATCCCGACGGGGAGAGTATTCTTGCGTCGGCGGGCAGCTGCTACTGCAGGTGTTACTAAGCCTCTTCATCGGATAAGGATGTCTCGCAGCCTGCGGGCTGACGTGAGGATCTGGGACGCTTTCCTACGTAACTTCAATGGTACCACCTTTTTTGAGAGGCCGGGAGGTGACTTCTGCCGATCTGCAGTTGTATACTGATCCGGCTGGGGGTTGGACTTGGGGATTTATTTTGGGGGCTCTTGGTGCACGGGGGGCTGGCCACAGTCCTGGCGTTCCGTAGGGCTTAAGATGAATATTACCTTCCTTCGAGTTGTTCCCCATTTTGGGGGTCATGTCATTCTGGCCTGACAGACTCAGAAATCGTAAAGTTCTTTGGTGGTGCGACCATGAAGCTGCGGTCAGTGCTCAATCATTATGCCTCAAGATACAGGCCTGTAGCCGACCTGATACGGCCGTTGGTCTTCGCTTGTTTGCAGTTGAATCAAGTGATTAAGGCTCGTCTTATTCCTGGTAGTCATACGACGATGGTTGATGCTCTTTCCCGTTTTAAGTGGGAGCTGTTTCGGACCTTGGCGCCAGATGCGGACGAGGAGGGCACATCGGTCCCGGAGCATTTATGGCGGACTGGCCTCCTGCTATGATGGAGCTGCGGCGGACTTCCGTCTCTTCGGCTACGGGGGTAGCTTATCAACGGGGCTGCTGCAGTGTGGTCTCCTTCTGCGTACTTCACGTATGGCTGGAGGGACAGCCTTGGATCAGCTGCTGGGTCCGTAAGTGTCGGCAGCTACGGCTGCAGGTCTGTCGGGGACTACTGTCCGGAGAAATTTGGCGGGCTTCTCCTTTTTGCGCGGGTCCTAAGGTGGGGGGGGGGGCGGCCGGGGGGGCTGTTTAACATGTATGCTTTTGTGTGGTTGGGAGCAGTCCTGCCCTTCTTCAGGTGATTGGCGGTGCCCCCTCACGCATGACTTGCTGCGGCGGTTCTGCGGCGTGTTGCCTCAAGTGGTTTCATTATCTTATAAAGGGGTGTTTTTTCGGGGTGTCCTTTCGGTAGCCTTCTTCGGCGCTTTTCGGGTGGGTAAATTGGTTGCAATGTCAGGTCGGATTTGCAATGGGGGGGAGGTCCAGCTACATCAAATGCAATTGATCGGGGGCGGGGTTCGTATCCGCCTTGCCCATTCTAAGATGGATCAGGCGGGAAGAGGTATGTGGGTGGATTTGACAGCTATGTGGGGCTCTCCCTCGTGTCCTGTGGCTTTACTGCAGGCGTACTTACGCATGCGTCCGGATAACGGTGGTAGCCTTTTATACATCAGGATGCGCGGGTTCTTACGCGTTTTCCATTCGCGGTGTGCTGCGGCTGTCCTTATGGCTGAGTGGGCAGGTTCCTGGTGCGCTCGCTCCTCACTCCTTCCGGATTAGGGCGGCGTCTAGTGCAGCGGCTGCTGGACTACCTGAATCGTGGATACAGCGGGCATTCCACAGCTACGTGCGTTTGTAGGGGTGGAGGGGGGGCGCTAACTCTTCTATGCTTTCTGTTGCAGATGCATGGCCCGGATCGTGTTGTTGGCTGATTGGCCACTCCTTGGTGGTCTGGACTGGCCAGAGAGCAGCGATGCACCCAATGGGGCCGAATTTGGGACTTCCGGAGCGTGCGGTGACCATCACATGGCTGGGTGAACGTGGACTCCGGTGGATCCCGATCTTGCCTTTGCTTCAGCACCACCAGCGCTCAAGAGGCTCACAGGTCATCTTGCTGCTCCACTTCGGAGGCAACGCTATGGTTTCCTGGACTTGCCGACCGTGATTCGGGCAGTTATAAAGGACTTTGGGGGGTGTTGGGGATGTTTCCAGGCGTCATATTGGTTTGGTCTGATATCCTTCCAAGGCCGGCCTGTAGGGATCAGCGACGGTGGTCACGGGGTGTGACGAAGATTTACCGTCAAATTGACTAATGGGTGGGGGAGCAGGGAGGCTGTCATATTCTGCACCCTTGGGTTGACTTTCCGTGCATGGGCCTCTACAGGCCAGATGGCGTGCACTTGTCCCCGGGGGGGGGGGGGGTTTAGACTTCTTAATGATTGGCAGGAGGCTTTGGAAGGTATTAGATTGGGGGCGAGGGCTGGTCGCAGCTTACCTTTGGGGGGCGGCTCTGGTCGTGGCTGACCTGAGCCGGTGGCGGGATCCCGGAGGTTTCCGGGGTCCGGAGCCGGTGGCAAGCATGAGGGCGGGGGTGGGGTACCCCCGACCCGGTTAATCCCTCAGGTTTTTGCTAATAATATGGCGAAGCCGGAAGAGGGAGGGCGTGGAAAATTGTCGGGCCTGTACCCGGCGGAAGCGGAGGCGGCGTCGCCTTGCTATTAACATGGCTGGTGAGGGCTCGCTCTGCTTGGAGGGGGGGGGGAGTTATAATGTGTTGATTTGTATTGGTTGGTTTGTTAAAAAGGTGATTAAAGCTGCGACCAGTTTAAGTCCAAGATTATTGTCATATGTTTTGTTTTGAATTGAGTGGTTTGAGGGGAAAATTAGTGGGGGTGGCTGGGAAGGGCGCGAGGCGATGTGTCCGCCTTACCCGGTTAATGTAAGGCCGCGGGCCCCCCGTTCCCGTGGCCGTTTATAACCGGGGGGGCGGCAGTCCGATCACGCCCCCGAGTTCCGGTGGCGCGCGGGTCGGGGCGAGCACCGCGTGGTCCGGCGGCCTCATTGGCTCCCGTGGCGCTTTGAAACGCGCGGGAGCCAATGAGAAGTACTGAGACCCTGGGAAGCGAGGGGGGGTGGTACGTTGTCTCGGCGCTGCTCCAGCCGTTGGCGGGTGAGGCTGGAGGCGCCGGACGTCCCACCCGCCCGCCCTTTGCTGGGGGACGCTCGAGCTATGGGGGGTGCGGGTTGTTGCAGCTTGGGGGGGGGGAGATTTTTGGCGGGATCCCGGAGGTTTCCGGGGTCCGGAGCTGGTGGCAAGCATGAGGGCGGGGGTGGGGTACCCCCGACCCGGTTAATCCCTCAGGTTTTTGCTAATAATATGGCGAAGCCGGAAGAGGGAGGGCGTGGAAAATTGTCGGGCCTGTACCCGGCGGAAGCGGAGGCGGCGTCGCCTTGCTATTAACATGGCTGGTGAGGGCTCGCTCTGCTTGGAGGGGGGGGGAGTTATAATGTGTTGATTTGTATTGGTTGGTTTGTTAAAAAGGTGATTAAAGCTGCGACCAGTTTAAGTCCAAGATTATTGTCATGTGTTTTGTTTTGAATTGAGTGGTTTGAGGGGAAAATTAGTGGGGGTGGCTGGGAAGGGCGCGAGGAGACGTGTCCGCCTTACCCGGTTATTGGATTGCCAAGAGAAGGGCAAAGACTGGCACAATGACATGAGACATAAAATCTTTATTTATTTATGTTTCTTTTATACCGCGCTATTTGAGATCAGTGCGGTTTACAAGTAACGCATTTGTCCAGTGTAGGCAGGGCCTCACTGGACTTACAGTAAACAGGTTCTTTATACAGGGTTAAAACAGGGTAACTATATACATTTTTGGCTGTAGCAGGCTGTTATGGGCTGCTCAGATTTGTTTACATGCTGATATCGTCAATATTTACATTCTCTCTGGTAACAGTTCCTCATTGTCTACAGGTGGGGTCAGCTGTACACAGGGGGGAGGGTTTGGGTGGGACTATCGAAGGCAGGGGCTGGAGGCAAGTAAGGTGGTTGTGCTGGGGGTGCTGGCCTGGGTCATGAGTGTGACAGGCTGGGAGAAGTCATTTGGTTCGGTGTAGCACTGGAGGAACAGGTGGTGCTTCATTGCCTTTCTAAACTGGGAGAGGTCATTGATGGCTCTAATGGACAGTGGAAGGGCATTCAACAGGAGGGGGCATAGAAGGCGAAGACTCTGTTTCTCGTGGCCTGAGAGCATCTGGTGATCGCCTTCGGGAGTGTAAGGGTATTGATGGCAGCTGATCTCCTTACTCTGTTGAGGGGGGTGGTTCGGATGAGATCAGTGAGGGAGGAGGAGGAGCACTTGTTGATGGCTTTGTAGGTCATCGTTAGAATCTTGAAGGATATCCTGCACTGTACCGGCAGCCAGTGCAGATGTTTCAGAACAGGGGTGATATGATCTCTTCTTGATGCACCGTGAAGGATTCTGGCTGCTGCATTCATAGCAAGTCATAGAGGGTTAAGAGAGCTTTTTGGGAGGCCATGTAGTATTACACTGGCATAGTCGAAGTGTGGTATTACTAGCGCTTGATAGACTGTCCAGAAGTCTTCCGGCTCAAGCAGCTGTCGTAGGAGGCAGAGCGTCTGAATTTTGTGGTAGATCGCCTTTACCATATTACCTATCTGGGCCTTCATGTTGAGTTGTTGGTCCAGTGTGACCCCTAGGTAACATATTGTGGGTTTGCTGAGGAGTTCTGCATCACGTACTTTTAGTGTGGGGGGTGGGGTGAATGTGGGGTTCCTGGAGATGAAAAGGACCTCCATCTTCTTGAAGTTTATTTTGAGCTTCTGTGTATGAAGCCATTCGGTGATGGCATCGAAGCAAGTGATCAGCCGAGAGAGGTCTGGATTCTCAGTCGAGATCGGCATGTATAGCAGCACATCATCTGCATAGACTAGGCAGTCGATGTTGAAGGATCTGATTATGTTACAAATGGGCTGCATGTACACGTTAAACAATAGGGCTGAGAGTGAGGATCCTTGTGGTACGCCTTTCTCTTGAGGGAAAGGCGTGGAGATGGAGGGTCCAGAACGGACATGCTGCCACCTGTCTGTCAGGTATGATGCACACCAGTCTGTAAAATCTGTCTGTAAAACGTCCACAGCATAAGAATCAAAGTTGTAATCAGTGACATCAGGACTCTCCTGGTCAATGGATAGTTCAGCTGTGTGAGAGCCCTTATAGTCTAGTAGGTAGCTCAAGTCTTCAGTGAAGTCAATGTCATGGCCTTGAAACACATCCAACACCTGGATTTCAGTAGAAAGAGCCTCTGAATAAGGCCTACTCTACCAACAGTAATAATGGAGTGCTTAGGAACATCAATTAAGCAAAAATTGTAGGGTAGAGGAACATTATTAATGACATCATGTTTATTCTTGGTAACCAGAAGTTTCTTTAATTTCTTAACAGCAACCTTGTTTCAGGTAAATCCTGTATCAGTGGTCAGGTGGTCCTTCTCTGAACAAAGGTCCATGGTGCAGGAAAGATTCTGGTATGCAGGTGCATACATTGTTGCAAATCCTAGGCCCAGTGCCACACAGTCTCTGGATGAAAGCGAGTTTTCTAGCATGTGGACATGAACAATAGCTCTGCTATATTATACATAACCTTGCAGAATTGCTTGGCTTACAGGTTTCAAGCTGAGTTATAGCAAAAAAGGAGTCCATCTTGTTTGGTTCATGCTGTGGTTCAGAACAGGCCTCGTCCTTCCACTGCATGTTTGGGGAAATCATGTGTGTTTTGCACAGACCCTCTATATATCCGTCACAAAAGGCTCCATTTTTGTAAAACCAAGAACTTGTGAGCATTGTGACTTAGATGTCCATGGATGAACTTATGCAAAATGGTGTCTCACATCTGCTGTCTATATCTGTTGCACTTCCAGAACTAGAATCAAATATTGATACAACCACATACTGAGGAAAGTTATTGCTTAGCTATGCTGCTGAACCAGATAAAGAATGGATTATGAAACTTTTCTTCAGGAATATATCAAAAGCCTTTAAGGGCTGTAGGCTTAGGACGTTTCTCTGATGTCTTACATATGACACAGACCGAAAAAAGATTTCAGCAACATGAAAGCAGGTTGTGAAGCTGGCCAATACTTTTATTTATTCATTCATTTATTCACTCATGTACCACAGACCAATAAAAATAAAAAAGATAATGATAAAAAAATAAAAATAACATTAACAGCTTAAAAACAGAGCCTATGAAGAAAAGGTATAGTTTAAAATTTACAGAGAAAAACAGATAAGGGTAAAATTGGTTCCTGTTTTGTGTTAACCTCCCAGGCTCCAACATTTCCCATTTTCCTTTTCTTTCAGTTATAAACCTTGAAATATCATGTCTTCACATCCTTTTTAAATGTTTGCAGGGAAGATTCTTATAATCTAGGGGCCATACTGGCAAAGGCAGCTCATATTATGATTTCTAATTTTATTTTCGAAAGCAAGAGGATTACCACTAAATTTCCTTGAAGATAACAACATGCTTGGTGCTACATACAAAATTACCTAGGAAGAGAGATAACAAGGTATGCCTGTATGAAAAGCCTGAAAAGCCAGAAGTACTATCTTAAACCTAGGTGCAACAGGGAGCCAGTGTTCTTTCATGAACAAGCGTATAACTGGCCCTATAGTTCGACTTTATCTGAACAAGTTGAAGTCTTCTCAAATTCACCACTGGGATTTCCAGATATGCTAGTTACAGTAATCCAATCTGTTCACTATGGAGTGGAGGAGTGGCCTAGTGGTTGGGGCAAGGTACTTCAGGCCAGAAGGTCAGGGGTTCAAATCCCACTAGAGGACAGCAACCTTGAGCCAGAAGGATTGGGGTTTCTAGTCCCACAGGTGCTCCTTGTGGTCTTGGGCAAGCCACTTAACCCTCCATAGCCCATGTTCCCTGTAAAATAGTTATCTCCAAGTTATAATGCCCTGTTCAATGTAATTTCAGTTTGTTCAATGTAAACCACACTGATGCAGAATAGCATAGTATATAAGAAAATGTAAATAAATAATTGTGGATTAAGCCATAGCAATTGAGTCTCCAGTCATTCCACAGCTAATGCTAGATGTTTATATATTCTCTCCATTTCAAACAAACTAAAATTGTTGCACACATATAACAGTTGACTATCAGCTGCCTAAATGCATATGCTGGCCCATTGCTTTTTGCATGAAAAGCCAGTGGGGCCATTAACATTGGAGCTAATATTGCATCTTGAGCTACCCCACATCTTAGCTTCTTTTCTTTTCTACACAGACACGTCATCATCAATGAAAACTCAAAAAGATTTACTGTTAAAAATAGGAAGCAAACCACTATAGAGCTATTTCACCAACACCTATATCACTTAACTTGTCCAATAATATGAAATAATTTGCCAGTCAAATGCCGTCAAAAGGTCCGAGAGTAATATTAACAATTTCCCTGAATCCATATGTAAGTAGATCTCATTTAACATACCAACCAATGTCATCTCTGTGCTAAATTCTTTTCAAAAACTGGACTGCTGGGGGGGGGGGGTGTGCTGGAAAACACTGACAAAGATGGCCACCTAAGCATGCTGCTCCCAAGACTTCTCAGAGTATTCTGCCCTAAGCATACTTATCTGTTGCCTTTGCCCTCTTTCTCGGTGACCACACAAATTTTTAAATGGAATCCAGAAGTGAGTAAGAAGTTGATTTCCTAAAATAGAGACAAGCATAATAAATAAACATCACTCCTCCATCCTGCTTCCCTGATCTTTCAAGCATAAAAGAGAAGAACTCTGAAGTGAGGGAGGAGTGGCTGGGGCAAGTTACCTAAGGCTACAGGGCTGGGAGTTCAATTCCTGCTGGAAGGTTTCTAGACCCACAGGTGCTCCTTGAGGCCTTGAGCAAGTCTCTTAACCCCCCATTGCCTCAGGTACAAAATACAGATTGTGAGCCCTTTGGGGACAAGGGAAATATATACCATATCTGAATGTACATCGCTTTGACCTAGTGAAAAGCATTATATAAGCATTGCTAAATAAGTATATACTCACCTGCCGTCAACCAGATTCAGTAGGCAGAAAAATCCAACCCACAATGGACTATTAAATTGTCTCTAAGGAGTTCCTTCTTTAGGATCTAAGATTCATCAATCAAGATTTGAAAAAAAAAAAAAACCTCCCAAAAACATTCTTACCTTCAGAGGTGGTAACTCGTCAGTTGTAATACACATCATAGGTTGGGTGACACTATTCTTGGTGGACCATAACCTTCTACTTTCCCAGTTGTTCAGTATCAGCCTCCATGGTAAAATTCTTGCTTGGTTCTCCTCTTTCCTCTATGATAGGACTTATCAGGTTAGTATGCACTGCGCTACGTCCGCTCCCTATTCTCTTCTTTGTAGAGTCCCGCAAGGCTCACCAATATTTGTCACCAATATTATTTAATCCACTCATTAGGCATTCTGTTTTATATGTACGCTGATGACATCCTCCTTATTGCCCAGATTGACAGCTCTGTTCCTGACCTTTCCTCTGTCAACACTGCTCTAGAGAATATATCTTCCTGGCTCCATGTGAATGTTCAGAGGTTTAGTCCATTAAAAGCTACAGCCAGGGGAGAGCCAGAGGAACAGCACCCGGATTGAGAGAGAACAGGCTCCTGCTCCGGTGGCCCCGACGTCATCAGGGGGCCTCGTTAAAGCCTGGGAGGTGCGGTGAGCAGTTGGGAGAGCCAGAGGAACAGCGCCCGGATTGAGAGAGAACAGGCTCCTGCTCCGGTGGCCCCGACGTCATCAGGGGGCCTCGTTAAAGCCTGGGAGGTGCGGTGAGCAGTTGGGAGAGCCAGAGGAACAGCGCCCGGATTGAGAGAGAACAGGCTCCTGCTCCGGTGGCCCCGACGTCATCAGGGGGCCTCGTTATAAGTCCATCTCACCGGCGCAGCCGGAGGCGCGAGTCCGGGGCAGCGATCTAAGGGGCTAGATACAAGGGGCATGATAGGCCCCTTGGGAGCCCCTTGGAGAACCGCAGGAGAAGTGCAGTCGGGACCCTGGGCTACACAGCATTTGGATGGGTAAGAGAAAGAAGAAGATTGTCCCTGAAGCTACGGCTGAGGCTGCTGCAACAGTGGGTCCTATGGACAAACATATTAAGGTACTGTCTACTACTGATGTGCCTTTGGGCCCTGACTTTCTGACTCTGCGGTCACCCGCTGCTTCCCTTAGTTCTCCGGATCGCACTCCTCCTTCCCCGCCATGTATAATCTCCCCTGTACCCTTGTCTACTGTGGGGGGTCAGTTTCAGCAGAGCACCCCAGTGTTCCTGGGGGACAAGCTGAAGCCTGTTACTTGGTCAGCCATTACGGGTGCTGCAGGGGATGTACCTGATGCTCAGGTCACCCTTGCAGACATCTGGAAAGCTGTTAACCGGATTGAAAATTCCCTAGTTTCTACTGTTAAATTGTTGAGTGAGTTTTCTTCTGAGACTTCTCGTAAGATCAGTGAGATAGACGGGCATGTGGGTAATATTCTTTCTCGTGTGTCAGTTTGTGAAAACCAATGTCTCTCCCTAAAACTGTGTATTCCTCTACTATTAAGGATAGTTTAAATATTCACCACAAATTAGAATTATATGAAAATTTGTTGAGGTCTAAGAATATTCGTCTTTTAAATTTCCCAGTTTGCCATTTACTTTCTCCTGAAATTCTTCTTGTGAAATATTTTAGAGAAGTGTTGGGTTTAGCTACTGCGGACTCAATTGCTATTTCTAAATTATATTACCTGACCGGACGTGGGGTTGTGCCTAATTCTTTGGGTGAATTTGATGTGGTTCAGGCCCGTTCTGAGCTTGAGCTCATTAAATTCCTGGAAGATTCCCAGGATATTATTTTATCACGTGCCACTTTGATTGTAACATTTGTATCTGATAAGGATAAGGTTTTGGTATTACGTAGCTATTTCAAGAAAATGTCCTCTTTGTTTTGTGGTGCAAAAATACAAATATTTCCAGATGTGTGTAGGGCTACGCAGGTTAGGAGACAGGCCTTTTTGGCACTGAAACCTAGAGTGTTAGCCCTCACTGCTTCTTTTTTTCTTCGGTATCCCTGCAAATGTTTAATTACGTTGCAGGGATCAAAATTTACTTTCATGGAACCTTCTCAATTGGAATTATTTTTGGTTGGTAAGGAGAGTCAGAGTAACGGTAGGGAGGGTGTGGAGTAATAGTTTAAGCTGTTCAGTAACTAGAGTGATTTAACTCTTAATGTTTTTTCCTTTTCTTATTTCCTAATTTTGTATCTCCCCAATATAGAGGGCTAGAAGTAAGTGTTGTTAGTTTGTATGAATTTTTCCTTATGGTCTGTACTGCAATTGTTTTTCTTTTTTTTAATACTATAACACCACTTAAGTTGCTTGTACTTTGCTTTTGTAAGTTGATTGAAAATTATTAAATAAAAAAAAAAAAAAAAAAAAAAAAGCTACAGCCACATGGATAACCAGCTTGGGAACAGCTCCATCCTTAGCCCCTTCTTTTGGTTCCACTCCCATCGCTCTGTGTGCTTGCTTTAGATATCTGGGTAGGTACATTGATTCTGAGTTGTCCTTTAGTATGCATTTTATTCACCTTTCCAAATCCGCTTTCTCTGCTCTTCATACATTTCGAGCGTTGTGCACCTTCCTGGACTCTGCCACACAAGTATCCATTCTTCTTAGCACTGTAAGTGCATGGCTCGTCTACTGCATTATCAATTATGCTGGTCTAACTAACTATCAATTAAAGAGGCTTCAGTATAGTCTGAATACTGTCATCTGGGTATTAGCTCGAGCCAAGAAATTTGATCATGTAACTCTGCTGGCTCCCACTCCCCAATGCATTCAGTATAAGATCCTCATTTTGACACGCAAAGTCCTTCACAATTATGCTCCTCAATATCTCTCCCACCTCACTGTTCCATATGTCTCTCCTCGATGTTTGCGTTCCCTTCATGATAACAGATTAGTTCAACCTCCCTCCTCTGCACGAAATATGAATCCACTAGACAGGTCGCTTTCTTCTTTGTGGCCCAGACCCTTTGGAATTGTTTACCTTTGCATATTTGTCTTGAGCTTTCCTTTAGAAAATTTAAGTCCCTTCTAAAAACCCACTTGTTTGGGCAGGCCATTGCCTTGGGCCAGCCTCGGAGGGCTGTGTGTATGTAACTATCCAATATGGACCTTGGCACAGGCTCTACTATTGCTCAGTCGTGTCCTGCTGCCATTGGAACTGTGTTGCCTTTGTGTATCATTTTTCCTCTCTTCTCTCCTTTCATTTTTCTAGTTCATTTCTTTCCTTTCCTGTACTATGATGGTGTTCTTTTCTATTCTGCTTTTAAATGATAGTTTTTACCCACTATTTTTGCCCCCACAAAGGACAATATGTTAAGACTGAATAAACGATAAACAATAAATGATCCACATAATACCGACATCAAGTGAGCAAAACACATGGTAATTAGCAATCTCTATTAAAGATTTCCAAATTATTAATGCAATGAAGGAATAAAATATAAAGTCACCTATTGGAATATGACTATACCTCTTAGTATCCGAGTCAATTGTCCTGGTTTGGTTTTTCCTTTTCATAATAACGATTTGGTGCTGGCTTGTAGGACCTTTTAGACTGCATTATCAGTCTTTGCCCAGTAAATCTTTTCTCTATTTTTGATTTCTTTCCCTCTTGTCTATGCTCAGTTTTATGGATCTCTTTCGGATAGACTTTTAGTAGATTTT
Organism: Ichthyophis bannanicus; assembly: GCA_033557465.1. Taxonomy (NCBI): domain Eukaryota; kingdom Metazoa; phylum Chordata; class Amphibia; order Gymnophiona; family Ichthyophiidae; genus Ichthyophis; species Ichthyophis bannanicus. The sequence continues at coordinate 962,701,760 of CM066034.1, read as the reverse complement.
ATAATGGATTGACTTTAACTTTGTTCTAATAAACATTGTAAATATCAATAGCGAGTAAAATTGACTCAGCAGTTTTTCTCAGGGTCTTTTTCACTCTCAGACAAACGTCAGGCCAGAATTTTCAGACTTTTGTAGTGATAAAAATAGAAATCTTTTGGGTACAGCTCTTGATATGAGGGGTTTCACTTTACAGGACTCAGAATAAACATACTCAGGGCCTCCTGTACTAAAGCCCATTAGCTGGTTAATGGGCATTTTATTGGCAGTTGAGAACACTAATACCCGGTGGGCATGGGGTGAATGAAGAGTGGGTGTGGAGAATCTATTGCTCCTGGTACCAAGTGAACCTCTTGAGGAGCCCAGGCATCAGTGGTTATGCTGGGCCAATGATCGGCAAAAGCCATGAGATGCCCCACAATATGCTGTGGAACTGGACCAGAAGGGCTATGGTCCTGGAGTCAACTCCCCCCAGGCTGTGACTGTGGTGCCGGCTTGTGCTTAGGGGTTTTAGGGCGATGCTGCTTTTGGTCTTGGCCCTTGACCTGCTGCGGTTACTGGGGCATTGGCGGACAGATGGTAGGAATGTTATGGGACATAATTTCCGTAAGCTTTCTTCTTTGGGTAGAAGGACTCTTTCCCTGAGGCCTTTCATTGGGAAGGATCAACTGTCTTCCTCGGGAGCCTGTTCATTGTGATCTGTTCAGTCTCCAACTCTGTGGCCTTCTCAATCATGAGTTTGTCGAAGAGGTTATCTCCCTGACATGGGACATCGATAAACTTGTCCTCAACCCATTGCTCCAAGTCTGACGACTGTAGCCATGTGAGGCAGCAGGCCCCAATGCCCACCACAGCCACTCTTGCCACGGACTCAGAGCTGTTGTAGGCTGCATGAGTTATGTATTTTGAGCATTCCTTGACTGTAGCAACCAGGCTCCAGAAATGCTAAAGATGATTGCCAAATAAGCCAGTCGAGAACCCATCGAGCTCCCCTGCCCATGTACAATTGGTAGGTTTGGATACAGGCCATGAGCATCAAGCCCTGTTAACATTTTCTGCCCAACCCATCCATGGTGGGTGCCTCCCTACCAGAGGGCACCGAGGAGTGTGTCTTCTGGAACTTTGTCCAGGAGTCTTTCCTCTTTGGCACACAAATTCTTTGGACCAGGAATCTTCTCTACTGAAGCCATGTGTTGATCAAGAACTGGTTCCTTTTCCCACCTTTACTCAAACTACCCTAACCTGTCCTTTAACCTCCTCTCAGAAATTTTATCCTAAAAAAACCCCTATACTATACAGATACTATCACTGTAGTAAGGGATAACAGGCTAGCCAAGGGAAAAAAAAAACTTGTCACCCTCAGTTCACTCTCAGACCACTCATTCCTTTCTCCTACTCAGAATCATCACACTTCCATTCTGCCTTTCATACACATACCCCATCATACTTCTCATACCTGAGTAACTATAGTTAATTCTTCAAAATCAACATCACAGCTATCCCCTCTTTTTCTCCAGTAAGACTGTTATCTTATGCTAGCATTCTGTTTTTGAAGTCTATCAGGAGACCTACCTATTACGTTTCCCCACAAAATATTTAATTTCTATATATGGATTTAAAGTAATTATGTTTGTAATAGAATTCTCTTTTACAAGATCTTTCTTGCTAAACCCTCACTAAGCCACATACAATCTGAAAAAAAAAAACAAGATAGGGTTGTTTCCTAAATTAGTTTAGATCCTTTCTAGGAATTTATTTCTCAGGGGCACCTACCTGAACTCATTTACTATACCCTATTTGACTTTTCTACCAGTCAGTCAGATTCTATTTGAAAAAAAATAAAATCCATTCAAACCCATACTTTTCCCATCCAATCTCATTCAATCTTTTTGGTGCTTTAGTTTAAATGGGAAAATATTTTCTTTAGTGGGGTAGGTTTAAAACTCTGCTTTAGTATCTTTCTCAGCTCTTTGAAGCTACTGACACCTCATCAGGTGTTAGTTCCCTCCCTACCCCCCCCCCCAACTCCCATTCACCCCTAGTGAGCAATCTTGCTTTATAGGGTGCCTCCCCAATTAACTACACACAGGAACTTGGAACAGCACATTTTGAACTGCTTTTTCTCTGAAAGGACAGTTGGGAAACTGGCTAGTACTTTGGTAGGTCTCTCTCTCTTTTGCTTCAACAGATACCTAAGCTCCACCAACTGAACAATGACTAAGAAATCATATCGCCAAGCTGTTGCCCGCGTTACAGCTTCTGCCTCTGTCCTGACAGAGGTCCCAATGCCAGTTGAAGGACCGGTTCCATTTGCAGGATGCCTGCATGCTGAAGCTCTCAGGGAACAAGTGGAGGAACTCAGAGGAGGTGGTGAGGCTGAGGAGCATTCAAGACAGTGAGAAATACACTGATGAGATGCTTCTTGCTCTGCTTGCAACATCCAAGCTCTCCAGCAGAGGAGATTATGTGTCCAACATTCATCATTCTGTAGGCTCTCAAGTCACCATGGCCTGCAGAATCACCAATCCAACTTCTCCAGCCCTTATGCAGCCCTAGAAGTGGAGGAGGTGATAGCATCCCTGGAAAGGGAAGAACCAGAACTTGAGCACCCCAAAGTTGCATAATCAGTGACCACAAGGAAGTGAAGGGTAGTTGTGGCTGGTGAATCTCTTCTGAGGGGTACTGAGGCGTTCATCTGCTGACCAGACTTGATGTCCAGAACCATGGGATGCTGTTCCAAGGGTTACAGAGCAGAGATGGTGTACATCTGTCCAAGAAAGGTCATAGTGTCTTCAGTAGCAGACTGGCTAATCTACTGAAGAGGGCTTTAAACTAGATTCATTGGGGATGGGTGAAGAAAGCCCCCAGGTAAGTGAAACATTAAATACCTTTATGGAAATGGGTAAAAGGGGCAACATATGGAAAGTAGTGTGTATAAATGCCCATAGCATGGGAAATAAGATCTCAGATGTTGAAGCTTTAATGGGAGAGGCTGACTTGGATTTAGTGGCAGTTACTGAAACATGGTTCACAGAAAACCATGACTGGGATGTAACTATACCATGCTATACTTTATTCAGAAAGGACAGGGTAGGAAGAAGGGGAGGAGGAGTGGCATTATGTGTAAAAAATAATATTAAAGCTTTGCAACTACAGAACTTAAAAGGGAGAGAGGAGGCACTGTGGGTTAAACTAGAAAGTAGGAAAGAGAAATCTATTTTCATTGGCGTGATAAACAAACCTCTCTTACAGGAGGAAGAGGTGGACAGAGAGTTAATTGAAGACCTACTCAGCATTGCTAGGAAAGGGGAAGTGCTACTGATAGAGGATTTCAATATGCCAGATGTTGATTGGCACATTCCTGCTGCAGTATCATCTAGAAGTAAGGAGATCCTGGATTCCCTACAGAGAGAACTATTCAGGCAACTGGTAACAGAATCCACAAGTGAAGGGGCCATTCTGGACTTGATGTTTACCAATGGTGAAAGTGTTTCTGATGTTATAGTAGGAGATTGTTTCATATCCAGTGATCACCAGATGCTGTGGTTCAGTATTAGGATTAGAGCTATTAAAATCCATTCAAAAGCGAGGGTCTTAGACGAGGAAAACTAACTTTGCGAAGATGGGCTAATACCTCAGGGAGTCATTAGCAGGATGGGAACATCTGTGGGATGTAGAAAAACAGTGGGCAAAATTGAAAGGGGATATTTTAAGGGCAAACAACCTTTTTGTTAAAAGGGTAAATAAAGGTAAATGGAAATGGAGACTGCTAGGGTTTTTGAAAGAAGTATCTGAAAAGGTGAAGAAAAAGGGAGGCCTTCATGAAATACTTGAGATCACAGAGAGAGGAAGACAGGCATCTATATTTGGAAAAGCTTATAGAAGCTAGCAAAGTAGTCAGGAAAGCAAAGATTCAAAAAAGAGGAGAAAATAGCCAATGCAATAAAATGGGGAGGATACAACATTTTTCAGATATGTTAGTGAGAAGAGGAAGGGCAAAAGTGGCACTGTCAGACTCAAGGGTGAAGGGGAGGAATATGTAGAAACTGATGAGGACAAAGCAGAATTGCTTAACAAATATTTCTGTTCTGTGTTCATAGATGAAGAACCAGGAGCAGGACCTCAGAAAACGACCACAAACAGGAACAGAAGTGAGGGGCATCTTGAGCAATTTTCAGAAGACTGTGTTTGTGAGAAACTAGCTAAACCTAAAGTAGACAAACGAATGGGACCGGATGGGATACACCGTAGAATACTGAGGGAACTTGGGGGCATTCTAGCAGCTCCACTGACTGACCTTTTCTTTTTTTTTTTTTTTTTTTTTTTTAATAAAGTTTTAATCATATTACAACAAAACAATCATGCAACAAGCAGATAATAAATAATAAAGAAAAACTTAAAGGAATCCACCATTGAAGACCACTTCAAGAAGAAGTGCTGCATATTAAATAGAACACTGAAAGGTCCACCAGAGAAGTCTAAATCAATACTCCTTAAGAGACTAAACTCAAACCTTATCCTTTAAAAAAATCAATCAACTGCTTAGGATCAAAAAAGAGATACCTTTTACCCTGAAAGATGATAAGGCATTTACATGGAAACCTAAGGTGAAAAACTGCACCAATGGCCACCACACGGGGGCGCAAGTCTAAAAAAGCTTTGCGCCGTAACTGTGTGGCCCGAGATACATCAGGAAAGATTTGAATTGTTTGACCACAAAACTTTTCAGATTTTTTTGAAAGTAAGCCCGTAAAATTTTGTCCTTATCCAATTCAGAGGTAAAGGATACCAATAGGGTAGCCCTGGAGGGAATATCGTCAGAGGTAGTTTCTAGGAAAGCTGATATATCTAAAGTGGAAGAAAGAACTTTATCAGTAACTACTTGTTCTAATGTAGCAGGAGCTTCTCCTACCCCCTCAGTTTGTTGACTTAAACTCCTCAAAGGCAAATAATAAATCTTTGATACAGCAGAAACCTGAAAATCAGTGATCGACAAAATCTCTTTTAGATACTTTTGTAAAAGAATCATAGGAGATAGATAGTGCGTACAGGGAAAATTCAGAAACCGAAGATTCCGAGATCGCAACACATTCTCTAAAACCTCATCTTGCCTATGTAAAAAAGTACAGTCTTGAGCAAGGGAAGTTTGCACATCTTTAGTAGCCAATACATCTGTCTCTAAGGAAACAACTCCTTGCTCAAGAGACAACATTCGTTTTTCATGATCTGCAAGTTTCTGTACAGTAGCCTTGGAGAACTCAGAAACACGCTGCAGCGAAGATCCCAGAGCAGATTCAATACGGGAAATAACCAACCAAATATCTTTCAGGGACAAATCTGCCGGCGGCGTTTGAGGTTCCCCAGGCTGTATGAAAGTCACCACTGAAGGTAAAGGGGGAGGGAGTTCATCCCCTAACCGCAAGAAAGATCCCGAAAGCACATCAGACTCCACAACAGGACAAACCTTTGGCGTTGATAACGTCTCAACAGCAGTCAATTGCATAGCCTCTTGAAAGGGAGAAGTCAACCCCATTCCACGGGAATCGTCGCAAGAGGAAACAGTACTTGCAGATAAATTAGCCGCCGCACCGTCCTCCATTAAGGCAGCAGGGCAAGAAGATTCAGATTTCTCTACCACAACAACGTGTGCATCTATCGGACCTCTCGCTTTCACCGCCTTGGATTGGGTCGACTGAGGAAAATGCTTCCTTCTTTTCCCCATTACAGGAGGTCCTCCTGCGCCGAACTGGCGCCGAAGGGGCGCCAAAGGGGCAGGCCTGCCCCTTTGGTCACGCCCCTTCGGGCACGCACCCACGGGACGCGCCCGCTTCGCGTCCCGTGAGCAGGGAAGATGTAATATAGCCCAGGTAAGCTCCGCCCACAGCCGGGAGCAGCCTCCAAGCTCCGGTGACCAGTCAGGTGTATAAGCAGGAAATAGCAGGAACCAACAGCACGTCTCAATGTCCCGCGAGCAGGGCAGATGTAATATAGCCCAGGTAAGCTCCGCCCACAGCCGGGAGCAGCCTCCAAGCTCCGGTGACCAGTCAGGTGTATAAGCAGGAAATAGCAGGAACCAACAGCACTTCTCAACGTCCCGCGAGCAGGGCAGATGTAATATAGCCCAGGTAAGCTCCGCCCACAGCCGGGAGCAGCCTCCAAGCTCCGGTGACCAGTCAGGTGTATAAGCAGGAAATAGCAGGAACCAACAGCACTTCTCAATGTCCCGCGAGCAGGGCAGATGTAATATAGCCCAGGTAAGCTCCGCCCACAGCCGGGAGCAGCCTCCAAGCTCCGGTGACCAGTCAGGTGTATAAGCAGGAAATAGCAGGAACCAACAGCACTTCTCCCACTGACTGACCTTTTCAATGCTTTCTTGGAGTCAGGAGTGATGGCAAAGGACCGAAGAGAGGCAATGTGGTCCCTTTACACAAAAGCGTAAGAATGTGGTTGAAACTAGAGGCCAGTTAGTATAACTTCGGTGGTGAGTAAATTATTGGAAGTGCTGCTGAAAGAGAAAATTCTGAGGTTTCTGGAGTCCAGCGGATTACAGGATCCGAGGCAGCATGGATTCACCAGAGGCAGGTCCTGTCAGATAAATCTGATTGATTTCTTTGACTGGGTGACTAAGGAGTTGGACAGAGGCAGAGCCCTAGATGTGGTGTATTTAGATTTCAGTAAAGCCTTTGACAACGTTCCTCACTGGCAACTTATAAACAAACTGAGCACCCTAGGGATGGACCCTAAAGTTACTACTTGGGTTAGAAATTGGTTGAGTGGGAGGCGACAAAGGTTACGGTTTAATGGAGCGCACTCTGAGGAGAAGGATGTTACCGGTGGTGTGCCCCAGGGATCTGTCCTTGATCCGATTCTTTTTAGCATCTTTGTTAGTGATATAGCGGAAGGGCTGATGGGTGAAGTTTGCCTCTTTGCGGATGATACCAAATTCTGCAATAGAGTAGACACCCATGGAGGTGTAAATAACATGAGGAGGGATCTAGCTAAGCTTGAAGAATGGCCTAGAATTTGGCCACTGAGATTTAATGTTAAAAAATGAAAGGTCATGCATTTGGGCTGCAGCAATCCAAGGGAGCTATAAAGTATAGGGGGTGAAATACGTTTGTCCACTAAAGAGCGGGACCTAGGCGTGATTGTGTCAGACTTAAGGATCTTAATATGTACATCTTAGAGGAAAGGCAGGGATAGAGGTGATATGATTGAGACATTTAAATACCTCCGTGGCATAAATGCACAGGAGGAGAGCCTTTTTCGGTGAAAGGAAGCTCTGCTATGTTGGGACATGGGTTGAGGGTGAAAAGGGATAGATTCAGGAGTGATATGCGGAAATATTTCTTTTTACAGAAAGAATGGTGGATCTGTGGAATAGTCTCCCAGTGGAGGTGGTAGTCAACATCACGGAGGTTCTAAATTGCCCTAGTCTGTGTATATACATATGCTGATGACATCATAGCATTCTATTCTAACATTAAAAAAACTTATTTCCCCATGGAATCCTCTGAAGCAATTTTCCTCTTTCAATCACAACTTTAAAAAAGTTTTCTCTTTTCTTCTGTACCCCTGTCAGGCTGATTTTCCCACATTAGTCCTTTTTGACAATTACAGCTGACCTGGTTGCAACAAAGTATCTAAAAGTATCTAATGTAAATTACTCCTCTTTCTTCCTTGACTGGAACTTCTTTTTCATAAAATCTTGCATTTTATATCCATCAAACATTTATGATAACATATTTTATATAAAAATACCATTTATATTAGCTGTGCAATCTATTATGTACTTTTTATGTTTCCAAACTGTCAAATAAGACACTTTTCACAACGAATTGCATTTTGACTTAAAACCAGCATAAAAACACTCAAAACTCATTTACTCCCAAGAAATTGAAATCGTGAACAACTTTAACCTACTTGGATCAACTATCAATAAAGAAGCAACAAGCAGTCAAGAAATCAGACGACGCATTGCTCTTGGCAGAATGGCTATGAAAGACCTAGATAAGATTCTCAAGAGCAGAGATGTCTCTCTCCATACAAAGATTCGACTTGATCAAGCCATGGTATTTTCAATAACATCATATGGATGTGAAAGCTGGACAGTGAAAAAGACAGATAGGAAGAAAATTGATGCCTTTGAATTATGGTTATGGTGCTGGCGGCGAATACTGTGTATACCATGGACTGCCCGAAGAACAAACCAGTCGGTACTAGAAGAGATCAAACCTAAGCTTTCTTTAGAAGCTCAGATGACAAGACTTCGACTTTCATACTTCGGACACATCATGCGAAGAGAGAGATCATTAGAGAAAGACATCATGCTTGGCAAGATAGAAGGTCAACGCAAAAGAGGAAGGCCAGCAATGAGATGGATTGCTACAATAACAGCAGCTACGGGTACCAGTCTGTCAACAATGAGCCGCCTGACTGAAGACCGAACACAATTTAGGATAGCTATCCAGAGGGTCGCCATGAGTCGACTCCGACTCGACGGCACTTAACAACAACAACATTTTTAAAAAATAAGCTTTTATTTCTATTTAAACTACATCAGGCTTTTTTAAAGCCAGTCCTACAGCCACTTAGGACCCCATAAAGGTCCCCACCTCCTCCATTGCTGCAGGGTACCCTAACCTTCTTGCACTCTCGAGTGCCTCCCCCAAGAGAATTAACAATTTTAATTTTAATTTCTGGCTCTCCAGCCATTAACATTTTTTTAATTTGGTCACTGGACTGACCCTCCATCACTTTGAGGGGTTCTTTTTCCCCATTTTCTAAAGCCCTCTGCTTTTAAAACTTCATTTGGCCTTTACAGCAACTATACTGGGTCCTCCAGCCCCTCGCCCCCCTTGTACTCCAGGCCTTCCTCTATGGCCCATTATACCTCCAGGCCCCTCCCTTCCTGACATTGGTGCATCTTGCAGGCACTCCGGCTGCTTTTTATTATTATACACCTGATTACATTCGGCTTCAGGAAGTTAAATGCCGACCCGGCATTTACTTAAAAACAAAACAAAAAAAAAACACTTTTCCACCATGAAAATTTTCATTTTCTCATTTCTTTCCATCACATTTTTTCACCACCCTCTTTACTACTTCCAACACTATCCCCTCTTTCCCTTCATCCAGAAAGTTACATTAATTTAACTTATAATAAATCACTTCAATCTATTTTCCCATTAGTACCTTTTTCTAAAACCTATTAAATTTTCAGTTTCATTCACACAGCATAGAATTTTTCCTTTGTACCCACATTTTTCCATTGCAATATTTTCTTTATGGGTTAATGATTTATTTTCATCCAGTCGGACATCCTGCGAACTCTGAAACGTGAACCTCACAAAGCATGTCTCCTCTCACAACACCATTTTTTCCTCTTCTTCCTCTTCTTCTTCTCTCCAGCTACCAGATCAAACCATAAATATTGTTTCTTTTCCTTTTGGTCCTTGACACAAATCGTATTATCTGGTACAGAATAAATTTCAATCTATATACCCACTTACACTCCAGATAAATGGGAACAGACTTCATTTCTGTATGACAAACCATTGTTTTAGTTTTCTTTGAAGATTCAAACCAAAAATTAAAAATTCCTGAATTATAAATTTTAGTCTCCAAACTTCTATAAACTTTACTACCAAGCATAACCACAGAGGAAAAAATATTTGGAGACTGCAGTCTGAATGAACCCCAAAATGGATTTGTTTCCATTCCCATTACTGGAAATGTTACTGACCCTCTTCCTCTCTAACTTTATTCCTTCAGTCAACAACTCTTTTTGATCTATTTCCTTACTTTTTATTCTCTTTCTTGGAATCTGGAAACTTCTTTCCTTAGTTTCTGAAATTTCTTTACTGGTTTCTCCTTTTTCTTGATCATAGCAGCTGTTGCCTGCTCTTTCTATAAACAAAATTTTCTCTTCTCTTTCAGAAGAATCATCCTTTACAAAAATATTTTCTTTTTCAGGATCACTTGTGTCAAGACTGCTGTCTTTTTCTTTCAATAGGGGTCCTCCAAGCAGACTCTTGACTTTCTCTTCAGTTAAATATGCTAGTTTCTGTTTACTCCTCTTCCTTTTTTTATCCCAGGTAGTAGGCCATATTCCTGATCACATATATCTTCAGCCTCCTTGTAATTCTCTTCTTCAACAAAGGCTAGAATGCCTCTCTCAGAAACTTCTTTCATAGATGCAGTGACCTTCTCCTTCCCAAATTCCACTTCCATCTCTTCTGCTGATGTCTTTGCACTGGAATTCCTCCATCGTGTCTTGTTGATGAAGAGACCCATCCATCACACAATCTGCCGATGTTACTGGTTCAGAAGGAGTGAAGTTTGACTCTTTAATTTCCTGAGAAAGATTCTTTCCTACTTCCTCTGGACAGAAGTCAATAATTTCTGTCAGCTCTACACCTTTCCTCAAAAGAGGGATTTCCATTGCTATGCTGGCATTAACATCTTCTTGCAGGTTTTCACCAACTGTGAATGCCTACTCCTGGACGATTTTGAAAGAGACTATCTTTTCAACTTGATTCCCATTGATCCTTGAATGACCGAGATTCTTTATATATTTTATTCTCAGATATTTCATTTTCTCGAAAGTATTCCACTAAGGAATATAACAAATCTTCTTCTTCCTCAGAAAGACTTCCACATTGCATTAGTTTTTGACACAGCCTCTCTACGAGGATTCTTTATTTTTCCTCGTGCTTCTCTTCAAAGACATCAAAGACTTTAGAAAACAACTGAAAACAGTTTTGTTTACGGAGCACTACGGTCATGCAATCAACTAATTAATTTTTAAGAAAGCAATTATTTATATATACATTGTACAATAGCTCACTTTATAGTATAGCTCACAATATATATAGTGCACCTTTTCCCAAGACATTTAATCATATATTTACAAGCTATGTATATATTATCACAGATTTTTTCACTATTACTTAATTTCTCTTTTGTTAAACCGCTTTGATTGTATGATAAGGCGGTATAAAAATCCAATTAAATAAATAAATAAATAAATAAAAATAAATAAAAAGGTTATCCAGTTGTTGGCTAATGTCCTTCCAATACTTTCATATTGTGATTGTATGTTCTCAAACTGCTTCTTCCCTTTCTTGTAAGAGAACTTCCTCCCATTCCCTTCTGAAAATAGACTCCACTCAAGTCCAGATCTTCGTCAGCTGATCCACCCTTTCTTCCTTTTTCTTTTTGATATTTTCAGCAAGTACCGAAATCTTTTCAACAACATGGAACTTCTAATCTAAATGTGTGATTGGATCCATGTCTGTGGGGTACAAGTTCCAGATACTTTTTTTTTTATTAACATTAGGGTGCTCATTCCAGCAACTCCCAAAACAATGTCTCAAAACCTCTGGAAAATATTCCTACAGGTTCTGCATGTAAATTAGACCATCAGGAAAGGGAGAAGGAAATACTTTATCCTGTCTGTGATGCCAGTTTCTCCCTGCAACTATTTCAAGAAAGCGAGCTGAGGGGTTTCACTCCATAGTATTTGTCACAGGTAAGCTGGGAGTGATGTTAAACAACTTACCCTTGTAAGAATGGTCACAGTAGAAATACACTACGTTCCCCTAAGGAATTCCCCTCTGAAAAAGAAAAACAACTAAGGGGACTTTTTTTTTCTAATTAGGGACTAAGGCTCTGGACCAATTTGATGTTACAATAAGTAAATGTATTTTATGCAGACGGTTCTCACACAAAAACAGGTGAATATTTTGAACATAGTGAATTATGTAAACCAGGTCAACATGAATGTCAATAAAGTGTTCACTCCAAAATACAGGGTGTCTGGGAGTCTATTTCTTTTCTCCCAGAAACTCACGTCAGGTAAATTCTCATAAAAACTGCCAATTTTCCAGATATATGTCAGTTCCTCCTTTTTACTGCAAAGGTTACCCTATAAAATATTTGAGCTCAAATATCAGTGTTCAAATGATGGGATACTTATCGATCCGGAGTCTTTGTAGGTATGCTGGGGCCCAATATTTCCTCCTTTTTTAGGAACAGGAACAGCTGCGACAACCCGTCCACTGATTGTTGACAGGAAAAGCTTGCTTGTAGAAAAGCTACTGCAGGTTTCCAGCTTCCTGTGTCCTTTAGCCCCTTATTCTCGAACTTTTTGCTACCTTCCACTCTGCCCTCTAATGGGACAAAAATATGGATCTGGAGCAAGCTTGCAGTGAAAAGGAAAAAAAATCCTCTCTCACTCACTCCCAAACAATTACTCTCTCACACTTTACAAACCCCAAATCACCTTCATATACTTCACTACTCATTTATTCATTTATTCACTACTCACAACATACTTTTCTTTCCCATCACGTCTCTCTCTCCCCCAATACTCTTTTGCACTCGCTTTGACTTTAACTCCTGTTTTTCCCCTTCTTTTATAACTATCTTTGAAACACCTTTAGGATTCCCCCTCTTGTCATACTCACAAAAAGGGAAATACACTAGAAATTTTAGAATTTTGTCTCAATCCCCCCCTTTCTCTAATACTTCTCTCTAGTCCTACTTAACCTTCGTACTTTTTGCCAGTTACACTAAGATAAGCAAGAGTTCTAACACAGAACTTCAAACTACCCCCCAAAAAATGAAAACAATCCCCTTTTTTTCTTTCCTCTAATTTTGGACCCCTTAAATAATCTTCCCTCTCCTCAGCATCCCAGTGAAACCCTTTAAAGCACTCCGTTAAACCCAGACTCTAAAATCCCTTTTTAACCTAGGAAAAAATAAATAAACTGACTCGCAAAACTTCTCAGTCATCCTAAGCAGGCTCAATCACCTAAAATCATTCATATTGAACCACAAAAACTCAAATTTGGAGACCTCCACACTCACAACCCACAAAGCACCATTACTCTCACTCATACTCAACAGCCAACTGACTAAAACAAACCCCTTCACCTGCATTTGAAAGGAGAGGAATGGTGTCCCTACTCTCACTATGGGGTATGTTTACTAAACCGGGCTAACGGTTAACCCGGGCTATCTGCAACTACGTAGGTCCCATTGATTAATATGGGACCTAGTGGTGTAGCAGCAAAGCGCAGACAAACCAATGATACCAGGAGTCTGTTCAGAAGGTCCAAATCATTTATTTGTGCACAAGTCTCAAGCAAGGCAATTTCAAAATGGCTGAGCAAAGTTTTCAAGCATTACAACAACTTTTATAGACTTCTGTTCCATTCTAGGTATAGAAAAACATTTCATTGGTCCCGGTACGCTCCCGTACCTCCCGTAGCCCTTCTATTGGTCCCGGTACTGATAAGTTTCTCCAATTATGTTCCTTCTGTGGGCTTCTGTAGGCATGACACCTGCCTGCCCCCCTTCTAGTCCCAATTACAATGGTCAGTTCATCAACTTGTTACTTTCACACTTTCAAGGCTATGGGACCATTTGTGCGTGCAGAAGAGCAAGGTTCTGTAACTCATCTGTCAGCACTCCTCAATATTTCTCTGCAAATGTACTCTTTCTTATCAGTAACTTTAAAACACATCTTTTCTGTATTTTTCCATTTCTTAATTCTGCAATTCTGCTTATCTAAGCTAATTCAATATTTCTACTGAGTTCTTTCTTACAATAGCAGCATATTGGGGGATGTGCAATCCTATATGCCTCTCCACAGGCCTCATTTACAGGTCAAGCTAGCCATGCTGGCCTGCCTATGTCAGACACCGTGGGTCACAGGCCTGCACCTGCCACATTCCCCCCTTTGATTAATCTCACCCTATTACTTAATAAGGTGTGAGAATTAAATCACTTTCTAGAAGATTCACATCCTGATTAAAGGATTCTTACTAGTTCCACTAGGGCTAGCTTTGTATAAAGCCATTATTCTAGTTGCGGTCTTCCGCTCTACTGTACTATCAATAGCACTATGAAGGGAACGCATACAACATGGGATTAAACATGGTAAGCAGAGGACAACAGCAACAAGGATTAGTACTAAGATAATAAAAGTCTTAAATCCTCCCAGCCAAGAGAAAAGGTTAGCAAACCAATTAGGAAATTTCAAGGCGTGCCAAGTCTGTACTGGCACATAAGCATGTCTTTGCATATCTTTAGCAATTTCTTCAACTACTTGACCTTTATCATCTATTTTCAAACAGCAATTAGTTAAATTCAGTTTACCACATACTCCTCCTTCAGCTGCTAATAAATAATCAAGTGCTAAGCGATTTTGGTATATGGCAGTGCGCATCTGAGTACTTTGTCTAGCTAAGAGCGTGAGAGCATGACTAGTTTCATTGGTTATTATTTCAACTACTGCTTGTAAGCGAATAATACGATTGATCATATAAATTGGGGTACGATAACCATACATACCATCATCATTCCAAGTGGCAGGTCCATAATACTCAATAATTCTTTCTGGTGGCCAATCATCACCTTGCCACTTCTCCCACTTGCCTATCTGTAAGGCCTCTCTTTTCTGTCTAGATGCTCCTTTGTGTTTGTGGGTAGTATATACAGGGTATCCTAATTGTTCTCCATGTTCAGTGTTTAACAGGAAGAACGAAGGTCTGATGGTTCCTAAGACACATGCTCCTCCCCATTGTGGCGGGAGTTGCGCATATGCTCGGTTTCCACAGATCCAATATAGGCCAGGTGGGGCTTGCCAGGCTTGGACTTTGGCAAGGTTAGTCCATAGACCTGCAAGTTCAGGAAATCTGGCTAATGGGTTAGGAGGTTCAGGATGTCTGATTCCTGACCACCATGCTACCTTCTTGGTCGTGGCATTATAGTACTTCTGGCTAAGACAGACCAGCTGTCCTACCTTTTGGGTGAACTGGGGTCCAGTTCTGGCATAGCAAAGACGTCCAACGATTGAGTGCGCTAACACCCATTCACTGGTTGTCTTGTGTAATTCAGTCTGATTGTAAATCATGGAATAATTCAATTCTTGGGCTTCCCAGGGCCATTGGTCTCCCATTTGGGTTCCGCCACAGAAATAACAATCTGTGATCTTAAGACTAGATACTACTGCTCCGGCTAATTCTAGAAACAAATTCTGTGAAGGGTGAGGGATCTCAAACTTATTTACATGCATAGCTTCATAAAAGGTGCTATGAATATGATATTTAGATGACTTGTGGGCTTGGGTATTCAATCTAACATGCACAATGGTCCCTGGATCTGTTCCTCCTCCTGCAATACGTAAACCAAACTTATATCCTTGTTTCCATGCATGGGGGTTATGTACACGCAAATGTAAGGGGTTACAAGCATCTTTCTGACATTTATCATTCGTGGTTGGCTTGGTTAGAGTAGCCATCCGCTTATCTATTTTCTCATTAGTTATACCAGTGTTCCAGGTAGCATAGAAAACACATTCCCAATACGGGCAATAGTAGTCTGCCGCTGTAGCAGTACTATACCCTGATCCTGTTTTACCTGTACACTTCCACCAATTTGTGGCACCTTCTGGACACATATACTTATGGTCATTTCGATACGCTTTCTCCCATGTACCACAGGTGGACTGACTATCTCTATTAATAGCATTACATGCATCAAAATTCAAAACAGCAGGTTTAGTAATGTCCTTAAGTGGTGGTGTAGCAGCTAATATAGGTCCATCTGCATCCTTCCATCTTATTTCCAACGTGTAATAGGATGGATTCTGATGCGGATTATAGCATGCTTTAATTTTGCCATGAGTGCAAACATTTAGTTCAGTGGTGTTATAGATACACCGAGTTATTGTTCCCTTGCAGGTATAGTAAGAATGGTAAAGCAAAGTCTGAGTTACTTTCAGTCCAGTTCTAGTAGAAGTAATGCAAGCGGTGCATGGAGGTAGAGCATAAGTCTGTTCAAAACCTCCAGAGAAGGCAACCAAGGCAAAGCAGAAGCAAAAATACATGTTGATGTTGATTGGAGTTCTTCTGAATCCTCAGCTTGCTGATCTTGATCACGACGGTCTATTATTCTTCGTCCCGTTTGCTAATGAAGCAATTTAACGGGTGCTGAGTGTTGATTGAAGATCCTCAAGATGTCCAGCACACATTAACCAACTTAGCAATCCAGTTGGCTTGTGAAGTCTGGCTCAGTCAATGTAGTCTCAAAGTAGTGTGTCAAATTACACATACAAATTGGGTTCGTTGAAACAAAGCTGTTGCTGCATGGAAAACAGCAATCCTCTTCGAAAGACTTGGCTACTGCAAAGCACTTGTGATGAAGTGTCTATACTGCTGGTTGCCGTCTCAGAGTAACTCGCAAGGGTACATCAGGGTGCTGCTCTGCTGTCCACCGCTCTGGTTCAGGATCGGCGGCGGGCTTGACTCGGCTGTGGTGGATCCAGGCGTCGATCTCGGCTACCTTTACTGCAGTTGGGGTAGACAGGATGACGGTGTACGGTCCCTTCCAATGGGGTTCCAACGGTATCTTCTTCCAATCTTTGATCCACACCGAAGTTCCAGGCTGGTAGGGATGCAAGGGTTCCGTCAAGTTGATAGGCAACTGGTCTTGGATCCACGTATGGAGAGTCTGCAGAACAAAACTAAGAGCTAGGAGTTCTTGTCTAGTTACTTCTGAACCAATCTGGGCTAAATTTCCTTTGACTCCCTGCACTATTGGTGGGGGTTTACCATACAAAACTTCAAAAGGGGAAAATCCTGTTGACTTTACAGGGGCTGAGCGTATTCTGAGTAAAGCTATGGGGAGCACTTGGGGCCATTTCAAGTGTGTCTCCTGACAAAGCTTAGACATTTGGGCTTTCAATGTACGATTCATTCGCTCAACTTTCCCTGAACTCTGGGGTCTGTATGCAGTGTGGAGCTTCCACTGTATCTGCAAAGCTTTTGCTAACTGCTGAGTAACTTGGGAGACAAATGAGGGTCCATTGTCTGACCCTATTACTGCTGGGATTCCAAATCTGGGGACAATCTCTCTCATTAAGGCTTTGGTAACTTCTCGGGCTTTCTCAGTTCTGGTTGGGAATGCTTCTACCCACCCAGAGAAAGTACAAACTAATACTAGTAGGTAATGGTATCCATTAGCTTTTGGCATTTCGGTGAAATCAACTTGGAGGTTGTGCATGGGGGTCACACCTCTTGACTGAACTCGGGGTGCTGTAATAAGGCCTTGCTTGGCATTATTCTTGGCACAGATTTGACATTGTCGGGCTACTGAGGCTGATATGGTTGTCATCAGAGGAATGTAGAAATGTGGTCTGAGTGCTTTCTCCATAGCACTCTTTCCATAGTGGGTGGCTTCATGGAAAGCTTTAACAAAGGCTGGTCCTAACAATTCTGGAATTACTATTCTTCCCGGAGGTTGACTGCCTTCTTCTGGTGGCAGCTCAATCCATCCATCTTTCAATACTCCCTCTTCTTTGTCACAATAGTAATCCAATTCTTTGGTGGTATATCGTGGGGTCCATAGATTCAAAGGTACTGGAAACAATGCTGCTTGCATTGGCATAGCTTGTGGGGCAATCTGTCCTGTCATAGCTGTTTGTCGTGCTGAGGCATCTGCGAATCTATTCCCTCGAGCAACTTCTCCTTTTCCTGCTTGATGTCCTCTACAATGCATGACAGCTACACGTGTTGGGGCCCAGACTGCATCAAGTAACATCAATATCTCGGGACCATATTTGACTGATTTTCCTCCGGATGTGATGAGTCCTCTTTCTTTGTAGAGAGCTCCATGGGCATGCAAGGTAGTGAAAGCATATTTGGAATCTGTATATACATTTAGCACAAGTTTTTCTCCTAATAACAATGCTCTGGTGAGTGCTATCAATTCGGCTTTCTGGGCTGATGTGCCTGAGGCTAGGGCTGATGATTCAACTACTTCGTGTTGAGTGACGACTGCATATCCGGCACAGCGTCGTCCGTCAAGGATGAGACTGCTCCCATCAACATAATAGATCTGGTCAGGATTGTCTATGGGCACATCTGTTAGGTCAGGTCGACTTGAGAACACAGTTTCCATGACTTCGATACAGTCATGTTCTGGGAGTTCTTCACTGATGGGTATCAAGGTGGCTGGATTCAGGGCATGGCTCACTTCGAGTTGTATCTGTGGATTTTCACATAACATGCTCTGGTACTTTAGCATTCGGGAATTGGTGAGCCAATAATTTGCTTTCTGTTCCATAAGGGCAAGGACTGCATGTGGCACAGTGACTCGTATGTTCTGTCCTAATGTGAGTTTGTCTGCTTCACTCACTAATAGTGCTGTAGCTGCAACTGCTCTCAAGCAGGGTGGCCATCCTTTGGCCACAGGGTCCAATTGTTTTGATAGGTAGGCTACAGGTCGTTCCCAATTTCCTAATTTCTGAGTCAACATGCCTAAGGCATTTCCCTGTGCTTCATGTACAAACAAGTGGAAAGGTTTGTGGACATCTGGTAGTCCAAGTGCTGGTGATGACATCAATTCTTCTTTTAACTTCTGGAAGGCTGTATCCTGCTCAAGTCCCCACTCCAGTGGTGACTTCTCTTCTCCTTTTGTAGCTTCATACAGTGGTTTGGCAATTTGGGCAAAGTTGGGTATCCAGATTCGGCAATATCCTGCTGCTCCCAGAAAGGCTCTGACTTGCTTTCTGGTTGTTGGAGTTGGAATTCTACATACTGCTTCTTTTCTTTCTCTGCCTAATCTTCTGCTTCCTTGGGTAATACGAAAACCCAAGTATTTCACTTCTGTTTGGCATAGTTGTGCTTTGGCTCTGGAAACTTTATATCCAGCTTCATTTAGTAACTGCAAGAGATCTTGGGTGGCTCGTATACATTCTTTTTCTGATATGGCAGCTATCAACAGATCATCCACATACTGGAGAAGTACTCTCCTCCCCGGGGCTACTGGATAGCTTGAAAGATCTTGGTTTAGTGCAGCACTAAAGATGGTAGGTGAATTCTTGAATCCTTGGGGTAATCTTGTCCAGGTGAGTTGGCCCCCTCTTCCAGAGATGGGGTCTTGCCATTCAAATGCAAACAATATTTGGCTTACAGGGGCTAATCTTATGCAAAAGAATGCATCTTTTAAATCCAGTACAGTGAAATGAGTAGCTTCAGCGGGTATCAATCCTAGTAGAGTGTAAGGATTGGGTACAACTGGGTGTATAGTTTCAACTGCATCATTTACTCTTCTCAAATCTTGCACTGGGCGATAATCATCTGTCTCAGGTTTCTTTACTGGCAAAAGTGGGGTGTTCCATGGGGATTGACATACTTTCAGTAGGCCATACTCAAGCAATCTCTGTAGGTGGCGATGAATGCCTTCAATTGCAGCTCTTGGGAGAGGGTACTGTTTGACGTGCACTGGTGTAGCGCTAGGCTTGAGGGTTACAATCACTGGAGCTATATGTTTGGCTAGGCCTGGGGGACTGCCTTCTGCCCATACTTCAAGTGGTGCATGAATGTTCTTTAAAGTTTGTTCAAAATAGGTATCTTGAATCGAATCATCAATGTAGTATCTCCATTCTTCTTCTCGGGGTACTGTCAGCAGCATTATTCCTGCTGGTTTGGCTTGAGAATTCACTGTCATTTGCATTTCTCCTTGCTCAGAGAAAGATATTTGGGCTTGAAGCTTGGCTAGCATGTCTCGTCCCAGTAGGGGTACTGGACATTCGGGCATGTAAAGGAATTGATGCGTTACTTGCTGTCCTCCTAGACTGCATATTCGGTTTTGTAGAAAAGACTTTGTGGCTTTGGCACCAGTTGCTCCTATAATGGTGACTGCTTTCTTGGTGAATGGGGCTATCTTTTTGTCTATTACTGAATGTTCTGCTCCAGTATCAACCATAAAGTTCATAAATTGGTCTCCTATTTGTATTTCGACCATAGGCTCCTGGAGACCTAAAGCAAACTTGGAGCCCGGTCTGTCCTAATCCACGTCATCCTCTTCATGGGCCTGTGTGGCCAATGCTTGGATGGCTCCTCCTCCCCTCTCTCGCTGGAATTGTTCTCGATTGGCTCCTCCTCGGCCTCGGGGACGGCCTCTTCTTTCTTCTCGCCACTGATGATCGTATTCGTCATCTTGCTGGGCGTCTTCGAGTTGCGGGCAAGTATCTCTCCAATGTCCTTCTTCTTTGCAATAGGCGCATTGGTTCACGCCTAGTCTCTGGGTCCGGCCTCCGCCTTGACCCCGCCCTCTTCCTCTGCTCCTTCGATTAGGGACACCTCCCCTTTTCTTTTCAACTATGGCCGCAGCCAAAAAATCAGCTTTCTTCTTCATCTTTCTATCACATTCTCTCTGTCTTTCAGTATCACGATTCACATACACTTTATGAGCGACTTCCAATAACTGTGTTGCATTCATGCCCGCAAACCCTTCTAATTTCTGTAATTTACGTCTAATGTCTGGTTGAGACTGGTTTACAAAAGCAGAATTCACCATGCATAAACTTCCTGGTGCCTCGGGATCATAGGGAGTATACATTCTATAAGCTTCAGTTAATCTTTCATAATAATCTGCTGGGCTCTCATCTATCCCTTGGATAACTCCTGCTACTTTGGAAAGGTTCATAGCTTTTTGGCCTCCTCTTCGCAGGCCTTGTAAAAAGCCTTGGCGAAAACGGGCTAGGGCTGTGGATCCTTCATCTGTATTTGGATCCCATTGGGGGTCTTCATTCGGGAATTCTCTCTGAGCTGCTTCTCTACGATCTATTATATTCTGCCCCTGCGCTGGAGCTGCAGGGTTTTCTGCCATCCATTCAATAGCTGCTTTTCTAATTCTCGCTCGTTCTTCTGTGGTAAATAGGGTGGTCAGGAGCTGACGGCAATCTGGCCAAGTGGGTTGGTGAGTTTCCATAATACTAGTTACTAATTCTGTCAGCTCCTGGGGCTTGCTAGTATAGGAGGCATAGTGCGACCTCCAATTTAATAAATCCGTTGTAGAGAAGGGGATATACACATAAGTTAGGGGTCCCGCTACCACTTCATCATTATCATTCTTTACGGGCACCCCCGGGACTTGCCTTAAGGGAAACAGTTTGGCTGTCCTAGGCGTCATTTGAGTCTGGGATCTAAGGGCTATTGTCGTGGTCTTGGCAGGAGTTGCTGTCTTTTTCTCAACTGGTTTTGCTTTGGGATTTTCTTTCACTGGCTTGCTAGTGCTGGCGCTGACTTCCTCAATTATTTGTACACTTTCCTCTTCTTCTTCTTCTGGGGGATCCTCACTTTCCTCTTCTTCTAGCTCCGCTTCTGGCTCACTTTTTACATCCTCCTCTCTTCTCTCCGCTAATTCTCTCTCTTCCTCTTCTCCAGGAGGAGGGAGGTCAGGGATTGGGTCTGGCCTCGGCTCCGGCGGTCTCTGGGGTGCTGGGGCAGGACGCCGCCGGGCTATTCTTACTGGACCTGGGGTTCGGGGCTGCCTGAGGACTACTTCTGGGGAATCGGGATCTGCCAAGATGGGTTTCTTCTTGGCTTTCTTATCCTGCTCTTTCATTCTAGGCTGTTCCTTTCTCTGTCTAGAATCTGTTTTAGCTAACATTATTCTGCACTGTTCCTCATAACAGCGCTGCGCCCAGGAGGGCGGATCTTCACAAATACTTAACCAGGAATCTATATAGGGGTACTGGTCTGGGTGCGCTACTCGCACTCTACGATGTATTGACTGGATAATCTCTACGGTGAACGTTCCCTCTCGGGGCCAGATGGGGTCTAGATCGGGCCACTCCCTAGTACACAAAATCTGCAAACGGGCTGCTGTCATTTTAATACCATAATCTCCTGAATATCCCTCTTTAAAATGTGCGATCATACATTCTAATGGAGTGTTTCTAGTAGACTCCGCCCCTCCCATTTCGATGTGTGCGCGCAACAACAGACAGAAGGGAAAAGGTGGGCGGACCGTGGGTAAGGGGTCCTCACGGCCCTGGAAACGTACAGGGAATACAAATAACAAGACAAGACGACAATCGCTTCCCCCTTTTCGCGACCTGAACGCGGTCGCCCGGTCAGGAAATGCGCTAATCAGGGGTCAGCTCTCACTTGGTCCGTGCTGCCAGACCTCTCAATCACACTTCGTTCACACACTCATGCTAGCAACGTATTCCCAGAATGCATTCATTTCTATCTATTCTGACTAGTCTTTTCCAAGTACAATTACAAAAAGGATGAGGGTTTCACCTAGCGAATTCCCATGCCAGGCTACTCGGCTCTTCCTTGAGAGTTGATCAAGCTCTCTTACCAATTCCCAATATCTCGAGATTACAAATTCCAAGTTCCAAGTTCCAATGGCAGTACTGCTCTTTCTATTTCTGTCTAGACCCAAAATCAAAACTATACTCACCGGATCCGGTCCTCAAACTTCCCAAGCAGGCGCATGAGTTGGACCTCGGACTCCCCTCACTCGGGTTCGAGGCGTTGACTCCAGCCGGGCTCGTCACCCGCCGAGGTCCGACCAGCTCCCTCCGATACAAGGGACCGGTGGCGCCAGGGAGCGGCCCTCGTCGGAAGGGCGCGATCCCGGCAGGACCAAGCCTATAGAGGCGGAAAGTCGTGGTATATTGCCCTATATACACTTTGATTCCACAACTTCCCGGCCAACGCACCAAGGAATATGTAGCAGCAAAGCGCAGACAAACCAATGATACCAGGAGTCTGTTCAGAAGGTCCAAATCATTTATTTGTGCACAAGTCTCAAGCAAGGCAATTTCAAAATGGCTGAGCAAAGTTTTCAAGCATTACAACAACTTTTATAGACTTCTGTTCCATTCTAGGTATAGAAAAACATTTCATTGGTCCCGGTACGCTCCCGTACCTCCCGTAGCCCTTCTATTGGTCCCGGTACTGATAAGTTTCTCCAATTATGTTCCTTCTGTGGGCTTCTGTAGGCATGACACCTGCCTGCCCCCCTTCTAGTCCCAATTACAATGGTCAGTTCATCAACTTGTTACTTTCACACTTTCAAGGCTATGGGACCATTTGTGCGTGCAGAAGAGCAAGGTTCTGTAACTCATCTGTCAGCACTCCTCAATATTTCTCTGCAAATGTACTCTTTCTTATCAGTAACTTTAAAACACATCTTTTCTGTATTTTTCCATTTCTTAATTCTGCAATTCTGCTTATCTAAGCTAATTCAATATTTCTACTGAGTTCTTTCTTACAATAGCAGCATATTGGGGGATGTGCAATCCTATATGCCTCTCCACAGGCCTCATTTACAGGTCAAGCTAGCCATGCTGGCCTGCCTATGTCAGACACCGTGGGTCACAGGCCTGCACCTGCCACAGTGGCAGATAGCCCGGGTTAACCGTTAGCCCGGTTTAGTAAACATACCCCTATGTCATCAATTAACTCCATCCTATTCTTCATAAAATTTCCAATTTCCCTTAATACTTAAAAATGTCCTCATACCTTGCAAGCCTCAATAAACCCCACAGGAATTTCCTGATCCGTTAAATCCTCCTTTACTCTGCTTTCCATCTGCCTGCTTCAAGTGCATCACTGAAAATGTCAGTTATACCTGAGACCTATAACACGTTTGTAGCCACTTTATATCACACCACCCCCCTTCATCCTGACACGTTTATATAGTAAAAAACTACATTTTAATACCTTTAATAATAATTATAAATACAATTTTTACATAAAACATCTTTCCAGAACACAAGCACATTGTTTTGGAACTTGGGTTTATTTTTTAAACTTCTTTTATTTCTGTATCGGAACTTCTTTAAATTGCTACTTTTAATCCCCACAAAACTTAACCCACTTTTTCTTGCTCCCCAGTCTTCCAGTACACCTCCCATGTACTTTAAAACTTCTAAATTTTATAAAAATATACTTTTTACATCAGGTGTAAGTCCTTGCATTTTTAATGAGCTCCGTTTTGAATATTAACCCTCCTAAAGCTTCAAAAACATTTTTTCATACTTCCCAGCCCTAACTCTATTAAACCCTAGCTTTGAAACGTTTAGGTTTTCACTTTTATTTTCACCACAAAAAAAACAGCTATTCTTAAGGGTTGTGCACAGCCTTCCCATTGATTTACATTTAGGGCTGCCCTGCTATCTGCCTGCCATTCTTTTTAATTACTTTGAAGCAGTATTCCCTTACTTTTGAGGCTTCTGGCTCCTACAATACCTTCTGGGATGAACTATCCCCTTTCTTCTTGTTTTAGATTTATTTATTAAGGTTCATTTTCTTTATTCTTCAGGAATCCCCCTCTCTCAGGACCTCTCAAAGACTTCCCTGTCTAGAGAGACCCCAATCTAAGGCCTCCTGCCTGTACGGCTTCCTCATTGACACTGCAGACTCCCTTAAAAAGGGGAATAACCCCCCTCCTGGCTGCCTAACATTGACACCAGGACAAACACTGCCTTACAGAACTCCTCCTGCCTCAATTGTGAAGTTCTCTGAGGGGTAAGTAGGTGGAAAATGTATCAACATTATCCCCCTCCATGTATTATGACTGGCCAATACTCACTAAATTCTCATAAGACAAAAGTTATATGTCAGCCTGCTGTGGTGCTTAAGTGCTTTCACCAGGCAACAATTTAAGGGTAATGAATCATTTCTTTTAATAAATTAATTAATATCAACAGACAGCATTCTACCTGCTTAAGTTAGAGATTTCCACTCTAAGCACATTTGAATGGTGCAGAAGGAACTAAACAGCATATATCTTCCCAAGGAGAAAACCCACAAGTATCCATATTGGAGGAAGATGGTACTGAGGCTTACAATCATAACATCCACCACCTCAGGACCCCCTCCCCCCAGGTATTTATTTCAAAATTTTTTACCTCTGGTTACATTGAGCTCAAAGAGTCAATAACTGCTCCGTTAGGAGGGAGTGCTCTACAGCTGCCAGTGCTGGAGGTTCACACATCGGTGCTAATGCCGGTTCCTTTAGCGGGTATCCTTGATGATAACAGGCTCGGGAGTCCCATACTGGCCCTCTGAGGCCACGGGAGGCAGCTCTTCCTGCCAGGGCAGCTTTGAAGGCTGCTCCCAGCCTTTGCCCTTGGAGTCACATCAAGGGCTTCGATGACAATGTCCATGGCTCTTAACCCTGGACTCGGCATTGCCCTTTGATGATGACTGGGACAGAGTCTGTTCCTTCTGGGAATGCTCCCCTTCGAGGGAAAGACTCTGATCCAGAGCCCCGTGACATGAGGCTAAGTCCTCGGTGGTGTACTTCAAGGGCGTTGATTCCAATGTTGATGATAGAGTCGATACTGAAATCTTGGAGCTGTACTGCTTTTCACAGTTCTTCAGCTTCTTGCACATTATCTTCAAGCAGAGAGCACATGTAGAGGGCTCATGGTAGGGCCCAAGGTATTGAAGGCACCAGTTATGGTGGTCCATGATGAAAATGGTCCAGTCACATCTGGCGCACCTCTTAAAGCCACTGGTCAAGGTGGACATGTTGGGGAAGACAGCTTCCGCCAGGTCAAAAATAAAGACTCCAATGCCCCAACTAGGAGGGCACAAGAAAAAAAAAACATGTGCCGAAAATGACAAAAAAGAAATGAAAACCCCAAAAAACAATGCAGCGCTGAGGCAGCAACAATACCGAGAGGTATAAGAAAGCAAAAAAAAGAGAAAAAGGAGTATCGAGTAGCAAAAATTGGCCAAAAGGTAAAAAAAACCTTTCTCCTGGATTTAGATGGATGTCTGGAGGGCTCTACAGAAAAAAGAAGATTGAAGTAGATTGCTCCATTCAGGCCGGAAGGCAACCACTCATGTGTGCTGGATCTCCCAAAGGCTGTCTGTGAAAGTTGGGGAGTGCTCCCGCACAAGGAGGTCTGTCAGTGACATCATCCATAAGTGAGGACTGACTTCCTGTTTGGTCCCAGAGAAAATACTTTTTCCACTCAAAGTGTAATCAATCTCTGGAATTCATTGCCAGAGGATGTAGCAAAAGTCATTAGTGTAGCTGGGTTTAAAGGAGGTTTGGACAGGTTCCTGAAGGAAAAGTCCATAAACCATTATTAAACTGGACTGGGGAAATCTGCTGTTTACCCCTAGCATAAGCAGGTACTTATGACCTGGGTTGGCCACTGCTAGAAAAAGGATACTGGGCTTGATGGACCTTTGATCGGACCCAGTATGGCATTTATTATGTTCTTATTTTCTTTAAAGGGGCCCTTAGTCTCCTCTATCTTTATGTATGTAATATATGGGTTGATATTCAGACTATTATCTAGATCAGTGGTTCCCAACCCAGTCCTCGGGGAACCCCAGGCCAGTGAGGTTTCACTGGTCAACATTGAAATTGTTACTGACTTTAAAAGGCCCTAATCTGTAGTATCTTGGTGAGCTGAAAGCGTAGTTACTCACCTGTAACAGGTGTTCTCCAGGAGCAGCAGGAATCAGTCCTCACTTATGGGTGACGTCGGCGCCGACGGAGCCCTCGCGGAGCAATTTTCCCCAGCTTTCAAAGAAAGCCTTTGGGAATTGCAGCGCGCATGCGCGGTAGTCTTCCCGCCCGAAGGTGCCATCTTAGCCAGTCAGATGACATAGCCAAAAAAGACAGCATAAAAATTTGCAAAAAGAACATAAGCAGACGATTGCAACTCCAAGGGGAGGAGGGAGGGTAGTGAGGACTGATTCCTGCTGCTCCTGGAGAACACCTGTTACAGGTGAGTAACTACGCTTTCTCCAGGACCAAGCAGGAAGTCAGTCCTCACTTATGGGACTCCCAAGCTCAAGGCTACCGGAGACCCTAAGCACAAAAATGAGCTCCCTCTAGCTCAGCAGCACAGAAGGATAGAATCTTCGCTGAATTATCACCCACCGGTAGCCCACATCCGGGATGGAGGGTAGGAGTTGCTCAGACCTCAAAGAGATTACGGAGGACTGCCTGTCCGAAAGCACTGTCCCTACGGGACTCCCTCTCGAGACAGTAATGGACCGCAAAAGTCTGGCTCGAAGACCAAGTAGCGGCCCGGCAGATGTCTGCCAGCGGAACAGAGCGGAGGTAAGCCACTGACGTGGCCTTTGCCCGAACGCAATGAGCCGTGACTCGACTTTCTAAGGCGAGTCCGGCTGCCCCATAAGCCCAAGAGATACAGTCCGCCACCCAGATGGACAGAGTACGCTTGGAGACCGGGAGCCCCAATTTATTGGGGTCAAAAGACACAAAAAGCTGAGCAGCTTTACGGTGCTCCCGCGTACGGTCAAGGTAGAAGTTCAATGCCCTTCTACAGTCCAGGGTATGGAGGACCGTCTCAGCTCGGCTGGAGTGTGGTCTGGGAAAGAAGGTTGGAAGTACCACCTCCTGATTCATGTGAAAAGGGGAGACCACTTTAGGCAAAAACTTTGGGTGAGTCCGTAGGACTACCCTATTCTTGTAGAATCGATTGTAGGGGGGATCAGACACGAGGGCCTGTAATTCACTTACGCGCCTAGCGGAAGTGAGGGCTATCAAGAACAGCGTTTTCCAAGACAGAAAACGGAGAGAGCAGGTAGCCATAGGTTCAAAAGGCGGACAGGTGATCCGCTGTAAAACCACATTCAGGTCCCAGTCAGGCGCTGGCGGGCGCAGAGGTGGTTTAAGTAGTAGGAGACCTCGGAGAAACCTCGCTACGAGAGGGTCGTTGGAGAGAGGTCTGCCGTCCACCGGCACATGATGTGCGGAAAGAGCACTGAGGTGAACTTTGACGGAGTTGGACTTAAGTCCCAGATTAGAGAGGTGTAGCAAGTACTGTAAGATCACCGACACCGGGCAGGAGAAGGGATCCTGAGACTGTTGGGTACACCAGACTGCAAAGCGACGCCATTTAAGGGCGTAGCATTTGCGGGTAGAAGGCCGTCGCGAAGCCAAGACGACCTCCTCCACCTCTGCCGGCAAGAGGAGAGGAGCAAGGACTACCCTCTCAGCAGCCAGGCCATGAGGTTGAGAGACCTGAGGTTGGGGTGCAGTAGGGACCCCTGATCCTGGGTGAGGAGATCCGGTTGCACCCCCAGAGGGATTGGATCCTCCACCGCCAGTTGCAGCAAGAGCGGAAACCACGGCTGCCTGGGCCAGCGAGGGGCCACCAGGATCATGAAAGCTTTGTCTCGGAGAACCTTGAAAAGGGTCCGAGAGACTAACGGGATGGGAGGGAAAGCGTACAGAAGGCTCCCCGACCATGAGATCAGAAAGGCGTCCGCCGCCACCCGAAGGGGGTGAGGCTGACGAGAGCAGAAGCGAGGAAGCTGCCGGTTGTGAGGACTGGCAAAGAGATCCACTGTGGGGAGGCCCCACCTGAGGAAGAGCTTCTGAACAATCAAGGGGTCCAGACGCCACTCGTGCGGCTGGAGGACCCTGCTGAGTTTGTCCGCCAGGCAATTTTCTTGGCCCGGGAGATAAACTGCCTTGAGGAGAATGCCGTGACTGACGGCCCAAGAGCAGAGCTTCTGTGCCTCCCGGCAGAGGAGGAAGGAGCCCGTGCCCCCCTGCTTGTTCACGTAGAACATGGCAACTTGATTGTCCGTCTGGACAAGGACGGACTGTTGGGAGGTCAGGTGGGAGAAGGCCTTGAGAGCTAGGCGGATCGCCCTGAGCTCCAGGAAGTTGATCTGCTGAGCAGACTCCCACTTGGTCCAGAGGCCCTGAGTACGTGCCTCTTGGCAATGGGCTCCCCAGCCCAGGAGGGATGCATCGGTGGTCAGCACCCGGGTCGGCTGAGGTGACTGGAAAGGCATTCCCAATACCAGGTGCGGCTGCCGGAGCCACCACCGGATAGACGAGACCAGCGGCTCGGAGACGCGCACCAGGTCTGCTAGGCCGCCCGTGGCCTGTCGCCACTGCTGGCGGAGACACCACTGAGCAGGCCGCATATTCAGGCGGGCATTGGGGGTCACATGGACGGTGGAAGCCATATGGCCGAGCAGTC
This sequence comes from Ichthyophis bannanicus, assembly GCA_033557465.1. Taxonomy (NCBI): domain Eukaryota; kingdom Metazoa; phylum Chordata; class Amphibia; order Gymnophiona; family Ichthyophiidae; genus Ichthyophis; species Ichthyophis bannanicus. The sequence continues at coordinate 962,672,956 of CM066034.1, read as the reverse complement.
TCAGGAAGCGCCTGGCGGAGACCAGGGGCTGGCTGCGAAAGCGGTCGGCTAGGTCCATGAGCCGCTGAGCCCTGTCGAGCGGTAGGAACGCTCGCGCCTGAGGGGTGTGCAGCCTTGCGCCGATGAACTCGAGATCCTGTGAGGGGAGCAAAGTGGACTTTGCGAAGTTGATGACAAAGCCCAAGTGCTGCAGCAGAGTCACCGTGCGGCACGTGGCGGTGGTGACCTCCTGAGCGGACGCTGCTCTGATGAGCCAGTCGTCGAGGTACGGAAAAACATAGAGGCCGTGAAGCCGGAGATGGGCCGCCACGACCGCGAGACATTTTGTGAAGACTCGCGGTGCAGAGGACAGGCCGAAGGGCAGTACTCTGTACTGGTAATGATTTCCTGCCACCACAAACCTTAGGTATTGGCGGTGGCTTGGGTGGATGAGGATGTGCGTGTAAGCATCCTTTAGATCCAAGGAGCATAGCCAATCTCCCTGCTGGAGGTAGGGCAGAAGGATTCCAAGGGTAAGCATTTTGAACTTCTCCCGCACAAGGAACTTGTTGAGGTTGCGCAAGTCCAGGATGGGTCGGAGGCCTCCTGTTCTCTTTGGTATCAGAAAATACCTTGAATAGAAGCCCTGACCTCTCAGGTGGTGTGGCACCGGTTCCACCGCCTGATCCTGCAGAAGACCTGCTAACTCCTGAAGGAGCAACTCCCTGTGCAGAGGGGGGCGCGGAGGCTCTCCCGGAAAATAGGAGGGAGGGACCTGATGGAAGTGGAGAAGGTAGCCCTCTCGCACGACCTGAAGCACCCAGGCATCTGCGGTGATGCTGGACCACCTGTCGGCGAAGTGAACCAGCCGGCCTCCGGTGCTGGGGGGAACCAGCGGGGGGGGAGAGGCTATGCTGAGCGAGTCAAAAACCCCCACCCTGCTGAGCAGGGGCTGGTGGCGCAGGCTTGGGGGCTTGCTGCCTACGGGACCCGTTACCCCGTCCCTTGGCCTGCTGGCCCTGTTGGGGAGCTGCAGGGGCCTGATAATGGGGGTATTGTTTGTAGGCAGCCGCCTTCCTCGGGTAAAAGGTCTTTTTTCCCGAGCCCTTCTTTTTCTGGGAAGGGGCGGAGGTCTTCCTAGAAAGCCTGGTCCTGGTGAGAGTCTCAGTCTCAATTTGTGCAGCCTTTTCCGCCATGGGCTTGCCAAAGAGGTTTTCGCCTCGGCAGGGGACATCGACCAACTTGTCCTGTACCCAGGGCTCAAGGTCGGACGACTGAAGCCAAGCCTGTCGGCGGGCACCGATGCCGGCTGCGGCTACTCGAGCCGAGGCTTCAAAGCCATCATAGGCTGCCCGGGACATGAACTTTGAGCATTCCCGAATACCTGTGGACAAGGCTAGGAACCTCCGCAAGGGTTCCTCGGACAAACCAGCGGAGAAGCCGGCTAGCTCTTTAGCCAGATCCCTGAGATACATGCCCATGTAGAGCTGGTAAGTCTGGACACGACAGGCGAGCATAGAGCCCTGGAAGCACTTTTTGCCAAGGCCATCCAGGTTACGGGCCTCCCTTCCAGGAGGCACCGAGGAGTGCATCTTCTGGCTCTTAAGACGATGCATGGCCGATTCCACTACCATGGAATGGTGTGGCAACTGCGCCTTTTGAAAGCCAGGGCTCTTGCGGACTCGATAGATAGAATCGACCCGCTTGCTCAGGACCGGCGAGGAGGCCGGACTCTCCCACATGCGGAAGAGTAGTCGTTCCAGCATAGGAGGAACCGGCACAGTAAAGTGCTCCCTCGCGGGAGAGTCATACTGGAGGGCGTCGAGCTCTTCGGCTCGAGGCTCCTCCTCGGGGTCCGCAGGGAAGGCCAAAGCCTTGGCCATATCCCTAACGAAATCCGAGAACCGGGCATCCTCCGGGGGGGACTGCTTCCGAGGCTCGGACTCCGGAGAGTCCGATGGGACACACCGAGTCCGGAAAGAATCAGGTGACTCTTCCTCCTCCGACTCCCAGACCGACTCCGACGAGGACTCGGTGGGGTCGGCTCGGGCAGGGTGCGGCGCCAGCCGCCCCGACGCCGAGGGAGTCGGCGTCGGCGACCTCGGTCCCGAACGGGAGGCCGAGGGCGACCTCGACCGAGGATCGACTCGAGTTCTCATCGACTCGAGGATCGGCTCGGTCTCCGGGGTCGACTTGGACGTCGACGTCCCGGCGGTCGGGGCAGCGACGCCAGCGAAGCCAGCGAGCAGTGCCCGCTGCTGGTCCATGAAGGCAGACAATCTGCTCTCCAAGGCCGTCAACCTGAGTCCGAGCTCAGGCGACCCAGCAGCCCCCGACTCGGGCCCCGACGGCGTCGGGCCCGACGTCGGCTGACGCGGAGGCGAGTCCAGAAGGACAACAGGACTTACCCGGGCAGGCATCTCCGACTCCAGGCGAGGTCGCTTCGGGAGGTGATCCTTCTCCAAGGACCCGGGGCGGCTGTCGGGGCTATGCGACCTGGCCCTCGCGGAGCCAGGAGCGTCCACCGATGCCGCCCTCGCGGGTTTTTCCTTCCGTCGATGGTCCCCGGAGGGAGAACCCCGGTCGGAGGAGCTCCGTCGACGGTCCGAACTGGAGCCTTTCGACAGTGAGGCCTCCGACGAGGTCCGGGTACGGCTGGGGTCAGCGAAGATTCTTTCGCGCTGATGCCGCCGACTTCTCAACGCCTTCGAGGACAGTTTGCTGCAGGGCCCACAGATCAGTTCCTCGTGATCCGGGCCCAGGCAGCGGAGGCAAAGGTCGTGTGAGTCGGTGAGTGACATATTTCGGTCACACCGACCACACCGCTTAAAGCCACTGGCAGCCATCGGGGGAAAAAGGGCCCCTGCGAGGTCAAAGGACCGGGCTGCCAGGGAAAAACGAAACGAAAACTGACTAAGTCAGAAAAAACCGAAAAACCGTTAGAGGACTCGAGACCGGCGTCGCGAGTCCGGGCGGGAAAACGACCGGCGTCGAACCGAAAGAAAAAAGGATAAATACAGAGGAAAATCAACTTTTTCGCGGGGACAAGACGGGGACGTCTGTAGGGCTCCGCGGAAAAAAGAAGACTGGCTAAGATGGCACCTTCGGGCGGGAAGACTACCGCGCATGCGCGCTGCAATTCCCAAAGGCTTTCTTTGAAAGCTGGGGAAAATTGCTCCGCGAGGGCTCCGTCGGCGCCGACGTCACCCATAAGTGAGGACTGACTTCCTGCTTGGTCCTGGAGAACATGAATATAACATTAAAAAAAATTTATTGGCTCTTGTTTTGAAGATATTGCATGTAGTTCATTTTTGACATTTCACCGTGTAAATTTATCCAGTAGGACATCAACAACATCCCAAATAAGCCTTGAATGTTGTAATATTGCATCACATTGCATAATACCAGCATGCACACATCATCCAGAGTTGATTGCGTCATTTTCTGATGCAATGCAATACTACTGCCAGACGGCTGCTGAAGCCAGCTGACGTCAGCAGTGTACTATACGCAGTCAGAAAGGAAAGTAATCTGGTATTCTGTTCCGATATTGAAAGCCTCATGAATGCCTTAAAAATCACTTATGGCCCACAAGACTGGAGACTATTTATAGACTCTTTGAAACTGAGTCTGAAGGCTGTGCTTTTGAACAATGGAAACCGTCGTCCATCTATTCCAGTAGCGCATGCTGTCCACATGAAAGACTCAATATAGGGTCTTCCTTCAGAGTGTGAAATAACCAAATAAATGTAGTGTACACTCCAAAAGTATCATTAACAATAGTCAGCACTATCTTATTAAACACTAGCCTTACTAGGCTCCACTCCACAGACTAAGTTATATCCTTCCTAAACGGGTCTCAGACTTATGGACAACGAGCCACATTACAAGGTTCGTATGTCTCGTTTGCATCAATGATCTAGGTGAATGTATCAAATTCAAATAAAAGGAACGTGTCTTATCTTATTAGAATGCCTTGTCACAACGTTGCCATCACGGGTCCCTAACGCCAACACGGAATACTGCTGTCGCGTTTCACTTCGCGTTTCATCAGGGGTTTTAATCATCGAGAACTGTGGCAATCTGTGATGGTTCCATGTCATGTAAACTTTTCTGTGGTGAAACAAAGTAACACTTTAGACTTATACAACAACACTGTCTATCAATGTAGTAACTATCAACTGTGTCTCAAAGTTGCTAACCTCTTTGTTCATGGAGAGAAGTGAGAACAAAAGAACAGATACTGCCCACGTCTGGAGATCACTGATGTTCCTGCTCCCAGTGCTCCCACCCGGGCGTTTAAAACCCATATGGGAGAACGTAAGAGCTGGATTAAACATAAAATTGTTGAGGCCCCCATAGTACAGCACTGTCTTACTTTTCAGCACACATTCGATGATTTAAGATGCTTTTGCATAGAGCGAATTGAGAGGGGGCGAAGGGCAAGTCCCTCGACCTGTGGCTCATAGTTAAGGAACAAAGGTGGATTTTTGAACTAGGTACAGTGGAGCCCGGAAGTCTCAATGGTTACATTGATTGGGGAGCGTGCGTTGGGTGAGGTAGTGGTTTTTGACAAAATACAGCAGCATTTTGCAATCATTCATTCATAGCCTGCATGCAGTAGCTGTTTTTAATGATGTCTTTTTGTATGATGTCAATGACTTCCTTTTTTTTAAGTCAGGAGGTCAGTGAGTCTCCGCATGCTTGGCGTCTTTTTGGGTGTTGGGAGCACCGGGAGCAGGAACGTCAGTGATCGCCAGACGTGGGAAGCATCTGTTCTTTTGTTCTCAACGCCCGGGTGGTTTTTCCCACGTAGAGTAAATCACAGGGACACTGAATGATGTATACGATATGAGTGGATTCACACGTGGTGCTCTGTCTCAACTTACAGATCCTCCCTCAATACTGAAATTCATTAATCTCTTTGGTGATGGGACAAATGCCACATGTGCCGCATTTCCTATGTCCTAGTTGCCCAGCCGCTGTTGACCCCCGCAGCACAGAAGTTTTCAATACCGCCAGACTAAGATAGTCCTTCAGGTTCTTACCCCGCTGCCACACACATCGGATTTTCTTGTGCTGTAACGCTGGAATATTCCCCAGCACATTACTATGCTTGCGTAAAATCTTCTGAATGGATTTACTTAGGGGAGAGTAAGTTGTGATTAGATTGATGTTAACATCATCATATCGGTTACTGCCTGTGGGATCCTTCTGCAACAGCAATTCCCTGTTGTTATACAGGGCTCTCCGATAGGCCTGTTTCACCACTTGAGATGGAAAGCCGCGTTCGTCAAAACCGGTGGCCAACGTTCGTGAGGCCAATCTAAAATCCCGTTTGTCTGAGCAATTTCTTCTATATCTCAGAAACTGGGAGAATGGCAGGCCTGCTTTTAATCGTGGCGGTTGAGCACTTTTGAAATGAAGAAAGGTGTTACAATTTGTCTGTTTGCGGTATATAGTCGTGGCCCAATCCCCCCACTGTTGAGTTATCTTTACATCCAAATAAGTTATTTCCATGGCACTGTAGACATGGGTGAATTTGATGTGTTGGTCACAACCATCCAGCCACCCAAAAAAGTCTTCTAATTTCGCAGACGAACCACACCAAATCATGAAAACGTCGTCTATAAAGCGGCACCATACTTTGATGTGGGCTGCATATGGACTTGTTTTCAACCATCGTTCCTCGAACTGTGCCATATATAAATTAGAAATAGAAGGGGCACAGGTCACACCCATGGAGACTCCTGAAACCTGATGATAAAGTACCCCTTTGAAAATAAAAGAGTTGTGAAAGATGGCTAAACGTGCCAGCTGTAAAATGAAACCCACCACGCCTTCGTCAAGGTCACCCCGAGATCTCAAATAGTGACCAACTGTATCGAAAGCTGCCTGCTGAGGGATGCTGATGTACAAAGAGGTGACATCAAGGGTCACTAGTAGCATATCATTATCATCTGCCAGGAATTTATGATGGGTCAACACCCTCAAAAAAGCAGTAGTGTCCTTAATATAAGAAGGAATTTCAATAAGTAAGGGACATAAATACGAGTCCACGAACGTGGATACAGGCTCTAAAACTGAGCCCCTTGTAGAAACTATCGTACGTCCCGGGGGTTTGGAAAGATCTTTGTGGATTTTTGGCACGGTGTAAAAAACTGCCGCTCTAGGGTTAGACATATTCTGATAAAGCCACTCTTTCTTAGAGATCATTTTGTCCCGCAGCGCTGCGTTAGTTAATTCCTTGATCGTCGATTGTAAAAATGACAGGGGGTCAATTTGTAACACCTCATAAACTGAACTATCCTATCAGTAGAATACATGCTGATGCAGTATCAGAAACTTGGCTGCAATATCTCTCTAAAGATCCATTTCCTTGATTCCCATCTAGATTTTTTCCTGACAACTGTGGTATGGTTAGTGATGAACAGGGCGAACGTTTTCACCAGGATATCGCAACTATGGAGCAAAGATGCCAGGGAAAATGGTCCACTACAATGCTGGCTGACTACTGCTGGACACTCCCCAGAGAAGCTCCCGAACAGCTGTACAAGAGACAGGTGAAAAAATCTAAGAAGTAGTCTATGACTTGTTTTTCACAGGTATTAACCGAAGGCCTATTTTATTTACTATTGACATGCATTTTGTGATGTAAACATTAATTCTTGTAGATTACAAAAAACCTAGAGCCACCTTTGCCATTTCACTGTCATATTCGTGTTCAGCATATAAAAATTGATAAGAAATGACTATTTTTATTTCAGTAAACATGACTTTTGTAAAAATTTGTTGACCAGTGTTATCATGGAGAAAACAAAAATGTATCCACCTAGCCATACTGACAGTTTAAAAAGTTATACTGAGATTCTGGATAAAAGAGGGGGAACCTCTATTGCTTTGCTGGGTTGGGCTGAAGAAGGAGTTGACCCAGTCTGAGCTTTTAATTTATAAGAAGACAAAGAAGGAATGACTTACTCATAAACAGATGTGGCATTAGTTTAACTATTAGCTGACTATTGGCCTTAAGGGAAGAGAAACGTAGGGAGGAGAATTTGGTTGAATGTTATGAGTATGAGTATGAGTATGAGTATGGAGTGGACAGGGAAGAGCTAACACGAGAGATGCATAAAGGGCTGGGGACCCGTAGACAAGCAGAGCGGTCTGGAAGGCATTCTCTGGGATTTAATCAGCCTGCTATATGTGCCAGTTGTTGGAAGCTGTTTCTGTTTCTTCTTTCATTAACATTTTCAGCTGGAAGGTTAAAATCATTAACGTGTCAAAATTACTGTACTCTTCTCTCAAGCATAATAACAATGAATTAACAAAAAAGTTAGGATAGCAGGGAGTTTGGTGCCGTGAACAGTGGCGATCTGGAGCTATGCACTGAGGAGGGACCTGCAGCTGAGTGCAGCATTGTCCGCCACTTGTTGGATCATCTTCCCTCTTCCCCCCATGTCAGAAGGGGGTTTAAAGGCTGCTCCGGTGCAGGCACAGTTGGGAGTTTGGTACGATGAACAGTGGAGATCTTCCAGAGCTGTGCGCTGAGGAATGACCTGTAGCTCAGTGCAACATTGTCTGCTGCTGATTAGATCATCTTCCCCTTCCCCCCACATCAGCAGGGGGTTTAAAGCATGTTTGCATGCTGCAAGATGCAGCTGTGGTTGCATCCAAAGGGGCATGTCCAGAAGGGCACATCAGGCCCCTTTGGAGCCCCTTTGAAGCACTGAGGAGACCCAGGAGCCTTCTCTTGCAGAATGGGTAAACAGAAAAAGAAGTCCTTTGCCGTGAGTATGTCTAACCCATCTGAGACTAAAAGCAACTGGCATGGTGTGGACTGGCATGTGGTGATTCCGGTTAGGGAAACCAGGAGAGCTTTCTTTGCTGTCATCTGTAAGCTTGGGTTCTTTGCATAATTCTCCTCTGGGGGTTAACCCAACCCCACTGTCTAGCAATGGAGGGACAGACTTGGTGACTCCCTAACCTGAAATGGTGGGGGAAACAAGGCCCGATGTTTCTGTGGAGGATGGGACTTCTCAAGAACTGAGTGACCGCGGTGCAGTACTTCCACTGCCATGGGTAATCCAGGTCCCTGAGTCTTCAAAGTCTTCATTTATCTCAGGTGGTGGTTTTGCTTCAGGAGAACCATCACAAGATGTTCCTTTGGCTGATATATGGACTCTGCTTAACCGAGTGGAATCCTCTTTGAACTGTACGGTATCACAACTTTTTCAGTTTACCAAGGAGACCGTGGCAAAGATTGCTCAGCATGATCCTTCCTTTACTGTGTGTAACTCTTGTTTACAAAAATTAGAATCGCAGGTGTCCGCTTTGCAGGGTGCCACCTCCTCCTCAATTAAAGATAGTCTCTTGCTGCATAGGCAGCATGAGACATTGGACATTATGTCCCGGGCTAGAAACCTTTAATGCCTCAACTTTCCATGTACACACTATATTTCACCTTTGAACCTTTTCCATAAATTTCTAAAGGAGGCGTTGGGGTATCAGGATCCTACTACTGTTTCTAGGACAGTGAAAGCACATGATGGAGGAGGGGAAGGTTGGGATACCCTCTTATCTGTGGACAGCCTAAACATTTCTGAGTTCACTGAATCCTCATTAGATGAGATACTTACGAGGGCGACTTTGTTGGTCTCACTTAACTCAGAAATTGATACAAATACAATTTTGAAACTTTACTTTAAAAAAACAAAAAAATAACCTGTGCTTTTCTGTGGTCAGCGTGTAAATCTATTCCCCAATGTTTCCAGTCAGACCCCGCTGAGACGCAAGGCTTTTTTAGTCGTGGGCCCCAGGGTATTAGATGTTGCTGCCACTTTTTTCCTGAAATTTCCCTGCAAATGCCTGGTCAAATCGAGATCAGATAATTGTGTGTTCTTTGAAGTTGCGCAGCTCGAGGAATTTTTGATGGTTAGAATAAATTTATTTATTTAACAATTTTTCTATACCACATTTCTTGTATTCAAAGCGGTTTACACCGAACAATAAACAAGGAACATTACACAGAACAAGGTCATTAAACTTGGAGAAAAAGGTATGAATTTAGTTTTTGTCAGAATGAACTCTGTTTTTGAGATATTTCTTTTTATGTCAGGCAGCATCAGGCTCATCTAGATGTGGGCTTGTGAAGGTTATTGTTTTTGAGATTTTTGATCTGTTTTCCTTTTTCTTTTCTCAATCTGGATGTTTCTTTGTAAACGATTGATGTGAAAACACATTCCATAGAGCATGTCCATGCCCCTCTGAGTCCAATCGGAATGGGATGCACAGAGGCAGACCTGATTCTGATCCCGCGGGGGTTAGACATGCCTCACAGGATCAGAATCGGGTCTTGGGTCTGTACATGCAGGCCAAGACCAGATTCCAATCAGCCTGCATGTCCAGACCCCTTCCCGGCTAACTCAGTCAGGCTCCTGAATGGAGCCGGGGGTGCCATGGCGTCCCATTCAGCAGCCACGATTCCTGGCCGCCGACAACATTTTTCTTTTCCCGCAGCCCGACCCCCAATTTAGCCTTCCATGGCCAGGGTTGGGCTGCAGGGAATCCCCTGCACCCCTCAACATTTTGACGCCACCCGGGCCTGCCATCCCCCGACATCCAGGGGGACCTATTCCACCTCCGAGGTGGAATACGTCCCCTGTCCAGTTTGCTGACCCCAGACATGCAAGGCTGACTTTGGAATCGGCCCAGTATGTCCTGGGTTGCAGATCGCCCACTGCCCGCCCTCACTCCACCTCTTTAATGCCCCTCTTGTCCCCGACTAAGTCTCTCCATACAAACTCCTTGCTTGTATGGGGAGGCTTCTGCCGGGAACGGAAGGGGGGTGAATGGCGGGGATGGACGTCCCAACGGGGTGTCTATCCCTGCTATTCACAGTACAGAATAGACCCTATAACTAATTTTTAAAAAGTATAAAATGTTAGGATAGCTTTTTGGCTTTCCTACATTTTTCTAGATAGTCATCTGTATAGCGCAGTGAATATCGCCACTGACAGAAGAGCTTCTGGCTCCAGCCGCACTCTATCCATAGAATGCCCTGGCACTATCCGGAGCATGTGGAGGTGATCAGGAAGATTTTCTGCAGAACTATCCAGATAGAAAGTACTGTTATCTTAGATAAGTGTTTCTGGATATTGAAGCCAACATTTTAATAAGATGAATTGAATAAATATTGTCTAATCCAATTTCCCCGTCCCAGATTCTGTTTGCTTAGGGATTACTTTTCACAGTGGGGCAGGGGCTACTGATGCTTAAGTCCTAGAGCCTTTAGAGGGATTGGGTCACAATGTAAGGTAGCTATATTGAGGAACCTGTTAGTAGTGAGCAGAGCGGGTCACTGATACTTTGATGAATCTTAGGTACAGGACCCAAGTCATAAAGATTGTAAGACACATACAAGGTCAGGAACACTACATTACATTCCTCATGGGACAGACACAGATACAGGACAGTGTAAAACATTCACCATGAGACAGAAATAAACTTTGGAATACCACATGAGGCAGACACAAGCTTGGAAGCACTGCACACTCTACTTGGAGCCTGAAACAGAATCGGGAACACTGTGGGAGACAGACACAGGCTCAAGGACACAGTATCACACTCTGATATGCAGGGCTGCCATAAGAGGGATGCATTTGGCCTCCATGCCACCGGGGGGCCCTCAAACCTGCCTAAAAGGCAGAAGATGATGGAGTTTGCTGGTGAGCTTTGCTCCCTTTCCCTTGCTGCTGCTACTCCCATCAACATTTTCTATTCCCTACTCCCCCACCTGCCCCCACAGTCCAGCATCTCTCCATCTCAAATCTCTCTTCCTACCACGGCCCCTTCTTGGTTGGACAGCAACAGCAAAATTAAAAACAATAACGAGCCGGGCAAAGCCTATGTGCTCCATGCTGCTGAAGGTTGTTTAGGATGCGGCAGAGCCTTCAGTGTCATGAGGCTCTGTGTTGTTCATTGCTGTTTTAATTTTGCTGTTGCTGCCCTGCTGAGAAGGGGGCCCCAGTAGAAAGACAGGCTTGAGAGAGGGACATGCAGGACCAAAAGACAGGGAGAGATACTGGACCTGGTTGATGGGAGAGGAAGAAGAGGAAGAGATGCTGGACCTGGTTGGATGGGGGGAGAGGGTGAGGGTGGGATGCTTGATGTGGTTGAGGGGCAGGGAGGGAAAAAAGAAGATATATATGGTCCTGGTAGGGAAAGCAGATAAGGAAGGGGAGGGGGAGGGAGAGGGAGAAGGGAAAGGGGGGGGAGGGATGAGCCGAAAGAGAAGTAAAGGGCAAGAAAGTGAGTATGTTTAGGGGGCGAGAAAGGAGACAGCACATTGTGAGGAGAGTGTGTGTGTGTGTGTGTCAAGGGGGGGAGAGTGTGCCAGGGAGAGGGTAAGAGTGGGAGAGAGTGTGGTGCTAGGAGGAAGGAGAGAAAGTGAAACTGTGGGTAGAGAGAGGATGGAAGGAAGAAAGGAAAGAGGGGAGGATTTAGGGAGGGAGAGATAAAGGAAGGAGGAAAGATGACAAGGTAAGAGGAGAGGGAGAAAGAGGAAGGGATAAGGGAGAGAGATGAAGAAGGGCTGAGAGAAGGGTGAAAAAGAAAAATGAGCTGGAAGGGGCAAAAATCGAGATAGAAGGGAGATAATAGAGCAGAGGAGTAGCCTAATGGTTAGAGCATTGGCTTAGGAACCAAGAAGCAAGGGTTTGATTCCCACCGGCACTCCTTGTGGCCTTGGGCAAGTAACTTAACCCTCCATTGCTAAGAAAAATCCAAGTTATCAAGTTTAAGTTACAATGTAAACTACTTTGATTGAAATGATAAAGCAGTATAAAATGGTGTGGAGGGGAGCAGCAAGGAAAGAAGGAGAGGTAAAAGAGGAGGGAATTATGGGGAAGGGTGAGCAAGAGGGGATGCAAGGAGTTTGCGTAAAAGAGCAGAAGTAGAGGGAGAGGAGTATAGGTGGTGCAGCCACCTTAGGTCTTAGGGAAAGCATAGTTCCACCTTGTACCAGGAAAGTGTAGTCAGTGGCTGGTTTGCCACCTCAGACTGCGGGACTCCAGAGAACAAGGACACTCAGAAAAACAATTAACCACATCCAGTTACTAATAGAAGAATCTTATTTTCTATTCTTGAAACTGATTCTTTCCTAATTTCTTTGGTTTCCAGGCACAGTTCAGAATAGATGCAATGCAATGTGTGCCTTTGAGTCAGTGCTGATTCCTGGCGACCCAGAAGCTCCTGGGTTTTCTTGGCAGTGTGACTGGAAGTAGATTGCCATGCCTGATAAGTGTAGCTTAAACCATATAAATCAGCAAATGAGATTTTAAATCTCTTTCTGCACTAACAGTCATTGTTTTTGTTGTTAAGTGCCGTCGAGTCGGTGTCGACTCATGGCGACCCTCTGGATAGTTGTCCTAAATTGTGTTCGGTCTTCATTCAAGCGGCTCATTGTTGACAGACTGGTACCCGTAGCTGCTGTTATTGTACCATTCCATCTCATTGCTGGCCTTCCTCTTTTGCGTTGACCTTCTATCTTGCCAAGCATGATGTCTCTCTCTAATGATCTCTCTCTTCACATCATGTGTCCAAAGTATGAAAGTCGAAGTCTTGTCATCTGAACTTCTAAAGAAAGCTAAGGTTTGATCTCCTCTAGTACCGACTGATTTGTTCTTTGGGCAGTCCAAGGTATACACAGTATTTGCCGCCAGCACCATAATTCAAAGGCATCAATTTTCTTCCTATCTTTTTCACTGTTCAGCTTTCACATCCATATGATGTTATTGAAAATACCATGGCTTGAACAAGTCGAATCTTTGTATGGAGAGAGACATCTCTGCTCTTGAGAATCTTATCTAGGTCTTTCATAGCCATTCTGCCAAGAGCAATGTGCCGTCGGATTTCTTGATGTTGCTTCTTTATTGATAGTTGATCCAAGTAGGTTAAAGTTGTCCACATTTTCAATTTCTTCTCCTTCAACGATGAACTTGTTGATGTAAAGTATGCCTTTAAAATTTTATATCTGTTTTGTCTTTCCTATTCTTAAAGGATCCGATTTTTGAAGGCAGTTACAATGGTAACAGCCCATGTTACCCATGTAAATGCCTTAACTGGGATTTTCCAAAGGCACCTATATGGGTAGTGCCTTTGGAAAATCCCGGTTAAGTCTCTAAAGTGCCGAGCTGCTATCCGTTTAGCATCGGGGTGTGTTAGGAGAGTTCTGGGGTAGAATGGTGGTGGAGGTAAGTGCTAACTGGGTAGCAGCAATTTTCGATGCTACCCGCTTAGCCCTCGGCGCCTTAAAGATAGGCGTAGAAAACCCTCGCCTATCTTTAAGGCAACGGAGCTAACCATGTAGCATCAAAAATCAGTGCAACCCGGCTAGCTCCTGCGACTTCCAGCAACTTGTGAGAAGCTGGCAGTCCTGAAGCAGCCCAATAGAAATTTATGGGCAAAACTCGAGTCAGCCCTGGTCTGAGGCTTCTTTATACTTTGTGTGAGCTTTAGTTCGGTGCATACACTCCTTATCAGTTATCATCTCATAAGTTTAGGCTGATACTATTTTTCCCTTTAGTGATGCAATTGGTTGCTCTGTGACTCGTGTGTTTAGAAATCCAGAACTGACTTAAAATCTACTCCTGGAACTGAGTAACTTGGCAACTCTGAAAAATTAATAAGAGAAATCTGTCTTTCTACACCTTTGACCAATAGTACTTCGCACTGGATCAGCCAAATAACCGGGGGCCAGACGGCCCAATTCAGATCAAATAAAATTAAATTACATCCTAAAACTAACTAAAAAATAGTTAAAAGCTAATTGAAAAAGCCCTAACTAAAACCCCTTCTGCACATTTGCTCTCACCCACAATCACACAGATCAGGCAGCAAATTATTTCTAAAACAGAAGTGGTTGCCACAACAATAATCTCTTTCTTGTTTAAATAAAGGCAAAAAACACGGCATTCACAAAATTCAGAAGCTCGCAAACAGGGGAACACAGAAAAGAATGCAAGATCAAACTAAAAGACAAAAACAGAAATAAGGATAGCAAAATCAAAGGTAGAAGAAAAGATGGCTAAAGATGTGAAGTGTGGCGACAAAATTTTTTCAGGTAGATTCGGGAGAGAAGGAAAATCAGAGGTAGAATTGCAGGACTCAAAAGTGCTGGGAACAGATTCGTGGAAAGTGACATTGAAAAAGCGAACATGCTAAACAAATACATTCTGTTCTGTTTTTACTAAAGAAAATCCTGGAGAAGGACCACCTGTGATTGACAAATATACAAATTGGATTGGAGTAGATACCACATCATTCACAAAAGATGATGTGTTAGAACAGCTTGCAAAACTGAAAGTGGACAAGTCTATGGGACCAGATGGGATACATCCTAGGATACTGAAAGAGCTCAGAGAGGTTCTTGCAAGGCCGTTAAAGGATGTTTTTAATAGATCCTTGGAGATAGGAGAAGTTCCACAGGACTGGAGAAGGTCTGATGTGGTACTCTTCACAAAAGTGGTAGTTGGGAAGAAGTGACAAACTACAGGCCAGTAAGCCTTACCTCGGTGGCAGGAAAAATAATGGAGGTGCTCCTGAAAGAGCGAATAGTGGACTTCCTTGAAACCAACAGGTTGCATGAGCTGAGGCAATATGGTTTTACCAAAGGATGATCTTGCCAAACAACTGATTGAGTTCTTTGACTGGGTGACAAGAAAACTAGATCAAGGGCATGCTATGGATGCGATCTACATAGATTTCAGCAAAGCCTTTGATACTGTTCCTCATAGGAGGCCTATCAATAAACTCAACAGCTTGGGGATGGGTTCCAAGGTGGTGAACTGGATCAGAAATTGGTTGACTGACAGGCAACAGAAGGTGATGGAAACAGAATTCACTTGGATGAAAGGAAGGTGATTAGAGGTGTGCCCCATGGTTCGGTTCTGCGACCTGTACTGTTCAATATGAATTGAAAAGTCTGTCTTTTTGTAGATGACATGAAAATTTGCAACAGAGTAGACTCCCCAGAGTAGACCAAAATGATGAACATGAGGAAAGATTTACAAAAGCTGGAAGAATGGTCTAATGCTTGGCAATTAAGAATTAATCTGAAGAAGTGCAGTGTCATGCACTTGGGAAGCAGAAATGCGATAGGGGGTGAGAGTTTGGTGTGCACGGACCAGGAGAAGGACCTCAGAGTTATTGTTTCTGCGGATCTCAAGGTTGCAAAACATTGTGACAAGGCGGTGGCAAAAGCCAGAAGGATGCTGGGTTGCATACAGAGAGGAATTACCAGCAGAAAGGGAAAGGTACTAATGGCACTGTACAAGTTGCTGATGAGGCCTCACTTAGAATATTGTGTTCAGTTTTGGAGACCATATCTTGCAAAGTATATAAAAATGCTGGATGTAGTTCGGAGGAAAGTGACCAAAATGATTTGGAGTCTGCGTCAGAAGACTTATGAGAAGAGAATTAAAGACCTAAATATGGAGGAGAGGAGGGAGAGAGGAAATATGATTCAGACCTTTAAATACTTAGACTATTAATGAACAAACAAACCTCTTCCAAAGAGGAGGAAGCTGTAAAACTAGAGGGCATAACATGAAGCTGCAAGAGGGTAAACTGAAAGGCAATGTCAGGAAACACTTTTTCATTGAAAAAGTGGTGGATGCTTGGAATGCCCTCCCAATGAAAATGGTGGGGGCAAATACAGTGACAGTATTCAAAAGGGCATGGGACAGACACAATGGATACCTTTATAGCAATAGGATAAAATAAAAATAAACATATCTATCTCTTATATCTGAACAAATAGGAGTGACCTACACAGAGCGGTGGGTACACCCCTAAAGAAAGACTTACTGGGCAGACTAGATGGACCATACTGGTCTTTATCTGCCATCATATACTATGTTAATATATTACTATGCTCTTTGAATATGGTCTATAGATGTAGTCCATCAGAGTACACTTCTCCACAATTGCAGCCTTCCATTACCGCACTGGCGATCGCTCCATTGCCACGCTACTGCTCATCGAATGCTTCATATAGGGCTTGGTGAACTTTGTCCCATCATGCAGTCCCCTGTGCCCCCTTGGGACCTCAACATAATCCTCAAATAGCTAACTCGGGAACCCTTCAAACCTCTGCAGTCAGCAGTGCTCAAGTATGCCTCCTGGAAAGCCCTCTTCCTCATAGCAGTCACCTAGGCCTGGCACATTAGCGAACTGCATGCCATAGTGGCCCACCATTCATACACGCTACTCTACCACGACCACACACCCCTCTGGATGCACTCCAAATCCGTCCCCAAGGTGGCATCGACTTTCCACATTAACCACACAATCAAGCGTCCCTTCTTCCAACCAGAGCCTCACGCTTGCCTGGAGGAGGAAAGGCTCCACACCCGGGACTGTATCAGGGCTCTACGCATCTGTCTACACCAGATGGCTTCCCAGCATAAGGGGCCGCAACACTTCGTCTCCTATGACCCCATCAAGTCAGGCCACCTGGTTACCAAAAAGACCCTCTCCTTGTGGATCTCCACTTGCATTGCCTTTTGCACAGGCCGGGATGCAGGCCACACCAAGGGTCAATGCTCACCAACTCTGTGTACTGGAAGCCACCATCACCAACCTGCATAACAGTGCCCAACATCTGCAAGGCCACCACCTGGTCCTCTGTGCACACTTTCCAGAGACATTACTGCTTCGACCTTGCGGCACGGACAAGCAAATCCTTCTGCCAAGCGGTCCTGAGCACCATGGAGTCCCAAGTGGCACTCCAAAATGAGGCCACCAGTTGCTGAGGCATGATGTTAAGAACATAAGAAAATAAGATATGCCATACTGGGTCAGACCAAGGTCCATCAAGCCCAGTATCCTGTTTCCAACAGTGGCCAATCTAGGTCATACGTACCTAGCAGTATCCCCAAAAGACACAGGTTCCACAATGCTTGTATTGGGTCAAGCATTGATATCCTGGGTCCCTTTTTAATAATGGTTTATGGACCTTTCCTCCAGGAACTTGTCCAAACCTTTTTTAAACCCAGCTACACTAACAGCTCTTACTACATCCTCCGGTAACAAATTCCAGAGTTTGATTACACGTTGAGTGAAAAAATATTTTTTCTTATTTGTCTTAAATAGTTTACCCTGTAGCTTCATTACATGGCCCCTAGTCTTTCTATATTCTGATAGTGTAAACAATTGATCTACGTTTACCCGTTCTACTCCATTCATTAATTTATAGACCTCTATCATATCTCCCCTCAGCCTTCTCTTTTCCAGGTTGAAGAGCCCTAACCTTTGTAGCCTCTCTTCATAGGAATAGCCTTCCATCCTCTTTACCATTTTGGTGGCTCTTCTCTGTACCTTTTCTAATAACGCTATATCCTTTTTAAGATACGGTGACCAGAATTGCACACAATATTCAAAGTGTGGTTGTACCATGGAACGATACAGAGGCATTATAATATCCTTTGTTTTAGTTTCCATTCCTTTCCTTATGATACCTAGCATTCTATTTGCTTTCTTGGCCGCTGCAGCACACTGGGCGGAGGGTTTTAACATGTTTATTTATTTATTTATTTTAGTTTCTTATATACCGCACTATTTAGTATCAGCGCGGTTTACATAGAACAGTGAAACATAATGAACAAACGTTAGTTTTACAGAGAACAAGGAAATACAACTTGGATAACTTAGGGATAACTCACTTGGTTTGCAGCTTGTCGTGCTGTGAGGGCTTGCGTGCATCAGTGATGCTGAGAGCTAAACTATCGGTAGTTTAACTACTGGCAGGGTCTCCCAAGATGGACAGGTCTCAGCTGAGGTGCCAGACGAAGACAAACCACCCATCTGGGCAGCAGCAGAATGGGATAGTGTTGACGGCGGAGGATCACATTTCTGTGACAACGGCAACAACACCAAACTCAAACTGCGCAGAAGGAAGGCCCGGCAATCTACTTCTGTATCTTGCCATGAAAACCCAATGGATAGTTACAACAAAACAAATTGTGCTATGGTGCTGGAAGATGAGACTCCCAGGTCGGAAGGCACTCAACTAGCTACTGGGGAAGAGCTGAAGACTTTTCAGAGTAAAGCCAGCATTTATGATGTGGTTGGATCAAAGCCCTCGGGAAGTCTGACTGCTGATGTAGCTGCGCATGAAATGAGAGTCAGAAGCTGTAAAGATGTCTTACACATTGGAACATGGAACATACGAAGCATGAACCAAGGGAAGTTGGAGGTGGTCAAGAATGAAATGGAACGTGTACAACTTGATCTGTTGGGTGTCAGCGAACTGAAATGGACTGGCATCGGGCACTTTGCATCAGATGATCACATGGTCTACTATGCTGGAAATGAAAGACAAAGAAGAAATGGTGTTGCATTTATAATAAAGAAGAAACTTGCAAGAACTGTAATGAAATACAATGCAGTCAGCGAACGCTTAATCTCTATTCGTCTACGAGGATTGCCTATCAACACAACTATAATTCAAGTATATGCCCCAACAACAGCTGCAGAAGAGAATGAAATTGAAGAGTTCTATGAACAAGTACAAGCTGAAATTGACAGAACATGCAAACAGGATATCCTGATAGTCATGGGTGACTGGAACGCAAAAGTTGGCAACAAAGAAGAAGGCAAAGTAGTTGGAAAATATGGACTTGGCAACAGAAATGAAGCTGGAGAAAGATTGATAGAATTCTGCAAGACCAATGATCTATTCATCTCAAACACCTTCTTCCAGCAACACAAGCGGCGACTGTACACATGGACTTCACCCAATGGATTGTATAAAAATCAAATTGACTACATCTGTGGAAGTCAACGATGGAAAAGCTCTGTAACATCAACAAAGACAAAACCTGGAGCTGACTGTGGTACAGATCATCAACTACTAGTATGCAAACTCAAGCTAAAGTTGAAAAAGAGCAAACCACTCCTGAATGCAGCAAAATATGACCTTGAGAATATACCACTGGAATTTAAAGACTGCCTGCAAAATCGATTTGCTGCTTTAGATACAAATGACAGAACTCCGGAAGAGTTATGGAATGACATCAAGAAGGTTGTGCTGGAAGAAAGCGAGAAGTCTCTACAAAAGGTGAAAAAGCAAAAACGGCCAAAATGGATGACGGAAGAAACTCTGAAAATTGCCCAGAAACGCAGAGAAGCTAAAGCCAAAGGAGAAAGAAAGACAATCGCAGAACTCAACAGAGATTTCCAACGTGCAGCAAGACAGGACAAGGAAAAGTACTACAATGACACTTGCAAGGAAATAGAAGCAGAAACTATTAGAGGAAGAACAAGATCGGCTTTCCTAAAGCTGCGAGAGTTAAAGAAAAAGTTCCAGCCTCGAATTGGAATGTTACAAGATGCTCAAGGTTCTATGTTGAATGATGCTGAGAAGATCAAGAAAAGGTGGAAGGAATATACAGAGTTTTTATATGATAAAGATCAAGTGGACCAACAGCCGTTTCAACCTATACCTTATGATCAGGAACCATTGGTGATGAAAGAAGAAGTTGAAGCAGCATTGAAAGCCTTATCAAAGAACAAAGCACCAGGCATTGATAGCATTCCCATAGAAGTATTGCAGCAATCTGATGCAGCTGTTACTGTACTTACAAGGCTCTGCCAAGAAATATGGACGACAACATCATGGCCAACTGACTGGAAAAGATCTGTGTTTATACCAATACTAAAGAAAGGTGATCCAACTGACTGTGGAAATTATCGCACAATCGCTCTGATCCCACATGCCAGCAAGATTCTACTGAAGATTATTCAAAAGAGACTACAGCCATACCTAGAACAAGAACTACCTGAAGTGCAAGCAGGGTTCAGGAAAGGGCGAGGAACGAGAGACATCATTGCGGATGTGAGATGGATCCTTGAAAAGACTAAAGAATACCAAAAGGATATCTATTTGTGCTTTATCGACTATAGCAAGGCTTTTGACTGTGTAAACCATGAGAAACTCTGGGCCACATTAAGAAGCATGGGTATACCAGAACACCTGATCGTTCTCTTGCGCAATCTGTACATTGATCAAGAAGCAATAGTTCGAACGGAACAAGGAGAAACAGAATGGTTTAAAATAAGCAAAGGTGTAAGACAAGGCTGCATACTTTCCCCCTACCTGTTTAATTTATATGCAGAACAAATCATCAGAGAAGCAGGATTGTATGAAGACAACAGAGGTGTGAAGATTGGTGGAAGACTCATCAACAACCTTCGCTATGCTGATGATACCACATTACTGGCAGAAAGTGAAGATGATCTGAAACATTTGCTTCTCACAATCAAAGAACATAGTCTCAAAATGGGCCTGCACCTTAATGTAAAGAAGACAAAGATCATGACAACTGGCATAATCAACAGGTTCATCGTTGAAGGAGAAGAAATTGAAATCGTGAACAACTTTAACCTACTTGGATCAACTATCAATAAAGAAGCAACAAGCAGTCAAGAAATCAGACGACGCATTGCTCTTGGCAGAATGGCTATGAAAGACCTAGATAAGATTCTCAAGAGCAGAGATGTCTCTCTCCATACAAAGATTCGACTTGTTCAAGCCATGGTATTTTCCATAACATCATATGGATGTGAAAGCTGGACAGTGAAAAAGACAGACAGGAAGAAAATTGATGCCTTTGAATTATGGTGCTGGCGGCGAATACTGTGTATACCGTGGACTGCCCGAAGAACAAACCAGTCGGTACTAGAGGAGATCAAACCTAAGCTTTCTTTAGAAGCTCAGATGACAAGACTTCGACTTTCATACTTCGGACACATCATGCGAAGAGAGAGATCATTAGAGAAAGACATCATGCTTGGAAAGATAGAAGGTCAACGCAAAAGAGGAAGGCCAGCAATGAGATGGATCGCTACAATAACAGCAGCTACGGGTACCAGTCTGTCAACAATGAGCCGCCTGACTGAAGACCGAACAAAATTTAGGATAGCTATCCAGAGGGTCGCCATGAGTCGACTCCGACTCGACGGCACTTAACAACAACAACAACTTAGGGAAACATGCACATCAACTATTTACATATGTAGCAGTAAGCTTTGTATAGTGGGTTATGAACCTACAGAAAGATATTAAGTATAGGGACTAATATGTAGAGGTTTCTGGAAGGTGGAGTATGGTTGATCTGGTAATGTTGAATAAATAAGTAATGTTTTAGTGCCTTCCTGAATTGTGTGAGATCGGTGATGGCTCGGATTGCTGGTGGTAATATGTTCCAACACTTGGGAGCATAAAAACTGAAAGCCCTGTTTGACGTTGTTAGTGTGCATTTTGTTGATGCACTTGGGATAATTAGAGTGTTTGCTGATGTGGATCTTCTGGATCTGTTAGGTGGGGTGGGCTGAATTAGATCCACTAGTTGTGAAGCGGTTATGCCATTGATGGCTTTAAAGGTAAGCGTCAGAGTCTTGAATAGTATTCTTCCGTGTGTTGGGAGTCAGTGGAGTTGAATTAAGATGGGTGTGATGTGGTCAAATCTCGATGCTCCAGAAAGAACTCTAGCAGCGGCGTTCATGGCTAGCTGAAGGGGGTTCAAAGTAGACTGTGGGAGGCCTTGGAGAATGGCGTTGGCGAAATCAAAGTGGGGTAGGATAAGAGCTTGGTATACAGTCCGGAAGTCACTTGGGTCCAATAAAGATCTGAGGTGTTTGAGTGTCCGGATCTTGAAATATACGGCTCTGACAATGTAGGATATGTGAAGCTTCATGTCCAAGTGTTGATCTAGAGTAACTCCTAAGTATCGGATTGTAGACTTTGTTTGGAGTTCAGCTTCTCTCACTTTTATATGAGGTGGTGGGGTAAAATTCGGATTTCTTGTGATGAAGAGTACCTCCGTTTTCTTATGTTGAATACGGAGGTTTTGAGATAGAAACCATTCTGATACTGCATCAAAACATTCAATGAGAGGTGAGAGGTCCATTTGCTTTGTGGAGAATGGCATGTAAAGAAGGATATCATCGGCGTATATCTGACATTGGACATTGAAAGATCTGATGTTATCCACAATGACTCCTAAATCTTTTTCCTGGGTGGTGGTTCCCACTGTAGAACCTTGCATCGTGTAACCATAGTGTGGGTTGTTCTTTCCTAGGTGAATAACTTTGCACTTGTCCACATTAAATTTCATCTGCCATTTGGATGCCCAGTCTTCCAATTTATCCAGGTCCTCCTGCAGTCTTCCACAGTCCTCTTGGGTTTTAACAACTTTAAACAGTTTTGGGTCGTCTGCAAATTTGATAACCTCACTAGTTATTCCCTTTTCCAGGTCATTTATGAATATGTCAAAAAGTAGCGGACCCAGTACAGATCCCTGGGGTACTCCACTATTCACTTTTTTCCATTGGGAAAATTGGCCATTTAGCACTACCCTCTGCTTTCTATCTTTTAACCAGTTCCCGATCCACAATAGTACACTGCCTCCTATCCCATGACTCTTAAGTTTTGCCAAATGTCTCTGATGAGGGTCCTTGAAAAGGCTTTCTGAAAGTCCAGATACACTATATCAACCGACTCACCTTTGTCTTCCTGTTTTTTTCACACCTTCAAAAAAACATATCAGATTAGTAAGACAAGATCTTCCTTGTCTAAAGCCATGTTGGCTGTCTCCCATTAGGCCATGACTATCCACATGCTGTGTAATTTTGTTCTTTATGATGGTTTCTACAATTTCCCCCAGTACTGAAGTCAGGCTCACCGGTCTGTAATTTCCCAGATCACCCCTGGAACCCTTTTTAAAAATTGGCGTTACATTGGTGACCCTCCAGTCTTCAGGTATTGCAGATGATTTTAATGAAAGTTCACAGATTACTAATAGCAGGTATGCAATCTCATATTTCAGTTCTTTCAACAATCTTGGATGTATACCATCCGGTCCAGGTGATTTGATACTATTCAGTTTATCAAATAGTTGTAATATATCTTCCCAGTGTAGCGATATTTCTCTCAATTCCTCTGCAGTATCACCTTTAAATACCACTTCAGTCTTGGGTAACATCCCTACATCTTCCTCAGTAAAGACCGAAGCAAAGAATTCATTCAGTCTCTCCGCTATAGCTTTGTCTCCTCTTACTGCCCCTTTTACCCCTCTATCATCTAATGGTCCAATTGATTCTCTCACAGGCCTTTTGCTACGAATGTACTTGAAAATGTCTTTATTTCGTGTTTTTCCTTCCGTAGCAAGTTCCTTCTCAAATTCTCGCTTTGCCTGCCTTATCAATGCTTTGCTTTTAACTTGCCAGTGCTTGTGCTGTTTCCAGTTTTCGTCATTTGGCTCTTTTTTCCATTTCCTGAAAGGTGCTTTTTTGGCAGCAACAGCCCATCTGACCTCACCTTTAAACCATGCTGGCAGTTTTTTGGACTTTCTTCCACTTTTCTTAATGCGTGGAATACGGCTGGTCTGGGCTTCCAGGATAGTATTTTTAAACAACACCCAAGCTTGATGTAAGTCTTTAACCTTTGGAACCGCTCCTTTTAGTTTTTTCTTAACAATATTCCTCATTTTATCATAGTCTCCCTTTCGAAAGTTAAAAGGTAGTACTGTGGATTTCTTTACTATCCCTCCTCCACTAATTAAATCAAACACGATCATGCTATGATCACTATTGCCAAGTGGTCCCAACACCCTTATTTCTTGCACCAGATCTGGTGTTCCACTAAGGACTAGTTCCAGTATGGCTTCCCCTCTGGTCGGTTCATGAACTAGCTGCTCCAAAAGCAGTCATTTATTTCATCTAGAAACTTTATCTCCCTAGCATGTCCTGCCGTGACACTGAGCCAGTCGATACTGGGGTAATTGAAATCACCCATTATTACTACTCTGCTGTGACTTTTGTTAGCTTCCTTGATTTCTTTGAGCATTTCATCATCCATTTGTTCATTCTGGCCAGGCGGTCGATAGTACACCCCCACTGCCATCACCTTCCCCTTCATACATGGAATTTCAATCCATAGAGATTCTACAGCAAATTTTGTTTCCTGCAAAACTTTAATCCTTTCTGACTCAATGCCCTCTCTAACATAGAGTGCAACCCCTCCACCAATTTGATCAGTTCTACGAGGTATCATTATGATATAGTTTGTATCCAGGTATCACAGTGTCCCACTGGTTATCCTCCTTCTGCCATGTCTCTGAGATTGCAATCATATCTAACCTCTCATTTAGTGCTATATATTCTAACTCTCCCATCTTATTGTTTAGACTTCTAGCATTTCCATACAAGCATTTTAGAAACTGTATTTTATTCATATTAATCTGGCTATTGGTAGGCAGGGGTAATTTGGAATCTTTATGCTCTGTCTGCACCATTCTCAAGGGCATTTGGGCTACTTTACTCAATTTTGGAACCTCACTGCTTTTGGTAGTATCCTTCAAGGATACATTCTTCCGAACCATGCGCTCTTGGGCGACTGTCGGCTTTCCCCTATTTTGTAGTTTAAAAGCTTCTCTATCTCCTTTTTAAAAGTTAATGCCAGCAGTCTGGTTCCATCCTGGTTAAGGTGAAGCCCATCCCTTCGGAAGAGCCCCTCCTTTCCCCAGAATGTTCCCCAGTTCCTAACAAATCCAAAACCCTCATCCTTGCACCATCGTCTCATCCACGCATTGAGACTCCAGAGCTCTGCCTGCCTTTTTGGTCCTGCACATGGAACAGGAAGCATTTCGGAGAACGCTACCCTGGAAGTTCTGGATTTCAACTTCCTACCTAAAAGCTTAAATTTAGCCTCCAGAACTTCCCTACCACATTTTCCTATGTCATTAGTACCAACATGTACCAAGACAGCAGACTCCTCCCCATCACTATCTAAGATCCTATCTAGGCAGCGGGTGAGGTCCGCTATCTTCGCACCAGGCAGGCATGTTACCAGGCGATCCTCACGTCCACCAGCCACCCAGCTATCTACATGCCTAATGATTGAATCACCAACTATAACAGCGGTCCTAACCCTCCCCTCATGAGCACATGGCCCTGGAGAAACGTTCTTGGTGCGAGACGGTTTTACATCACCTGGAGGACAGGTCCTAGTTACAGGATCATGTCCTGCCACACCAGGGTGATGCTCTCCTGTCACGTGACCTCTCTCCTCCATGGCAACAGGGATGCTGCCAGACTGGAGGTGGGACTTCAGGACTATATCCCTGTAGGTCTCGTCCATGTACTTCTCTGTCTTTTTTATGTCTTCCAGGTCTGCTACTCTAGCCTCTAGAGAACGGACTTGTTCCTTGAGAGCAAAGAGCTCCTTGCACTTAGTGCATACGTAAGGCCTCCCACCAACTGGTAGAAAATTCTACATGTGACACTCAATGCAAAAAACTGGAAAGCCCTCATCTCACTGCTGGGCTGTTGTGTGCATCTTAGTTTAAAGCTTGTGTTTAGGTCTTTAAATTCTGTATTTATTAAGGGTTGGTGTAGATGCTTATACTAATAAAAGTGTATCTAATACCTCTAATATACCTTGTTCACCTGAAGCTTAATTAATCTCAGGTCCTCAGTGTATGACTGATTTGGATAAAGAGCTGCACCTAAGAGCAGCCTCTTTCCTCTAAGACGTGTAAGTACCTATAAAGCTACAATTATCCCAGGGGCAGGTGGGTGTTGGGGAGGGAAATAAGACCTATTAAAAGAGGGCTGTTACAAGGTACCCTGTCCTGTACCCTCAGCAGGGGGGAGGGGGTTAGTCCCTTAGGTAGGCTAGAGCAGGAAAAAAAGTTTAAAACGCAGCAGGTTCTGGGGACAGAGCAGGGAGAGATATTTAATTTAAAGTAACAGTTAACCTTGCTACCACACAAAGGCCAGTTAGTTGAGAGAGGCAAGGTAAGTTATACAGCTGAGAAAGCTGAGGTGCAAAACTAAAGGGAACAGGGAGGTGAAGTAGCACACCAA
The DNA here is from genome assembly GCA_033557465.1 of Ichthyophis bannanicus. Taxonomy (NCBI): domain Eukaryota; kingdom Metazoa; phylum Chordata; class Amphibia; order Gymnophiona; family Ichthyophiidae; genus Ichthyophis; species Ichthyophis bannanicus. The sequence continues at coordinate 962,647,051 of CM066034.1, read as the reverse complement.
TGAAGACAACAAATAAACAATTAAATAGACAGCTAGAACTCACAGCAAAGTTGTCACAGGAGTTAAATATCCACCTCTCTAGCAGAGCACTGTGAGGGCGCTGCTCTTCCCAGAGCAGAGAGAGAAAAATAGAGCAAACTATGCACACGTGGGAGGAGACAGGAAGAAGGGCTACACAATACCTCAGCAGGGGGGGTCGTCCCTCAGGAAGGCTAGAGCAGGAAAAAAAGTTTAAAGTTTAAGACTACCTCTTGGACTTGTGCTTGTTAAGACTATCTCAAAGACTTGCACTCTGTCACTCATATTGCACATTTGCGTTCCTTCTGTTTTTAAGTTACTGTTATTGCGCACAACTGTTCTGTTACTGCCTCATTGGATGTCTTTGCACATTATTTCCAGTTCATTGTAGACAGCAGGATAAGTCAGCCACATGTTCCCGCCCACCTCCCCTAGAGGGGATCGACCTCCGGCCCTGGCACCCGCCTACCTAGCTCTGGGCAGGGTCTAGCAGGGTCCTAGCTGGGACGTACTAGCTAGCTAGGGGTGGGCCAGGGGGTTGGGCTTGTGGCTCATGTTCAGAAGGCAAACCCTTCTGAGCTATGGAGAGTACTTCCATCTATGGCGCTGTCAGATGACATCACCTTTTGTGGCTGACTTATCCTGCTGTCCACGGAGTACTCCTGTTACAGGTAAGTAACTTTGCTTTATCTGCCATCATATAATGTTACTATGCATCACCCAGCATAGAAATATTTTAGCAGCACATACTCACAGCCAGCCTGTCTCTGACCTATTTCTCAGGCTAATCCTACTTTCTCCAGCACTAAGGCAAGAGTTAACACTTTCAGGAATTCTATTCTGCTCAGCTCTAGAAGGACTTCCCCTTATTACAGGGTAGCAAGACCTTTCTGAATAAAAGAGGAAAATCAGTTCTCCAGCAAAATTCAATAGAACAGAACCAACAACAGCAGAAACATACAGGCGGCCTCTGCAGCATTCAGCCACTTAAAAAAAAACTCCTGATCATGCAAGCAATCTTCTCATCACTGCCAGTCTTCTGAAATCAATTACACTCACCACAGGAAACCCCTTTGTATCCTGAAATTGAGGTGATCAACCCTCTTCCTCAGGAGCATCCAAGACAAAAGCTAAAAGAAACCATAAAACCTCACACACACACAGTCTTACTTATGTTTAAGCTTTTCAGACTCCAAAAACCTTAGTTTTCCCTGTTAAAACTGAAATTCAAATCTCATTCAGCTTTCACACATTCAGTTCTCACCCTCCTAGGGCCGAACCCGGAGTTGGTTCAAGGTGCTGGTACCCTAGGAAAACTTTGAGTCAGGATCTATGGTTTAGCTTTGAATGCCCTGCTCTTTGCTGCTTCCCTGAAGCTGCCACCCAAGGTGACCACTGAGTTTGCCTTATGGTTGGGCCGGCCCTGCACTCTACTTATATACCCATTCTCTTTCTGTTTTGACCCCTAACTGGTCCTAACAGCTGACAGCTCTGAACATTCTCAGGGACAGAGAAATAGTCCCCAAGATCTCCTAAGCAGTCTTAATACTTGATAATTCTCGATTCCTGGGCAGCCCAAAGGGCTCTCAGCCAGACTTTTGTACTTTAAATGGTGAAAACCAAAGTAAGTAAAAACATAAGCCACTTCCTGTGGTTTCCAGCATTGACAAACTGCTCTAGTCATTTTCTGCAACCCTTTCACATGAGCCCTCGTGCCGGTATCCTCAGCACTCATGCACTATTCCTCCAAACTTCCTGGTTCACAACCCACTTTTAATTATATCAAATTAATATTTTGAGTCCTCCAGGGTTTTCACCTTGTCACCCTACCAGTGATTCTGAAAACTGAGTTTTCTGGAGCCTTCCTGAAGCCTCTCACTCTTGCCGACCCCAACCCAGCTCAAACTGTGACTTGTGGCGACTTCCTTTATTTTAAAAGGAGCTCCTCCCCTCCCCTCCACCAAAACCAGTGCAAGCAGCTACGGCCAAACCAAGGCCTGCAATCCCAGCAGCAGCCGCAAACACAGTGGCTCCGCCCCCTTAAAGGGACTGCAGCTCAGAATGTCAGCACAGCCCTGTTAACATGATGCAGGCCCTCTGCAGCCTGCAGTCACTGCTACCCACAAAACCCCGGGTCACAATCATCACCCCGAGATCACAGCACACCTGAACATACAGCACAGTTCATCACCGGAGTCTCAAGAGTTTATGTTTTTCTAAAATTTGAATTTCACCCCCTGTTTATGGAAGGAAAAAGAAAGACACAAGGAAAAGGGAAAAGATATGGAGTGTTTAGCATAATCAAAAGAACTATAAAGAATGGAAAAGTCCAGAGGAAATGCAGAAAGAATCCAATGAGTAGCAACAACAACAACAAAAATCTTAGAAATCAGAAGGGAAAGTAAAAATGGAAAAAGATGAAAGAAACTAAAAAAAAAGACTAGAGAAATGAAAATAAATTTAAATAAAAGAAGACAGGTAAAGGAAGATGGTAAGAATTTAGTAAGAAATTCAAAAGATTTGAAAATATGTTATAATGTCAGCTTGCTGCAGTTACTTCTGAACATGTGGAGGGATTAAGGCTGGTGAAGGCAGGTCTGGGAGGAGGGGTGTGGCGTGAGTGATAGAGTGTGTATGTGTAGGAGAGGGTGAGTGGTGGAGGGGGGGGGCAGAAATCTATAGTTTCCAATCTGAGAGAACAGGGCACCTACCCCCTCCTCACTGCAAATCTGAGCTCCTTACCCGTTCCACACCCCCCCCCCCCCTTCTAAAAAAAAGCAAGCAAACTACACCTATGGATCCTCTTTTCAAATGTCTGCTTCGGGGCCCTGCATGTGTAATACTAGACTTGCTGCTATGAAATGCAATCAGTCGTAGAGCAGGGTCTGAGCCATCCCTCTCCCTGTTTATGATGTCATCAAAAAGAGTTACGAGAAGACAAATTAATAGGATTCCAAATAAATTCAGCATCCCCAGACAGTGGAAAAGCTAAGATTCTGTCTCAATGCGCCTTACAGGACATTGCTGAAATTCATGGTTCCCCTCTCCTCTTTCATTTCTTCCCCTGCTCTGTGCAGAAATTGATGCATATTTCTGTGTCTGGCAGAATTGAGTCTTAAATCAATACATAGAGTGCAAGATGTCTCCCATGATAGGAGCTTGGATTCACTGCATGAGCGCTATAAAAAAAAAACTTGAATGTATTGGTCCCTCGCAAATGTAAAATGATGTAATGGTGTAGGGTTCCACAATGTAGGAAAACATGTTGCCTTTGATAACTTGGCAAATCCTTCTCCTTTCAGGCCTCAAGACTCTGTTATGCTAGACGCCTCTCAATATAAAATGACTCAAGGGGGAGTTTCCTACAATCAAGGAAGCTTTGCATTTTAGGCAAGATAGAAAGGTAAACTTGGAGATCTATAACAAAAGCTATGTGGAGACAAATTTCTGTTTATATAAATATGCACCACGGAGAGTAAATCTGTCTCCGCCACTCGTGCAAATTTCCCTTGTGGTAATCTCTGAAATTCATGTCTCAAGGACTGCAGACAAGCTTTATACTGTTTGCAGAAGTCGATATCATTGAATATGTATAAAACAAAATTAAATCAGCTTCGAAATTTTCCCTAAAAGCCTTTGAAAAATATTGCACTGTGGGGAGGGATTGGTGGAGAGAGGAAGTAAATTGAAGTGTTGTATTTACAAAAATAGCTTTGAAGAAATGGCCACTGATGGCTTCCTTCATAAAAGTTTTATGCATCTTTTGTACTTTGTGTCTCCAGCGTTTTCTCCCAGATGAAGAGCCAGCACGTTTTCCTCTGGATGTCTTTTAGCAGTTCATGAAATTCCTCTCTTCTGTAGTGTAAGCTTTTCTGCTCCTTTGGGGGTACAAGAGTCAAAAAAAGGGCAAAAGCAGTGCTCGAAACAGGTTTGAACAATACCTCTGCTCATTGAAACAAAAAAGGTAATTATTGCCAACATGTGAGAATGCAACTCACCTAGAAATACTCTAGATTTCATTCTGACACCGGGGATACCTCACACCCGGACTGTACAGAGACATTGCCATGTCTGGGATTTCTAGTAGGCCCAGCCATTAAGGCCAACTTCCGTTCTTTTTACCTTGCACATATTCATGACAGCATCTGCTGATATGACAGACTAGCTAATTTAGGGTCTGACTCACCAAAGCTTCTTTTCCCTTCTGTTATCTATGGTAAAAATGCTTAGGGATCAATTTTTAAAGGCCTCGGGCATCCACGTCAGTCCTTTTGAAAAATAACCAATCTAAGCAAATATATTTTCTATTTTTACTGATAAACTACGTTTAGGTTCCTAAGAAGGTCATTTTACAAGGGTGAGGCATCATTTACTTGTGTAGAAGGCTGGTCTACATGTGTAAACTGCATTACCCATTTAAGAAATAATTTTAGAAGAGTCACTGCGTACAGCTGTATACCTGTGGCATGCGCATATTTTACACGGCCATGTCCTGGGCATGGTTTAGGTGAACCTTAAAAGTATAAATGTATTTCCTATTTTGCAACAGAAATACATGTATGCTTCAGAAAAAATTCCCCATCACTGCAGTATAGGGGTGAAGTACATCTGTGTATGAAAGAATAGCCGGATCTGGTGCTATTCATATTTGATTATCTTAAAGTGGCCAAACAGGTAGAAAAGGTGACAAGAGAACCTAGAAGGATGCTTAGATACATAGGGAGACTAATGGTCAGCAGGAAAAAGGAGGTGATCGAGCTTCTGTATGAGTCCCTGCTGGGAAATCATTTAGAGTACCGTCTGCCATTCTGGTGACCACACCTTCAAAATCGATAGAAGAACATAAGATATGCCATACTGGGTCAGACCAAGGTCAATCAAGCCAGTATCCTGTTTCCAACAGTGGCCAACCTAGGTCACAAGTACCTAGCAATCTCCAGGAACAAGCAGGAATAAGTCCTCACATATGGGTACGTCGGTACCGACGGAGCCCGTGCGGGAAAGCTCCCCAGCTTCTTAGAATAGAAGCTTTTGGGACCTCCCACTGCACATGCGCACTGCCTTCCCGCCTTCCTGAACAGCTCTCCTCAGTTCCCCATACCGATACCGGTATCGCCGGTCTTTTCTTTCTTTCTTTAAAAAATTATAATTCTTTTTTCTTATTTTTTAGCTTTTTGGTCACTTCAGAGAGGCCTCTCGGCCTACTCAATTTCTCCTCATGGAGAAGCCAGCCCCTGGATTTAAGAAGTGTACCAAATGTAATGCTGTTATTTCAGTCACAGACACCCATGACTGGTGTCTGAAATGTTTGGGGCCTGACCATTCCATACCGGACTGCCCATCTTGCTCCCACATGTCTAAACGTGGGCTGCAGAACCGGGCCAACAAATTCCATGTGCTGTTTGCTTCAGAGAATACAGCATCACAGTCATCCAGGTCTTCTTCTCCGGATGGATCTCAGGTAACCAAACCTTCTGTGGGCAAGTCCTCAAAGAGCAAATCTCCTTCAAAGCATCGAGAGGCTCTTAGCTTAGAACTTGAGGACCCTGCCCCAGCCAAACAACCCCGGCGGGAAGTCCAACTTCCAAAAACGCCAATTCAGGGGTCTCAGGTTGATATCGATGCTACGGCCTCGACAGATCACCTGTTAGCCTGCTCTGGGGTACCGGGTCACTCCGGTACCGACATCCAGGCAGCTATGGCGTCCATGGGCGATACTGTACAGTCCATGCAGCAGGCCGTCATGGCTTTCATTAAAGCTGCAACGCCATCGGTTCCGCTTTCAGCGGTTCCGGGCCCGATACCGGTATCGTCCGCCATGCCGGTATCGAGGCCGTCCACCTCTAAACGCAAGTCGGTACCGTATGGGCTTTCGCTCCATACCGGTTCCATACCCGATACGCCCGATATCGATACCGATCGGTACGCGTATCGTGCGTTAGAGGAAAGCACCGATTCCTCTGAGGATTTTCACTCCTCTGATGATTCTGCTGAGTTTTCACTCAACTTACCTGAGGAGCCCTCTTCTCCTAAAAGGAGAATGTCCCCTCCAGAGGATTTGTCCTTCCAGGACTTTGTTTTAGATATGGCTACAGCCCTTTCTATTACCACATCCTCTGAAAAGGAACCCAGATCCAAAAAACTGGATATTTTGGGATACTCAAAGGCCCCTAAGGAGGCAGTTACCCTGCCTATCCATGAAATCCTTCAAGAACAACTGATGGATTTCTGGGAAAATCCTTTGACTTGTCTCCTTATTCCCGTAGGTTGGACACCATGTATAGGGTCCCTCCTTCTCCTGGTTTCCAAAAGACTCAATTGCCCCACCACTCTATTGTGGTGAAGTCTGCAATGAAGAAGATTAGGAGTACCAAAAGGCACTCTTCCACCCCTCCAGGACGGGAATGTAAGACTTTGGACTCTTTTGGTAGGAAAATTTTCCAGGCTAGTATGCTTATAGCCAGGATTAATTCCTACAGTCTCTATATGGGCATGTTCCTGGAGGAACTTGCCAAAAAGGTGCGGCATTTTGCCCCCTTTATCCCTGAGGATAAAAAGCAGGGATTCCTTTCCCTAGTGAAACAACTCTTAGAGGTTTCTAAGTTCTCTAATAGGGCAGCATATGATTCCTTTGAGGGAGCCAGTAGGGCTTCGGGCATTGCTATTGCAGCCCGACGTCTTGCTTGGCTCCAGGCCTCTGATCTGGAACCTTGGGTTCTAGATGGCTTACGGAATCTGCCCTGTACAGGTGAGAACTTATTTGGGGAAGAGTGGCAAATCAAAGCCACCCAGATGGATGCTGAAAATGCCACCTTGGAAAGACTTTCAAAGTCCACTTCAATTCCTACTAAGAAAAAGTCTTTTAAAAGGCCTTACTATAAGAAGGCCAGAGTTGCTTCAAATACTGGCCAGCAGTCTTCTCAACCTCGCTATACTGCTAAGCGTCAGCAATCCAAACAAGCACGAGCTAAGCCTGCAGCAGCTACTGTAGCTCAGCAGGCTCCAACCCCTCAGGGGTTTTGACTTGCTCCTAGGGAACTTGCCACTTCTGGTTCTAACACAACCAGAACCTCTCACCATACCCGGAAGGTTGGTTCACTTTGCTCCCAGATGGGAACAAATCACAACAGAACAATGGACCCTCTCTATCATTCGAGAGGGTTACAAACTTCATTTCTCCAGCCTTCCTCCCCATCATATGGTGAGACCATTCAATTCTCCCCCATCTCTCCTAACCCTGTTGGGTCAAGAGGTTTCCTCTCTTCTTGCCCAAGGGGCCATAGAAGAGGTTCCTCTTCCTCAACAAGGGTCCGGTTTCTACTCCCCTTATTTTCTCATTCCAAAGAAGACAGGGGGATTCAGACCAATCCTAGATCTGAGAGAATTGAACAAATTTCTCTTCAAGGAGAAATTCAAAATGCTGTCTCTCGGCATTCTCCTTCCTTACCTCCAGGGTCAGGACTGGCTTTGTTCTCTAGACCTACAGGATGCGTATACACATATACTCATCCATCCATCCCACAGAAAGTATCTTCGCTTTCTGTTTCAGGGAAAACATTTCCAATACAGAGTACTCCCCTTCGGTCTAGCCTCTGCTCCAAGAGTATTCACAAAATGCATGGCAGTCGTAGCCGCATTTCTAAGAGGCATGGGAATCTTTGTCTTCCCATATCTGGACGACTGGCTCATCCGAGCTCCAACTCAGTCACAGGCCCAGATTTCCCTGGACCACACAAGGAGCCTTTTGCAGTATCTGGGACTGGTAGTAAACCTTCCCAAGTCCCAACTCATCCCTACTCAATCTCTAGAATTCATAGGGGCCCAGTTGGACACCATCACTGCAAGGGCCTACCTTCCACATGTTCGAGGCCAGCGCCTCCTGAGTTTGGCCTCCCAAGCTCAGTCCAGCACTCACTTGACAGCCAGGGAAATGCTACGCCTACTGGGTCATATGGCCTCCACAGTGCATGTGGTGCCCTATGCTCGTCTTCATATGAGAGCAGCTCAATGGACCCTGGCCACTCAGTGGACTCAGGCGTCAGGAGCGCTCTCAGACCAAATACAAACCTCCGATCGTCTGTTTTGGTCCCTCCACTGGTGGACTTCCACCAAGAATCTGTTGTTGGGGGCTCCATTTCAACCATTGCTACCCCAAGCAACCCTCACAACAGATGCCTCCCAAACAGGGTGGGGAGCCCATCTGCAAACTCTCTCCACTCAGGGCACTTGGTCTCTACAGGAGACCACCCTTCATATCAATCTTCTGGAACTGCGAGCAATTTACCTTGCCCTCAAGGTCTTCCACTCCCTCCTAGCCAACCTCACTGTCCTAGTTCAGACGGACAATCAGGTGGCCATGTTTTACATAAACAAACAAGGAGGGACGGGCTCTCTGTCGCTTTGCAACGAAGCTCTAAGACTATGGGCCTTCGCCAGACAGCATCAGATTCACCTGCTAGCAGTGTATCTCCCAGGAGTTCAAAACTCTCGGGCAGACAGGCTCAGTCGAGTTCTGCTGCCACACGAATGGTCCCTACATTTGGACCAAATAAACCGAATCTTTCAGGAATGGGGGACCCCGGACATAGACCTCTTTGCAAGTCCGTGGAATGCCAAACTTCCCCGGTTCTGTTCCAGAACTCCGTGTCAGGGAGCTCAGGCTACGGACGCCTTTCTCCTGAATTGGAATCAGGCATTCCTATATGCCTTTCCACCCATTCCTTTGATTCCCAAGACTCTGTTCAAACTCCAGAGGGATCATGGAACTATGATCCTCATAGCTCCACGCTGGCCACGCCAAGTGTGGTTCCCTCTACTTCTACAGCTCTCCCAGGGATCCTACTTGGATCTGGGAGCTGCGCCAGACCTCCTGTCTCAGGAGGAGGGGACTTTGTGGCACCCAAACCCCAAATCCCTTCACCTCCGTGCTTGGTTACTGAAGGCTTAAACCTTCAAGACTTTCATCTTTCCCAACCAGTGAAAGATATCCTTTCTGCCTCTAGGAAACCCTCTACCAGGCGTTCCTATGCTTTCAAATGGAAACGTTTTTCCATTTGGTGTGCTCAGCAGGGTCTTGACCCTCTGGCACTTCCTTTGAATTCTCTTCTTGATTATCTCCTGCATCTCTCCAATGCAGGCCTCAAGACGAATTCGGTAAGAGTCCATTTAAGTGCTATTGCAGCATCCTTGAAACATATAAATGGACAACCTATCTCCTCTCATCCTCTTGTTGCAAGATTCATGAGAGGCCTGACTCTCACTAAACCTCCCATCAGACCACCCCCGGTCGCATGGGATTTGAATCTAGTGCTCGGTCAACTTATGAAGCCACCTTTTGAGCCAATGTTTTCCACCTCCTTGAAATTTCTTTCCTGGAAGGTCATCTTCCTCATTGCAGTCACTTCGGCTCGCCGCATCAGTGAGCTGCAGGCTTTAGTGGCTAATCCACCTTACACAAGATTTCATCATGATAAGGTGGTCCTTAGGACGAATCCCCACTTTATGCCTAAAGTGGTCTCGCCTTTTCATCTTAATCAAGAGGTATATCTACCTGTCTTTTTTCCAGCTCCTCATGCATCCAATGCAGAGAGGAACCTTCATACTCTGGATTGTAAAAGAGCTCTCGCTTTTTACCTTAATAGGACTCAGCCACATCGAAAGTCTTCTCAACTTTTTGTGGCCTTTGATCCTTCCCATTTGGGACTTCCAGTCTCCAAGCGTACACTTTCCAATTGGATTGCTCAGTGTATTTCTTTTGCTTACCAGAGCAAAAACATTTCTCTGGAAGGCCATGTCACTGCTCACAATGTGAGGGCCATGGCAACTTCTATGGCTCATCTGCACTCTGTTTCCATAGATCAGATCTGTCGAGCCGCTACCTGGGCCTCGGTTCATACCTTCACAGCCCATTACTGTTTGGACAAGGACTCCCGCCGGGATGCCTTGTTTGGCCAGGCTGTCCTCAAGCACCTGTTCCATTCCTAAACAACTCCTGCCCACCTTCCCAGAATGGATGCCTGAGATCCATACGAAGATGGCGAACCTTTACAGGGGATCCCATGCATCTAAGCTAGGGAGTCCCCATATGTGAGGACTTATTCCTGCTTGTTCCTGGAGATAGCACAGTTACTTACCTGTAACAGGTGATCTCTGGGAACAGCAGGAATTAGTCCTCACAACCCACCCACCTCCCCTAGGAGTTGTATCTTTTATCTATCTATCTTCCTGTCCTCTCTCTGTTGACTCAGCTATAAACTCGAAACTGAGGAGAGCTGTTCAGGAAGGCGGGAAGGCAGTGCGCATGTGCAGTGGGAGGTCCCAAAAGCTTCTATTCTAAGAAGCTGGGGAGCTTTCCCGCACGGGCTCCGTCGGTACCGACGTACCCATATGTGAGGACTAATTCCTGCTGTTCCCAGAGATCACCTGTTACAGGTAAGTAACTGTGCTGTTTCCGCAAAAGACACAGGTTCCACAGTGCTTGTATTAGGTCAAGCAGTGGATTTCCCGGGTCCCCTTGAATAATGGTTTATGGACCTTTCCTCCAGGAATTGTCTAAACTCTTTTTAAACCCAGCAACACTAACAGCGTTTACTACATCCTCCGGTAACGAATTCCAGAGTTTGATCATTTATTTTATTTTATTTATTTATTTATTTATTTAGCGTACATTTGTATACTGCTACTTCCAGCGATCAGCAGCGGATTAGATTACATATCATGTGTTGAGTGAAAAAAATATTTTCTCTTACTAGTCTTATATGGGTTACACTGTAGCTTCATTGCATGTCCCTTAGTCTTTCTATATTTTGTTTATATAAACAATCAATCTGCCTTTACCTGTTCCACTCTATTCATTAATTTATAGACCTCTATCATATCACCCCCTCAGCTGTCTCTTTTCCAGGTTGAACAGCCCTAATCTTTTTAGCCTCTCCTCATAGGGGTTTCCTTCCATCCCCTTTACCATTTTGGTGCCTCTTCTCCGTACCTTTTCTAATTTTGCTATATCCTTTTTAAGATATGGTGACCAGAATTGCAAACAATATTCGAGGTGTGGTCACACCATGGAACGATACAGAGGCATTATGATATCCTTTGTTTTATTCTCCATTCCTTTCCTTATGATTCCTAGCATTCTATTTGCTTTCTTGGCCACCGCTGCACACTGGGTGGAGGGTTTCAACATATCAACCTTGATGACACCTAAATCTTTTTCCTGGGTGGTGGTTCCTAATGTGGAACCTTGCATCATGTAACCATAGTTTGGATTGTTCTTTCCTAGGTGCATAACTTTGCACTTGTCCACATTAAATTTCATCTGCCATTTGAATGTCCAGTCTTCCAATTTATTAATGTTCTCTTGCAATTTTTCACAATCCTCTTGGATTTTAAGAACTTTGAATAATTTTGTGTCATCTGCAAATTTGATTACCTCACTTGTTGTTCCCATTATATAAACAGGAAAGAGTTGGTTCAGAGAGTAGCTACTAAAATGGTCATTGTTCTTTGTCATCAAGCATATGGGGAGTGTGCTATGACTTTTCAAATATTATTAGACTTCATCCTCAATTTGCAGTGAACTCCTCTTAGGTTGGCAGAGGTTTCTGAGGTCTATAGGTTCTTATAAAACTCTGAAATTCTGACTCCCAGGCAATCTAGCTAAATAACATCTCAGAGGTGCTGTGATTGCAAAGAGTATTAGCCTTTTTTTTCTTTTTAAACTGATTAAAAAAAGAAAGCCCTAGAGAAAATAAATAGCACCTTTAAAAAAAACCTTCTAAATAAATCAACAAAAATAAGTCAACATCTAACCCAGCAGTATAAAATTATAATAAACAATCATCTTTTTCAATATCAGGCTACAAATCCTCATGTGCAGCTACCTAGAGGCTTTTCCTCTATCTAACATTCCCTCCCAAATTACTTTGGTTTACTTATTATGCAAAAGCCTTGACTAGGGACCATCCACTAGTTTCTTGTGGGGCCCTGGAATCATGGACTAAATCTAGCCATTAGGGGGATAATTTTATAAGAATCTACCTAGTTTTAGGTGGCCAGTGAGCATACATGTTGAAATTTTAATCATTTATGCATGTTAGTGGCCACTTATGCACATAATTTGGATTAGATTAATGTACTATTGAGTCAATGCTAACTCCTGGTGACCCGGCAGCCCCTGGGTGCTCTTGGCAAAGTATGGCCAGAAGTAGATTGTCAGGCATTTCTTCCAGGGTCATGGAGGATAAAATGACTTGGCCAAGGCGTGCCACTGGGAATCAAGCCTTGGTTTCTAGGTTACCAGGCCACTTCTGTAACCACTAGGCTACTCCTCCACTCCTATGCACACAAATGATCTCATAAAACACCAGTTAGTGTTAAAGTACGCATGCTTACATTACGCATACTTTCATTCTGGGCGTACATATAGGAAGAATTAGGGCGGAGCATGGACAGTGCGAGCAAGTGCTTGCATTAATTATAGAATACTATAATTTATGCCCATACTTAGTGTGATTGCATCTTAATTTAAGCTGCATTCTCTGCCACTTATTCTAGTATTTTATAAAGTCAAGTATACATTCTGAGGGCCATTCTAAAAGGTTTAATCGTGGTTTGGATGTCTGCAGACATGCACGTGGATGTCGAAATCATGGACACATCTCCGTAACCATTCCACAAATGGCATTCACAGACGTCTCCAGTACGGGGATGTGCAGGTAGGCACGGGGATGTGGCAGAGTCACGTCGGAGGGAGGGGCAATGGACTTACATGTTGCCGTTTTGTCCCAGAAACAGCAGAGCCGTCTGCAGGCACATGTACGTTTGTTCCTGCTCTGGGCATGAATAGGTATCAGGAAAGTGTATGTTTTTACCTTAAAACATCCAGATAGTGAGATAAGATGGAGAATTAAGTGACTAGCTTTAGATTACAAAGTCTCACACTGGGATTTGCACCCTGGCCACCCAGCTTTTAAGCCACTACTCTAACTATTATTATTATTATTATTATTAATGAGCATTTATGAAGTGCTACCAGGCATACACAGCGCTATACAGACACAGAAAAGACAAGTTCCTGCTCGTTGAGCTTACAATCTAAAAGGACAGACATACAGTAGTATGAAAGGAGAAGGACAAAAGGGGCAGTAAGGACCTGAAACATAAATTTGGGGATTATGAGCCAAAGATGGTCTCAAAGAGGTGCATCTTGAGCCTAGACCTGAAGAGGGTGAGGGAAGGGATTGGATGCAGGGGAAGGGGTAGGTTATTCCAAGCAAAAGGGGCAGCAAGGTCAAAGGAGCGAAGCCGAGAGTTAGCAGAAGTAGAATGTAGCATGGAGAGAAGAAAAGCAGAAGATGAATGTTTTGGTTCTGAAATACTCTCCTGGGGATGTCCATATAGACATTTGATACACATGCATATCAGGCACATCCATGTTTCTGGAATTGTGCCTGAACTTGCATGTGCCTGCCTTTCTTTTCAGATGTTCTGGCTTTTATGTCCCAGATTGCACTTGGATGTACCATTTGGAATGTGCCTCACTGTTTATTTATTTGGTTTTATATACTGCTTTATCATTTCAATCAAAGTGGTTTACATTTATTTATTTTATTTTATTTATTTACATTCTCTTATATACCGCGCTATTCTGCATCTGTGTGGTTTACATTGAACAAACTGAAATTACATTGAACAGGGCATTATAACTTGGAGATAACTATTTTACAGGGAACATGGGCTATGGAGGGTTAAGTGGCTTGCCCATGACCATAAGGAGCACCTGTGGGACTAGAAACCCCAGTCCTTCCAGCCCAAGGTTGCTGTTCTCTAGTGGGATTTGAACCCCTGACCTTCTGGCCTGCAGTACCTTGCCCCAACCACTAGGCCACTCCACATTGCAACTCAAACTTGGTAATGTACATTAAACAGGGACATTGATAACTTGGATTTTTCTGAGGCAATGGAGGGTTAAGTGACTTACCCAAGGCCACAAGGAGTGCTAGTGGGAATTGAATGCTGGTCTTTGTGTTCCCAAACCAGTGTTCTTAGCCATTAGGCTACTCCTCCACTCCACTGTTGACTATAAAACTGGCAAACAATAGGTGCATGATAACACATGTTAACTAGGAGTGACTTTATATAATTACTCTCCAAGTGTGAAAATTGAATGACTTCTTCTCCCCAGGAACTATGAAGACTATTTATCTATATATTTGTTTTATTTGGTTTTATATACCACACTATTCATAATCAGCACGGTTTAGAGTAGAGCAACTTAATACATAGAACAGGTTACACTGAACATATGAACATAATTTAACACAAATAATAGGTTACATTAGATCTGTGAACAAAGTTTGACAAACTGAGTCATACAACAGTAGCATTTAAGAAAAGTGAACTATTTACAAGATGAAAGGAGCATGGGTATAGGATGGCCAGACACAGAGCTAAGTTACATGGTCGAATGCGAGATGGAAAAGGTGTGTTTTGATTGCTTTACGAAAGATGGATGTCAGAAGTGAGACAGATAGGAGCTGGTAGAAACATAGAAAAATGACGACAGAAAAAGACCAAATGGCCTATCTAGTCTGTCCTTCCATATCAACAACTACAACAGTCCCCTTTTTTCCTTTAGAGATCCTCTGTGTTTGTCCCATGCTTTTTTGAATTCAGATAGTGTCCTCATCTCTACCACCTCCACTGGGAGACTATTCCACGGATCCATCACTCTTTCCATAGAAACATAAAGACATTGAAAAGGGCTTGTTTTAGCTGAAAAACATCCAGAGGATATAGAAAAGAAAGCACTCTATTATCCACTATGCTCGGCACATTGTCAACAGCAGAAGTGGAATTTGAACTCTGGTTGTTCTGTTCCTAACCCATTACTCTAACCATTAGGCTATCCTATTTATTTTTAAAGAACTTAAGTCTAGCTACAGTGATCCACAAACTGGCCTTGAACCTACCACCCAGCCCTCATGCACACACTGAGCTTAGGTTTTGTAGGGAGTTCCAGAACAGCAGGGCAAAGAAGGAGAAGGCTCTGTTCCTGGTGAGTTGGGAGCTTCTACTAGCTCGGGCTGGGATGGCAAGAGTGTTTTCCATATTTGTTCTTCTAACTCTGTTGTCAGGCGTCCAATGTAAGAGATCTTCCAGTGAGCATGCAGAAAGGTGTTGCTGAAGAATTTTAAATGTCATCAGTAGGGCTTTGTACTTGAGTCAATTGTTTATTGGGAGCCAATATAGATAAACTAGAAGAGGTGTTTCATGTTCATATCGGGAAGCTCCGTAAATGGTTCGTGCAGCAGTATTCAAAGCCAATTGTAGAGGATAGAGAACATAGCCAGGTAGACCATGTAGGATGATATTAGAATAGTCAAATAGTGGAGTACCGAGAGCTTGGAAGAGAGTACGGATGGAGGGACCGTATTTTTAGATAGTCTGCTTTTGTGATATTATTTATGTGGGACTCCATGTTTAAACACGGATCCAAGGTGACACCCAGATATTTAACCTCATGATTAGTCTTCAGATCAGTATTCTTAACCTGTAGGGTAGCTGGAGGTGTGAATGTTGGGACCTTTGTGATGAACATAACTTCTGTCTTTTTAAAGTTCACTTTCAAGTTGTGAGTACCTAATCAGTCGGAGACGGCATTGAAGCAGTCTGTGATTCTAGTGAAGTTAGGTTTGTCCATTGAGAATGGAGAGTAGATCAGCACATTGTAGCAGCTGCGCTGCTCCTGCATACTTTGCCTTGTTATTATTGTACTGTGTGTTCCCTTCCAGGCCTCCTGGTGCTTGCTGAAGCCCTCTGTGTTTCCTGAAAGCCTGTGCCCGCCCCTGGAAGTGACACGACCGCGTTCCCGCGGTCGCAACCTTTCCAGGTACTCAGCTGACTATTTATTCAAGCTACCCACGGCGTTTTGAGTGCTGCGCTGCTCCTGCATACTTTGCCTTGTTATTATTGTACTGTGTGCTCCCTTCCAGGCCTCCTAGTGCTTGCTGAAGCTCTCTGTGTTTCCTGGAAGCCTGTGCCCCCCCCTGGAAGTGACACGACCGTGTTCCCACAGTCACGACCTTTCCAGGTACTCAGCTGACTATTTATTCAAGCTACCCACGGCGTTTCGCGCCGCGGCGGCGCACGCCATGGGTGTGCGCCCAAGGAGCAGGACCTGCTCCTTGGTCGAGTTCCTTGGGGTGAGCTCAGAGTGAAGCCCACCTGTTCTTCTCCCCTAGCACAGCCCTGTGGGTTTGCTGGTGTACATCTTGGGAATCCCTCTTGTCCGATCCTTCACTTACTCAGGTTAGTGCCCTTTTTCATCCTACATAAATCCAGGCTCCCCTTGGCGACTCAGCTGTACCTTTGTGGTCCTGTGCTCAGCCTGGTCTTTGGCTTTATGGCGTGCATCCCAGTCTACTGGGGATGGCACCCCTCTCCCGCCTCTGTAGCACCTGCTGGCCCTTCAGCATGCTGTTCATCTAACCTGATCCTATGCAGTCGTCGGGGAGTCTCGTCTCATCGTCACTCTCCTTTACACAGACCACTTTCTGTTGTCTCTACTCTGACGCTCAGCCTGGCTCTGCTCAATTGCCGCTCTCTCCGGGCCAAGCCGCTGTTGTTTCAGGACCTCATCCACCTACACTCATATGACCTGTGCTTCCTCACTGAAACTTGGCTCAAGGAAGGTGATGGCCCTATCCTGTCCAGTTCCCTCCCCTCTGGCTACTCAGCATTCTCATCCCCCAGGCGGGGTAGATGTGGAGGTGGGGTGGCCCTTCTTTATCGCTCCTCAGTTGTCATTGAGGAGATCTCTGCCCCTTCTGTTTCACTCTCTGAGTCCCTTTTTCTCCGTCTTCAGTCCTCACCCCCACTCTATTTCCTCCTACTTTACCTTCCCCCCTCCCTCGCTGTAGCACGTTGGGAGGCGGCTTTACAAACTCTCTCAGAGACGGTTCTTCATTTCCCTAACCTTATTATCTTGGGTAATTTTAACGTCCATGTAGACACCCCTTGTAGGCAAAAGGATCGGGTTTTCCTGAATCTTTTGAATGATGTCTCCCTTCACCAACATGTCTCCGGCCCTACTCATATAGCAGGCCATACCTTAGACCTAGTTCTCACACCGACCACATTGCACCCTTCGATCTCTACCCCCATTACCCACTGTGTTCCTTGGTCAGATCACTTTTGTGTTTCTTTCTCTGTTTCCTACTCACTTTCATATATTGCTGGTCTGCCGAAGTCCCAATCTCCTCCTTGTTTGCGGCGTCACATTACTCCTGCAATACTTCGTGCCTTCCCACCCGCTCACTCTCTTTTTCCCTCCGATTTTGCGTTACGCTCACCTGATGCCCAAGTCTCACTCTGGAACTCCGTTCTCACTGAAGTTCTAGATGACTTAGCCCCTTTTCGCTCTGCTACCAGGTCCTCCCGTCTGGCTCACTCTCCCTGGTACCATCCCAGCTTGCATCTCCAGCGTACCCAACTCCGGCAGGCAGAGCATCACTGGTCCAAATACCCCATGCCTGAGACACTCTCTCGGTTCAAGCAACTGTATTCTGCTTACCGCATGACAGTACAATCCGCCAAGCGTTCTTTTTACATCACAGGAATTTCTGAGGCTGCACATTCTTCTAGCCAGTTATTCACAATTCTACGTAAGCTCTCCTCTACCTCCTCAACTCCCAATCTGTTGAGCAAAGCCCCAGCTCCCCAAATATTGGCTACCTTTTTCTCAGATAAAATTTTGAACCTGCGCTCCTCCTTTTCCAGCCCCCCTCCTCCACCCTTACTGTCCTTACCTCCTTCTCCTTCATCCCCTGCTCCTCTTGACGAGTCGACTATTTCTGGGCAAGTGAAGCTGCCCCCTCCCCTCCCAATCGGGCATTAGCCCATACCTGGTCCTCCTTCTATCCTATTACCTCTGCAGAGCTATTGCAAGCGTTCTCTAAATCTAGGAAGACAACCTGCCAGCTGGACCCAATTCCATCCCACTGGCTGGCCGAGCCTTCTTACAATTAATACCCATCATGGTCACTATCATTAATGTTAGTCTATCTTCTGGCCACTTCCCCTCTTTATGGAAATATGCCATGGTCTATCCTCTTTTGAAACAACCCTCCCTTGATCCCTCCGTGCTTTCCCATTGTCGCCCTGTTTCAAACCTCCCTTTTATGGCCAAGTTACTGCAACGTTTCGCTTTTTCACAACTAAATTCACATGTAGAAGCCACTAACGCCCTTCACACCCGACAAGCAGGATTTCAAACGGGGCATAGCACAGAAACCATCCTTCTGTCCCTTTTGCATGAAATCCACGTCGCCCATGACCGTGGAGACATTACCATTATTGTTTCACTCGACCTGTCCGCAGCATTTGACCTAATTGACCACCAGACTCTTCTTTCTCGCCTTTATGACTTTGGATTACGCGGCACTGTTTGGCAGTGGTTCCGCTCTTTTCTTACAACCCGATCTTTTACTGTCCATTCAAACAATCAGTCTTCCTCCTCTCTCCCTCTTGCCTGTGGTGTGCCCCAGGGTTCTGTCCTCTCTCCCCTGTTATTTAACATTTTCCTCTCTCCCCTACCTCTCCTGATCCAACAGTACCCAGTCTCATCTTATATTTATGCCGACGACATTATCCTCCTGTTTCATACTTCACCAGTAAAGTTGGACATCTCCCAGCTCAACCAATGTCTTTCTCACATTGCCACCTGGCTCTCTCTGAATTTTCTTCACTTGAACCCCTCCAAGTCCACAGCAATGTGGGTCTCCTTGAGTAGCTCTTGCCTAACTGTTGCACCCCAGATTGACCGTACTCCGATTCCTCTCGTCACCTCCTTCCGATACTTGGGGGTAATCTTAGATTCTTCTCTCTCCTTCCATAGTCGCATATCCACCCTTACTCGCCGTTCTTTTGCAGCTCTGCGTCAAATCAGGGCTGTCTGCTCCCTTCTCCCCGCTAGCTCACTGATCACTCTAGTTTTGGCCCTGGTCACCATCAGACTTGATTACTGTAATGTATTTCTAGCCAATTTACCAGCCTACCAGCTTCAGCGCCTACAGCTTATACAAAACACAGCAGCCTGTCTTATCACATTCGCTCAACGATTTGATCATGCAAATGCAATGTGTGCCTTCGAGTCAGTCCTGACTCCTGGCGACCCAGAAGCTCCTGGGTTTTCTTGGCAGTGTCACCGGAAGTAGATTGCCAGGCCTTTCTTCCGAGGCAATGGAGGGTTAAGTGACTTGCCCACGGCCACAAGGAGTGCTAGTGGGAATCGAACCCTGGTTGCTTGGTTACCAAGCCAGTGCTCTAACCACTAGGCTACTCCTCCACTCTTGATCATGTCACTCCCATTCTTTGTCGACTACATTGATTGCCTCTCCACTTCCGGTTCCAATATAAATTTCTCATTTTGACACATAGAGCCATCTACACATCCACTCCTCTTTACTTATCTAACCTTATTTCTCTTCACACACCGTACCGCCAGCTTCATTCACTGCATGCCAATCGCTTGTCCTTACCCTCCCCATCTCAGGCACATTTAAAACAGACTCGTCACTCGGCCTTTTTTTCTCGGCCCCTCACTCTGGAATGCTTTGCCCCCCTCCCTCTGTCTGGAACCTACCCTAAGTTTAAAGAACTACTGAAAACTCATTTGTTCCAACAAGCTTTCGACCTCCCTCCTGACGTCCCTCCCTGAGTATTTGTCAGTTTGTGTTTGGTGTAGTTACTGTGTTTCTTGCACTGTTCTCTCCCTCTTTCCTATTTTACCATGGCGTTCCTTTTCCTTTTTTTTTTATTTATTATAAACCGCTCTAATGTTCCGACAAAAGCAGTATATAAAATGGAGAAATAAAGATAAAGGTTGTCTGCATAGATGTGGTAAAGCATGCCGAAGGATTAGATGATCGTGCATATTGGTTGTATATATATATTAAATATAAGATTCTCCCGATTTCACTCTACTACATTACCACTATCCGAAGTAGAAAATGCTCATAAAAAGTGAATTATATATAGAACCAATGGTCTCAGACTGAGAATAGCAATACTCAGGGTAACATACCCAAAGGTCGCTTACTCTTGTAGCATCAATGACCATGAACGCGGTTCTTAATCTTCTACAAAGTGCTGTAGTTAAATAATGATCAGAACTTATATTAATATTTGATCCAATGTTTGAAATTCGGAAAGATTGTGCTTATGCCAAACAATATTTGCAATGTTGTTTGCAAATATTGCAAATATTAGAGGACACTAGAGGACAGCAACCTTGGGCCGGAAGGACTGGGGTTTCTAGTCCCACAAGTGCTCCTTGTGGTCTTGGGCAAGCCACTTAACCCTCCATAGCCCATGTTCCCTGTAAAATAGTTATCTCCAAGTTATAATGCCCTGTTCAATGTAAACCACGCTGATGCAGAATAGCACAGTATATAAGAGAATATAACTAAATAAATAGAGAGCACAAAAGAGGTGATGGAATTATAATCATTGCATATAAAACTTTCAAATTTAAAACTGTAATAATCAATAATTCATCTGATACAAATTCAATGGTGATATCTAATCACCATCTCAGTATTTGTCTTGCTTACAGACCACCCAATGCCACAAAAGATCAACTGTCAGCAATCCTTGAATTAATTTGTTCACACAGCTTGCCCCATAAACCATTAATTGCTTTGGGTGACTTCAATTTAAGTTCCTTACCGCCTAAGGAATCTAAAGCCTTCCTAAAAGCTTTGGACTCTTTAGATTACAAACAGGCAATTACTCTACCAACACATCAACATGGTACTATTCCAGATATAATTTTTCACCCAAAGCTTCTTACTGCTCTAAACCAAATCTCAATTCCAAAAATATCTCCTGTGCCATGGTCAGATCATTATGTGATATCTATTACTTTACATTTAAAACCTCCTTCTCACCAATTAGAAACTAATTGTAAAACAAGAAAATTTAGAGCCTTTCATAAAGAAAATTTCATAGCAGATGTCATTCCTCACTTGCACCAGGATTGTAGTAATTTAGATGCTGCAATAGACAACTGGAATAAAGTCATTTCTGATGCCTCAGTAAATCTCAACAGAGGCAAGGCACAAGTACGTAGAAAGAATAACGCACCATGGTACTCAAATGATATCAGAGAGGCAAAACGTATACTAAGAAATTTGGAATGTAAATGGAGACAGAACAAATCTCAGCATACAGAGTTTTTATATAAGGTGAAGCTAATTGAATATAACAATCTGATAAATAATCGCAAACAACAAAACCATACAAACCTAATTTTGAAATCTGCTAATAAACCAAGGGAATTATTTTATATTGTGAAACAGCTTACCAAAAACAACTCTCCTTGTCAAAATCACCAGATAGATCCTCAAGAATATGCAAACTACTTAATAAATAAAAACGGAAATCAGTTAACCTCTATAATATCTTCACAGCCTAATCAATTAACGACAAAGATACTCTCTGATTCCAGACACCTTTGGTCTAATTTTTCAATAGAAACCACAGGAGAAGAGGGTATCCGCAAAGCAAACCAAACCACAAGCGGACCACACTAATTTTTCAATGCCAACAAAAAACCAAATTGAAAATATAATAAGTATAATTAATACAACAACCTCCCCAACTGATCCATGCCCAGCAGAATGGATTAAAAGTGCAGAGTCAATTAAGTTGCCATCTAGTCAAATTTGTAGAACTTTCACTAAAACAAGGCTATTTACCTCCTGTCCTCAAAAGAGCCTCAGTTAGACCAATCTATAAAGGAAATTCATTAAGCACCTCTGAACCTAAATCATACCGTCCAATTTCTAGTTTGCCTTTTATCTCCAAGGTTATAGAGAAAGTAGTACAGGGGCAATTACAAGATCACATAGACTCATATGCTCCACTGGATCTACACCAACATGGTTTCAAACCATTTCATAATGTAGAAACTCTTCTTATTTCTTTATTTAATAACCTCTTAACGGGTCTAGATAAGAAAAATAGTGGGTTTTTTAAAAATATTTATTGACATTTCAGCAGCTTTTGACACAATCTCTCATTTATTTATTTATTTATTACAAATTCTTATATACCGCGCTATTTAGAATCAGTGCGGTTTACATTGTAACAACATTTGCAATAGAACAATATCTTTTGCTTACATTAAACAGGGATTGTAACTTGGAAGTAACAGGGTAACTATATACAGATCAATAAAGGTGCTTATAGATTATTTAAATTATATTGTGTAATAGAATCGTAATGTGGTCATGGTGATTATGAATGTTCTTGATGGTGGATTCTTTGAAAGACACTGGAGGTTATGTTGTTGGTATGTCGGATGCTGTGTGGGTGAAAAGAGGTGTTTGATGTGAATGTACTGGGTCAGTGTGGGTAAAATGAAGGCAGAACAGGTGGTGTTTAATAGCCTTTCTGAATTGCGAGAGGTCAGTAATCGATCTTATATGAGGTGGGAGATTGTTCCAGCACTTAGGAGCATATAGTGTAAATGCTCTGTTTCTAGTTGCTTGAGTACATTTGATGGACTCAGGTGGTATAGATAGAGTATTATTGGTTGTTGATCTCCTCAGTCTGTTAGTGGGTATACTAATCAGGAGTGATGAGAGGGATGTGGAAGATATCCAGTTAATTGCTTTAAATGACAGTATTAATGCCTTGTAGGTGACTCTGGATTGTACTGGTAGCCAGTGTAGGTCCATAAGTATGGGAGTTATGTGATCTTTTCTAGGATGCCGTAGAAAACTCGGGCTGCTGTGTTCATTGCCATTTGAAGAGGATTGAGAGAGCTCTTAGGGAGTCCATGTAGGATGATGTTGGCATAATCAAAGTGTGGCATCACTAGTGTTTGAAATACTGTTCTGAAGTCGTCAGGGGCTAGTAGAGGTCTTAAATATCTTAGTGTCCGTATTTTGTTGTAAATGGACTTAGTGGTATTCTTTATATGCTCTTTAAAGTTAAGCTGCTGGTCCATTGTAATCCCCAGATATCATATTACCGGCTTGCAGGGGAGCTCAGCGTCTCGAACTTTCAATGAAGCGGGGGGGGGGGGGGGAGAAGTCTTTGTTCCTGGTTATGAAAAGGACTTCAGTTTTTTTTAAATTTATACGAAGATTTTGGGATAGGAGCCAATCAGTAATTGCATAGAAGCAATCAATAAGTGGAGCAAGGTTTGGCTGCTTGATTTTAATTGGAGCGAAAATCAGTACATCATCCGCATAGATAAGACTAGAGATGTTAAAAGAATGGATGATATCACAAATGGGTTGCATATAAATGTTAAAGAGTAGAGCCGACAGGGATGATCCCTGGGGTACTCCTTGTTGCTGCTGGAATGGTTCCGATGTTGAGGGACCTATCCGTACTTGTTGCCAGCGGTTCATGAGATAGGATTTGCACCATTCCCAGGCAAGGCCGTGAATTCCCTTTTCCTGTAGGCGGGAGAGAAGTAGTACATGGTTAACAGAGTCGAATGCAGCCGCTATATCGAGAAATATGAGCGCGAATCCATTCTTAATTTTGTCAATCCCTCTGGATAATGTATTGATGAGTATAGTGAGTAGAGTCTCAACACCATGTGACTCACAGAATCCATGCTGAGAAGGGTCAAGAGGGGCTGATATGTCAATATGTTGTTGTAGTTGCATTTGAACCACCTTCTCTATGAGTTTGGCTAGATAGGGTATACTTGAAATCGGGCGGTATAAGTCTGTCTTTGCTGGGTCAAGTTTGTTGCTTTTCAAGAGAGGTCGTATGGAGGTTTGTTTCAGTATTTTAGGGAATGTTCCCATTGAGAATGAGAGTTCCATGATGTAGACTAGAGCTGGGCTAAGTTCTACACGCATCAATCTTATCCAATGGGCAGGACAAGGATCATTTGGCGCAGTCGTGGTGTTGAGGTTGGCAATAAGGTCAGCAATGTACTTCTCTGACAGGGGTGTGAATTTTGTCAAAGGCTGAAGTATCTGGGGGAGGAGGCACGGGGTGGGGCTTTGCGTAAAATTTGTTTTTATAACTTTAGATTGTAAGTACTCAGCGAATGACTGGGGTTGGATAGACACTGTTTGGTTGGAGGATGGTGTCTTGGTTAGTGCTTTAGCAATGCTAAAGAGGTCTCGCGGTTTATTCAATGATCTAAGGAGGGAATCGGTGTGGTGCTCTCTAATTTTTTTGTAGACTTTTTCACGGTGTTATTTCAGGGTGTTCTCATACTCTGATTTGTCAGTTGTGGAACGAGATTTGCGCCATTTTCTTTCTTGCCTTCTTAAGAGCTGAAGTGATGTACGTAGGTTAGCAGAGAACCAAGGGGCTGGTTTTCTATGTCGTGGTTGTTTGTTGGATGCTGATGATTTTTTTCTGAAGGTAGCTGTGAACAAGAGGTAAGAGTGGAGTTCCATCTATGGATCATCTCATCGAGGTTCTGCGCTGGTTGACTGATTGCTGGGAGGGTGTTGTTGAGGAAATCATCTCTGTCCAAGGATTTGAAACGAGTTTTTTGTCCTGAGGAGATTGAGTTTGCTTGGTTGGTTGAAGTTTGGGTATGCTGGCATGGGATTTGGAAGGAGATCACATTGTGGTCCGACCATGGGACTGGTGTGGATGATAGGCAAATATTCTTGATTAATTCAGACTGAGGGGCAAAGATGAGATCAAGGGCATTACCCTTAAGATGAGTTGGAGAGTTCACCAGCTGGGTATAACCAAGGTTTTTCATGGTATCAAGGAATGTATCGGAGTAGCTAGGCTGCAATGAGGCGAGGTTAAAATCTCCAATCAGTCAGTTAGGTTTACTTGGGCTTCCAGGGTTACATGCAAGGTCTATAATGTTGGATAAATCATCTGGCGGTGAAGAAGGAGCTCTGTAAATAAGATTTATGTTAATATATTTGTTAGCGATAGATATTGTGTCCATGTGCAGGATACTCATTGAGGCTAGTAATTGGAGCTGGAGATTACTTTTTGAGAGAATGAGGACTCCTCCTCCTTTCCGGTTGCTTCTATGACAGGCGTGTATCACATAGCCGTGGGGGATGAGTTGATTTATGATTACAGTATCCGAGTCTGATAGCCAGGTTTCTGTGACCATGAGGATATCAAGGTTCTGAGTGGTGATAAGATCTGTGACGGCTGGCCATTTTTTCCGAATTGATCGTGAGTTGATGAGAGCATATTTTAATTTGTCTTGGAGGGGGATGTTTTGCTTCAACGTTTAGAAGATATTGGACTATGCGACAACACACTTAAATGGTTTACATCCTACCTGAATAATCGTACACAAATAGTAAAATGTGGAGACAAAAAATCATCTCAAATCCCAATTACACAAGGCGTACCACAAGGGTCAGCATTATCATCAATCCTTTTTAACATCTATATTCAACCTATATGTAAAATTATTCAACAATATGGAATAAATTACCACCTATACGCTGATGATATTATGATCTACACTGCAGTTAACCAGAATACACTTGACACAGAAATAATTAATAACTGTTTGACTGATATGAACAATTGGCTCACAGCTAACAACTTTAAAATAAACCCAGATAAAACAGAAGCATTGTTCATTTTAATAACTCCTAAAGAAATCAATATACTAAACAAACCCATAAAGGTCAGCGAGGAAGTAAAATACCTTGGCATAATCATAGATAAACATATTAACTTAAAATCCCATATAAATAAAATTACAGCTAGAGTATACCATCGTTTAAAGATCATTAGGAACCTCAAGCCAATTTTACAACTAAATCACTTTTGAACGGTATGTCAAGCAGTTATAACACCACTCCTCGACTTTGGAAATATCCTTTATCAAGGTCTTCCAAAACATACTACCCATCCCCTCCAATTGGCACAAAATACAACCGCAAGAACTATAATGAATTCTCCAAAATTTGATCATATAACTCCCTTGCTTCAAGAATTGCATTGGCTTCCAATCATTATGAGATCGAAATACAAGAACCTCATGAATATTTTCAACATTTTACATGAGTCATCAGCAAACGTTCTAACAACTATTATTTCTAAGGACATAGGCTCAAGGCCCAGATGCTCACAGTCTACTAACAGACTTAATTCCCACTTGAAGTTTAATAGATCCAAACAAATGACATCTAATAGGGTTTTCTCCTTTATAGCACCACAACTGTGGAATTCTATTTCTAGTGATTTAAGAAATGAGTATGATATCAAAGATTTTCGAAAGTCCCTTAAAACGTACCTATTTATTGAAGCATATGACAATTAATCTAATTCCAATAGAACAAAATGTTTTAACCCTTTGAATTTCAATTTTCCTATAATGTTTAAATTATTTTAACATTTTGTAAGATTGCAGTTATTTGTTTAATGTAATTGTAATGAATTATGACATGTAATTTTGCTGTAGTTTATGTATAATTTAATGTAATGTACTGTAGTTTACTGTAATGTACTATCTTGTTGTCTCCCCCCCCCCTCCTCGATGTAGTCCCTCTGTTGTCTTATTGACCACTTTGACTGAAGGATAAGGTGGTATATAAAACTGATTAAATAAATAAATATATAAATTATCTTAGCCAATAAAGGAAGACTAGATATGGGACGATAGAAGTTTGGATCCTGAGGATCTAACTTGGGTTTTTTTAGAAGAGCTCTGATAGTGGCAGTTTTCAGTGGTGTTGGAAATAGTCCCTTGTTGAAAGAGAAGTGGACAATCCTGGAGATATGTGGACTTAATTCAGAGCAAGAAGATTTGATCCAGTGAGATGGGTATGAATCAGTGGGCAAGGTGGTAGAATTAAGTCATTTTATTATGTTTTTAATTTGAGTAGGGGAGTATGGGTAGAAAGAGCTTAGAGCAGGGATATTGGTGCTTTCATACAATGGCAAATCTGTGCAGAGGTCTCCCTTATTATTGAAGATCAATTTGGTTTTATTATGAAAGTGGGTAGCAAGGTCTTGAGGGTGGAGTATATTATCTATTTGATGCAATGATGTGTCCTTAGTGAGGGACTGAATTAATCTAAAGAGCTCACGGGGCCTATTGAAGGAGCGCATATGAATATTAGTGTGGTATTCCTTCCTCCTTTGAGTTATGGCAATGCAATGTTCTTCCAAGGTCTTCATGTATATTTCTCAGTCATTGGGGAGCCTGGAATGGTGCCATTTTCACTCCAGTTTCCTGAGGTTCAGTGAGGATTTGCGTAGATCAGCTGTAAACCAAATCGCCATATGTGACTTTTTATTCAAGCACTTGTGCTGGGTTAGTAGAGCAGCTTGGCTTAGGGTCGAGTTCCAAGAGTGTATAATATCAGCTAAATCAGAGGAGTCAGAATTAAGGTTAGTTAATGTCTATACAAGGAATGCCTCTTTGTTAAAAAGTTTAAAATGACGAGCAGGTGGAAATGCAAAATTAAAAGAAGCATTTGTATCAGGTATGTCAAATGGTATATGGAATAAGATGGCCTTGTGATCTGACCAAGGTACTGGAAAAACTGGTGGCTGGATGGCGTTGTTGGTACCATATCTGTAGGAGGGTGCAAAGTTAAGGTCCAATGTGTTACCTCTACTGTGGGTAGGAGAATGTATTAGTTGTTCATAGTTCAGGGCAGACATTGCATCAAGAAAAGCTTTGAAGTTCTTCTTTGATAAGGCAGGGAGATTGAAGTCTCCCAAAATCCAGAGAGGTCTGGCCTGTTGTGAGTGGTTACAGACTTGATCCAGTGCTATGGAGAGGTCGTCCGGGCAGGTGGATGGGGCACGATAGAATAGTGCTGATACTAAGTGCTTATTCGCAATCAAGATGGAGTCAAGATTGTTAGCATTATGAGAGGTTAGGCACTGGAATTATAGGTCAGATCTACCCATTATAAGTGTGTCACCACCTCTTTTATTAGCTCTTGGGCAATTGAAGATATCATAGTTTGGGAGCCTGAGTTGATTCATAAGCACTGCATCGGTGTCTGTAAGCCATGATTCTGTAATGAAGATCATGACTAATTTATGATTATCAACATAGTCACAAATAATTGGCCACTTATTCCGGATGGATCTTGCATTTATAAGCATACACTTTAGTGCTTTCTCTTCTCAGGGGGATGGAGGGTACAACCAGGACAATTGCCCAGGCCGGAGAAGGCATTAAGTCTGCCCTGGGCCTCAGGCATATCTAATACCAGCACTGGCAGCTGTAGATTCCAAAACCTTACATATTCCAGTCACTAAACAGAAAATAAAAATGTTTTCTATCTTTTCTTCCTGGTCATTTTATTTTTCCCACCGTATTGGTCTCAGTCTTTGGGTTCTGCTTTCCTCTGTCTTCATGTTTTTCCATGATCTCCTGGCCATTTACCACTTCTTCCCTTCCATCAATCTCTAACACTAACAATTTGGTTATAAATTGACATGGATAATTTAGAATCTTTCAGCTCTGTCTGCTTTGTACTTAACGGCATCTGGACTACTTTTATCTTTATTGGAACCTTCCTGTCAGGATGCCCTAACTTCCCTCTTTTGCTAATATCCTTCAAGGATACATCCTTGGAGTGGAGTGGAGGAGTGGCCTAGTGGTTGGGGCAAGGTACTTCAGGCTGGAAGGTCGGGGGTTCAAATCCCACTAGAGGACAGCAACCTTGGGCCGGAAGGACTGGGGTTTCTAGTCCCACAGGTGCTCCTTGTGGTCTTGGGCAAGCCACTTAACCCTCCATAGCCCATGTTCCCTGTAAAATAGTTATCTCCAAGTTATAATGCCCTGTTCAATGTAATTTCAGTTTGTTCAATGTAAACCGCCTTGATATCATGAAAGGCAGTATATAAGAAATGTTAAATAAATAAAATAAAATAAATCCTTCCAAACCATTCACTCTTGGGAGACTGTCAGCTTTCCCCTATTCCCCTAAGGGTTAATGCCAGCAGCCTGGTTCCACTCTGGATAAAGTGGAGCCCATTCTTTCAGAAAAGGCCCTCCTTTCCCCAGAAAGTTAAACATTAAAAGGGAGACAGCACTGAAGAGAGCAAGAGCTGGGTAAAGGACAGCCAGAAGATAGGACACACACTGACAATATATAAATATAGAAATAAAGAACAATAAATAAATAAAGAGCAAGCTAAAATCTAAACAGGTACAGGAAAATGCCTGTTGGGAATGAGTCTCCAAAGTACTCTATAAATAGGTGAGTTTTAAGATCTTTTCGAAATGCTGAAAGATCTGTGATATCTCTGAGTTTGTCCAGCAGAGCGTTCCATATTAAAGGAGCATTGAAGCTGAATGCCCTATTTGTTGTAGTTTTATTGAGTTTTGAAAAGTTGTTTGGAACAAGTAGTGTGTTCAGGTTCCTTTGTGTCACTGTTCTGGTCCTTGAATGAATTGTCAGTAGATCAATTAGATATGATGGGGCTATATCTCTTATCAGTTTGAACGTTGTTATGATAACTTTATATTTTATCCTACTTTGTATAGGTAACCAGTGAAGTTTGTACAGTAAAGGGGTTATGTGTTCAGTTGGACCTGCATTTATAAGCATTCTTGCAGCAACATGTTGTGCTACTTTTAGTTGGTGTAAAGCATGTTTTGGAATACCTTGAAGAATTATGTTACTAAAATCTAAGTGACGCAGGATCAGGGCTTGAAGGACTGATCTGAAGTCCAGATTTGATAATAATGGTTTTAGATTTTTAAGATATCTTAATTTATTATATATTGTGTTTGTTGTATTCCTGATGTGTGTTGTTAGACTTAACGTTCTGTCTATGATAACGCCAAGGTATCTTATTTCATCTTTTATGGGGATGCTTATGTTTTCAATTTTTATTTCTGTTGGGGGGGGTAAATTTTTTATTTCTAGAAACAAATAATGCTTCTGTTTTCTTGAAGTTAATGTGTAGATTGTGTTCATTTAGCCATTGCGTCATTTTAGTGAAGTATGATTTGATATTGGAGAAGTCCAGGGAGTCTATGTCCATAGGGAGATAAATCATAACATCATCAGCATAAATTGCATATTTTAATTTGCACTGTTGAATGATGTGGCATATAGGTTGTAAATATATGTTAAAGAGTAGAGCTGACAATGCAGAACCTTGTGGGATTCCTTGATTTTGCGTATAGGTTTTAGATGTATGGTTTCCTATTTTTACCTGTTGCGATCGATCAGTTAGATATGATTGGAACCATGCAAGAATTGTGCCATGTATACCAATCTGTTTGAGTCTTTCAAAAAGGATACGATGGTTAATTGAATCAAAGGCAGCCGATATATCCAAAAATAGTATGTGCAAAGCTAACCCATTTGGAGAAATTGCCGTTAGTGAAACAACTCTTCACATCCCATTCACCTTCACAGACGCTCACACAGACGCACAGGCAGAAAAATAACAGCAGGGAGCCAAACAGACACAAAAACTCTGAGACATACAGAACAGCACACAGAATACTTGGATGCAGCGACCACATATTCAGCAAAGGAAAGGGCTGGGTACACTGAGTGTGCGGGATCTGGAAAGCTGTGAAGGGGTCTGGGAGGAGCTGGATTGCAGACAGGCACAGGATAGGACAAAGGCAGAGAGAGGATTGCTCTCAGGACACCTATATGCACCTAGATGACAGTCAAGCCAAGGTTACACTATCCGGTCTCCTCCAATCACCAATAACACACTAGTCACTAGTCGAAACTGACAGAAAAGACCCCTGCTAATTCCTGCATGTCGGCACATGTTCGGGCAATGCCCTGCACGTATCTAGGCATTTCTGAAATACACTCTGGACATGCATGCAGAGGCGTTCACCACTACCCCATCCAGAAATGCCCCCAAAATGCCCCAGTCTGAGATTTGTGGCTGTGAATGTGCCTGGGTTAAAGCTGTGCAATGTGCAGCCTTTCTAAATTTACGATGTAAACGTAGTCGTGTCTTGCACAGTTTTCCAGCACCATTGTAGATCTGAGGCAAGGATATGAGGTTCCTTAAGTGAACTCTCATTCCTGCTCCTGCCCTTTATGCCCTCCTGATGGAAGTGGTGGGGGCAAATACAGTGACTGAATTCAAAATGGCATGGGGCAGACACAGTGGATCCCTTTGTAGCAAGAGGATGAAATCAAATCAAACTTAAATATCTTTTATACTTCAACAAATAGAGGGGGGCTAACCTGCACGGAGCTGCAGTTACAACCACTCTAGCCACCTTATGGGGCAGACCAGATGGACCATACTGATCTTTATCTGCCGTCAGATACTATGTTACTATGTCACCTCCCGCTGCTCCAATCCTCACCCCTGTTGCTATCACTGCCAACCCTCTCCAGGACCTGTAGCAGTGGAAGTGACAATGAAATAACAATGCAGCACTTACCAAAAGCTCCGATGCTGCCGGCTGTTGGTGCCAGGCATTGACCAGTCACTTCCGTCCCCTTTGATGCAAACTTCCTGTTTGTATGGGGTGGAAGTGGCTGCTCAAAGCACGGCACCAATAGCACACCGCATCGGAGGCTTTGCATAAGCGCCGCATTGATAGTTCAATGTCATTGCACCATTGCAGGTGATTCTGCCATTCGTGCTCTGATTCAACTTCCTTTTAAAAGAAGTGGAATCGGAGGTGGGGTGGAAGCATGAATGTTATCACCGTGCCAGAAGAGAAGGTAACTCCGGCGCCATGGTGCTTTGTTAAATGTACTGCTCCCACTGCAGGTCTCAGAGAGGGCAATAGTGACAATGAGCACCTTCTGACCATTGGTGGTCTAAGAGACCGACGAGTTCACCTAATAGTCACGCCGGCCCGAGATGAATCACAGATGTTCACGTCCTTGCTCTCCTTCCATCATACTAACTTCACATAAGATACAATTTAATGATACTTGTGAAAGAAATGGTGGGGTTGAAAAACAATTCTGCTTTCAATATCCTGACTCGGGGATAGTGGCATAGTCAGAACTGATTTTTGGAGGGACCCAAGGTTAACATGGATAGGCATGAGACAGACAGATCTGAGCTCTGATAATTATACGCTTATTATGAAATAATGCCTCAGAGTGCAGCCAACTACAGACTGCTAAAACTACAGACTGCTAAATAGTCTGAAACAGCTGTCATGCATCAACCTGACATGTTAAATATTTTAAACTCATTCACTTCAAGCATTTACCAGTGCTAAACCACACGCACACTTATAAAAACAATTCAATTATATTTAAATATGTCTCAAGAGGCAGTTTCCCATAACTTAATTTAAACTTGACCAGATACACTTCTGCTATAAAGACGAAGATAAACAAACATTTCAGCACAAGTGTTCTAGAATCCCATCTAATGTTATGACAGAATAATTTAGCACATGCCCTTCAACTTTGTTTTATGACAAATATTATAAATACTTTATTAATCTTCATTTTAAAAGGGTAAATAGGTTTCAAATAGTATTTTCATTTTATTTTGTATTTATTTTAGTTCATAAATGCACAAGAAAAATACTGTTTAAAATACTTGGATCCAATCAATCATGTAATAAAAGAATATACTGATATTAACTTTAAGTCCCCTTTCTAGAACACTCAAGGTGGAGAACAACATCATAGCTGCAATAAAAGAGCACTAATAAGGACAACAAAGTGGAGTTCAAATGTTTTACTCTACAACCAAATGTGCAACAAAACTGTATTTAAGTTCTGGTATCCCTTCAGTAGCAGTAGCACAGACTCCCTCCATTGCCACCCACTCTGAGGGCAATTCTATCCTGGTCATCCTTCCCCTATACAGCCAATCAGAAACTGGGCACATAGCGGTAGCACCTGATTCTGACCCTGTGGGGGCTAGACATGCCCATGGGATCAAAATTGGGTCTACCGGCCTGGAGGTGCAGGCCGTGGCCCGATTCTGATTGGCTGCATGCCCAATAGATCCATGGTCCCCCAACATCCATGGGGACTTATTACACCTCCTGGGTGGAATACATCCCCCATCTACTCTGCCAACCCTGGACGTACAGGGCCAACCTCAGAATTGGCCCTGTATGTCCTGGATCACGTTCCTACCCACTACCTTCTCTCACTCCTCCCATGGCCCTCATCCTCCTGCCAATGAACAGATCTCCCCACACAACTCAGCAATACATGTGGGGAGCTCTTCTGCTACAAGCACAGTACAGACGTTTAGAACTGCGATGGTCCAACAGTTTATAACATAGCAGAACCACGGCAGCAGAGAAGTGGTCCTGCAGCTCTCTCAAGTGGTGAATCAGTGAGAGGGCGTGCTGATGGCAGCAGATACAGGAGGGAAGGAAGGGACTGGAAGGGAGTTGAAAAGAGGGGAAGGAGGGAGCTGGAAAGGTGCTGAGAAGAGGGGAAGGAGGGGGCTGGAGGGGAGTTGACAGGGGGGAAGGTGGGGGCTGGAAGGGAGCTGACACCCAGGGATGGGACTGGAAGGTAACTGGGTAATGGGGGCTGGAAGGGAGCTGACATCTGGGGAAGGCACTGAAAGGGAGATGGACAGAGGGGAGGGCGACTGGAAGGGAGGTGACACAGGGTGGGGCACTAGCACTGGAAATGAGCTGATACCCGGGATGGTATTTGGACTAGAAGGGGCTGGACAGTGGGGAAGGAGGAGGACTGGAAGGGAATGGACACCAGTGGCAGTGCTAGGAATGCAAGGGGGTTGACAATGGAAGGTACTGGGAGGGAAGTACTGGAAAAGGGTTTGGCACTGAGGAGGGTTACTGGGACTGGAAATAGACTGATAATGAGGGAGGTACTGAGACTGGAAGAGGGCTGATGGTGGAGCTGGACAGGAAATGTTTTTTTGCTGGGGAGAACTGGAAAGGAGCTGGAACCAGAAGGGAACTGATGCTGGTATATGCTGGGTCAGGTAGGGAAAAGAGGCAGAAACTGGGGGAGTGAAAAGGGAGAGGGACAGATATTGTGTG
This sequence comes from Ichthyophis bannanicus, assembly GCA_033557465.1. Taxonomy (NCBI): domain Eukaryota; kingdom Metazoa; phylum Chordata; class Amphibia; order Gymnophiona; family Ichthyophiidae; genus Ichthyophis; species Ichthyophis bannanicus. Next base: position 962,613,093 of record CM066034.1, on the reverse strand, counting down.
TGTTGGGGGGGGGGAAGAAACACCGCTGCTGAGTGAAGACTCACTGAATGGAGCAGAGGCAGGCAGGCTGTGCTGCCATAGGCCAGGGACTGTGAACCAGACAGGCCCGGATGGTTTGCCTCTGCCTCAGCCTACTGGATAGAGGGAAAGAGAGAGACACTAGATGAGGTGGGTGATATATGATAGACATAGAGTGGGAGAGAGAGTGAGCAAAGACTAGGGAATAATGGACCAGAGAAGAAAAGCTGGGGAATGGGAGGACTCAGGTGAAGGTTAAAAAGCAGTAGGTAGATGGCTAAAAAAGAACTGGATAGTAAGGAGCAGTGAAATCTTGGTGGACAGAGAGAGAGAGAGAAATAAGTAGAAGAAAGCTGAAAGGAAAACAAAATCAATATCCAAGATGGAAGGAAGTAAAGAAAGCAAAAGGAGAGACAAGAATTATCAGATGGACTATAGACCATAGAAAGAGAGCTAAGAGAAGACAGAGGAAAGCAGAAGCCTCAGATCAGGACCTGCATGATCAGAGAATAAAATGGTCAGACAACAAAGGTAGAAAAAATAATTGTATTTGCAATTTAGTGATTGGACTTTGTGCTATCTTTATATTTTATACAGTATGGGGAACTGCATCTCTTCTATTTCTCTGGTGTTGCTCCGTATGTGCAGTCTGGCTTCTTGGGATTTTTGTTTAATTTTTTCTACATATTTTTATTTTTACTTTAGGTTGTGATCACTTATTCATATTTGGTGAGAGTTTGTGTTCTCAGTGTGTGACTGAGGCCAGGTGTTCTCTTAAAATGTAGTTTGTACATAGGGATCTGTACTGTAATAATCTGAATTGTTCAGCTTTTCAAATAGGTGCTCTAGGGCCCGTTGCTTTTTTGCTGGCTAGCCCCTTTTATGAGTTTTGGAAGTTTATGCTGGTATGGTATGGTAGATTTGCCTTGTAGATCTTCGGTGACTTCTGTAGGGTTTTATATTAGTTCACAATATGCCTGTTATGATGTTATTAGTGAGATGACCAGAATCAGATTTTTTTTGGACTGTTACAGCCTGTTTGAATAATGCTAAGTATTTACTGCTAAGTAGTCATTTTTATTCTGGCTATGCATTTGTCCTGTTACTGCTATTTTCTTACAACATTGGATTTGAAGGAGAAATACGAGCATCATGTGAAAAGAATTCACAAAGGAGTTTTGGGAAAAAGGAGAGTGGGGTGTAGTCAACATTAATGCTAAAGAGGAAGTGGACACCGATTATAGGTTGCAGGGGCTGCCAAAAACCCCAAACCGGCCCTGCTTCCATGGGACACACCTGATGGATGGCACTTGCATATATGACATGCTGTACAAGTGACCATCATGGACCACCATGGAACTTGTCAGACGGCTGCCTAGGGTGAGAACTTACACAATCTTGACGATGCATATATTCATATGATTCTTGCAAGATATTGTGGGTATTGTAGTTCATTCACTCCCAAACACAGCTGATGACAATAATTTGAGTTGTGAAACCAAGTGGTAAGATCAATAAAATACTTCTTTTATTGATGGGGTTTAATTCACCCAGCACATGTATGCTTGATAGCACTATAAATGAGGTTACTTGCTTGCAGTGTTTAAAATGGATAACAAAAAGTCACAAAGTAAACCAGAAAACAACCTTCAGCTTGTCAGGCAATTAGCTAATGTTTTCTTATCAAGTAATTACCAAATACAAAGGCACAAAGTAAAGAATAAACTTTGCTGGTTAGGTTAACTTCTGCTTATTTTCCACGCAGATCTCAGCAGTGATTCTCCCTTGCTCACCCACACAATCAGGTGCAGCCCTAATTACTATCAATGGACCAGCTGAAAGCCTTTAGCTGGCTGGCTGCTACTGTGTGAGCCCAAATCCTGCTTTAAGAGCTGTTTTCAGTGGAAATAAAGAACAAAGTTAGGTTTCTTTGTGATGGCTGATGTGTTTGCTCATAGAAAACTAGCAATAGCATTTAGATAAAGAACAGTCCATGTAAATAGTTTCATCTGCTGTATTTCCCCCTGCATCAACAATCATAGGGTCAATATCATACATTGGCACAGATGAGTCTTTCATTAAGGCACTATCATGAGAATGCTTATTCCCTTGCTGCCATTCTCTATTATAGATAGGGTCTGGATCAGTGTTCATACCTGAGCCTCTCCTGCTATCATTATTCCTCTCTGTATAGCCTGGCCAATATGTAATCCAATTCTGATGTCCAGCCTTCCAATCTTGATCCCTGGACACTGGATCTTCTCTCACATACCTTCTGGCCTTGGTCTGAAAGTCCCTTCCACATGCAGTCTTCTCTCTTCCAGGTAGCCACTGGTGATTCCTATCTCTGCCACTCCATTCCTCTGGCTGAATCCAGTCCAATGGACTCTGCTGGCCTTTGGAATACCTCCCAGTATGAGTACTGCCTTGGAATCTCCCAGACCTTCCAATGGCCTTTCTTCTCTTCCTTCCAGAGAGTTTCCTTCTCTCTCTATCTGCTTGGCTTGGCTTCTGTTTCTCCAGGTGATACTGGTGCTTGAGCTCGTAGCCGTTGCTGTCTCTGTATCTCTTCCTCCCTCTGTAGCTGAAGCTCTCCCTGAAGCTGGGCTGGAGCTTGTAGTAACTGTTATCTGAAGAATAATCTCTATTCTTATTCTTTCCTAATGTGTGCTGCTCCCTAACACAGCGCAGCTGTCTTGAATCAGGCCCTGCCCTTTGAGATGAGTGCTTAGGGATTACCTCATAGCTCTCTTGATTGCACACACATTTCCTCACTTCAGCCTCCCTCATGGCTGCTGGAAACCTGGTGCATTCTGGGACTGGTATTCTTTTATGTGAAAACTCTGTTTTCTTGCTTCTACCAGAACTGACAGGTTGCTTGTTCATAGTCACATCATCTTTTCTATAGCTCCTACCTGAGCTATGATAAGCTTCCTTATCACAAACTACATATAAACATATAGTTTGCAATCACAGAAACCCTCCCCCAACAATGGGTGGCAAGCAGAACTTTGACATTTCCACATATAACTCATCATATAAAAAGAAGTATTTCTAACTCAATATTTTTCAATGGTAGCTCAAGGTGAGTTCCATTCAGGTATGCTAAGTTTGGATTCAGATGTCATCTCAGAAACACCATCACAAGTTTCCTCGACTACCAGGCACATCGTGAAATAATTGAAGCAAAAAACCAAAGGGTACACCAACCCAAAAAACAAGACAATATAAAATTTAAAAAATTAAAATGTTTGATAAATACACTCATAATACTATCCGACTACAGCAAAACCAAAATACATACTAGCAACAGGGCCTTCAAATACTTATCCACATCACTATAGAATACCTTACCAGAAAGAATAAGAGAAATATCAGACCTGTCTACTTTCCGGACCCAACTCAAAACATTCCTCTTCATTGAACATTTTGGAGACAATGAGCAATATAACAACTTAGACCTAATATAAATCCAAGAAACAAATTCTCCCCCCCCCCCCACCGCATATTCACCCTCCTCCTCCTCTTTCCTCCCCATTGTGCACTATGCAATATGCAGAGAATACTAACAAGACATACCATACAAAATCCAAAATTGGCATACCAAAATTGTAAATAAGTTTAAAGAGTTAAAACCTAATCTTATGCATTTCTATGATTGTAAATAAAACCTCACTTGTTATATGTAAAAGTTTATGCGTTAGAATTTAATACAGTTGTTCTTACATAGTAACATAGTAAAGGACGGCAGATAAAGACCAGTATGGTCCATCTAGTCTGCCCAGTAAGATGGCCGGAGTAAGATGGCAGGAGTAGGTGCCACTCTGTGCAGGCCACCCCTCAGGCCACCCCTCCCCATGTCTTTGTTAATGTAAGCCTCCCTGATTACATGTTAGGGCGGTAAAAAAACTCACAAGTAAGAAACACAGAGTTGGTTCCTTTATATCACATGGTTTATTTTCCTGATGGACCTATAGAACCTTTGAAAAGTGGGAAGTAGCATTTGTCCCTGGACATATTGAGTGTGTGTATATATATATATATATATTTATATGTTTTTTTCTACTGATAATAACCCCTACAGGGGGCAGATAAAAGAACATAAGATTTGCCATACTGGGTCAGACCAAAGATCCATTCTGTTTCCAACAATAGCTAATCCAGGAATCCTGGGAACATTCATGAGTTGGAACAATTCGCTGTGGAAGAGTAGGAGAAACTACCAGTAGACAGATGTATGAAGCTTTTTCTTATGATGACATGCAGATGTAATATTTCCAATTATTTCTGAAGATATTGTACACAACATACCTAAAATGCAAGGATGTCGATAATGTTGACCACAGCTATACATCTATATGTATAGTGCTTCATATGCCTTGTAGCACTATACAAATGACACGTAGTTGCAATAGAAGTAGTAGTTCTTTTAAAATTCTCTCTTTGCCTGCCTTATCAATGCTTTGCATCTAACATGCCAGTGCTAGTTCCTGTTGTCCTCATTTGTATCCTTATTCCTTTTTTGAAAGATGCTTTTTTTTTGGCTGAAACAGCCTCTCTCATCTCATGTTTAAATCATGCTTCACTTTACCTTTTTAGACACATTTCACTCAAGCAATAGTGCCTATTTTGGAGCTTTTATCCATCTGGATGTATTTGTCTATCCGGACGCCTAGGTTTGTTGTGTTTGTACAAACAAACCTATGTATTCTAATACGAGGTGGGCAACCCTGCTTTTAACTTAGCCAGGACGCATTTGGACAGGTAGGGAAAGAAGAAGAGACACCCAAAGTGAACACTGTCTGCTAGCAGAAACACTATCTCCCACCAGCAGAGAGGAAAGTTACCGCAGCACAGCCCCTAGCGGTGGGGGGCCTTGGTGCCCAGCTCCTCATGGGAATCTTGATGGCAGAGGCTGTGCAGTTCGGTGGCATGGGGGCTGCTGTTTTTGCTGGCAGAGGACGTGAAGGTGATCATGGTTGTGGCAAAGAAATATCATCCTGGTGATAAAGTAGTTATCTTGCACTCTGCTGTGGCTCTTACACCTTATTGAGCCACAGTAGCATTGCTGAGATAGCAATAACTAAAAAAATTAAAAAAAAGAAAACCTATAAGGTGTGCTGCTGCTGCAGAGCCTTCTAGCCCTGCCCTGTTGAACCTCTGCTGTGTCTGATGAACACTTCCTTATGGGGGAGAGACACCGTAGAGGTTTAGGGGTGGAAGGCTCTGCAGAAGCCATGGCTCAGTAAGGTGTAAGAGTCATGGTACAGCACCGAGCACAGCACTGGATCCTGGGATCAGAGGGGAGAGAGGTAGGAGATGTGCTGGTCAATCCCCTGCATTGTGATATGCCTTCTGTATCCGGCAGCTGTAGTAGTATCAGGGGACAGGACACTGGAATTGCATTGAGTTGAACTTGTTGCTGTGGCAGTAAGGAGGAGTGTTTTGAACTTATGGCACTTTAAAGCCATGTATACACTAGGGGCCCGATTCTGAGAAGCGAGTATGCTGAAACATGATCTCCCCGCATGCACACAGCTGCAGTGCAGGGAGATCTGGATGGGGGCAGCAGGGGGGCAAAGAGTGGGCAGAGCAGGGGTAGGCCAGGCACCTGGACGTACAGGTCCCGGCCTTGTATGTTCAGTGGTCACCAGGAGGACACCCAGCTTATTTCATCTCAGAGATGGAATAAGCACTGGGCACCCATGCGAGCATTCCCGGCAACCACCCGACAGACATGGGGCCATGGGAGGTGAGGCCCTGATGCCGAATTCTGGCCCTGGTGGACCCCGCTGAGAGTTGGGCAGTGGGAATACCTGTCTGGTGGGGAGTCGGGACTTCGACACACCAGCGAGAGCAGGAGAGGCCTGACCGTGCTGCTTCCAAGACATCTCCCACAGCTGCTGCAGGGGCACACCAGGCCCTCCAATTGCTCAATCCTGCACCCACAGGAGCACCTACCCCTTCCTGGATTGGGCTCCACATGCAATGCAATCTGCATTGCAACCTAGCCTGCGACATTTTTGCCTAGTTGGGGCATATTCACGAATGGCCTGTGTGCATCCTGCTTGTATGCTACGTGCATTCGCTTTATACTCGTTCAGATCCAAACTTTGTCAGTTTTTGCCATGAACACAAAGAGGCATGCAGTGCCTGTTGGGCCATTGTTGTGGCATTCCTCTCAACTAATACGTGCTTGCAAACACACACAACTGGATGGAAGAAAGTGCCTTGCACCTGATAGGGATTTATAAACAACTTATGGTGTTGTGGGAGCCAAAGGACATAAACTACTACAAAAAAAACCTGCAGATGCATGGAGGGAAATAACCACTGTTCTTGGGCAAACAGAAGATATATGTCGAAACAAAATGCTAAGTTTATTCTTATCCTACCAAAGAGAGAGAGCAAAGAAGAATAAGTCCAAGGGGACGGAAAAAGGTAAAGTGATTTTATTTAAAAACTTTTCATACAGAACAATTAGAATCGCATTCCAGGTTTTAATAAAGGTGACTGCAAAAGCCCGAAGGATGCTCGGGTGTAGAGGGAGAAGAATGGCCAGCAGAAAAAAGGAGATGATAATGCCTCTGTATAAGTGTCTGGTGCGATTTCAAAAGTAGCCCAAATGCTGTCTTGGTACATGTCGGTACCAATGACATAGGGAAGTGTGGTAGGGAGGTTCTGGAGGCTAAATTTAGGCTTTTAGGTAGGAAGTTGAAATCCAGAACTTCCAGGGTAGTGTTCTCCGAAATGCTTCCTGTTCCATGCGCAGGACCCAAAAGGCAGGCAGAGCTCCGGAGTGTCAATGCGTAGATGAGACAATGGTGCAAGGATGAGGGTTTTGGATTTGTTAGAACTAGGGAACATTCTGGGGAAAGGAGGGGCTCTTCCAAAGGGATGGGCTCCACCTTAACCAGAACGGAACCAGGCTGCTGGTATTAACCTTTAAAAAGGAGATAGAGCAGCTTTTAAACTAGATAAAAGGGGAAAGCTGACAGTCGCCCAAGAGCGCATGGTTAGGAACAATGTATCCTTGAAGGATACTAGCAAAAGATTGAAGTTAGGGCATATCAGTAGAGAGGTTCCAATAAAGACAAAAGTATCCCAAATGCCCTTGAGAACAGAGCAGACAGAGCTTAAATATTCCAAATTACCCCTGCCTACCGATAGCCAGATTAATATGAATAAAATACAGTCTCTAAAATGCTTGTATGCAAATGCTGGAAGCCTAAAAAATAAGGTGGGAGAGTTAGAATATATAGCAATAATTGAGAGGATAGATATGATTGGTATATCAGAGACATGGTGGAAGGAGGACAACCAGTGGGATACTGTGATATCTTGGTACAAACTATATTGTAATGATAGAGAAAATCAAATTGGTGGAGGAGTTGCACTTTATGTTAGAGAGGGCATTGAGTCACAAAGGATTAAAGTTTTGCAGGAAACAAAATTCACTGTAGAATCTCTATGGATTGAAATTCCATGTAAAAAGGGGAAGGGGAAGACGATGGCAGTGGGGGTGTACTATTGACTGCCTGGCCAGAATGAACAAATGGATGATGAAATGCTCAAAGAAATCAGGGAAGCTAACACAAGTTACAACACAGTAATAATAAAGGGTGATTTCAATTATCCCAGTATTGACTGGGTCAGTGTCATGGCAGGACATGCTAGGGAGATGAAGTTTCTAGAGGAAATAAATGACTGCCTCTTGGAGCAGCTGGTTCATGAACTGACCAGAGGGGAAGCCATTTTGGACCTAGTCTTTAGTGGAACAAAAGATCTTGTGCAAGAGATAAGGATGTTGGGGCCACTTGGCACTAGTGATCATAGCATGATCACGTTTGATTTAATAAATGAAGGAAGGACAGTAAGGAAATCCACAGTACTACCTTTTAACTTTCAAAAGGGAGACTATGATAAAATGAGGAAAATAGTTAAGAAAAAACTAAAAGGAGCAGTTGCAAAGATTAAAGATTGTTCTGCTTAGCTCCAGGAGGAGCTGAGCCATCTACCTGAGTCGAAGCCTCATCGAAGGGAGCCTGCCCTGCTCCAGAAGATCGGCGGCAAGAAAAGAGCAAGCCAGCTACAAAAGACCTTGCTGCACACAAAAGAGCTCTTCGGGGGAAGCTGCTTTTTGGCCCCACCCCTCCAGCAGCGTGTCTCAGAGCATCTCTACCCAATCGGGGCACAGCTCTCCATTTAAAAGGAGAAGCCACAGGCACAGCATCCTCTCTTGCTCTGCTTAGCTCCAGGAGGAGCTGAGCCATCTACCCGAGTCGAAGCCTCATCGAAGGGAGCCTGCCCTGCTCCAGAAGATCGGCGGCAAGAAAAGAGCAAGCCAGCTACAAAAGACCTTGCTGCACACAAAAGAGCTCTTCGGGGGAAGCTGCTTTTTGGCTCCACCCCTCCAGCAGCGTGTCTCAGAGCATCTCTACCCAATCGGGGCACAGCTCTCCATTTAAAAGGAGAAGCCACAGGCACAGCATCCTCTCTTGCTCTGCTTAGCTCCAGGAGGAGCTGAGCCATCTACCCGAGTCGAAGCCTCATCGAAGGGAGCCTGCCCTGCTCCAGAAGATCGGCGGCAAGAAAAGAGCAAGCCAGCTACAAAAGACCTTGCTGCACACAAAAGAGCTCTTCGGGGGAAGCTGCTTTTTGGCTCCACCCCTCCAGCAGCGTGTCTCAGAGCATCTCTACCCAATCGGGGCACAGCTCTCCATTTAAAAGGAGAACGCCACAGGCGCACCCGCGCCTTGCGGGCCCGCGCCTGAGGGCCGCGCAAGAGGGCCCTTTGGCACGGCCCTTAGGCAAAGGCACCCCCAAGATCGTCACAGAAACATAACAGAAAAAACGACGCTGAGACTACACCTCCCTCTTGGTACAGCTGAGCTCCCTCGGGGTCGAGCTCGCGTACAATCAAGGAACTGACAATCCACCAACTCACAGTGGAAACGCAGAATACCAACTCCGAAGACGCCGAACTGCCTAAAGAGCTGAAACTCTGGGGCACGTAAGTCACACTCATTTGAGTGATTTTTAAACTATCAACACTGCTTCATTACTTATATGAATTAACTGCACTCCTAACAATAATTGAATGTATAGTTCTGTTTAAATCATCTGATTGCAGCAGCACCACTCTCTACAGCTAGGATTATCCTCCTGCCTCTCATAAAAATACTAATTTAAAGTGTAGAAATTCATGTTTGGGACTAGAATCCAAGATCAGTGTTGGGCACTCTAGTGACTAGTTCCCTCTGGATACTGTTGTTAGCTTCCAGCGTTTACAGGCCATATTAGGTATTACCATGTTCGTCCAGATCGATACTGTAAACCCAGGGATATGCCAGTGTTGTTAACTACCATCGTTTATAGGCCATATTTGGTATTACCATGTTTGTCCAGATTGATACCTTAAACCCAGAGATATGCCAGTACTGATGCTATGTTAGAGCAATGTCATCTGTAGCTAGATAAGAACATAGGGACTTGGGATGTACCATAGTGGGTCAGACCAAGAGTTCATCAACAGATCCAGCTGCACACACACGAAACAGGCTCCCTCCACGGGACAGGCTCCCGCACCGCGACAAACCCAGCTCCACATCCACGGGACAGACCCCCGCAACAGGGCGACCACCACAGATCCGGCTCCACCTCCACGGGACAGGCTCCCTCCACGGGACAGGCTCCCGCACCGCGACAGATCCAGCGTCACATCCACGGGACAGGCCCCCGCACCAAGACGACCGCCACAGATCCAGCTCCACATCCACGGGACAGGCTCCGTCCACGGGACAGGCTCCCGCACCGCGACAGACCCAGCTCCACATCCACGGGACAGGCCCCCGCACCAAGGCGACCAACACAGATCCAGCTCCACACACACGGGACAGGCTCCCTCCACGGGACAGGCTCCCGCACCAAGGCGTCCGCCACAGATCCAGCTCCACATCCACGGGACAGGCTCCCTCCACGGGACAGGCTCCCGCACCGCATCAGATCCAGCTCCACATCCAAGGGACAGGCTCCCTCCACGGGACAGGCTCCCGCACCGCAACAGATACAGCTTCACATCCAAGGGACAGGCTCCCTCCACGGGACAGGCTCCCGCACCGCAACAGATACAACTTCACATCCCCAGGACAAGCCCCTGCAACAAGTACAGCTCTCCTCAAAAAAGCAAACAACAGACGAAAACCTAAGGACACAGGCGTCGCCCTATCAGAACATCACAAGCTATCAACATGCACACCACATACTTCCTCCCACTATACCTACTAGTCACACAACTCCTCCCACCAACTACACACCCCCACTACCCCCAAACAAACACACCATGGTACCCACCAACTGCACTGCCATATCTCGGTCCACAACACACACACAAAGAGACACTCGCAACCTCCCAAACAAAGAGACAAAACAGACACAAATCAAACCCCAACACCGGCCCTAAGGAAGCACACGTCGCAACAACCTCTTCCACAAAGAAAACATCAATTGAGCTCATAAACGCCAGATCCATCTGCAACAAGATACACACTCTGGTAGACCACATTGAAGAGCGACAGCCAGACATAATATGCATCACAGAGACATGGCTCAACCCTACCGATAGTGTACTACTCAACCAACTAGTACCGAACAACTACTCAGCATACAACTGCCCACGCATCCACAAGCGTGGAGGAGGAGTCCTAATAATAGCAAAAACAGAACTCAAGTTCAAGACACTGAATCTCACAGATACAAAGCAGTGTAACACAATTAGCATCAAGAACAAGAATATTGCAATCTGCCTAACCTACAGAGCACCCCGTGCTCCACCCGACGAACTAGCCTTCATACTCGAAGAAGCCTGTGCCATAACGTCAAACAACAAACCAGCACTACTAATCGGAGACTTCAACCTCAAGTCCGCCAATACAAAAGATGCAGAGGCCTTCCTTCAGTCAATGTCATCACTTCAATTCACACAGATAGTCAATGCACCAACACACAGACTAGGATCATCCCCAGACCTCATCTTCGCATCAAACTACCTAACTTCAAGAGACCTAATCTCTACACCCACCATCACCCCAGTACCATGGTCTGACCATTACTTAATCGAGACAAATCTGCAATCACAAGAAGACTGGACAAGCGAAAGAGCGAACTTCCCACACACACAAAGACGATTCAAGTCCTTTGACAAGGACGAATTCATCCAGGACACAATACAACACTTGAACATTGACTCAGAGGACCTGGAGGAACAAGTTTCCAACTGGAACAATGTCCTAGCTAACGCCGCCAAACCATCCGTTGACAGGACCAAGAAACAACACCACAACAAGAGACAAAACAAACCATGGTACTCAGCAAAAATACGACAGGAAAAGAGGGAGCTCAGGAAAATTGAACGGAGATGGAGAAAAAACAAAACTACTTCCGACCAACATCTTTACCTAACAAAGCAAAAACAATACAATGAACACATCAACCAATCAAAGAGAGAATTCCACACAAACCTGATAAATTCTTCCATCAACAAACCCAGAGAACTTTTCGAAATAGTAAAAACCCTGACAAAAGAGCAAGCAGCAGAAAGAGAAATACAAGTGGATCCACAGATATTCGCCGACCACATCAAAGACAAATTTCACTCCACAGAGCGCTCAACACCCAGTAGAACCAACAGAACGAACGTCCACCCCAAAACCTGGGGCACATTCCACTCACCCTCAAAAGAGCAGATATCAGACATCATCTCCACAATCAACACAAGCACTGCTCCTACAGACCCTTGCCCAGTGTCATGGGTCAAAGCCACCAAAGCAAGCCTCATACCAAACATTCATAAAATGGTACACAACTCACTCACTCAAGGACTCATGCCACAGCAATTAAAGCTTGCCTCAGTAAGACCAATCACAAAGAAAACTTCTCTCGACAAAAAGGACCCAGCAGCATACCGACCAATCTCCAGCATACCCTTCCTCGCAAAAATAATCGAAAAGACGGTTCAACTACAACTTCAGGAACACATTGACGAACACGGAACTCTCGACGACAACCAACACGGATTTCGTCCCAACCATGGAGTCGAAACTCTCCTGATCTACCTCTTCGACAGCATCATAAGAATAATTGACGACATCAGGAATGGAATTATAATGATCTTCATCGACATCTCCTCAGCGTTCGACACAGTTGATCACAATATACTCCTGGAGAGACTGAAGAACACTGGTATACACGGTACCACTCTAAAATGGTTCCACTCGTACCTAACAGAAAGACAGCTACAGGTCAAGGTGGGACAGGACACCTCCCGGCCCATAAACGTCCAACAAGGAGTACCACAAGGATCCGCACTCTCAGCACTCCTTTTTAACATCTACATCCAACCAATATGCAACATTATGAAAGAGAACAACATCCAATACACAATATACGCAGACGATATAATGGTATACTCCCCGATATCAATCGAAAACCCGGACTTCTCTAAGATAGCAGACTGCCTTACCCAAATGGCGAAGTGGTGCCAAAACAACAATCTAGCTATAAACTACAACAAGACTGAAGCTTTAATCATCACTCGAAACCAAAGCTTCACACACCCACCAAACATAAAGATACAAAGCACCACGATACCGATAAGATCGGAGGTGAGATACCTTGGGGTTACTCTGGACAGTAAACTCAACCTCAAACCACACATAGACAAAACAATCCAAAAAGCATATTACAGGATGCGAATCATCAGGAGACTGAAACCACTCCTCGCTCCAGAACACTTCCGTACAGTCTGTCAAGCACTGATAACCCCAATACTGGACTTCTGCAATCCGATATACCTCGGACTACCAAAACAAGCTCTCAAACCACTACAGCTGGCACAAAACACTGCAGCTTGAATCATATCCGGAGCCGCAAGGCAGGAGCACATCACACCTACACTAAAGGACTTACACTGGCTCCCAATCATTGCTCGCATCAGATACAAGACTATCATAAACCTATTTAAGATAAAAGAACACACATCAGCCAACAGCCTCCACCTGCTCATACAACCGGAAACCAGCGCACGTCCCAGAAGAAGTCAAACACGCAACCGAGTCAGCACCCCAAATGAGTACAAGCACACACGCAAGGACACAACAGACAGAGCTCTCTCCATGGCTGCTCCAACAATATGGAACAATCTACCGGACGATCTAAGGGCAACTCCAGACCTCAAAGACTTCAGAAAACAACTGAAAACCATGCTGTTCATAGAGCACTATGGTCACTTCACATAACCTAAGAGAATGGATAACAGCACTCCAATCCTCCCAAACAACTGAATATATATATAAAATATGATTCTAGCACCACTGTAAATAGCCCACCCTGTATATAGCTCAAACAAATCAAGCACCCAACACATCCCTCACACAACTAAGTTTTATCCTCACTGCATGTACAACACACACACTTTACCTGATTGCTTGCTGTGATACCACCTTGATTATTAAGATAAGGCGGTTTAGAAATACTGTTAAATAAATAAAATAAATAAATAAATCAAGCTTGGGTGTTGTTTAAAAATACTATCTTGGAAGACCAGACCAGCTGTATTCCATGTTTTAAGAAAAGTGGAAGAAAGTCCAAAAACCTGCCAGCATGGTTTAAAGGTGAGGTCAGAGAGGCTGTTGTTGCCAAAAAAGCATCTTTCAGGAAATGGAAAAAGGAGCCAAATGACGAAAACTGGAAACAATACAAGCACTGGCAAGTTAGATGCAAGGCAGGCAAAGAGAGAATTTGAGAAGATTGCTGTGGAAGCAAAAACGCATAATAAAGACTTTTTCAAGTACATTCGTAGCAAAAAACCTGTGAGAGAGTCAGTTGGATCATTAGATGATAGAGGAGTAAAAAGGGCACAAGAGGGGACAAAGCCATAGCAGAAAGACTGAATGAATTCTTTGCTTCGGTCTTGACTGAGGAAGATGTAGGGATGTTACCAATAACTGAAATGGCATTTAAAGGAGATGCTGCAGAAGAAATATTGATAAACTATATACTATTTGATAAACTGAAGAGTAGCAAGTCAGCTGGACCAGATGGTATACATTTAAGGGTGTTGAAAGAACCGAAATATGAGATTGCTGACCTATTATTAGTAATCTGAGAAGTATCATTAAAATCATCTGTAATACCTGAAGATTGGAGAATGGCCAATGTGACGCCAATTTTTAAAAAGGTTCCGGGGTGATCCGGGAAACTATAGATCGATGAGCCTGACGTCAGTACTGGGAAAAATGGTGGAAACCATCATAAAATTACTGAACATGTAGATAGTCATGGCTTAATGGGAGATAGCCAACATGGATTTAGCCAAGGAAAGTCTTGTCTTACTAATCTGTTATAGTTTTTTGAAAGTGTGAATAAACAGATAGACAAAGGTGAGTCAATTAATATAGTGTATTTGGACTTTTAGAAATCCTTTGACAAGGTCCCTCATGAGAGACTTTTGACAAAATTAAAAAGTCATGGATAGGAGACATTGTACTATTGTGGATCAGGAACTGGTTAAAAGACAGAAATCAGAGGGTAGGGCTAAATGGACAATTTTCTCAATGGAGAAAGTTGAATAGTGGAGTACCCCAGGGATCTGTTGCTGGGTCCGCTGCTTTTTAACATATACATACCTGGAAATGGGAATAACGAGTGATGTTATCAAATTTGCAGATGACACAAAACTATTCAAAGTTGTTAAAACCCATGAGGATAGTGAAAATTTGCAAATTGGAAGGCTGGGCATCCAAATGGCAGATGAAATTTAATGTGGCCAAGTGCAAATTTATGCACCTAGGAAAGAAAAACCCACACTATGGTTACATGATGCAAAGTTCCACATTAGGAACCACCACCCATGAAAAAGATTTAGGCGTCATCGTGGATAACATATTAAAACACTCCACCCAGTGTGTAGCGGCAGACAAGAGAGCAAATAAAATGCTAGGTATCATAAGGAAAGGAATGGAGAATAAAACAAAGGATATTATAATGCCTCTGTATCGTTCCGTGGTGTGACCGCACCTTGAATATTGTGTGTAATTCTGGTTGCCGTATCTTAAAAAAGGATATAGCATTATTAGAAAAGGTACAAAGAAGAGTCACTAAAATGGTAAAGGGGATGCAAGGATACCCCTATGAAGAGAGGCTAAAAAGGTTAGGGCTGTTCAACCTGGAAAAGTGACGGCTGAAGGGAGATATGATAGAGGTCTATAAATTAATGAATGGAGTGGAACGGGTAAACGTAGATCGATTGTTTACATCATCAAAATATGGAAAGACTAGGGGGCATGCAATAAAGCTATAGGGTAACCTATTTAAGACTAATAAGAGAAAATATTTTTTCACTCAACTTGTAATGAAGCTCTGTGATTTTCTACAGGGGGATGTAGTAAAACTGTTAGTGTAGCCTGATTTTAAAAAAAGTTTGGACAAGTTCCTGGAGTAAAGGTCCATAAACCATTATTAAAGGGGGCCCAGAATATCCATTTCTTGACCCAAAACAAGCATTGCAGAACCTGTGTCTTTTGGGGGTACTTGTGACCTAGATTGGCCACTGTTAGAAACAGGATACTGGACTTCATGGATGTTGGTCTGACCCAGTATGGCATATCTTATGTTCTTATGGAGTATTGTGTGCAATTCTGGAGACTGCACCTTCAAAAGGATATAAGCAGGTTGGAGTCGGTGCAGAGGGTGGCTACTAAAATGGTTAGTGGTTTTCATTAAAAAGCATATGAGGACAGACTTAAAGATCTTAATATGTATATTTTAGAGGAAAGACGGGATAGGGGTGATATGATAGAGATGTTTAAATACCTCCATGCTATAAATACATGAGGAGAGTCTCTTCTGATTGAAAGCAAGCTCTGCTACGAGAGGACATAGAATGAGAGTAAAAGGGGATAGACTCAGGAGTAATATGCAGAAATATTTCTTTACAGAAAGGGTGGTAGATGAGTGGAATTATCTCCCAGTGGAGGTGGTAGAGATAAGGACAGTATCTGGATTCAAGCAACATAGGAGAAACACAGAGGATCTCTAAAGGAAAAAAGGGCAGTATTGTAGTTGTTGGAATGGCAGACTAGAAAGGCCATGTGATCTTTTTCTGCTGTCATGTTTCTATGTTTAATAACATTTTTAACTCTTTAAAGGTGCATCAGTTTACTCTAGCCGATGGTTTGCATATGAAGCATTCCATTTCTTGGGAGATAGGGATAAGCGCAAACATACAGTGAGTGATAACAATATAATTAAGCATATTCATGTTGCCATGTTATAACTCCTTCTTTTACAAAATAATTAGCTAGCTTATCTCTTATTTTACGAAGAAAAGCAGGGGCAACATGGAAGCCATGTTTTGATTACTGCCCCAGAAACCTTCCATTAAAGCTCTGTCTTGCTCATAGTTCATTGATCTTTGTGGAGTATAAATGTTGTGTGTATACAGTCTAAGATAATTATGTAAATGAATAATAGTCATCACAACTATCTGCTATCTCGGGTTCCAAAAGAATTGTTTTTTGTAAAACTCTAAATACCGCACTTATTATGCCAAAAGCATTCTCCACCACTCTGAGAGCTCTACTTAATCGATAATTGAATATTCATTTAGTAGATCCACATTCATGATCTCCAGGGTATATGGTTTCATGACATTTTCATGAAGCGCAAATGCACTATCCACAGCAAAGAAATTGGGCAATTTTGTGTGTCATTCTGAAAGTTCCTCCGGTGGAGGCAATCCCAAACTGCCATCTTGGATCTTGTTGTGTAGATTAGTGTCTTTAAAAACCGCACCATCTGAAATTCTTCTTTGACATCCTGTGTCTGCAAATAGGAAGTTGTAATCGCCATCAATTAATGTAAATAACACACCGCTAAATTGTGCTTTGTAATTGACAGAACTGACAGAAGGGGGGGTGGGGTACTCATACTAAGTAAGACCACTCTACAATTCCAGACAATTGCATCAAGCAGCACTCCCCACCTAGACCACATCGCTATAACGAACAAACATCTCACCATCAACCTGCTATATCGGGCACCCTCACCATCACCAGATGAACTCTCCTCAATTATTAATATCGCCTGTAACCCCATCAAGACACATACCCCGAACTGGATACTAGGAGATTTCAACCTCCCCTCACTCCAAGACTCTCAAGCCAGAGCCTTCCTAGACGCTCTCGAGACGGTGGGCTACACCCAGCTGATCAACTCCCCTACCCATATCAAGGGAAACACACTTGATCTCTTATTCGCACCACAATCAGCTCTCTGTTCCACATCCAAGATCAACCTTTCACTATGCTCAGTACCGTAGTCGGACCATAGCCTAATCAGATTCGCGATGCCCACACATCCCTCACTCTCTAACCCTCATTCCTCAAACAAACCACCAGCACCAGTATCAAAACGCTATCGCCAGTTCAACAGAGAAGAGATCTTAGAGAGAGCACAACCTCTCCACAATACACATGGACTGAATCTTGATGACATGGTTTCCACATGGAACTCATGCCTCAATGCTGCAATCGACCCTCTCGCCTTTGATGCTTCACATAACAAGAGGAAGAAGGCACCTTGGTACTCGCCCGACCTCAAGACCTCCCTCCGACAACTCCGACAGCTAGAGAGACGCTGGCGCCGCTCCAGATCTACCGAAAACCAAGAAGCTTACTCTGCCCAGCTGTGCACCCATCGAACAGCAGTTTCGAGGAAAATGAGGCAATACCACGCTGAGGTTCTACAACGATCCCTGAATAAGTCACACGAGCTGTTCAGCATTGTCAAATCCTTAGCTAAGGAACCCTCTACTGATCAGGCAAACCAACCAGACCCACAGAAATATGCAGACTACCTGCAAACCAAAACAAACCAGGCCACCCTACCCGCTAGCTCCGGGTTGCCAGACATGAAGCCGGCCCTTTCCCCCCCACCCTCACCCACACAAGTATTGACAGTTACCCAAAGTACCATCTCCACCTTTGCTACCCCAACTGAAAGAGAAATACAAGACATCATCATGAATATAAACACCACCACAGCACCAAACGACCCATGTCCAGCATTCTGGATAAATACCCTACGTACTGAGCTCAGTACCTTCCTGGCTAAACTGATTGGAACCTCATTCCAGACAGGCATCTTCCCCCGAAGCCTAAAACAAACCTCAATTAGACCACTTCTCAAGAACAATAAACTTGACCCCACAAAGATGGACTCATACAGACCCATCTCCAGCATACCGCTTCTAGCTAAAATCTCGGAGAAAATAGTCCACCGTCAACTGAGTCAACATATCGAGGATAATTCACCCCTTGATCCCTGCCAGCACGGGTTTTGTGAGCAACATGGCGTGGAAACCTTATGAACAATTCTACTCAGCACTCTGATAACAGGTCTAGATAATGTCAAACAAGGATTCGCCCTCATCTTTCTCGACATTGCAGCGGCTTTTGACTCCGTCAGCCATGATCTACTGCTATCCCGCCTTGTCGAAAAGGGAATCCACGGCACCGCCCTCGCATGGTGTACCTCATACCTAAATGACAGATGGCAGCACGTCTGCTCCGGTACCTCAACTTCCACCCCATTCCCACTAACGAAGGGCGTCCCTCAGGGTTCCTCACTCTCTGCCCTATTCTTCAACGTCTATATGCAGCCTATCTGCTCCATCATCAGGTCTTTCGGTGTAAACTGCCTAATTTATGCCGATGATGTCCTCATGTTCACCCCAATACATACTGATCACCCAGACGTATCCCGATTATCCTCATGCTTCAACGCAGTCACAGACTGGCTACACTCTCAGAAGCTCAAAATCAACCTTAAAAAGACGGAGGTACTTTTCATCAGCAGAGACCAAGCATTCACCCCGCCACCTTCATTGAAAGTATGTGATGCCGAACTTCTCACGAAGACAATAATCCGTTACCTTGGAGTGACGCTAGACCAACATCTCAACTTAAACGCCCAGATATGCAACATCTCAAAAGCAATTTACCACAAAATCCGGATGCTACGTCACATCAGACTGCTGCTTGAGCCAGAAGACTTTCGGACAGTCTTTCAGTCACTGGTGATGCCCCACTTCGACTATGCGAACTCCATTCTCCATGGCCTTCCGAAGTGCACTCTACAACCTTTGCAGCTAGCAATGAACACTGCAGCCCGAACCCTTCACCAAGCATCTAGAAGGGAGCACATCACCCCTATCCTGAAAACGCTACATTGGCTCCCAGTACGCTACAGGATCACCTTCAAAATCTTAACAATAACATTCAAAGCCATCAATAAATGCACGGCCAGCGCCCTCTCTGAACTTATCCAACTCACCCCCCCAACAGACTGAAAAGATCTGTCGCCACCAACTCCTTAATACTCCCGAAAACCATCACCAAATGCAACAAAGCCTCTAGAGACCGCGCCTTTGCTCTATCCGCACCTTCATGCTGGAACAACCTACCAACCAACATCCGTGCCATAAACAACCTTCACCAATTCAGAAAGGCTTTGAAGCACTACCTTTTCCTTCAATGCTTTCCCAACTCTGAAGAAGTTATGTAGCCACATCTCATCCATACCCAACATCCATTGAACAGTCACCCCAGTCACCCTCTCCGACCCTCCAACCCCCCTTTCCCGGTTAGTCACCCGACCAACCTCGACTCTACACGTCACAGCGACCTTTAAATAACATGCATAGATATATATATTGAAGAGTTATGTACATAGTTTTACCTGTTCTCCAAGTTTAAATTCCTTGTTTTACTGTAAGCCCAATGTAGACCCCCACACTGGACATTTATGTTACTTGTGAACCACGCTGATGTTAAATAGTGCGGTATATAAAAAATGTTAAATAAATAAATAATTGTAAAACTCAGTACCAGTATTCATTGGTGCCTGTAGAGCATGTTTCTCCTCTATATCCCCAACACAGTGAGGAAGGTGCCAGATGTCTTTGAATATCTTGCTTATTTCCATCCAGGTCAGTAGGAAGCTGGAAAAGCAAAAATAAGTAATTTGTAGCATACATTTCTTTATTAATTTGATTATTCATTTTCAGAAACAAGGTGAAGAAAATAATGAACAAGGCAAAGGAAAGGAGGAGCAAGATAATGAAGGCAGCACAGATTGGCCAGATTCAGCTGAGTTTGTAGCACGAAAAAGTCCCAGAACCAAAAAAAGAGATGAAAGTTATAACCGTGCACCCGCCCCTTGACCTTGAGGGTTTAAGGAGGGGTGTGCCTTGAGGTAAAATTGTAGTTGCGGTGATTGAGTGACAAGGCAGGTATAAAGAATATTTATTTTATGAGGATTTTATTTCTCCCGCTCCGTGGTGGAATTGGAACAGGCTTAAAGGAAATGTATTTTTACAGCCAAAACAAGAACAATGAACAGATAGGCTTTTCCAACACTGTGTTTCAAAACTGTCCTTTTCACAGCACTTCACATTCCAGTCATGTGAACTGTCCTTGAAAATACTTAAACAAAAGACCAACATTAAAGTTCATGCACTGTTTCCAACTTCTGCTTTAGCTTATTCTCATATCTTTCTCATAAGCTCTCCAGGTAAGGAACTTTGACAGTGTGCACTTTTTCACTTTATAAAGAATAACCACACAAGCTCTACTTGGACTATTTCTTATCTACAAGGCATGTTGAGCAGTCCATTGGCTGACTCAAATCCTGCATCTGTAGGGGATGAGCCCATGGTACTGGTGCTTCTGGACTCTGTACTGGTTCAACTATATTACATTTCTCTAAGAATGCTTTAAAGTCTCTCAGGAGTGCTTCAGCCTGGTTACTCTGCTCATTCACTGCAGTGGAGTCACCCCTCCCCCACTTGTCTGTTATCAAGTGCTGGGTAAATCCGTTCCTTTGTAGGTGAAACGTTTGTGGGCAGCAAATCAAACTTAGAGCTTCCTGAAACTTCCTGGCAAATGTCTCTGGCAAATATCTCTGCTATGTCCTTATAGCTAGCTTGCTTATTAATCTTGTCAGCAGTTTGAGGAGATACACAGGGTTTAACTGAATAAGCTTCCGGTTGCAGCCAACTGCTCTCATAAAACCTGGGCTTTTCCTGAGGTTTAAAATATGCACTCACACAGTCTGGCTTCTCATAAAAGCTGTTATCAGTATTAAAAGTATCCTGTACCTTGTGCTGAGGAATTCCTGGATGTTTGTCAGCCGTCTGCCATTCATTCCATTGATCAGCTCTCTGCTCCAAAAGCCTAGGCTTTACCCTTGGGTCTCTCAGTGCCACGCCCTTCTCCTTCTCCCAGAAGGTTCTGCTGTGCACTGAGTCTCCCTGGTACCTGCTTCTTGGCTTTACACGCCTTCTCCTGGAATTGCAGCTGGGGAACGTTTCTCCTTCACAATCAAAGGCTCTGGCATTCAAGGCTACTTCATCTCTAAAGCACACACCTGCTTCATCTGGTTCCAGTATTTCCTTCCACCTCCTCGGTTGGTTCCTTCTCTCAGACTCCAACTGCTTCTGAAGCTCCAACTGCTTCCTTCTCTCCACGTTAATCTGCGTCTCCAACCCACACCCACTTTCTTCTTCCTTCTTCCTGTTTAACAAGTTGCTACTGCTCTGGGGAGCCCGCCTCCAGCTAGGGCGTGCCCAATCAGCAACTCTGCTTCTCCCCTCCCCCGAGGTGAGTTGTGTTGGCTGATCTATGTCCATCCTCTGCTGAGAAGGGAAAATCTTGCTTTTAGTTGCAGTACCCGGATCTTCCACTGGGTCACTATCTGTTTCTATAGCTCCTAGCACTGCTGCAGCGTCACAAAGTGCATTGATAAAGGATGCTTAGGGGATTTTAAAAACTGCAGCAAATAAGTTAGAAACCTGTTCCTCTGTCACTGGTGAGATAAAATATTTCTTTGGTTTTGTGGCGACCAAAATGAATTTGTGTTCACCACAAACTAGGAAAAGTGTTCAGCATGCTGTATTTGACATCATAGTAAAAGCAGACTGTGGTTTTTATGATTTCCAGCAACAGAACTATTGATTCAATCAACAACAACGACCTGGTCATACAGCACGTGCCATCTTACCCAAGCCCATGTCTACAAATGGAACCACTGCAACAATCTTCACATCAGTCTACTCATATATTGCCATATACACCACCCTTACAACCCCCTCCACAACAGTCCACTTCCACTCAGTCTCCACACAATTCCACTTGCACTCCATCTCCACATCATTCCACATACACTACATCTCCCCAAACATCTGAATTTTTCTGATGATTTGTCTGATTATGTATGAGGTTTGATTTTGTAAATGATGAAGTGAAGTAGTTATAATTCAGCTAAATAGAAATAAGAAATTAAGAAAATATTTGTAAACTTACCTTAACATTTCCTTTTAATTCCTCAGTAAGTGCTGTACAACCTTGGGATTATTCTTCCAATAGGCTGTTTGGATATTCTGAATAGATACTGAAGGCTTGTGTATGAATCACCAGTGACTAGGAGCCGTAGAGTTACAGCTAACCTGTCTTGAATTGAAATAGGTGTTTGAAAGCTTGTTTCCTTTTTTGCAATCCTATGTCCTACCATATTTAATAGGTTTTCAATGTCTGTAGGTCACATACAGGTGAAGTTTTTTATAGAGGTCATTCCAGAATGGGGCACGTCCAAAATCTGGACAGGCCAGATCTGCAACCGATTCTGCACCCACAGAAGCTATTCCCATGGGAGCAGAATCAGGTGCAGATGGTCTGGATATGCCGCATGTGCTCTGATTCTATGCCATTGTATACCCTGGAAACCCCCATCAAGGCCTCCCTATGCTCCTACATGGAGTCCAGTGCCATGGCATCCCATCATCATGGCACCGGGATGCCATACAGGAACCCCGATCTGCCACATGCCTCTGAAAGATTCCTTTCCCACTGCCCGAGCCCCAATCGGGCCTGCAAAGATCCCTCTCCTGCACCTTACCTTGTCAGTGTTGCCCCACCATGCTGTCCTCCAAAGTTGGAGGGGCTGGAATAAGTCCTCCGTCTAAGATAGCATCCCCGGATTTATAGGGTCCCGCCTCCACCCCGCCACTCTCCTCCTCCGGTCTGCCCCTTCCGCCCCTGTTCAGAGCTCCCCACACATCTCCCTTGTATGTGCGAGGCTCTTTGGGCAAGGAATCCGGCACATCCAAACCGGACGTACATCCCTGCTGAACACTGCTCAGTATCTAACCAATACCGTCCAGTCACATGTTGAAACTTTAAATCTGGAAGGGACTCTGAACAAGATCTTTTTTTAAATAAATTGGTGTGCCACCAACATCGAGGCTTTTTCTTTTTTTTTAATGAGGAAATGTGATAAAATTATTATAACGCCTCTATCAAGGACTAAACTCATGATTTTTTCTTGAGAAGATATGCTCACGCTGAAAGCAGCAGCATGCTCGCAAACAAGGCAGATCACTCTGTGTGCAGTCTGTATCAGCAAATGTGTGCTTGACGCACAATCTGGCTCCCAAGTAGCAACAGTTTTGTTGCATGTTACATTACATGTTCTTTTTTTTTTTTTTTTTTAATTCTTTATTTATGAAGATACCTTTTACATAGTCATAATATATACATTATTACAACCCATAATACAGCAATATATCAAAAAAGAAAAAATATATTAGCAAACAATTACAGAAGCAGACCACGTCTCAGGGAAAGTCTTAATAAAATGAGGAAAATATACTAAGCAAACAAGGCAAGACCACAACTGAACATATGTTATCTGAGACTGTTCCTAAGTTATGTCAATTTACAAGGGACTCTATCCAAAAATTTCAATCTCTAGATTCGCAGATTGGAGCCTGCGGCTCAGCTCTGGCGAAACTGGAGCCTCAAGTAGCTAAGTTTACTGATTTTGCAGCAGCTCATGCCAAAGATAGTTTTCTTTTGCATCAGAAACTGGAAAATATGGAAAACTTAGCTCGTAAAATGAACTTGCGTGTGTTGAATTTTCCTATTTGTTCTATGTTGTCTCCTTTAGTACTCTTTAGGAAATATCTGAAGGATACTCTTCTTTGTCCTCAGGCTGATTCTTATTCTTTGATTAAATGCTATTACCTTTTTCCTAATGTTTCCCTCAGTCCTGAGGATAAGGAGGAGTTACCGATTTCAGAGAAAGGGGAATTTAATTTAACAGCTTTTCTAGAAGACACTCAGGATGTGATTACAACTAGGGCCACTTTGCTGGTTACTCTTTCCTCTGAAGAGGATAAGATTTCTATTCTGAAGTCTTACTTTAGGAGGAAGGAGTTCCAGTTCTGTGGTGATAAGGTATTGCTATTTCCAGATGTATCACGTGCTACACAATTACGAAGGAAATCTTTTCGTTTGTTAAAACCTAGGGTACTGGCTTTGGAGGCCACATTCTTCTTAAAATACCCGTGTAAATGCTGTGTTTCATTACATTATGATAAATTTGTCTTTCTTTCCTCATCTGATCTGGAGAAATGGCTTGTTGAACGGGAAAAGGTTCATAGTACTTCATGACCAGTGTGGGTAGACGGTGTAGATGCTCGCCCGGTAAAGTTGGCTACATTACATGTTCTGATCTCCCAGTGTATATGTACCCTAAGAACTGAGTGCTGTGTGGTTCAATCACCAGCTCTTTGAATTGCCCATCCCTGTGTAATTCAAATAGCTGATGTTTGAACCACACAGATCTCCATACCTAGAGTGCCCCGCCATTCAAACAGAAAATGTTTCTGGTGAGGGGTGCCTCCCCAAAGTGGTGCCATGCCAGAGTGAAAAGATGTTTTCTGGTCTGGAGTTACCAATGAGATGAAGGAGCTGTAAAGAGGTGAGGTGAGGTGAGAGAATAAGACTTGGACATTTCAGATAAAAAGAGATTCAGGGATTGGTTAAGGAAAGCAGGAGAAAATAGGATGTTATGATTCCAGTATGCGAAATGGGGGACAACAGAGACTGGGGAGGAGGCAAGTAAGTGCCCTGGGACTAGGAATGAGCAGGAACTCTAAGTGTGGGAAGAAAGGGGAAAGATTGTACAAGCCTGCATACTAAATTGTAAATAGTTGTTTTTAACTGTTAGCCTGTTATCCATGTTTATTTACCCTGTTTATTGTAAGTGCATTGAAATACCCTCTTTGCACAAAAGTTTCCTGTAAACCGCGCTGATAATAAATAGTGCGGTATAGAAAAGCAATTAAATAAATAAATAAATTAATTAATTAATTAAGGATGTTGAGTTTAGGCAGGAAAATAGAAACTTGGAGAAAAAGTGAGAGGAAGCTATGAAGACTGAGCAGGATTATGGCAAAATGATGAGCATTTGGTAGTTGAGTGGGTATCAGTTGTGCCATTTTAGATGGTATGACTTAGTTTGAGAAAAGGTAGCAGAAAAGTGGGGAGAGTTAGAGAGGTGATGTGCATTACCCACAGGACTATAAAGAGATGGAGGTTCATTGTAGAAGAGAGAGAGAAATGGAACTGTGTGTGGGGAGTGCAGAGATGGGGGGCTGGGGACTGAATGGAATAACAGAAATTGTTGTTGTTAAGTGCCATTGAGTCGGTGTCGACTCATTGTGACCCTCTGGATAGTTGACCTAAACTGTGTTTAGTCTTCAGTCAGGCGAGACGGTGCCAACTCATGGCGACCCTCAGGATAGTTGTCCTAAATTGTGTTTCGTCTTCAGTCAGGCGGCTCATTGTTGAAAGACTGGCACCCATAGCTGCTGTTATTGTATCGATCCATCTCATTGCTGGCCTTCCTCGCTTGCATTGACCTTCTACCTTTCCAAGCATGATGTCTTTCTCTAACGATCTGTCCCTTTGCATGATGTATCCAAATATGAAAGTCAAAGTCTTGTCATCTGGGTTTCTAAGACAAGCTTAGGCTTGATCTCCTCTAGTAGTGACTGGTTTGTTCTTCGAGCAGTCCATGGGATACACAGTATTCGTCACGAGCACCATAATTCAAGGGCATCAATATTCTTCCTGTCTGTCTTTTCACTGTCCAACTTTCGCATCCATATGATGTTATTGAAAATACCATGGCTTTAACAAGTTGAATCTTTGTATGGAGAGAGACATCGCTGCTCTTGAGAATCTTGTCTAGGTCTTTCATAGCCATTCTGCCAAGAGCAATGCATCGTCTTCTTGATAGTTGATCCAAGTAGGTTAAAGTTGTCCACTATTTCAATTTCTTCTCCATCAACGATGAACTTATTGATTTTGCTAGTTGTCAGGATCTTTGTCTTCTTTATATTAAGGTGCAGGCCCATTTTAAGGCTATGTTCCTTGATCTTGAGAAGCAAATATTTCAGATCATCTTTGCTTTCAGCCAGTAATGTATCCTCTGCAAATACCAATCCCTAATTTAGTGATACTATATGAAATTGTCAAAAATAATCACCAAAAGAACCCCCGTGGAAAATTTTTTGTGTAAACCAATTATCTTTTTGTCGGATGTTCCAGGAAAGGGACATGTACAGGTACTATGTCCTCCACTCAGTTACATCCCTTTTGTTAATTTTATTACTAAAAAAACCCCGTCTACTTAACTGAATAAGACGGTTATCGGCAATCCTTGTCAAGCACGACGTGCACGTTTCGGGTCTGTAGCCCTGTCTCAAGTGCTGCCAATACTGCGGTTTCAACTGCCATAAAACGCCAACACTGGCTACTTCCTCAAAAGGGTGCTGGTCTCCAAAGAATGGCTGTATTCCGTCATCAATCACTCATGACAACCAATGAGAACTCCAAGGATACCCCACTGAATAGGGGAAGCCCTGAGGTCATCAAAGCTACGTCAGCGTATGCTTAGCCAATCGATCTCCTTGTTAAGACCAGAAGGATGTACTGATTGAAGCTGAAAAATCCATCGCTGTTCACAGCTTTGCAAACGATTGATACGATCTCCCCCTCGAGGATTAAAAGGTATATGGTCAATGACAGTCCAGCGGAGTTCTTGAAAAGAATGGCCCAAAGCCAAACAATGGTCCACCATTGGAGCTGTCTCAATCCGTTGTCGGAGGCGAGAAGCATGTTCACCAAGCCGTAGTTTGATTTTTCGAGTAGTGCGACCCACATATATCAACGGACAGGGACAGGAAATAAGGTATACAACAAAAGAGGAATTGCAATCAGTTTCCCACCGTCTCTTAAATTGTTTCCCCGTGCCTGGAACCGTCCATTCCAATCCTGTTTCTGCCAATGGGCAGTATTTACAAAAGCCACAAATCCCATGTCCATTATGTGGGAAGGAAGGTGAAGGAGGTCGATCCTGACAAACTGTAGAGTTGGCCACCAAGTCCCCCAAATTTGCCCCGCGTGTAAAGGCTATTGATAAAGGGTTTTGAAAACAGGTATGTAACCCTAATATGGACCAATGTTTCCGAAGAATATGAATCACATCCTTACTAGACGTCATATAAGGTAGTATGCCTACCAAAGGAGGTGTAGATCGTTGTGTGGATTCACTAGATTGTTGATCTGTCAGTAACCATTCGCGATGGGTATAAAAAGCTCGTCGGTAGGCTAGCTTAACTACTTTAGCCGGATAGCCCCTATCCAAAAGACGTTTGTACAAATCCTGAGCTTGTATACGAAAATCCTCTATGGAGGAGCAGATACGACGTAATCTCAGAAACTGGCCATATGGGAGACCTCTCCGTAATGGACCAGGATGGAAACTCTGAAATTTTAACAAACTGTTACGTTGGGTAGGCTTTCGGTATAAAGTAGTCCGAAACTGACCTTCTTCAAATAAAACTGTAACATCAAGGAAGTCAATCTGGCGATCAGCTACTTGTGCTGTAAACGTCAAATTTGTTTTGAGGCTATTAAGCCATAACAAAAAATCCTGTAATTCAGTCAGCGATCCTGACCACAGAAAAAATATATCATCCAGATACCGTTTCCAAAACGGAATGTGTTGAAAATACAGAGAATGGTATAAATAGGTCTCCTCAAAATCAGCTATGTAGAGGGTGGCTATAGATGGTGCCGCTGATGCCCCCATCGCTATCCCAAACGTTTGCAAATAAAATCTCCCCTGGGATAAGAAATAATTACGAGTTAAGACCATCGTAATTAATTCCAACAGAAACTGTCGAGGAAGACGGGGGGGGTGCAGTTGTAAATTTGTTGCTCAATAATGCTAAAGCTTCTTCTTGATTGATGTTCGTATAAAGAGCAGCAACGTCTAGCGTCACTAATTGAAATGTACAATTAGGTACCTCCACCGCCATCAATTGTCGTAAGAAATGCGTGGTGTCTTGTATATAAGATCTTACCAAGACAGCTTCTTTCTTCAAGAAAACATCACAATATTGAGACAGGGGTTCTAAAACAGATCCCCTACACGAAACTATGGGTCTACTTGGTGGGGAGACCAAAGACTTATGTATTTTTGGGACGAGATACAGGATTGGAACTTTAGGGAAAGCCGGCGTCAAAAATTGATGTTCCTTTTTTGTTATCCACCCATTTTGAAGTGCCCCATCAACTAACAACTTAACAGCTGTCTGTATATCAAAAGTGGGATCTTGAGGTAATTCACGATAGGTTACTGTATCAGACAAATGAAGATCCAAAAGACGTAAATATTCAGTAGTGGATTGGACCACTATAGCTCCACCTTTATCGGCCCGTCGGATCATCAGATTAGAATCACTCCGGAGCTAACGTAAAGTTTCCCTATCCTTTTTGTCCAAATTGATCCATGTAGAATCCATTTTTCGTTCAAAATCAGCCAAATCCCGCAATACTAATTTCTGGTAAGTGAGAATAGAAGGATCCATCACTTCAGGAGGGAGCCAAGTAGATTTTGGACGAACTACAGAGATGTCAGGTAACGAAGGTTTATCAGAAAAAAAGTGCAGTATCCGCAATTGTCGAAAAAATCGATGTAAATAGGTCCGTAATGTGAAAGGATCATGATGTACAGTGGGTACATAAGAAAGCCCCAAATTCAAGAGTCGTTCTTGAAAAGAAGTCAGGGGAGTTGACATGAGATTCACCACTATTGATTCATCTGTTGGCGGTATCGTTGTCGCGTCATCGGTGGTTCCCAATCCTCTACGTAATAATTTTGACGAGGCCGTCCTCCTCTGCCTTGGCCCTGCCGAAAAACACGAGTTGATCGGTAAGACTTAGATGTGTCAACTACTCCACCACTATCATCAGTGTCCTCGGAGGAACTATCAAAGGTGACCCGCTTCTGATTAGTAGTATCCGGTGTAGTGTACATCCAATAATAGACTTTCTCAGCCTCATAATCAGATTTGTCACGGAGGAACTTTTTCTGCTTGAGTGACTTCAGATACTCAAAAAAACCTTTAATTTGACGATTCACATCCTCCAATCGAACCTGATAAATATCATCTGTCAAAGAGGATTTTAATGTGGTTTGGGTCTCCTCAATCTGTTTAGAAACCACCCCCTCTTCTTGGGAGGTGCGTTCTAAAATCAGTGCGATCAGATCAAAGCTGCATTTGTTGCAAATTTGATTCCACTTCAAGACAAAGTCTTTATCTGAAACAAACATTTTCGGGGCCCGGGTCATCCGTAACCCCCGAGGGATAATACGAGTTTTTAAATACCGTGTCATAGATGCTCCATGGAGTTGCAATCTGGTTAGTCGTTTTCGGAGAGCCTTAAGGTCAGACATTGATGGACCCTGTCCCGTGGGGATACCTCCTTCAACAGTGTCAAACAAGGTTGGTCGCTTGCGTAAAGAGTCTAAATGTTCTTCCGTAAAAGCGAAAGTGTCAGAAGCCATTTTTTTGAGGGAACTAAATATAATATGCAAATACCAATCCCTAATTTAGTGATACTATATGAAATTGTCAAAAATAATCACCAAAAGAACCCCCGTGGAAAATTTTTTGTGTAAACCAATTATCTTTTTGTCGGATGTTCCAGGAAAGGGACATGTACAGGTACTATGTCCTCCACTCAGTTACATCCCTTTTGTTAATTTTATTACTAAAAAAACCCCGTCTACTTAACTGAATAAGACGGTTATCGGCAATCCTTGTCAAGCACGACGTGCACGTTTCGGGTCTGTAGCCCTGTCTCAAGTGCTGCCAATACTGCGGTTTCAACTGCCATAAAACGCCAACACTGGCTACTTCCTCAAAAGGGTGCTGGTCTCCAAAGAATGGCTGTATTCCGTCATCAATCACTCATGACAACCAATGAGAACTCCAAGGATACCCCACTGAATAGGGGAAGCCCTGAGGTCATCAAAGCTACGTCAGCGTATGCTTAGCCAATCGATCTCCTTGTTAAGACCAGAAGGATGTACTGATTGAAGCTGAAAAATCCATCGCTGTTCACAGCTTTGCAAACGATTGATACGATCTCCCCCTCGAGGATTAGAAGGTATATGGTCAATGACAGTCCAGCGGAGTTCTTGAAAAGAATGGCCCAAAGCCAAACAATGGTCCACCATTGGAGCTGTCTCAATCCGTTGTCGGAGGCGAGAAGCATGTTCACCAAGCCGTAGTTTGATTTTTCGAGTAGTGCGACCCACATATATCAACGGACAGGGACAGGAAATAAAGTATACAACAAAAGAGGAATTGCAATCAGTTTCCCACCGTCTCTTAAATTGTTTCCCCGTGCCTGGAACCGTCCATTCCAATCCTGTTTCTGCCAATGGGCAGTATTTACAAAAGCCACAAATCCCATGTCCATTATGTGGGAAGGAAGGTGAAGGAGGTCGATCCTGACAAACTGTAGAGTTGGCCACCAAGTCCCCCAAATTTGCCCCGCGTGTAAAGGCTATTGATAAAGGGTTTTGAAAACAGGTATGTAACCCTAATATGGACCAATGTTTCCGAAGAATATGAATCACATCCTTACTAGACGTCATATAAGGTAGTATGCCTACCAAAGGAGGTGTAGATCGTTGTGTGGATTCACTAGATTGTTGATCTGTCAGTAACCATTCGCGATGGGTATAAAAAGCTCGTCGGTAGGCTAGCTTAACTACTTTAGCCGGATAGCCCCTATCCAAAAGACGTTTGTACAAATCCTGAGCTTGTATACGAAAATCCTCTATGGAGGAGCAGATACGACGTAATCTCAGAAACTGGCCATATGGGAGACCTCTCCGTAATGGACCAGGATGGAAACTCTGAAATTTTAACAAACTGTTACGTTGGGTAGGCTTTCGGTATAAAGTAGTCCGAAACTGACCTTCTTCAAATAAAACTGTAACATCAAGGAAGTCAATCTGGCGATCAGCTACTTGTGCTGTAAACGTCAAATTTGTTTTGAGGCTATTAAGCCATAACAAAAAATCCTGTAATTCAGTCAGCGATCCTGACCACAGAAAAAATATATCATCCAGATACCGTTTCCAAAACGGAATGTGTTGAAAATACAGAGAATGGTATAAATAGGTCTCCTCAAAATCAGCTATGTAGAGGGTGGCTATAGATGGTGCCGCTGATGCCCCCATCGCTATCCCAAACGTTTGCAAATAAAATCTCCCCTGGGATAAGAAATAATTACGAGTTAAGACCATCGTAATTAATTCCAACAGAAACTGTCGAGGAAGGGGTCGGGTAGGGGATCTGTTTTAGAACCCCTGTCTCAATATTGTGATGTTTTCTTGAAGAAAGAAGCTGTCTTGGTAAGATCTTATATACAAGACACCACGCATTTCTTACGACAATTGATGGCGGTGGAGGTACCTAATTGTACATTTCAATTAGTGACGCTAGACGTTGCTGCTCTTTATACGAACATCAATCAAGAAGAAGCTTTAGCATTATTGAGCAACAAATTTACAACTGCACCCCCCCGTCTTCCTCGACAGTTTCTGTTGGAATTAATTACGATGGTCTTAACTCGTAATTATTTCTTATCCCAGGGGAGATTTTATTTGCAAACGTTTGGGATAGCGATGGGGGCATCAGCGGCACCATCTAGCCTTTGTTCCATTAATAACACAGGTACACTACCAAAAAACTGCCTCCAGTTTTGCAACTGATTCCTATAGATTTTGGGGTGCTGAATCCAGGAAAAATAGCCAAAATGTTCCATCACGTCACGTTTTCTTGCAAAATTAGATTTCTTACCCATATAAGGAATGTTCACATAATTTCTTTTTAGCCGACTGCAGTTTATTTTCTTGGCCCAAAATAGAGGTTGTAATGGTTAACTAACTAGAAACACTCCCTCATGATATTTTAGAGTGTTTTGTATTCATTTTATACATTAACAGGACAATTGGGAGGCGGGGGGCTAAATCCAGTACTCGCGCTGGCGCATGTTCTTTCCTGTTCGCCTCGCCTCGTTCGCTCGCTCAAACACGGTGGTTGCGACATGAACGTTCCTGTCAAATTTCAGTTTCTTGCAAGTTCATTATTACCTTTTGTTTGCTCAGTCGTAATCCAGCTTTATTCCGAAGTGGTTCACTACAGTTGTAGTTTGCAGTGCTGTGTATTTGTGATGGCTCACAGAGCCAGAGGTTGCGTCAACTCTCCGGACAGTTTTTGTTTTATTTGAGGGGAATATACCGTGAAAAAGCGGCAGAGGAACATTTCTGCATTTATTAAAAAAGTATATTTCGCCTATTTCGGTTTGAAGTTAGGCGATCAAGACAAACCGTGGGCTCCTCACAAAGTGTGCAAGACATGTGAGGAAGATCTACGCTTATGGATGAAAGGTAAAAAACAAGCATTTTGTTTCGGAATACCTATGATGTGGCATGAACAAAGAGACCACAGCAGTGACTGCTATTTTTGCTCTTGCATTGTGAAGGGATACAACTTAAAAAATAAGAACATAATAAGTTACCCCAACCTTCCCTCAGCAATTAGGCCTATGCCTCATAGCAACGAAGTACCTGTGCCTGAACCACCAAAATCTTTGGATCATATTTGTGTGGACGGTTCTGATCATGATGAGACTCATCAGATGGCTTTTCCCGATGAGTCCAGTACTTCCGAGTTTGAAACTGAACCAGATCCGAAACCTGAACTTTTCTCTCAAGCTGAATTGAATGATTTAGTCCGGGATTTAGGACTCCCAAAAGATGCTGCCCAACTGCTAGGTTCTCGGCTTAAACAGAAAAATCTATTGTCACCAGGAACAACTTTTTATTGGTACCGCAACCGCGAGACACAATTTTTGAAGTATTTCAGCAAAGAGGAAGATTTGGTATTTTGCAACGATATATACGGAGTGATGGAAAAGTTTAAACTCAAGTATGATCCTGCTGAATGGCGGCTGTTCATTGATTTGTCAAAAGACAGCATAAAAGGTGTTCTTCTTCATAATGGCAACACATTCGCTTCAGTTCCTATTGCTCACTCTGTTATTCTCCAAGAAAAATACGAGAATTTGGCCCTGATTCTTCAGAAGATTCGTTATGATGAGCATAAGTGGATGATTTGTGGAGACTTTAAAATTCTATCCATGCTATTAGGGCAGCAATCCGGTTTCACCAAATATCCCTGCTTCCTTTGCTTGTGGGATAGCCGGGCCCGCGACCTACACTGGGGGAGAAAAGACTGGCCAATTCGGGAGTATTTGAGACCCGGTGAGAAAAATGTTCTTCATGAGAGCTTGGTACCTCGTGATAAAATTCTATTACCACCTCTCCACATTAAGTTGGGTCTCATTAAGCAATTCATCAAGTCCCTTCCAAAAGATGGTGAGTGCTTTCGGTACCTTTGCTCAAAGTTCCCCTGACTTTCTGAAGCAAAGCTAAAGGAAGGAGTGTTTGTTGGCCCTGATATAAGGAAACTCATTTCAGATGGAGCATTCGCTGAAACGATGTCTGAGAAGGAAAAAGAAGCCTGGGATTCCTTCAAGGATGTTGTTCTCAAATTCTTGGGGAACAGGCGGGATGAGAACTATAAGGATATTGTTGCCAGGATGCTCAATGCCTTCAAAGAACAAGGCTGTAACATGAGCCTGAAAGTCCATTTCTTGCACTCCCGTGTGAACTACTTTCCCGAAAACTTGGGGGCGTACAGTGAAGAACAAGGTGAAAGGTTTCACCAGGACATCAAGGACGCAGAGAGAGAAGGTACCAAGGAAGATGGAACACCACTATGATGGCTGATTTCTGCTGGTTGCTGCTGCGGGAAACCCCAGATGAAAAATACGCCAAGCAGCGCACCAAGAGAAGCATTCGGGGGAAGAAGAAACGGGCCCACCAGGAGATTGATTGACCGAAGAAT
Organism: Ichthyophis bannanicus; assembly: GCA_033557465.1. NCBI lineage: Eukaryota > Metazoa > Chordata > Amphibia > Gymnophiona > Ichthyophiidae > Ichthyophis > Ichthyophis bannanicus. The sequence continues at coordinate 962,578,832 of CM066034.1, read as the reverse complement.
GACTTTAAAATCTAAACTGTGTTGACAAATATCGTGTTTTTACTAAACTTTGAAATAAAAATTTGCTAGTTATTACCACAGTGTCGGATCTCATTTATTAGAATTTTATTTTCACACCATCGGGTGTTTGTCTTCATGTATTGCAATGGTGCGGTTTGCGTTTTCTATTCTTACATACATACCTGTACAACATTTTTTGCACATTTCTTTGCTTTGCTTTGTGTCTAACCTCGCTCTTATATGCTCAATGTTTGTGCACATGTATGTGGCTGTTTTAAGTGCAGACAATTTTGCTACCATCACAGTGTGTTTTGTTGACATTACTCTATTCTTATGTGCTGCCTTGTTACAATTTTCTTTATTCTTATTTGAATAACTACTAAACAATTAGTATAAAGAATTCATCCAAGAAACTTTTATCTCGATCGCACTCAATCTGAAACGTTCACCTCAAACTGCTAACCCAATGTAGCAAAAAATCTGTACGTGATGGAGCAAATTGGTTACCAGATTTGGATTCAGCGCACCAAAAAACGTAAAAATCAATCGAAACATTAGAGGCAGTTTAAAAAAATTTTTTTTTAGTGTACCTGTGAATCATATGAGGAAAACATGAACTGCAATAGGGTGGTTGAACAGCCTTCTTTCAACACAGAGGCATACAACCCTGAACCCTCAATGAACTATCAAACAGCAGAGAATCCTGTGTAGCAGATTGCCCTCAGTCTACCTTATAAAAGGCTTGATCTAATTTACAGCAATTTGAGAATATTTCCAGACAATTGTGAAAGAATGTAAAAAAATGCCATATTAGGTCAGCCCAAAGATCCATCAAACCCAACATCCAGACTCTAACAATGGCCAATCCAGGTCACAAGTACGCTGCAAGATGTCAGCCTAGATCCACCCTTTGTTCTGTACACCCAGAGATAAGCAGTGGCTTTCTCAAGTCTACCTGGCTAAAAGTGGTTTATGGACTTTTCCTCCTGGAGCTTCTCTAAGCTTTTTTGAATTCAGTTATATTAACTGCTTTCAGTCTATCTCACGGTGGAATATGTTAGCTTTGGGAAATGTGCATCAGTGATGTCTTTGTGTTTTGTTCCGTATAAGAGGAAATCCATTTCATTTTTTATTTTGCCAGTGTTGCAGTACATTCCAAATTTGGGTTCTTGGCAGTAGCATTTATTGCGTCCAAGCGACCCCCGCAATGCGGGGCGGGGGGGGGGGGCATGCAGAAAGGGAGCAGCAATAAGGCAGCACAGCAAACTTACATGATTATCTCTGCCATGTTGCCTCTGCTCTTGTAAGGTTGGTGCAGGCCCAGTGGGGACAGGTGGGGAACAGTCACCGGGCATGTGGCAGACTTACAAAGAGTGGAGGCAGTGTGGTAAAGATGATATATTAAGTTCACCAGTGCCACTGCATGGGGAAGAGAGCCTGCATGGGGAGGGGGCTGTTGCACAAGGGGGTCTCACATTGGAGGTTGCTCTTACCACAACAATGAGAGTCCATTTGCAAAGTTTTGCTTGGGAGTCCCACATTGGAACTTAAATCCCTGGTTCTTGGGATTCTCAGTACAATTTTTTTCTTCAAATTTCAGTTTCTATTTTGTGGACCCTTTTTTCTCTATTTGGCGATGGTCTGTTTGTGATTTATTTATTTGTGTGCTTTTCTATACCGCCCCTTCCAGAGATCAGAGGCGGTTTACAGAGAACTTTTAAAACAATATAACAAAAACATTGAAATATTGCATTACATAGAACATTAATGGCACATAGTAACTATATTACAGGGAAACAGAGAAACTATATTACAGGGATTTGTGTGTGTGACCAAGATCTTAGCATGTCATTTCTATGTAGCAATCCCACTTGTTCTATATTTCCAGTACGAGATGTATTGATGTTCAGTGAGATGTATTGCTTTAATATTTGTAGAGTTGCCTTTTGATAGGTGCTGTGTGAGTTCTGGTACTACTGTTATGATATGGCAGGTTTACTGTAGTCTCTTAGTGGTCTTTTTACAGGGATTTGTAATAATTTGTAATGTACCTGGCACATGGCTGGCCTTATTTATTTATTTATTTATTTAACAGTTTCTTCTATACCACCCCTTCCAGAGATCAAGGGCGGTTTACATTGAACAGTGAACAAAAATTTGTATACTTCTGTATACTTTACATGGAACATGGCCTTAGAGTTGTTTCAAGGTGTTGGTGCTCTTGGAGAGCATCAAGCTTTACACCTCCCCTGGCTGTGAAAATCTATTATTTAGCTTAGAATGCCCCACTTTTGCTGCCCTCTAGAAGTTGCCTCCTTGAGTAGCCACCTAATTTGTCTCTAGTTTGTCTAGTGATTGGGCCGGCCCTGATCTGGCAGTTGGCACTGGAGAGTAGCCATGTAGAAATCTGGTAGTCTTTTTCTAATTCTACATATAAATGATGTTCAGACACTCGTACACTCTTTAAGCTATTGTTGGGACAAAATAGAGGTCTGTGAAGGGCTCCATTGGAATCGACAGGGGAGGGGGGGCAGTAAAGTAATTACTTGCACAGGGCATCAAAAAAGGAAGCACCAGCCCTGGTTGCCCATTCTCTCCAGGGCAGGAGAAGAGCCACTCAGGGTCCTGTCCAAACTTTCCTTGGTGGAGAAGGCTTAGGGATAATGAGGTGGGTGAAGTCTACCCTCCTTGGGGGGCTCATATCTACTGTTTTCCTTCCTTCTTTTTCCTGCAGATCTTGGAAAATAATGCAGTATGGTCAACCACCAGCAAATGCAGAGAAGCTGGGCCATAAAAAAGATAAGCTAGAGAGAGGAAGGGAAGAGAAAAGAGTGCAAGTAGAGGGGGCAAGAGAATGGAGGGGCAACAGGAGTAAAGAACCTTTTCTCTGTATTTAGGCACATGCAGACACACATCCTTTGCCTTCCTGCCCCCTCCATAATCCTCCTCTTACTTCCTGTTAATCTCCCCCCACAGGTTTCATCCTGACTTCTTATCAATCATCCAACTCCTACCACACCCAATCACCCCTCAACTACACCCACCATCCCATACACCTTCTGAGACTACACATTCCCACAGACACATCCCACTCTGCCCATACATGCAAATATACATAGCACATCTGTCACACACATATACCCATTACATATCCCCTTTCCCTAACTACACAGCTGCTACCAGCTCACTGATACACTCTCTATGGTGTGTGTTCCCACCTTCTCATACACACAGATATGGAGAAAGGAGAAATGTGACATTGTGTCATACTATAGGTGTGCACTTTCAACTTGTGTAAAGCATGGAATACATCTGGTCTGTGCGTCCAAAATATATTTTATTTCTCTCCTTCCTCTTGTTGACCTTTTCCCCTCAACTCAATTCCCTTGCCTTACTCTCTACCTTATCCCTTTCCCTTTGCCACCCCCCATAGTTGCAACCTGGATTGGCCCCTGTTGGAAATAGGATGCTGGGCTTTAAGGACCCTTGGTCTGATCCAGTATGGCATATTTATGTTCTTACATTCCTTTTCTCTCCTCCAAGTTTTTATTCTCATACTTAGTCCAAAATTCCTCACTCAGTCTGAGTCCATCCTTTTCCTTTCAAGGTATCTTATTTCCCATCTTTATTTCCCTTCTCCTTTAGCCCCCCTCTTCTTGCTCTCTATATTATTTCTCTTTTGCTCAGTTCCTGGATTCCACCTCTCATCACTAGGCTATTTCTTCTGTCAGTCATCATTCTTCCCTCATTACTCTTATAGCTCTCCAAAATCTTTTAGTCCCCACACAACCCTACCCAATTTATCTCCCCCTTCTTATCCATGCTCTTTTCTGAATTCCTGGGTCACTGCTGTCTCCTTTCCAGACATCCCTTTCTTTCTATACTATATCTCAGATCCTGCTAACTCCTTCACCAATCAACACTCTATATTTGGAAAAACGTAGAGAAGCTAGCAAAGTAGTCAGGAAAACAAAGATTCAAAAAGCTAATGCAACAAAATGGGGAGATAAGACATTTTTCAGATATATTAGTGAGAAGAGGAAGGGCAAAAGTGGTATTGTCAGACTCAAGGGTGAAGGGGAAGAATATGTAGAAGCTGATGAGGATAAAGCGGAATTGCTTAACAAATATTTCTGTTCTGTGTTCACAGATGAAGAACCAGGAGCAGGACCTCAGAAAACACCCACAAACAGGAACAGAAGTAAGAGGCATCTTGAACAATTTTCAGAAGACTGTGTTTGTGAGAAACTAGCTAAACTTAAAATAAACAAAGCGATGTGACCGGAAGGGATACACTCTAGAATACTGAGGGAACTTGGGGATGTTCTAGCAGCTCTACTGGCTGACTTTTTCAATGCCTCATTGGAGTCGGGAGTGGTGCCAAAGGACTGGAGAGAGGCTCATGTGGTGCCTTTACACAAAACCGGAAGTAAAGATGTGGTTGAAAACTACAGGCCGGTTAGTTTAACTTCGGTGGTGAGTAAATTATTGGAAACGCTGCTGAAAGAGAAAATAGTGAGGCTTCTGGAGTCCAGCAGATTACAGGATCCGAGGCAGCATGGATTCATGAGAGGCAGGTCTTGTCAGACAAATCTGATTGATTTCTTTGACTGGGTGACCAGGGAGTTGGACCGAGGGAGAGCCCTAGATGTGGTGTATTTAGATTTCAGTAAAGCCTTTGACACCGTTCCTCACAGGCAACTTATAAACAAACTGAGCACCCTAGGGATGGACCCTAAAGTTACTGCTTGGGTTTGAAATTGGTTGAATGGGAGGCGACAAAGGGTACAGTTAAAGGGAGCTCAATCTGAGGAGAAGGAAGTTACCAGTGGTGTGCCCCAGGGATCTGTCCTTGGTCCGATTCTTTTTAACATCTTTGTTAGTGATATAGTGGAAGGGCTGTCGGGTAAGGTTTGCCTCTTTGCGGATGATATCAAAATCTGCAATAGAGTAGACACCCAGGAAGTGGAGATAACATGAGGAGGGATCTAGCCAAGCTTGAAGAATGGTCTAGAATTTGGCAGCTGAGATTTAATGTATAGGGGGTGAAGTACTTTTGTCCACTAAAGAAGAGCGGGACCTAGGCGTGATTGTGTCTGATGATCTTAAAGTAGCTAAACAGGTAGAAAAGGTGACAGCAAAAGCTAGAAGGATGCTTGGTTGCATAGGAGAGGAATGGCCAGCAGGAGAAAGGAGGTGATAGTGCCTCTGTATAAGTCTTTGGTGCGACCTCATTTGGAGTATTGTGTGCAATTCTGGAGACCGCACCTTCAAAAGGATATAAACAGGCTGGAGTCAATATAGAGGGTGGCTACTAAAATGGTTAGTGGTCTTCATTATAAAGCATATGAGGACAGACTTAAGGATCTTAATATGTACACCTTAGAGGAAAGGCGGGATAGAGGTGATATGAGTGAGATGTTTAAATACCTCCGTGGCATAAATGCACTGGAGGAGAACCTCTTTTGATTGAAAGCAAGCTCTGCTATGAGGGGACATGGGATGATGGTGAAAGAGGATAGATATGCGGAAATATTTCTTTATGGAAAGAGTGGTGGATCCGTGGAATAGTCTCCCAGTGGAGGTGGTAGAAATGAGGACAGTAACTGAAGTACCTTGCCCCAACCACTAGGCTACTCCTCCACTAGGAGTGGAGGAGTAGCCTAGTGGTTGGGGCAAGGTACTTCAGGCCGGAAGGTCGGTGGTTCAAATCCCACTAGAGGACAGCAACCTTGGGCTGGAAGGACTGGGGTTTCTAGTCCCATAGGTGCTCCTTGTGGTCTTGGGCAAGCAACTTAACCCTCCATAGCCCAAGTTCCCTTTAAAATAGTTATCTCCAAGTTATAATGCCCTGTTCAATGTAATTTCAGTTTGTTCAATGTAAACCGCACTGATGCAGAATAGCGCGGTATATAAGAGAATGTAAATAAATAAATAAATAAATAAAAAAGCATGGGACCAACACAGAGGATCTCTAAAGGAAAAAAGGGGACTGTTGTAGGGGTTAATATGGAAGACAGACTAGATAGGCCACGTGGTCTTTTTCTGTCTTCATGTTTCTATGTAACACTCATCTCTTCAAATCCAAGCTCCTTCTCTTGCTACCCTGAGTTCCTAACTTATTTTGCCACACCATCCCCAAATTCCTGCTTTTCCAATAAACTTCCCAGTCCCTACTCAAAATCCCCCAATATGTGTTTATTTTTATGTCAAATGTGTTACTCTAATCCTCTGAGAATTTACAGATTGGTGGAATGTAAATTTGTATGTATAAATAAATAAATACATAAATATGAATCCTACCTTCCCCTTAATTCTACCCCTCAATATGCGCTTCCTGTCTCCCCCTTCCCCCTTAATTCCTTATTCCCCCAACACACATTTCTTGTCTCCCACTTAATTTCTCCCAACACGTGCTTCTCCAGTGAATGCCTCCTGCTTTCCCTTACTTCACCTGCTTCCCCCAGAATCACCCCAACATGCACCCCCTACCTCCCTTCTTGCTCTTCTTTTCTCTCAAATGAATAGCCCTAACCCGTTTAGCCTTTTTTTATAATGGGAGTATTCTATCTCCTTTATCATTTTCGTCTGGCTTCTTTAAACCATTTCTAATTCCACTATATCTTTTTTGAAATGGGGAAACCAAACCTGCACCCAATACAGAAGGTGCAGTCACACCAGTGAACTACATAGAGGCAGTATGATATTTTCAGCTTTGTTTTCCATTCCCATATGTTTAGTTCCTAAAATTTGATTTGCTTTTTTGGCAGCTGCAGCACACTGGGCTGGAAATTTCAACATATTGTCCACAGTGTCTCCATAATGTCTTTTCTTGGATATTTTCCTACCTCTAGCTGAAATTACATTTCCCCATGTGCATCCTTTGGCACTTGTCCAAAGTAAAATTCATTAAATTTCTGCCATTTCAATGTCCACCCGGTCTCCTAGTCTCACAAGATCCTTCTGCGAATCCTTGCAAACCTCTGCCATGTTAATGATTAAATAATTTTGTCAACCACAAATTTGATCACATCACACTTATCTCCACATCATCATGGATAATACACTGAAACCCTCTGCCCAGTGTGCAGCAGTAGCCGCCAAGAAACCAATAGAATCATAAGAAAATGAATGGAGAATATTATAATGTCTCTGTATCGCTCGATGGTGTGACCGCACCTTGAATATTGTATGCATTTCTGGTCGCTAATTCTTAAAAAGTGGAATTTAAAAAGGTATAGAAAAGAACAACCCAAATGACAAAAGGGGATGGAAGGATACCCCTGCAAGGAAAGGCTTAAAAGGTTAGGGCTCTTTAACTTGGAGAAAAGATGGCCGAGGAGAGATATGACAGAGGTCTATAAAATAATGAATAGAGTGGAACAGGTAAACATAGATCAGTCGTTTACTCCTTCAAAAAGTAGAAAGAGTAGGAGACACTCAATGAAGCTACAATGTAGCACATTTAAGGCTAATCGGATAAAATATGTTTTTCACTTAACACTTAATCAACTCTGGAATTCATTACCAGAGGATGTAATAAAAGATGTTAGTGTAACTGTGTTTAAAAGAGATTTGGACAAGTTCCTAGAAAAAATGTCCATAAACTATGAGGACCAGGGCCATCCACTGTTTACCCCAGGGATAAGCAGCATGGAATCTGTGTACCTTTTTGCAAGCCTGACAGGTACTTGTGACCTGGACTGGCCGCTGCTGGAAACACAACACTGGGCTGATGGACCCTTCTTCTGATCCAGTATGACGTATCTTATGTTCTTATATTTATGACTATGTTAAAGAGCAAGGTTCCAGTACAGACCCTTAGGGCACTTCACTAGTGTACTGCCGTCACAGTTTGTGTGTGGATGTGTTTAATTGTATTTTATACTGAGCTGCAGCCCTTCAATTCATCATCCATCCTTCCATCATTTTCAACATCTTGCACATTCATTTAGCATTCAACTTACAACAGCCACCCCTGCTCTAGTTGTCAGTATCTAGTCTTTCATTCGATCCTACACTCACCCTGTCGGAGCAGTTGATTCAGACAGACCCACCTTGCATGCTGAACTAGAAACAGTGCTGCATCTTCAATGCAGCTATCACAGCAAGTGCTTTATTCTACTTATTGTAATAACCATTTAGAAAGGAAGAGACTATAGGGTATGTTTACAAAATAGCGCTAGTGGCTGTCGTGCCAAATATGTGCCACGGCCCCATTGAATAAAATGGAGCCGCAACACACATTCCGCACGGTAGCCGCTATTGCTGCTTCGTAAACAGACCCCTAAGTCTTTCCTTCATATGCAGAATTGGTATAACTAATTGTGGAATATTGTACTGCACATGCAATGTGGAAATAGGACACTGAAAAGATGAGATGAATGATTTCACTAGGGTAATATAAAGTAAAAAATCAGGGAGGACTGCTGGACTCCGCCCTTTATAGTTCTTGTGTAATCATCACAATCCCTGCCTTTGGGAGCCTACCAGTGATATCACTGGCCTCAAGAAGTGCGGATGAGGACTGCTGGACTGCCCATTACTTCACTTGTGTGACCATCGTGATTCAGGCACGTGGGAACCAACCCAGGTGATATCAGAAAGGAGGCCTATAAGACCAGCAGCTCAGCCATAGGACGTGGCCGCGAGCATGTGCCATATGGGTGCGTGCCTGAAGGGGCAAGTCCAATGAGCAGGACACACCCCTTTGAAGGCCCTGTGGAGCTCAGAGGAGCACAATCAGGAGACTCTTTGGGCCTATGGGGTCAAAAAGAAAGAGGAGAGATTGACTGGTTGGGAAGAAATTAGTTAAAGTTGTGGACCTCGTAGATCAGCATTTGAAGGTGACATCTCAGAAGAGTGAATTGGGGTCATTGGTGAGTAGAGTCCCCTATTGAGGTTTCATATATAATGTATGATATGACCCCACTCGGCTCTTCTGGTGAATGTGACATAACTGTGAAGGCCTCCCTTGAGAATGGTAAGCTGTCACCGCTTCTCTCACTTTCTTAAGAAAGTGGATGGTCATTATTAACATCTCCAGGCAGGAGAAAGGAGTGCTTCTGCTCCCTAAAGCAGTTCAACTGTCATCCTTTTCTACTGCTGTGGCTGTATTTGCTAAAAAGGACATAGCACTTAAAGACATATGGGAAGACGCTACTGCAAGGGGCGGAGCCGGATGGTGGGCAAGATGGCTGCGTAAGACTTGAGCTTCCACAGATCCCGGCAAGATTTTTATATCGCCACCTTCTTCCCTCGCTAAACCAGGACTGGAAAAGGCAGTAGGTTATTGCAACATGACCAACAGCAAGCCTGTGTGGCTGGATTTTCCCTCGGGAGCAAGCGCGGGTGCGAAAAGAATGAAAGCAGACTTTCCATCCCTGCACAAAATGGCCGCAAACCAGGAAACTGCAGAGGGCTTTCAAGAGCTCCTGCAGGAGATTAGAGCAGTGAATACGTTGGTAACAAGAAACAGAGATACTCTTACCTCAGTGCAAGAGTAAATGCTAGAACTTAAAACCCAAATGGCATTATTAACTACCAGAATTGAGTGCATAGACTGTACATTGTGAGTGTATGAAGAAAAACTGAAACAAGTTCCTATAAACACTAAACAGATTGGGCAATTAGAGTGGAGCCTCGAGGATCTCAATAATCCCAATAGCAGGAACAATGTCCATTTCCTGGTCATCCTAGAGGGATCAGAAGATACAAACATGGTGCAGTTCTTGGAAGCCCTATTGCCAAAATTGCTCCATACAGAATTTGAAAAATTGCTGGAAATTGAGAGGGCACACAGGATTCCAACTCATCTGGCATCAAATAGACAACAACCTAGACCAATCATATTTAAGGTTTTACAGTACCAGCATGCTCTCCAGATAACGAACGTAACTAAATCCTCCAAAGAGATATTGTTTGAAGGCAGGAAGGTGTTCTTCTACCCAGACTTCCATAAAACAACATTCAAATGGTGGGAGTTATTTCTAGCGTTTCATCCGCGGTTGCAGCAACTTCAAGCCCGGTACGGCCTGTTTTTCCCGGCGCGCTTTATGGGTCACAATTCATAACCAAACTAAAACCTTTGAAGACCCGGATAAACTGAAAGTTTTTCTGGAAGAGAAGGAATCAGCGGTGATGACCTGCCTACATAGTGATTAAGAAGTATACATGGTTGGCATGGGAAGTGCAAAATGATGGTCCTGTCCTAGACATCTGTTAAACATGTTATGGGAGTATAATCCAAGTAAATATCGGTTTAGTGGACTGTTTAAGAATGTTTTGTTTTCTCTTTTCCATCTCTGGCTATTACGGGTAAAGCTGAGTTTCAATAGCAGGTCTTATAAGGAAAAGGGTAATATCTGCAAAGGTCTGGCAGCACTCAAAGTATTGTAGTTAGCATCAGTTTGCTGTTGACTAGTAAGCACTATTCTATCTATATGGGAGTTACACCGTCCCCGCTGAATTTTCTTGCCCTCATGGTCTTGCATTGTTCCTCATTGTGCTGTAGAACATATGGCCAGACTTTGGACCTATCTGTGATGGCCAGGGATGGTTAAAGGTGGTGGTAAGAGGTCAGCTCCACGGGCTAACCATGGTCTTGTGGGTATTGTAAGCAGGGGAGGGAGTGGGGATAACAGATAGCATTCATTGGGTGGGTCTGGAACGGTCCTTTTAATCATCACTGGCTCATCCAGTTTTATTGTTCCTTGTTATAAGGGAAGGGGTGACTCTCTGGGAACATTTATCAGGGTATTGTTTTGTTGGCATTATAAAAATGGTTCTAGCCCGAAGAGTGTCCTAATTTTACAATACCTAATGTATCTACTCCTGAATGTTAGTTTTATTACTTTACGTCATGGGGGGCTAGCACTTTCTTATCTTTGAGTGTTAAGGGCATTATAAACTTGATCAAAAGAAAAAAAATTCAAACTTACTGCCAAAAGGCAAAAGCAGACATAATATACCTTCAAGAGACTCATTTGAACTCAGTAGAAACAGCAAAATTGGGCTTGGGTAGATTTATGGTGGCAGCACACTCCAGCATGCAATTAAAAAAATGGGGTAGCCATTTTGATTCATAAATCTTTACACCCAATTATTGGTCATATTAGGGCGGACACTAAAGGCAGATGGGCCAAGGTTAACATTCAATTAGATAGTACTCACTTATCATTAATTAATATTTATGCCCTGAACACCAATGCACCAATGTTCTTTCATAAAGTGGCAAGTGAACTAGCAGAAGACCCCTCCTATTTTACAGTTTTGGGGGAGATTTCAATTTGATACTTGACCCGCTCTTGGACAGACAATCCCAGTGTCAGCATAGACATATTAAAGCCTCCACTGCAGTTGCTGCTTTAATGCATAAGAACATAAGATATGCCATACTGGGTCAGACCAAGGTCCATCAAGCCCAGTATTCTGTTTCCAACAGTGGCCAATCTAGGTCACATGTACTGTAGTACTGCAGACTCTCTGCAGGCAGAAGAAAATGTTTTAAACTCAGAAAAAAGAGGCAGACACCGGCTGCAGCATCACGAGGAGCCATATAGGGGGAGCAAGAGGGACCTCTGGAGGACTGAGGAACCACGCCCTAGAGCCAATGATGCAATACCGGCCTGCACCCAATCCAGAAAGGGAAGGATTCCTTTTAAAAAGTCCAGATGACTGGAGAAAGTCAGACTGGCAGGGAGTTGTGCAAGGAGTTCCAGTTCCAGATTCGCATGGAGATCCAGATCCAGGAAGGAAGCTAACTTTGGAAGGAGAAAGGAGAGCTTTCCGGGAAGGAGAGGAGGACCCAGGAATAGGAGTCCTAACAGATGGAACCGGCCTAGCAGACTCAGCAGAGCCAGGTGAAGAAACTTGCTTTAGATATCTCAAAAGGGGAGAGGACACACTTTCCAGGAGGGAAAGATACCGTGTGGAAGCTAACCCTGGAAGGAGAAGGACTGTATCAGAGAGTCCAAGGCCTGAGTTTGGCAAGGGCCAGCAACTGTTGAAAGGCACAACAGGGAGTAACCCGGAAAGAGGTGAAAGAGGAATATTGAAAGGCAACTTTCAAGGCCCTGGGAGAAAGAAGCTGTGGTGCAACTGCGGCTTAACCCCAGCAGAAGGCCGACCTGAGAACCGGAGGCCTACCTGGGTGCCAGAGAAGCCAAGCCCCAGCAGGAACAGGCCTCAGCCCTCACCTCACTGTGATAACCTTAGAAGAAAAGGTAATTACTATCTCACTGACTATGATTTTATGAATGCTGTGACGCAGAAGGAGCAGGGCACTGGAGAATGTTGTCCTTCTAGATGCATTCATGCTACAAAATACAAACCTGTACCAAACAGGAGACTTTCTAGAGAAGGAACAGTGTGCAGGAGAGACTGTCCACATGCTAAAAGTGTACAAAGCAAAGGCTTACCTTTAGATGCTGAACATTGGGGCATCATACAAGCATTATACAAAAAGCCTGAAGGAGAGCCCCTAGACATTCCAGACTGCGAGCCAATGCAGGTGGAATTCCCGGATGATCTCTCGGACCTCCCGATGGATTGTAGCTATTGCCTGGCCGAATGAATTGAGCCCTTAGCGGAGGAATAGCTGTGGCCTGGGGTAAAGTTTGATTCTGTACTTCGTTTGGTATTGCTGTGAAGTTAACAGGTTTTCTTCAGTTCAGGTTTCTTTTTCTTTTAACCTGGAGCAAGGACATTCTTTTGTGTTGATGTAAGCTGTGCTATTTGAACCTATTTGCAACACGGGAAATAAAAGCCTTAATTTTTCTCTACCCTCGGACTGTGATATTCTTGGGAGCTTTTAGTTACACAGAAGGCTACCAGGACTATAAAAACCTGGGCCCTGTAATTGAGCTAAACTCCTCCACAAACAAACTTTGCATGTCCAATCCCCTTTCTGCTGTGACCCGCCATTGCCACCAGGGGGGCGGTGTGACAGTACCTAGCAGTTTCCCCAAGAGACACAAATGCAATCTTTTGGTCTGATAGATATCTGGAGGCTTTTGCATCCCACAGAAAAAGACTTTACTTTTTTCTCATTGCTGCATAATTCCCACTCCCGCATTGATTTTTTTCTCTTATCAAAAGCAATGGCCAACAATACCCTGTCAGTTGAAATTCACAGTACCCATATATATGATCATGCCACAATTTCCTTTAAATATTCTTTTAAGTTGAATGAATCTGGACGTGTGGCATGGTCTTTTAACAGATCTTTGTTAAGGAACGAAATATTTTGGGAGAAGGTGCGGGAGGCTATCAAAAATTACTTTGAAATAAATTCTCCATCTGAAACTTCTGGTTGGGCATGGTGGGAAGCCTTTAAAGCTTCCATTAGGGTGACAATCACTAGCCATTATATTTACATAAACTGACAATGACAAGCTAAACAAAAAATGTTAGAGGAACAAATCCAAGCAGGGGAAAGACTCTTGCAACGTAAATAAGACCCAAGCATTTTAATAAGGCTCCAATGCTTACGATATAGGTATAATGCTCTGCTAACTGCGGAAACTCTGGCCTATGACCAAAGAGGTCAAATTAAATACTACATAGAAAAGAATAAGGCTGGTCAGCTTCTTACTAACATGCTTAAAGCCAAACCCATGGCATCAAAAATCGTCTCTATCATAGATGATCAAGGACATCGGTCGGATAGCGATAAGGCTATAGTAGAAGCTTTTAGATCCTTCTATGCGAAACTCTACTTAGTAGAAGTAAAGGCAAGCAAGGAGGATTTCACACAGCTTACACAATATCTAGAGCAACCGGTAGTACCTGAAGCAACCAAAAAATATCTGGATTGAGCAATCACATGTGAAGAAATTCATGCCGTTCTAGTATCTATGCAAATGGGTAAAGCCACTGGACCTGATGGCCTACCAGTAGAATTCTACAGCACTTTTAATCAGGACCTATCCCCTTACCTGCTTCAGTATTTTGAGATGGTGCAGCAGCATCCAATGTATTTATGATCCTTTACAGATGCAACTATAACTACAACCATACCTGGAACAATAACTACCTGAAATGCAAGCAGGGTTTAGGAAAGGGCGAGGAATGAGAGACATCATTGTGGATGTGAGATGGATCCTTGAAAATACTAAAGAATACCAAAAGGATATCAATTTGTGCTTTATCGACTATAGCAAGGCTTTTGACTCTGTAAACCATAAGAAACTCTGGGCCACATTAAGAAGCATGGGTATACCAGAACACCTGATTGTTCTCTTGCACAATCTGTACATTGATCAAGAAGCAACAGTTCAAACGGAACAAGGAGAAACAGAATGGTTTAAAATAAGCAAAGGTATAAGACAAGGCTGCATACTTTTCTCCTACCTGTTTAATTTCTATGCAGAACAAATCATCAGAGAAGCAGGATTGTATGAAGACAACAGAGGTGTGAAAATTGGTGGAAGACTCATCAACAACCTTCGCTATGCTGATGATACCACATTACTGGCTGAAAGTAAAGATGATCTGAAACATTTGCTTCTCATGATCAAAGAACATAATCATAAAATGGGCCTGCACCTTAATGTAAAGAAGACAAAGATCATGACAACTGGCAAAATCAACAAGTTCATCGTTGAAGGAGAAGAAATTGAAATTGTGAACAACTTTAACCTACTTGGATTAACTATCAATAAAGAAGCAACAAGCAGTCAAGAAATCCGACGATGCATTGCTCTTGACAGAATGGCTATGAAAGACCTAGACATGATTCTCAAGAGCAGAGATGTCTCTCTCCATACAAAGATTCAACTCGTTCAAGCCATGGTATTTTCAATAACATCATATGGATGCGAAAGCTGGACAGTGAAAAAGATAGACAGGAAGAAAATTGATGTCTTTGAATTATGGTGCTGGCGGTGAGTACTAAGTATATCATGGACTGCCCGAAGAACAAACCAGTCAGTACTAGAGGAGATCAAACCTAAGTTTTCTTTAGAAGCTCAGATGACTTTGACTTTCATACTTTGGATACATCATGCGAAGAGAGAGATCATTAGAGAAAGACATCATTCTTGGCAAGATAGAAGGTCAATGCAAAAGAGGAAGGCCAGCAATGAGATGGATCGATACAATAACAGCAGCTAAGCGTACCAGTCTGTCAACAATGAGCCGCCTGATTGCAGACTAAACACAATTTAGGACAACTATCCAGAGGGTCGCCCTGAGTCGACATAGACTCGATGGCACTTAACAACAACAACAACAACAGATGCAAAAATAATAGTTTTGGAAAAACCAGGTAGAGATCCATAGAAAGTTGGAAATTACCAACCCATCTCATTATTAAACGCAGATTACAAAATCTACTCAACTATTTTAGCAAACAGACTTGCAAAAGTTGTCCCTCAGTTAATCCATCCTGACCAATGTGGTTTTATTGCAGGAGGGTCTACTGCAGGTAATGCCAGACTTCTCTGTCATGTGTTAGAAGTGTCAAGCAACCTTAACACTCCCTGTGTAGGTTTGTCCCTTGATGTGGAAAAAGTGTTTGATAGACTGGAGTGGTCCTTTTTATTTTTGGTATTGCAGTGGTTTGGATTTGGGGATAAATTCATTGACATAATCAGAATCCTATATCAAAATCCAATGGCTAAGATTATAGCATTCACAAACCTTTTCATTGAGCAGGGGCATCCGACAGGGTTGCCCCCTTTCACCACTCCTTTTTAATTTAGCTCTAGAACCTTTGGCCACTTTACTTAGACAATTTTGTGAGATTCAAGGAATAGAGATAGGAAAGGTACACATGACGCTTTCGGCATATGCAGACAACCTTCTGCTGTTTTTCCAGCCTCATTCTATTTTGCAGGCCTTGAGCCTGATTGATCAACTGTCAGGCTAAAAAATCAACTAGTCTAAATCAGTTGCATTCCCACTCAACTCATTAACTAATAGAGGCATGATAGCCGCCTTTCCCTTTACCTTGAAGACACAGGCAATAAAATATTTAGGAGTGTATTATTCTGCATCTTCAGAAGACACCTTGAAGACCAACATTAAAGAGATTTTTGATATGATTAAAGTCTTTACTCTAAATTGGTCACTGCTCCATCTCTCGTGGTGGGGCAGGCTGGAATCTGTAAAAATGGCTCTTACCTCCAAAATTAATTACATATTGGAAATGCTTCCTTTCCCCTCTCCAGTAAATTTTTACAAGTCTATTGAAAAAATGCTCAATGTTCAATGTATTTGTGGGTGATATTGCTGAAAGACTGAATGGAAAAGTCTGTCTTTTTGCAGATGACACGGAAATTAGCAAGAGTCGACTCCCCCGAGGGAGTGGTTTATATGAGGAAAGATCTACAAAAGCTGGAAGAATGGTCTAATGCTTGGCAATTAAGATTTAATGCAAAGAAGTGCAGTGGCATGTACTTGGGTAGCAGAAATCCAAGGGAAATGTACGCAATAGGGGGCGAGAGGTTGGTGTGCACGGATAAGGAGAAATACCTTGGTGTGATTATTTCTGTAAATCTCAAGGTGGCAAAACAGTGCGACAAGGCGGTGGCAAAAGCCAGGAGGATGTTGGGTTGCATACAAAGAGGAATTACCAGCAGAAAGGAAGAGGTACTAATGTTACTGTATAAGTCACTGGTGAGGTCTCACTTGGAATACTGTGTTCAGTTTTGGAGATCGTATCTTGCAAAGGATGTAAAAAGACTGGAAACTGTTCAGAGGAAGGTGACCAAAATGATTTGGAGCCTGCATCTGAAGCTTTATGAGAAGAGACTTGAAGACCTAAATATGTACACTCTGGAGGAGAAGAGGGATAAGGGAGATATGATTCAGACCTTTAAATACTTAAAGAGAAATAATGAACAAACAAATCTCTTCCAAAGACGGGGAAGCTGTAAAACCAGAGGGCATAACATGAAGCTGCAAGGTGGTAAATTGAAAGGCAATGTCAGGAAATACTTTTTCACTGAAAGGGTGGTGGATGCTTGGAATGCCCTCCCGATGGAAGTGGTGGGGGCAAACGTAGTGACGGAATTCAAAATGGCATGGGACAGACACAGTGGATTCCTTTACAGCAACAGGATAAAATCAAAATAAACTGAACCGTCTAATTTCTCAACAAATAGGTGTGTCCTACATAGAGCGGTGGGTTCACCCCTAAACAAGACATGGGGAGGGGTGGCCTGCACAGAGTGGCAGGTGCACCTACTCCTGCCATCTTACTGGGCAGACAAGATGGACCATACTCGTCTTTATCTGCTGTCATTTACTATGTTACTATGAAATGGGTGGAACCTACACATCCACATAGGAGCCCAGTTTGGCTGTTGATTGAAGAATAAATGACTACCCCATTTCCATTACATCTGTTGATGGGTATGCGGCATCTCAATCACTCTAGTACAAATAAGATAGTTACTGTCAATCAAGATGCTTTCCAAGCCCTTGCTCTTTTACTTAAGTCGGAAACCCATCTTTTTTCTCCATGCCATTGTGGTATAAGTCACTATTCAAAACTCAGAATAACACCTTTGCCTGGCACACATGGTATTCATGTGAAATTTGGACCCTCAGTCACCTATTAGAGGGCTCTATATGGAAACCATTCCACAAATTGCAGTCAGAATTTGGCCTTCCCTCCACCAGTCAAATTCAATGGCTGTTGTTGAAACATTGTATTGCCTCCTCTAAGGTAGACATAAAGACACTAGTCCAGGAGTGGATTTTTCAGGAAAAGATTAAAGAAATAGGATGCAACAAAGGCATAGTTTCCAGACTTTATTCCAGGACCATTCCCTATGCTATCCCACTGGGTTGGGAAAGACATGGGAATGTGAACTGTCCATATCTTCCTCTTCACAACAATTGTCATATGTCTGGGGCCCCCTAATAAGAACGACTAAATCAGTTGCCATCACACAATCCCTGTATTTTTTAGCTAATCAAACATATGTCACGCCAATTTGTTTAACCCAAAAGTAGCTAATAAATGCTGGTTTTGCTGCACAGGTGTAGGTACATTTGCGCATCTGATATTTGAATGTCCTAACATTCAACATTTCTGGAGCAGGGTCTGGAAAAGAATACAATCAATATTGCACTTCAAGGCACCCATACCTTGGCCAATTGTCGTTTTGAGATCCTCGGCACAGCCTCCCATAGTAGCTAAGGAACACACCTTTCTGTTAAACTTTATGCTCGGAGTAGCCTTGAAAGTAGTAATCTCCAACTGGAAAGCCTCTGCACCACCGGACTGGCTTGTTTGGTGGAATTTGGTATGCCTATACTCTAAATACGAAAGAACTCATGAGCTCCTATACCGGACAGGTAGAACCGGTACGCATAAAAGGAGAGGAATAATAGAGGAAAAATGGAAACCTTTAGATAGTTATGCTGTAAGTGCTCACATACGTGCTGACGACCAAAGGGATTGCATTCAGCTGTTCAGCAATAAGGTAGTAAATAGCTAGCCTGAGTTATATTTAAAGATGCTTGGTGCTGAGCATCGAGGGTTTTGGGGTTAGAGAACTTATGTTGATATTGACTTTGTTTCCCAGAGAGTCAGGGGACGGGGACATAGGGGAGTTATTATTGTGGTAAATATTGTTTTTTTTTTTATTTTGGTTGTATTTGTATTTGAAAAAGTTAAATAAAATTATTTTAAAAAAAAAATAAAGACATATGGGAAATACAGTAGTATCCCAAACGGATCAGATTTTAGTGTTCTCAACTGAAACAGTTTCTAAACTTGCTGAACATGACTCCAAGCAGGGCCGACCTGTCCATTGTGCAAGAATGTTGTTTGCACAGGGCCCCGCGTTTCAGGGGGCCCTACGCAAACAACATTCTGCATATGCCGATAAATTTAAAAAAAAAAAAAACGTGCTGCCGCTGCCGCCGTAGCAGCAGCAGAATCGAGCATCCCATGGGGCCCCCTCTGCCCGGCAGAGTCCTCCATGCAGCTTCAGCTCCCTACGTGCCGGCTTTCAGAGCCGCGAAGGAAGAGAGCTTCTCCATTGCGGCTCTGTTAAGCCGCTGACGCTGATGGGAAACAGGATTTCCTGTTTCCCATCAGCCCCGCGGGCTTAAACAGAGCCCCCAGAAAGGAAAACTCTCCCTTCGCGGCTCTGAAAAGCCCGCACTGAGGGAGCTGAAGCCACATGGAGGACTCTGCCGGGCAAGGGGGCCCCGCGGGACGCTCAATTCTGCCGCTGTTTTTTTTTTTAAATCTACCTGGGCTATTGGGGGGGCTAAGACTGAAAATGGGGTGATTGGGGGTTTAGGACTGGAAGTGGGCTGATGGCGGGGTAGGACTGATAATGGGCTATGGGGGGCTAGGACTGGTAATGGGCTATGAGGGGCTAGGAATGGAAGTGGGCTTATGGGGGGTTTAGGTCTGGTAATGGGCTATGGGGGGACTAAGACTGAAAATGGGGTGATGGGGGGTTAGGACTGGTAATGGGCTATGGGGGGGGCTAGGACTGGTAATGGGCTGGGGGATTGCTAGGACTGGAAATGGTCTGAGTGAAAGGGGGCTTGAATTACAAATAGCTGATGGGGAGGGGTGCTTGGAATGGAAATGGGCTGTGAGGGGAGGGTGCTAGCACTGGAAATGGGCTGAGTGGGGGGGAGTTAGGGCAGGAAATGGGATGATGTAGGGGCTAGGATAGGACTGGAAATGGGCTGTTGGGGGTGCTAAGATTGGAAATGAGCTGTGGTGGGGGCTTGGATTGAAATTGACTCATGGAGGGGCTAGAACTGGAAGTAGGCTCATGGGGGGCTTGGACTGGAAATGGGATGAGTGGAGGGGAGCTAGGATTTGACATCGGCTGATGGTGGGGCTAGGAAAGGACTAGAAATGGGCTGATGGGGGGCTGGGATTAGAAATGAGCTGATGGAGGGACTCGGATAGGACTGGAAATGGATGGGGGAGCTAGGACTGGAAATGGGCTGATGGTTTGGCTAGGATAGGATTGGAAATGGGCTGATGGGGGCTAGGACTCGAAACGGGCTGATGCGGGGACTAGAAGGGAGTGGATGCTGGGTGGGGCTCGAAATAGAAGGGAGTTGATGTTGGGGGAGGATTAGAATGGGATGGAGCTGGGAGAGTGAAATGGAGAGGGTTAAAATATTTTGTGTGGGAGGGAAGACAAAACTACAATTGGCCGGGTATTGGGAGAGTAAGTGGGGATTGAGGATGGAGGGGTAAAATTTGAGTGGATGAAATAGGAATGAGGAAAGAGAAAAAGGAGAAAGATAAGTATGTTAAAGCAGATGTAGAGAGAGAATGGGAAAAAAAACTAGAAGAGAGAAGAAAGGACAAATGGACAGCAGACAATGGAGAGTTAGCAGAAGACATGAAGAAACCAGAAGAAAGTGGCTGGAGGAATTGCAACTGAAAAAAAATGCACAAAAGGTAGAAAAATATCTCTGTATTTTGAATTTATTAACTGGAATATGTCAGCTCTGGGAAATGTGCATCATTAACGTCTGTGCTTTGTTTAGTACAAGAGGAAATTAATTTATAGTTTTATTTCTGCAGTGTTGTTGTGCATTCCAAGTTTGGCTTTTGGGGTTCCCAGTTTAATTATTGTCTTCCTGTTTCTAAATTGTGATTCCTTGTTTGGTGATGGTCTATTTTCTGCATGTGTAACTGAGCTGAGGTATTCTTTTATGTAATTCCTATTTCACATTACCACTTGTTCTCTTTCCCCAGTAGGTCATGTATTGTTATTCTCTGAAATGTATTGGTTTAATATTTGCAGTGTTGCCTTTTGATAGGTAGAGTATGGTGCTTTGTGAGTTCTGGTAGTGCTGTTACGATATGGAGGGTTTCCAATGGGTTCTAAATGGGCAGTGTTTGTAGTAGTTCGTAATGTGCCTGGTGGTTGCCACTGCATTATAGTAATGTAGAAATCTTTTAGTCTTTCTTTATCCATGCACTCATTAAGAGGCATGTTTACTAAAAGTTAGCATATGGTAACATTATGCAAATATGTATGCAAATGATGCCCCTTATGTAAATGAGGCCCCGCACCCAGTCTCCGCACATGGCCCCACACCCTCCTTGGGCCGCCCCTGACTCCAAGTTGAGTACCTTGGGAAGTGGTTTTGTTAAAATGGAATTATAAGTGGCGACTCTTCAGTTTCCACTTCCTCAGTTTAAAAATTGGTTATTCATAGACAGTGGGATTCTATGAAGAATTCTGCTAGGTCTAAAAGGCTTAATTTTTAAAATTTCCCATATCCATGATATTTGTCCCCTTTATCTTTGTTTCAGAAATATTTAAAATTCTTCATAGGCATTTGCCTCAAATTTCTCCCAATTGATTTTGTATCCAGACATTTCAAAAAATTTCCTGAACCACAACCCTCAAAGCTGGGATAGACACTGCAGATTCAGACAATGAAATTAACATATCAGCATATACAGCTAATTTATATCGAAATCTTCAAATAATAATCCTCTTGAACTGAGGCTCCTACTGAATGGCTAAGAGCAGAGGCTCCAAAGCACAGTTGAAGAGCATATGAGAGAAAAGATAACCCTACCTTATGCCCTTGTCTACTCTAATGGGTTCTGAGAGAATGCTATTAACTATCCATAAACTAAAAGATGAAATGAATCTTAATTGCCAGCCTTAAATTATTTCTATTATAAGAGAGAATTATTTCAAGAAGATTTTTTTTTGTTGGACTCCAAAGTTCTGAACATGTGATAAATACCATCATGACCACTAAATTGAAGTCCCTTTTAATTTAATTAAATTTTTATCCTACAATCCTTAAACAATAATTCTGCATTCACCCTGACACAGCGCTAAATTTTGGATGACTGTATTATTTCATTTCAAACATCCTGCTTTGGGAGATAAATATACTTAGCTTAGTAGAACACTACTTTTCCATCCTCCATCAAAGCTCGTTATTTCACCCAGCAATGAAAGTCAACGAATGGAGCTAACGTCTTCCATCAACATTTGGATTTTTTTTTTTTTTTTTGCCATTTGTCTGCTTTAAATAAGACGAGAACCAAGTTATGAAAAGAAAAACAATAATTCATTAAGGGACTGATTTTATAAGGAATACATAGGATGTTTTGTGCTCGTTGTGCGTGTACGACCCTATTTTAAAGGAAGCATGCATATGCGCTTTAGTCAGTTGCTATTTTGCAAGCAGACGTGTAAGTGCTCATTCACACATCCTTTAAAATACAGATTTACATATGTAACTAGTGTGTAACATTTTGTGTGTATAAATTCAGCCCCATAATGTTGTTTTCTTTGGGGGGAGGGGGGATATTCAGTGGAGGCTTATAAAGCAGCTAGCTTTTGCTGCTGAAGTCTAAGCCCAGATATTCAATGCCATATCTGGCCACCGGCATTGAATATCCAGGTTGCCGCAGAAGCCAGAAACTAATCAGGCAGCAGTGATATTGAGCCGCTGCCCAGTTAGCTTCTGCAGGTAGAGATAGGCCAGCATTTTTCACGCTTTACTTTACCCACATGTTGCTAACTGGGCAGGGACTCAATGTCACTGCTGCCTGGTTAGTGATAGGTGCAGCCTTCACTCCATCCCAGAATGCCCCCTACATGCACTGAAGATAACCGCACAACATCGGGGTATATAGCGGTGGCACCTGCGGATATCCATGGTTAGTGCCTCTGAATATCCAGCTCAGCGGCATTGACACGGTTTATTTATTTATTTAATTTATTTATACTTTTTTTCTATACCGCTTCTTCCAGAGATCAGAGGCGGTTTACAAATAACAAAACGTTAATAATAGCAAGCTATTATTATTATTACAAAGAACAACTGAAGAACATCTTAACTATTTAACTCTTAGCATGGAACAGATGGGACTAGTGGCAAGCAATGCTGCATCCTATAACTAATTACATTCAGTTTACATCAGATAACTATTTACAGATATGGCATCAAATATATCCGTAAGCTGGGTGATCTAGATGGCAATATAATTGTGTAAGAAGTGTGGGTGCGTGCTTTGTCTAGGTAGGATCAGAATATGGTTGTTGGTCAGTGCTGGCCTGTGAATTCTGAACATCATCATGTTGAAGGTTGTAATAGTGCTGAGTAAATAGATAGGTTTTTAGTTCCTTTCTAAATGATTGAAGGTCTTTAATTTCTCTTAATTCAACTGGGAGGCTGTTCCACAATGTGGGTGCGTAGAACGAGTTTGCAAGTCTGTAAATCATGCAAATGCTTTTGAATTCCTCCCCCCCCCCCCTTTGTTTTCATAACATAGTTATTTTCTTATATGTGTGAGTCAGGGCTCAACAGTTGACGGGTATGATAAGTGGTTGTGGCTATGGGACTGGGCTAAATGGATTGTGTGAGTCTGTATGTGGATTGTGTGTTTAGAGGGTTAGTTGAGTGGGGAAAAATTGGACATGGTTATGTTGCAAGAAATCTGTAGGTCCTCTGCTCTGAATTGAACATATCATGGCTGACTATTCATGTTTTCTGACCAGTCATACATAAAAAATGAGAGATATCTATCCAATTCAATAAGGCCCTTCAGTTTCAAATTCCTTCTCAGAAGTCAGATGGTAATGGGAAATGGACATAAGTGGAAGTAGATAAGAGGGGACAAAAAATGCAACTTGTAGCCTTCAATGCGCCTAATTTTTCCCCCCCCCCCCCCCCCCAGTTTCTTCCAGGAGTTGACAGAAATGCTGCTAAAATATGAGGAATATGTTTAAAGAATTTCAGGGTAGTTTAATCAGATACTTGATCCCTCTTGGATAGGTAATCTACTTGCAAGTACGTTTTTGCATGCTTTAAGTTCGTGTGTGCACAGAGGCGTAGCATAGGCAGAGCCTAAATTTACCCTATGTGTTTCCTTACCATTCCCCTAGATGTATCCTCGTCCACAGATGTTGTGTTGTCTGTCTTGACTAGATGGTAAGCTCCGATGAGCAGGGGGCTGTCTTTTACATGCGTTTGTACAGTGCTGCATACACATTGTAGTGCTATACAAACAATCAGCTGTAGTAGTAGTAGTAACCACATAAGTAACTTACATACATTTCTGATCGATTTAGGCATGGGTATTTATGCCTGCCCTAGAGCAGGCATAACTTCCATGACTAGATTGAAGCATGTCTTCACGCTCTATTTTATAATGTAAAGTACGTGCATCTTTCACTTTATAAAATAGGCTCCAAATACACTCATGCATTGTGTGTTAATTGAGCAGGAGTTTACAAAAGTATCCTCCACGTGGTAGCTCCCTGCAAAGTCAATAACAGCACTAAGAGCTCCTTCTCAGTAAGTGGAGAATCTTGATTCTGGTGAATGTCAACAGTTCTATGACATTGATGACCACTCATGAGCCGCAGTAATGTGGACCTGCACAGTCTGCTTTAGAACAAAAAGGGAAAAATTAAGTAAACACCTCTCCTACTATCCAAGGTCAATCTTCTGATAGTAATCCATTTCGACTAACAGCAAGGGGAAAAAGCCAAATTTATTTATTTTATTTAGTTAGTTATTTGGCTGGATTTATATACTGCTTTTCACAGAGGTCAAAGCAGTTTAAATGGAACCTTGAACATTTCAAACAACGTTTACATTAAATGATCAACTTTATACAATAATGGTTAAGACAGAAATTGCTGTTACAAATTTAGGCATGTTAAGTTGCCTTACCATTCCCCTAGATGTATCTAATGCTCTTCGTGGGGGAGAGGAGGGTATTAGGAGGAGGTGGGTTCAAAGTGTAGGGTGATGGGTCTTGAGGAGCTTGTGGAAGGTGGGGACATCTGTGGTGTTTCTTATGGGGGCAGGGAGAGAGTTCTAGCATGAGGGAGTGTACAGTTCAAAGGATCTGGTGCAAGCCTGTTGAATACGTCTTATTCTTTCTTGGGGTATGATCAAGGTGTTCATAGTGGAGGATCTGTGTGGTCTGTCCATCTGTAGTGGAGTGATGAAGGATTGGAGGTGGGGAGATGACTGGTGGTTGAGAGTTTTGTGTATCATTAGTAGAACTTTATAGAGTATTCTGCTGTGGAGTGAAAGCCAGTGAAGGTGTTTGAGGATGGGGGTGATGTGATCATGTCTGGAGTCGCCTTGGATAGTCCGGGCTGTTGTGTGGAGGGCTGTTTGTAGAGGAAGGAGTATTGATTTTGGGAGTCTGAAGTATATTGAGTTGCAGTAGTTGGCGTGTGGTATAGTGAGAGCCTGTAAAGCCGAGCGGAACTGAGATGGGGTGAGGAGAAGACGGAGGTGTTGGAAGGTCTGGGTCTTATAGAAGATGGATCTTGCTGCATTCTTTATTTGAGTCTTTAGGGTGAGGTGACTGTCGAGAGTGATTCCCAAAACCAAGACAATTCACTCTACTATAAATATTAAGTTGGCTAGACATCAAATGCCAATAACAAATCTGAAAGAGAGGAGTTTTTTCTGGCCGTTGATGTTTTTGGATAAAGCAATTGTTTGTTTTGATGCTTTAGCCTGAATCCATGTATTCTGAGGCCTTTTTCTCCTCTTTTAATACCTGTTTTAATACCTGTGTAAGAGTTGGTTTTAGCATTTGATGTCTAGCCAACTTAATATTTATAGTAGAGTGAATTGTCTTGATTTTGGAGTTTTGTTTTTCACTCCGGAAGTGACTACTTCTATTTTTGTGTCATTACAATGGAGAGTGATTCCCAGGCATTTTATTTACGGTTTGACTTGGATTTCTGTGTTGTTGAGAATGATGGTAGTGGGAGGGTTGAATGATTCATGTTTGGTGATGAAAAATGATTCTGTTTTCTTGAGGTTTAAGGATAGTTGATTTGCAGATAGCCATCGTGAGAGCTCTGAGGAGCATTGTTGGAGCTCATAGTAGAATTTATTTATTTATTTAGTGTACATTTGTATCCCGCTGCTTCCAGTGATCAGCAGCGGTTGCTATACATGGTAAGAGTGGCTGTACCAGCCAATAAATTAGAAAGATGTACATTGCGATTAGGGAGGGAGAGGTAAACACTTCACACAGGATACATTATATACATATTTACATATAAACTGAAAGATAATTAGTAGTGGGATTCAATGGTAGTGAGGTACAGAGCCTAGGTTACATTGTAATGTGATTGGAAGAGGTGCGTCTTAAGCTTTTTCTTGAAGTCTTTCAGGTCACAGTAGAATGGTTTGTTCAGGTCGAATGGTGTGTAGAGCATGATGTCATCTGTATAGATGACATCATGCTCGATAGCCCTCCTCAGGAACTCCACTCTTGTAGCAAATTACTTCACTCTGTGCCCTTCTCTTATATTGCTAACTCCAGACTTCACTCCTTTCACCTTGCTGCTCCTTATGCCTGGAACAAACTACCTGAGTCTGTACATCAGGTGCCTTCTCTGGCCCCTTTTAAAATCCAGGATAAAAACTCACCTCTTTGCTACTGCTTTCAGATCTTGACTCACCTGATCTCCTTTGTGTTTCCTTACCATTCCCCCTAGATGTATCCCATGTCTACATCTACTGTGTTGTCTGTCTTGACTAGATTGTAAGCTCTGATGAGCAGGGACTGTCTCTTACATGTCTGTGCAGCACTGCGTACATATTGTAGTGCCATACAAATGCTCAATAGTAGTAGTAGTAGTAGTAGTAGATGTGATAGTTGTTGTTGTGTGATTGGATAATATTGCAGAGGGGTTGCATGTAGATGTTGAAGAGGACAGCTGAGACAGTGGATCCCTGAGTTACACCTTGAGTTTGAGTGTATGGGGTTGATGCTAGCAGCCCCATTCGTATCTGCTGGAGTCTTTTGTGGAGGCAAGTTTGGAACCATTTCAGCACGGTATCTTGTATTTCAATTGGCTAGAGGCGTTGTAGGAGGATGCTGTGGTTGATAGTGTCGAAAGCTGCTGAGATGTTGAGAAATATGAGGATGAAGTGTTGGTGAATGTTCTGAGTTCCCATTATAAGGTTGTTCAATAGAGAAGTTAGGAGGGTTTCCACTCTGTGATGTGGTCGGAAACCATGCTGCTGTGTGTCAAGCGGGATATGGGTGTCGAGCAGTGGTAGGATCTGGCCTGTTCAGCCCGGTTTGCCCAAACCAGTTCCTGCCATGGGCCAAGTTCGCCGAACCAGGCTAAAAACAGCATCCCAAAGCCGGTGCTGCACTAGTGGGAATCCCCCCATCTGCCAGTGAATTGATGGCATCAGGGGACTGCGGCAACGGGAGAAGCCCCCAAGGCTGTCAAACCACTGGTGGGTGGGGGAAATTGAGCCACTGGGCCACCAGGGAGTGTCTACCCTGCAGTAGCTGCTAGCAGGCCAAGTGTGTGGCACCAGCAATGCAAATGCATGCTGTGCTGCCGCCCGCTCAGCTCCTTCAGTGATGGGATCAATCCAAACCAGTTTCTAGTTGGATCGAATCCCGCCACTGGTGTCAAGGTATTCTTTTAACTGGATTTGGATGGTCTTCTTGATTATTTTGGTTATGAAGGGTAGGCTTGAAATAGGTCTGTAGGAGGAGGAGGGGTCAGATGGGTCAAAGTGGGTTTTTTTAGCAGAGGATGAAGTGATGAGAATTTTAGGCAGCCTGGTAAGCCACCATGGAGTAGGGACCTTTGTGTGAGCTTTGTGAAGAATGGAGATAGTTCCAATTTGGTGGCTTTGATCCAGCTGACCGGACATGGGTCAAGGGGAGATGTAGCGATGTTGAGAGATGAGATGATGCTTGCTATGTTTTCAGCAGAGTTATCTGTGAAGGAGATCCATGAGTGTATTGGAGGGATGGGTTTATTTGGGCTGAGAATTGAGGATGGCGGGTTGAGAAGTAGCTGACAAGTTGTTGAAGAGTGATGGAGATGTTGGTTGCATTGTCAGAAGATGATTTTGTAAGTTTTCTTACTAGGGTGAATAGCTCTCTTGGGCAGTTGAGTGATCTTTGGATGAGGTTTGGGTAGTAGCTCTGTTTTGAGCGGTTTGTAGCATGGTTGTATTCTGTAGCAGAATTGATCTGTGGGTAACTGGGATTTTCTCCATCTGCATTCTTGTTTCCTAGTTGGGCTTTGAGCTTCCATAGGTCTGGGTGTACCATGGGATCCGTTTGTGAGCAGTGTTCTGTAGAAGGGTTGAGGTTGATGATGTTTGGTTGATGGTTTGGTTCCAGGTAGTGATTGTATTTGAGTGATGAGCACTGGGGAGATGTGGGCCAGGAAGGATTCTTTGTTGAACTGTCTGAAGCGGTTCTTGTGCATCTTAGTAGGTGGGGATTGCTTTTGTGAGAGAGTGATGGGTAGCTGAAAGGTTACCCACCCTCCAATCTTTCTGCCAATCACTTCCCCTTTAAATTTATCCCAATTTCTCTGACCCACCCTCTCTCTCTGGCCAACAACAACTGCCCTTGCACTCCCTCCTCGGGACCTGCAAAATTCCCTTCAGAATGGCCCATCACAGCCTTGCATGCAGACCTCTGCTGCGCACAGGACTTGCTGCTCCCATGGGCATGATCTTCCTATTTGGGCCACAATTGCAATACAGAGACAATTGCAGGGAAGACAATTGCAAGGGAAGACTGTGCCTTCTGGGTTTGGCAGGGGGAGGGGCAGGGGGCAGCTGGCACCTGCACCCCCCTGACATCGGCATCCCCCTGCAGCACTTAGCCCACTTACTGGGTAACGCTAGCCTTGTGTGTGTGTATATATGTGGCGGAGATGGGGTGCCCTATGTGTGATGTAAAGGTTGGGTGCCAGTGTGTGAGGGTGTGTGGGGGTGTGTGATGCAGAGACGGGGTGCCTGTGTGTGTGTGCATTCGTTTGTAGTGGTGAGCTGGGGTATGTGTCTGTTGTGTGGAGGTGGGATACCTATGTGTGTGAATGTGTAGTGTGATCTGGAGGAAAGGGATGCACTTTGGCAACATCTTCCACTCTTCCCTCTGGCTCCAACCGCTCTCCTGCTGACTCCTCTCCTCTGTTGCCCTTCCAGACTCTCCCCCCTTCAACAAATCCCCTAGCACTCCCCTGTCCTAAAATCCTTCCCTCCATCCTCCCTTTTTCTAAGCACACTGCC
Organism: Ichthyophis bannanicus; assembly: GCA_033557465.1. Classification (NCBI taxonomy): domain Eukaryota; kingdom Metazoa; phylum Chordata; class Amphibia; order Gymnophiona; family Ichthyophiidae; genus Ichthyophis; species Ichthyophis bannanicus. The sequence continues at coordinate 962,549,816 of CM066034.1, read as the reverse complement.
CCTTTAAATTTCCCCTGTCTTCTGTACCTCAGTTCCTCCCCCCCCCCCATTTTGTTGCTGCAGTGATGACTGGCTGGTTTTCCTCTTCCTTCTGCCTGCCGGAATCTGATACCCCATGGGCAGACAGACAGCAGAGATGTTTGTTGATTGCGATAGTGCTCTTCTGTTCTGCCCACGGGGAATCCTATCTCCTGTGGACAGACAGAAGGGATTTTTGCTGTGATTGGGCAGCGCTCCTCCCTTCTGCCTCTGGGAACCCCAAGTGCATGTGGCAGGGCTTCTGCATTGAGGCCAGGATCGCAATAGTGCTCTGTTGTTCTGCCTGTGGAAATCCGATCTCCCTTGGACAGACAGAAGATATATTTTCTGGAAGGTTCCTTGCACCAGAAATCACTACTCCCTCCCTCTCTTTTCTATGGTTGCAGCAGCTCCTCATTGGATGGAAGAAGAGACAAATCTAGGGACATGTTGGGTAAGTGGCTGCTGCAATAACCCCCTAACTACTTTATTTTAAATGTCATGATTGGCGTGTTGGCTTGGCTAAAAATAACAACAGAATGTGTTTATTTTAAATTGTAGTTGATCGGCGCAATGGTGCCTCTTGCCATTGGCGCCCTCCTTCCGTGCTTACCGTGTAGCGCAGGCCCTGGCCTGAGAGCTAGTCAGCCTTGGATAAAATGTTTCTCCCAGGGCAAGCAGGATGAGTCAGCCACAAGTGGGTGACGTCATCCGACGGAGCCAGAGACGGATACTCTCACTAGCCCAGAGGGCTTTAGCCCCCTGGGCATGACCACTAGCCCCACCTCCGGTTCCGCCCCTAGCTGGCCAGTCTTCGTCTTCCGCCCTTACCAGTAAGACGTATTATTATTGCTCTCACCTTTTTTTGTTTTCTATTCCTTTGCCATGAAGAAACCGGGATTCAAAAAGTGTTCTGCCTGCTCCAGGAAGATGGCGAATTCTGACTCCCACCACCTCTGCGTGCGCTGCCTGGGAAGCGAACATATTGTGGACAACTGCTCTGCCTGCGGCCGCATGTCTCCCCGTGCACTAAAGTCACGCCGGCATGCCCTGAGAGAGTTCCTTGCTCCCGCGGTGGTGAGTACTCCCGCTGCAAGCATCCTTCCTTCCAGTGCTGCCTCCTCTGCCGCTGTGACTGTCTCTGCTCCGGCCGGGAATGCGCCGTTCTCGGCCTCCGTTCCCCGCCGCGATGCCCTCTCTCATCCGGCCATGTGCGTCCCGATGGAGGCGTCCATCTTGCCTGCTTCCTCCGCCCCACTTCCTGCTGCTGCAATGACCTTTTCCTGTTTGGGGCACGCCTCCTCCCAGCGCAGACGCCTCGGCACGGATCTCCACGGCACAGAAATTTCCCACGCTGTCAGAACAGATGATCAACGGCGCAGACAACACAAACGGCGCCGACATTCTGCACATCATCGGAGCAGATCCTGTAGGCGGAGCAGATCACCAAGCTCTCACCGGCGATCGGGCACGAAGCATCAGAGCCAGCGCAGACAAGACTGCCCTCAGACTCTACAGTGCAGGCATGCTTCCCAGGGTCTCAGACGCCGCAGAGTCAGCAGCTCCAGCTCAGAATCTCCAGGCCGCCAAGGCAGGAGTCTCAGGCACTGCAACCACAGTCCCTCCCAGGCACATGGCTCTTCCTCCAGCAGCCCAGAACATAATGCCTACTCCTCTGGCAACTCTGCTTATGCGGCTTCCTGTGATTCAGAGGACTCCGAGCTCAATCTTCCCGCGTCCCCGGTGTTACCAGCCCCGCTTGTGGACACCAGCAGACCCCTGCTCACCCAGGCACAGACGGCTCTGTCTGCCCAAGGCGCTCCTGACACTTTCCTACTCCTCCAGGGCATGCTTCAGCAGTGCGTTTCAGCACTCTCCAAACTGTCTTCCTCGCAAGCACAGCCCCTAACAACACCGGCTGCAGACACCATACAGCCTACGGCCACACCTCTGCAGGAGCAACAGCCCACAACGGCCGCGCCGGACATCCTGGAACAGTCCCACCTCCCGGAGACCTCACAGACCTCCTCCAATGCAGACCAGGACACTCACTCGGGACAACCAAACCCCCCCGAGGATTTAACCTATGCGAAATTCGTCAGGAAGCTCCTCGCAGCCTTATCCATCACTCCCGCTGATGCGGTAGATCAACGAGATGAGGTCCAAAGCGCCCTCAAGTTTGTGGATTCCCCCAAAACCATCTCTGCTCTACCAGTCCACCAACTACTCTGTGAAAACCCCACAAAGCTATGGCTGACTCCTGCATCAAACCACTCTTGCCCACGGAAATTGGACTCCAAGTATGTGGTACAACCTATACCGGGGTTTGACAAGCAAAACCTACCCCACCAATCCATCGTCGTAGAGTCCGCTCTCAAAAAGTCTAAATCCTCACGCACCTCTACCCACGCCCCCCCGGAAAAGACAACAAGCTCCTCGATGATGTTGCAAAGCGGATTTACCAGGGCTCCATGCTAAACGCGAGGATTTCCGCCCACCTCTTTCAGCACGCCATATACCAGGACACCTTGTTGGCCAACATAAGAACTGCCGCCAAGGACACAGAGCTCCCACCGGCTCTCCTGTCTGCTCTGGCCGACCTTGAGGAATGCATCAAACACCAAGGTCGCGCAGCACATGACTCTTTTGAGACTGCCTCCAGAGTGGCTGGAACTGCCATCTCCGCTCGCCGGCTTGCTTGGCTCCGGGCCTCCGGCCTCCAAGCCGATTCTCACGACAAGCTTGCAGACCCCCCCTGCACGGGTGACTCACTCTTTGGCGATAAAGTCAAGGAGACTGTTGTCGACATGCGTGATCGCTGCACCACCCTCAAGACTCTGGAGGAGGGCTCCCAGCACCCCAAACCCTACCGCAAGGGAAACTTCAACACCTATGCTCCCAAGCGTTACAATTCCTACCACAGGTGGCAGCAACAGCCACGCTACAAACAACAACATTACCAGTCCTCGTACAAGCAGAAACCTCGACAACGCGAGCGCTCATCTAAGAAAGCACCCTCTGCGCCTGCCAAAAACAACCCTGGTTTTTGACTCACCGCCCCGTCAGCACCTCCCGACAGGGGGACGCTTATCCGCCTTTCTTCGTTCCTGGGAGTCGATTACCACGGACCAATGGGTCCTTTCAATCATCAAATATGGTTACCGCGTCAACTTCTCCTCAAAGCCGCCCTCGTGGCTGCCCCCAGTGACCACCGCCCCTGCACATCACCTAGAGGCTATGGAATCAGAGATAAAAGCCTTACTTGCCTCGAAGGCCATCGAGCCTGTTCCCCCGGGCGAGACCCACAGGGGCTTCTACTCAAGATACTTCCTGGTTCGCAAGAAGTCCGGGGGTATGAGGCCCATTCTCGACCTGCGGAAGCTCAACAAGTGCATATACAAGGAGAAGTTCAGGATGCACTCCCTCTCCTCCATTTTGCCCCTCATCCAACCTATGGAGTGGCTTGCATCCTTCGACCTCCAGGACGCCTACACTCACATTCCAATGCACCCTCATCACAAGAAATTTCTGAGATTCAAGGTAGCGGACAGACACTACCAATACAGGGTTCTCCCCTTCGGATTGTCAACTGCTCCGAGAGTCTTCACCAAGTGTGTAGCGGTAGTTGCCGCCCATCTACGCAAACAGGGGATATGTGTCTTCCCCTACCTGGACGATTGGCTATTCTCTGCCCCATCTCCAGAGGAACTCCAGAGGGCTGTCAGGAAAGCCATCTCTCTCCTCTCCTCACTGGGATTCCTAGTCAACTACCCCAAGTCTCATCTTTCACCAACACGGCGCCTGGAGTTCATCGGGGCTCACATCGACACCACGCTATCGAAGGCTTTCTTGCCCCAAAACAGAAAGGAGACCATCTACGCACTCACTCAACAGGTCCTCAAATCCACGCACTCTTCTGCACGAGTGATCCTGTGCCTCCTGGAGCACATGGCAGCAGCCACTCATGTCCTTCCTATGGCGAGGCTACGGATGCGTGTCCTCCAATGGCACCTACGCACCCATTGGTGCCAACACACTCACCCCTTGTCCTCCCCGATCCCCAGGGACCCACGAACGGACAAGGCGATCTGCTGGTGGTCACACCCCGCCAATCTCTCTCAGGGCAAACGCCTGCAGGCCACGACCCCCGAGATCACAGTGACCACGGATGCCTCTGCTCTAGGATGGGGAGCCCACTGTGCGGACACGCACACACAAGGATCGTGGTCCACCCCCGAGAGGGACCTCCACATCAACGTCCTCGAGCTCAGAGCTGTCCGCCTCGCCCTCCTGGCCTTCCGGGACCTCGTCAAAGGAAAGGCAATCAAGATACAGACCGACAACCAAGTCGCCATGTACTACATAAACAAACAGGGAGGCACGGGCTCACGCCCCCTGTGCAGAGAAGCCCTCCTCACCTGGCAACTAGCCCTCTCGCTCCAATGCAGCCTCCAGGCCTGTTACCTACCAGGAGAGGAGAACGTCCTAGCGGATCGCCTCAGCAGACAGCTAAGCCCCCACGAATGGACACTTCACAGGGAGGTGTCTTCCCTTCTCTTCAGGGAGTGGGGCCTGCCCCAGATCGACCTCTTCGCCTCACAGGAGAATGCCAAATGCCCCCTCTTTTGTTCGAAGAGACCGTCCCCGCGCAGACTAGCGGCGGACGCCTTCGATGTGACATGGGACAGCTGGGCCTTGGTTTATGCCTTCCCGCCAACCCCGCTCATCGCGCGGACAATCCAACGGATCATCAGGGACCGGGCCAGTGCCATTCTGGTCGTCCCCTCCTGGCCCAGGCAAATCTGGTTCCCATACCTCCAACGGCTGGCTGTGGCACCTCCCATCCACCTTCCCCTACGGTCGGACCTACTATCACAGGACAGCGGGGCAATGCTCCACCCCAACTTGAGGATGCTATCTCTGTCGGCCTGGAAGCTGAAAGGCTAGCTCTGGCACCCCTCAACCTAACGACCGAGGTGCAGCAAATCATCCTAGCAGCCCGACGTCCTTCCACCAGGAAATCTTACAGCCTCAAGTGGCGACGCTTCTCCATCTGGTGCGCGGCTCGGCACATCGACCCTTTCTCTTGTCCCATGCCGCAGCTCCTCCAATACCTCGAGTCTCTCTCTTCCCTCGGCCTGAAGACACAGTCCATCAAGGTCCATCTGTCCGCCATTGCGGCCTTCCATCACCGCGTTGGTGACTCCTCCATAGCGAAAATGCCCATTGTAACCAGCTTTATGCGAGGCTTATCAAATCTTCACCCCCCCTTGAGGGAACCTGTGCCCGCATGGGACCTTAATGTCGTCCTCAATCAGCTAACGGAGGAGCCCTTCGAACCCATTCAATCTACGGGTCTGAAGTTCGCCTCATGGAAGACTCTGTTCCTCGTCGCAATAACTTCAGCCAGACGGATCAGTGAAATGCATGCCCTCGTGGCATACCCGCCTTACACCACCTTTCACCTAGACCGCGTCTGCCTTCGGACACACCCCAAGTTTGTCCCCAAGGTGGTGTCCTCCTTCCACATCAATCAAACCATTGAGCTGCCCTGCTTCCTCCCGGGACCGCATTCCAGTCCGGAGCAACAACGCCTTCACACACTGGACTGCGTCAGAGCCCTACGATGCTACCTCAATAGAACAGCACCATCGCGCAAGGGGTCACAGCTATTCATGTCATATGACCCCAACAAACCAGGTCTCCCAGTCTCCAAGCGAACGCTGTCCAGATGGATCTCCGCCTGCATATCCTACTGCCTTTCTCGCGCTGGGGCGAGCCCAACCGCAGGCATCACAGCACATCACCTGCGGGCCTTGGCCGCCTCCATCGCAAACCTCCAATCCGTTCCTATTCCCGACATCTGCAAAGCCGCCACATGGTCATCTGTACAGACTTTCCAGAGGCACTACTGCCTCGACAGAGCCGATCACGGAGGCTCCGCTTTCGGGCTAGCAGTGCTTTCTACCGCTAACCCCTCTACAGACTGGGAACTCGTTACTGACTGCGCTGACTGATGCCTTATTGGTGTCACGGCACCTACTGACGCACTTTCATTGATCGATTGTTGCTTTATCAGATTGCTGCTATACCATTGTCCAGGCACCTTGTTGCCTTAACTGATACGCTGCCCTTGCCTGCTGGCTCCTGGGCCTTCTCTAGTTTGCTGTGTACTGTTCTTGTTGATGCTGTTGTTGCATTTTGCACTATTGACTGTTATGCACTGTGATTGTTATGCACTGTTCTGTTTCCGCACTTGCTTTGCACAGCCTGTCACTCTACTAGACCACGCTTGCATTAAAACTACTTGCACCTTATGCGTGTTCCATTCTTCTATCCTTCCCCGCCGCTGCATATGTAGCTGGGGAGACACCACTTGTGGCTGACTCATCCTGCTTGCCCTGGGAGAAAACCGAGTTACTTACCTGTAACGTGAGTTCTCCAGGGACAGCAGGATAAGTCAGCCACACCTTCCCTCCCTCCTCCCCGACGGGGAATTCCTGTTCTCGCGTTCCGCCTCCTAGCCTGAATACCGCTTCAGCTTGGGCAACCTGGCCAGCTAGGGGCGGAACCGGAGGTGGGGCTAGTGGTCATGCCCAGGGGGCTAAAGCCCTCTGGGCTAGTGAGAGTATCCGTCTCTGGCTCCGTCGGATGACGTCACCCACTTGTGGCTGACTTATCCTGCTGTCCCTGGAGAACTCACGTTACAGGTAAGTAACTCGGTTTTCCTCCTCTGAAGTCCTCTTGTGTCTCTCTGTATCCTTTGGAGTTCTTCTCCCATGTAGGGTTTTATATTTCCTTCTTACATCACTCAAGGAACAGATCATGTGAGATGGCTTCCCTGCTACCTTCCTCACACTGTAAATAAGGACAGTCTCAAAAATTCACTCAATGCCATCTGAAGGGAATTTTGTGAGACTCTGTTCTATCTATTTAGTAGGATCTGTAGCTTTCTAGATTATCATCACAAAAGGCTCTCTCAAGCATTGCTGTCTTTGTTCTTCGTAGGAATAATTAAAGTATTAATTCCAATTTAACTAATCATGGGTTGTGACGTTTTGTGATAGGTCAAGTGTCCAGAAAGATGGAACTCTTTGGGGCTTATAATATCTATAGTTGGATCAACCAAAAGTACATAGTATATTGATCAGTGGTTCTCAGACCTGTGCTGGGAGATCACCAGCATATTCATTGTGGATATTCTGAAAATCCAACTGGTTGGTGGTCCCCTAGGGCAGGCTTAAGAACCACTGATCTAGATGATGCAACGTCTCAACTTTCGGGGTTAGAAATCATGGTCTTCCCTGTACCTTTTGGCTGCGAGATCTGATGAAGGGATCTATGTGATTTCAAGTTAATGTGCAACAATATCTATACATACTTACATTTTGGTTTATCCAATAAAAGATATCCGAATTTCACAGCATGATAAATCATTTGTAGTAGATTAACAAACAGTCCACAGTCCAGTTAGCATCAGATGTGCTGCTTTCAGTGCCACCTAACTCAAAGCTCAGTGGGCAGCCAATGATAGGAAGTGAGTGTTGAGCATCTTGATTTCCTTCCATTGCCAGTGCAGCTTTTATTGCACCCTGCCCTTGCAATTATAAAGCTAATTATAAACAAAAATGCAAATTAGCAGCTGAATATTCTCTGTGCAATTTGTTCAACTACTTATCGTTTGAGAAACAACCAATCTAGCAGGGTGTGTTTATCAAGCTGTAATTGCTAAATGCACAGATGTTTCAGTTATCGGGAAAGGCATTAGGAGCATATATCCTTGCAAAGCTTTGGACAATTTCCTTCTACCACTTGACCATCTGTTTGGATGTCTAGGCTTATTGTGACAACAGGCATAATAAGGATATAGTAGGAGTATATTATAGACCATTTCCTTAACTCGTGCTTAATTTAAGGAATTAGGCAGGAAGCAAATCTTCATCTGGAAGCTTTTTAAATTTAGCAATCAGAGGAGATAGATTACAAAAACACACTCATCCAAAACATCTCAAATGAAAAAAAAAAATATCACTATTCAGCCCAAAAGCATGGGGGTTGCTTTCTTTTGAGATGAGTTACTAGGAAATAAAAAAGGTTACTGAATATTAAACAATGTTGGCGCATATGGACATTGTTAAATTGTACTATACGCAATATTCTAACTAGCTTGCTATGGCTTGCAGTCATATCAGCTTGAGTTCAAACAATACAGGGAGATATTCAAAATTAAGCACAATCGGGAAAGATAAGGGCCTATATGGAGAATTTCCAAAAATCACCAGGTGTTCTGGAAAGTAATATTTGTGGAAGGGGAGGTATGCACTTCGGAGTCAGGATACATCAAATATTTAGGTCTGATCTCCACATGTTCTCTGCTTCTGTAGGTGCGACTATTACAATTAAATATTATGCTGGGGTCCTGCCTACAGTGTGAATACTGAATAGAGTAATGGCTGACTTTTACTTCTTATTATTATTTCAAAATTATACTATAATTTTAACAGCCATCTGGAGATAAACAGAGTAGATGGAGATATTCTGAGACACAATCTTTGGCATTGTAGTTTGCCGTTAAATTCTAACCTACGTCAGCAATTAGCCCAGCTGTCTTCATCTCCCCAGTGGCTCTAAAAGAAAAAGATGAAATACTGTGTTGGAAATTATTATTTAAAATAAAAATCTAGCATCACCTGCTGTTATTTTCAAGGGATTTTAGAAATATGGCCACATAGAAATGCCTCTGAAGATTATTAATAGCAGTGAGATGAAATCCTCAAGGGTTTCTAAAGAAAAGGAATGAAAAGTTGATACATGTGCATTGTCCTTAAGGTAGAAATGTGATCTTTCGAATTATCTGGCCAAGGTTTGATGCGCGGGGTGCTTAACGCCCCCCCCCCCCCAGGTGACGGGAGAGGGGGAGCTAGAAATGCAACTGGGCCTTATGAATTTAAAATTGAGTCTGCATGATATGTAGTAGGTCTAACTTTAAATGCATATCTTATGAATATAGCAGTGAATTGTTGCTGCTAAATATATAAGTGCTGACTCCATTTTCACCACACCTCATCCCATGGCCCCAATACTGTCTCTATTATGGATAAAATATGCCTATGTGAAGGCACCTTTTAGAAAGGTTGTTTAGGTCCTTCCCCGGGACATTTAAGCCAAAATGTCCATAATTCCTTGAAAGGGGCAGCAGAGAAGATGGATATGTGCTAATGTGTTCTAACATCCTCCATGAGCTGGTATACAAGTGCCCCTGTTGATTCACAACTGCCATTCACATTCTAGTGAAAATGCCCGCCTACTTTTCAGCACAGGGCTGCCACCTCCCTTACTCTCCAGACTTATGGAGTCTCTGACAACCAGCTGCAGCAAGTGTTAAAAACATCTCATCCCATGAAAGCCCCACTCCTCACAGCCTTGACCATGCTCACCTCACCATCTGTTACAAAGAAGCCAAGAAGCATAGCGCTCTGATTGTGCCCTGTCTACCAGTTCTACAGCATTTCACTTGCTTCTGTTAAGATATGGGTCCAAATGTGACTCATCATCCATCATCTGGCTGTGCCGTATCGCCAACCCATATCCTGCTCCTGTTGCTCCCCTATTATCCATGTAGCCTATCCCTGCCTTATCCAGCTTCCACCACTGTACTATCAGGGAGAAGCAGCCGTGCGTAGCGCTCTGACTAGTCCAGATGTCAATCCACTACTATGAAAAGTCTCTGAAGAAGGTGAAAAAGCAGAAACGTCCAGAATGGATGAGTGAAGAAACTGCAAATACAGAGAAGCTAAAGCCAGAGGAGAAAAAGATGTAGTCATGGAATGTAGCAGAGATCGCCAACATGCAGCATGATGAGATAAAGAGGAGTACTGCAATGACAAATGTAAGGAAATAGAATCAGAAAATATTAGAGGAAGAACAAGAGGGGTTTTCCTATAGCTGTAAGAGTTAAAGAGAGAATTCCAGCTTTGAATTGGAATGCTAAAAAATGCTCCAGGATCCATACTGAATGATGCCAAGAAGATCAAGGGAAGGTTGAAGGAATACACTGAGTCATTATACCATAACAATCAAGTAGATCAATAGCAGTTTCAACCTGAACCTTATGACCAGGAACCATTAATGATGAAAGAAGAACTTGAAACAGCTTTAAAAGCATTATTAAAGAACAAAGCACTAGGCACTGATGGCATTTCCACTGAAGTATTACAGTAATCAGATACAGCTATTACAATACTTACAAGGCTCTGTCAGGAAGCCGCAGTAGCTAACCGGGTAGCTATATTGCATGCTGCTCAGTTACCTGCTGCGCCTTAAAGATAGGCGAGGGTTCTTCTCACCTACCTTTAAGGCGCAAATTGCTAATCCGGCAGCATGCAATATCGCTGCCCCAGAACGCCCAGACATGCCCCAATGATAAATTGATAGCATCGGGGCATGTAGAGGAGTTAGGAATACGTGCCATTGAATATCCCTATTTAAGGCATTTACATGATGTACTGGGCTGTAAAGCATGTAAATGCCTTTCAAATATCAGGCCCCATGTTTCTCCCAGCAAAGATCATTTCAGGAGAAGTGAGTGTGGAGTGGCCTGAACAATATTGCTGTGGTTCTCTTTTCCAGGAGTGATACAGCCTAGGGATTTTTAGTGTCCACAAAGAGATTCTAATCAATGTCTTTCCTGGCTCAGATCATGATAAGAGAGAGAGGATCATGCTTAGGATATAATCTCTGCATCTGAAATCGCTCCGGGAATCCAGGCCCGGATCTCAGCCTGTTTGTCTGAGGTTGCTGCATGGATGTCCCACTGCCATCTGCAATTGAACATAGCCAAGAGAGAGTTCCTTACCTTTCCCTCTAAACCCACCTCCACTCTTCCTCCTTTCTCTCTTTCTGTGGATAACACTACCATTCTCTCGGTGTCCCCAGCTCGCTACCGTGGAGTCATCTTTGAATCTTCTCTCTCTGTCTCAGCACACATCAACCAGCTAACTAAAACCTGTCACTTCTTTCTCTATAATGTCAGCAAAAAATCTCCCATAAAATACAAATATTGAGGAAAACCTCAACTGTATCAAAATCTTCACACACAGCTATTACACATGGAAGGGAAAAACCATCAGTGCTATTCTCCCTATAACCAGGATCACTTTGCACACTCCATCATTGGTCAGAAAAAAATCGTCCAGTATTACTTTTATTCAGTTTACTTAAACTTAATATTTTTACTTTTCTATTGCTTCATTTTTACATTTATCCAGATCCCTTTCCTTCCTTACTTGTTTCACCAGTTCACATCCGCACAGCAAATTTATCAACAACTAGTATTGTTCCTGAGCATTTAATAGTGCAGCCTATATCTAGTGTGTCTATCCACACCAGCTACTAAGCTCGATATCTCCTTCCCTGCCTAAGAGACCCTTTGTTCTTTATCCTATGCCTTCCTGAACAGATACTGTCCTCATCTCAATGACCTCCACTGGGAGGCTGTTCCATGCATCCACCACCCTTTCTGTAAAGAAATGATTTCTTACATCACTACAAAGTCAAATTCTTTTCATCTTCATCCTATGATCCCTCGTTCCAAAGCTTACTTCCACTGGAAAAGAAACCTTGCTTCTTGTGCATTTGTATCTTGGAGGTATCTAAATGTCTCTATCATATCTCCCCTCTCCTGTCTTTCTTCAAATGCACTGGAGTACCAAGGGCGTGGCAGTGGGTGTGGCTCAGACAATTAGCAAAGCAAAGCTACGTGCGTGAAAATGCATATATTGGAACAGTGGTATTCCCAGCCCACTTGGCACCCAGAGTGGGTGCCCCCCCCCAAGCAGTACAGCACAGAGCACCATAATGCAATCCCCCCCCCCACTTACACCAGGCCCACTGAGACAGTGTGGAAAACTTACCATTAAGCTGGCTTGGCATGGCACGCTGTGCTCCAGGGGCCGACTGCTCTTCTCTCCCAGCTGAAGTCTCATGAATCGCGAGACTTCAGCTAGGCAAGAAGAGAGCGAAGCTTCACGGCAAGCCAGCTTAATGGAAAGTTTGCCACGCAGCCTCCATGGACCTGACTGGGGGGGGGGGGTGTATCACGGCACTGTGCACTGCACTGAAGTGGGGGGCACCAGCACCAGCAATGCAGGGGGGTACCCTTCCTGGGTGCTAAGAGGCTGGAAATGCCACTCTTCCAATATATACATATTTATGCATGTAGCTATGCTTTGATAATTGTACTAGGTACAAAGCGGACATGCTATTATGCCAGGGAAAATTATTTTTAAAAAGTAGATTTGAAAATGTAATCCTCCAATCAGGAAAAATGGATTGCTAGTTTTTAAGTAAAATCCAGGAATCGGTATTGCAGAGACACCAGCTTGGACCTGAATTAGCACAGATTAGATACTTGTAAGCAATAGTGCCAGTCACAAAAGACATTACATACGTCCATTATTGTAAGCATGTAGTTTTTGTGCAACTCAGTCATAAAACCTTTGAAGCAATGCGTTTCCTTTGAATCCAATTTCCAGTCTTCTGATGCAGAACATTACAGCATCACTGACTCTCTGGAGCAATGAAGCACGCCTGTTTAATTTCTTTAAATGCCTTTTAAGAGAGAGAACATCTGGGTTGATGACCATTGCCTTCCATGGGCGAGAATGCAATAGAATCCGTATGGCCGCTGCTGCCTAAGAAACGACTCCCTGTTGTTATTGTCCTACATTTTTAAGCAGCAGAAAATGGTGCTACTGTGTGCATTTTAGTTTTGTATCCTGGCATCACTTTCGCAATTGCTGTTGATGACTCACTACAGTGAGCAGTTTTGCTAGTACACAATAAGAGTGGAAGCAAAAGTATCTCCCTGGGATAATTATTCCAGATCGTTCTTCAGAAGTGATTTTGTCATACACAGGAGCAGATACAATGAACTTCTTTTCCCCATTCTAACAATCACTTCTGTCCTTTGCACTAAGATACTATTGCTTAGTTCATTCTATCTCTCCTTCTCAATATCATATTCAGAATCGTCGCATGATTTCTCATCTTTCTTGCCAGAGTAGCCTGTATTTTTAAATGCCCCCCAAATAGTGATGTCATTTAGCTTTGAAATCCAAGTTCCACTGTAATATCAGAAAATGTCAGGGTGCCAGCAAAGAATTTCACTTACTCTGTCCAGATAAAGGTCCTAATGCCAGTTGAAGGACCGGTTCCATGTGCAGGGTGCCTGCATGCTGAAGCTCTGAGGAAACAAGTGGAGGAACTCAGAGAGGAGGTGACGCGGCTGAGGAGCATTAAAGACAGTGAGAAGTACATTGATGAGATGCTTCTTGCAGCAACCAAGCTCTCCAGCAGAGAAGATGGGTGCCAACAGAATGTCGATGGTTGGGCACAAGTCACCAGGGCCTGCAAAATCACCAATCCAACTTCTCCAGCCCTTGACTTGAAGAACCATTATGCAGCCCTGGAAGTGGAGGAGGTGAAAGCATCCCTGGAAAGGGAAGAACCAGAGCTCAAGTACCCCAAAGTTGCAGAATCGGTGACCACAAGGAAGCAAAGGGTAGTGGTGGTTGAAGACTCTCTTCTGAGGGGTACTGAGGCGTCCATCTGCCGACCAGAATTGATGTCCAGAGAGGTATGCTGTCTGGCTGGTGCCAAAATCCAAGATGTTACGGAGAGTTTGCCGAGACTCATCAAGCCTACTGACTATTACCCAATGTTGCTAATCCATGTTGGAACAAATGATACTGCCAGGTATCCCTCGGAACATATCAAAAGTGACTTCATGGCTCTGGGACAGAGGGTGAAGCAGTTAGGTGCATAGGTGGTGTTCTCTTCAATCCTCCCTGTTGAGGGTAAAGGCCAAGGCAGAGAGGCTCTCATCCTGGAGATGAATGCATGGCTGTGTGGATGGTGTCATCGAGAGCATTTTGGATTCCTAGACCATGGGATGCTGTTCCAAGGGTTGCAGAGCAGAGATGGCATCCATCTGTCCAAGAAAGGTCAACATGTCTTCGGTAGTAGACTGGCTAATCTACTGAAGAGGGCTTTAAACTAGATTCATTGGGGATGGTTGAAGAAAGCCCCCAGGTAGGTGAAAGCCCCCAGGTAGGTGATACATTAAATAGCTTTATGGAAATGGGTAACAGGGGTAACATATGGAAAGCAGTGTGTATAAATGCCCGTAGAATGGGAAATAAGATCCCTGATGTTGAAGCTTTGGTGGGAGTGGCTGACTTGGATTTAGTGGCAGTTACAGAAACATGGTACACAGAAAACCAGGACTGGGATGTAACTATACTTGGCTATACTTTATTCAGAAAGGACAGGGTAGGAAGAAGGGGAGCAGGAGTGGCACTATATGTAAAAACTACTATTAAAGCTTTGGAATTACAGAGCTTAAAAGGGAGAGAGGAGGCATTGTGGGTTAAACTAGAAAGAGGGAAAGAGAAATCTATTTGCATTGGTGTGATATACAGACCTCCCTCACAAGAGGAAGAGGTGGACAGAAAGTTAATTGAAGACATACGCAGCATTGCTAGGAAAGGGGAAGTGCTACTGCTAGGAGATTTCAATATGCCAGATGTTGATTGGCACATTCCTGCTGCAGTATCATCTAGAAGTAAGGTGATCCTGGATTCTCTACAGGGAGAACTATTCAGGCAATTGGTAATAGACCCCACACGAGAAGGGGCCATACTGGACTTGGTGCTTACCAATGGTGAAAGTGTTTCTGATGTTGAGGTGGGAGATCATTTTGCATCCAGTGATCACCAGATGGTGTGGTTCAGTATTAGGACTAGGGCTATTAGAATCCATTCAAAGGTGAGGGCCTTAGACTTTAGAAAGACTAACTTTGCCAAGATGGGCCAGTACCTCAGGGAGTCGTTAGTGGGATGGGAACAGCTAGGGGATGTAAAAAACAGTGAGCAAAACTGAAAGGGGATATTTTAAGGGTAAATAAAGGTAAAAGGAAAAGGAGACCGCTATGGCTTTTGAAAGAAGTAGCTGAAAAAGTGAAGAAAAAGAGGGAGGACTTCATGAAATACAAGAGATCACAGAGAGAGGAAGACAGGCATCTGTATTTGGAAAAACTTAGAGAAGCTAGCAAAGTAGTCAGGAAGGCAAAGATTCAAAAGGAGGAGGAAATAGCCAATGCAATAAAATGGGAGGATAAGACATTTTTCAGATCTGTTAGTGAGAAGAGGAAGGGCAAAAGTGGTATTGTCAGACTCAAGGGTGCAGGGGAGAAATATGTAGAAGCTGATAAGGATAAAGCAGAATTGCTTAACAAATATTTCTGTTCTGTGTTTACAGATGAAGAACCAGGAACAGGACCTCAGAAAACACCCACAAACAGGAACAGAAGCGAGGGACATCTTGAACAATTTTCAGAAGAAAGTGTTCGTGAGAAACTAGCTCAACTTAAAGTAGACAAAGCGATGGGACCGGATGGGATAAACCCTAGAATACTGAGGGAACTTGAGGACGTTCTAGCAGCTCCACTGACTGACCTTTTCAGTGCCTCATTGGAGTCGGGAGTGGTGCCAAAGGACTGGAGAGAGGCTCATGTGGTGCCTTTACACAAAAGCGGAAGTAAGGATGTGGTTGAAAACTACAGGCCGGTTAGTTTAACTTCGGTGGTGAGTAAATTATTGGAAATGCTGCTGAAAGAAAAAATAGTGAGGTTTCTGGAGTCCAGCGGATTACAGGATCCGAGGCAGCATGGATTCACCAGAGGCAGGTCTTGTCAGACAAGTTTGATTGATTCCTTTGACTGGATGACCAGGGAGTTGGACCGAGGGAGAGCCCTAGATTTGGTGTATTTAGATTTCAGTAAAGCCTTTGACACTGTTCCTCACAGGCGACTTATAAACAAACTGAGCACCCTAGGGATGGACCCTAAAGTTACTGCTTGGGTTAGAAATTGTTTGGGTGCGAGGCGACAAAGAGTACACGTAAATGGAGCTCACTCTGAGGAGAAGGATGTTACCAGTGGTGTGCGCCAGGGATCTGTCTTTGGTCCGATTCTTTTTAACATCTTTGATAGTGATATAGCGGATGGGTTGTCGGGTAAGGTTTGCCTCTTTGCGGATGATACCAAAATCTGCAATACAGTAGACACCCAGGAAGGTGTAGATAACATGAGGAGGGATCTAGCTAAGCTTGAAGAATGATCTAAAATTTGGCAGCTGGGATTTAATGTTAAAAAATGTAAGGTCATGCATTTGGGCTGCAGCAATCCAAGGGAGCAATATAGTACAGGGGGTGAAGTACTTTTGTCCACTAAAGAAGAGCGGGACCTAGGCGTGGTTGTGTCTGATGATCTTAAAGTAGCTAAACAGGTAGAAAAGGTGACGGCAAAAGCTAGAAGGATGCTTGGGTGCATACGGAGAAGAATGGCTAGCAGAAAAAAGGAAGTGATAATACCTCTGTATAAGTCATTTGGAGTATCGTGTGCAATTCTGGAGACCGCACCTTCTTTTTTTTTTTTTAAAGCTTTATTTAGATTTTCACACAAAACCAAACAACAAACAACAATCCAACATCAGTCTTCTCCCACCATAACCACCCCTTCCCTCCCCTCCCCTGTACCCCGTAGGCTACAGTACGTCTCCCTCCCTGTGATCTATAAACTAAAGCGTTAAGACAAAAGGAGGGAGAATACACAAATAATATTATACAAGCAAGGCTCAAAAAGGCATATCATCATGTGAACAGCGAGCTGCATTACAGAAATCTACCAGAGATTGCCATTTCCTCCAGTGCCTATGCATATGTCGTACGCCTTTGCGCGACATCATTTCGTATTTACTATACAGACATACGCAATTCCACCAAAGAGGACACTGAAGGTCAGAGAGTATCTTCCAGTTCCTTACCCGACAACAAATGGCAATCCCCAGGAGAAAATCTAAAAGGAAGGAGTCATGCCGCAGACCCAAGGGGATCCCAGATCTAGATCGGAAGACCAAGATCTCCCACGAGAGGGGGACTCTAAAGCATAGAATCTCTTGGATGCGGTCCCATACCTGTGTCTTGTATGAACGAAGGTGAGGACACTCAAACACCATATGCCGGAAAGTTCCCACTTCCGCCTGACAGAGCCAGCACTTATTACTAGCCGAGGAGTCCCATTTAACCACCCTCACTGGAGTGATAAAAGCTCTATGGGCAAAGAAGTTCAAGGTCTGTTTGATGGAGGCTGACCTAGATATACGTATCTGCCTGTCCCAGAAATCCGCCCATTGTTGCGGGGATAGAGTAACTCCCGACTCATGCTCCCAGATGTGCTGAAGCCCTTGAACTCTCGAAACACACTGCTGACCAAGCAGTTTATATATAGAGGATGCTATGCCAGGGCCAGCCCAGGCCTGAGCAAGGCCACGCAAAAGAGTCCCTTCTCCGCTGGAAAGTCGCACATCCCCCAAGACAGTCCCTATACAGTGTTTTAATTGCATCCATTGAAAAACAAGAGACCCAGGGATATTGAATTCCCGTTACAATTCACCAAAGTCCCGCCACCCGCCATCCTGAACTAATTGCCCTATCGTCCAGATATTTCTATTATACCACTGCTGCCAGGCAAAGGTCCTATTCTGGATTTTAAACAAGGGATTGTGCCAAATCGGGAGATCAGGAGAAAACTGCTCTGCCGTTGTTCCTTGGGACAACAGGTCCTGGAAGACCCGTTGGGTATCCGTCATCGTTAAGGGCCATCGAGGGGACAGAGGAAATAGCATACCCGGGGCCAATGCCAAGGGGAATGGCTCCGCCATTAGTTTCTCCAAGCCCAGCCAAACAGGACTGAGCTCTGTCACCGCATCCCGCCATCTGCCCCCTTGCCTGAGCAAAAAAGCACGGTGATATAACTGAAAATCGGGGAAGCTCACTCCCCCCTCCCCCTTAATATGCTTGAGCTTGGATAGTGCAATACGCGGGGGCTTGTCATTCCATAGAAACCTCGTGAGCACAGTCTCAATCTGCTTGTACACCTGAGGAGGAAATAAAATAGGCAGCATTTCTAGAACGTAATTGATTTTAGGGGCAATGGTCATTTTGATGGACTCCAGGCGGCCCCACCAGGACAAAGTTAAGGGAGACCATTTGGCTGTTAGAGACTTCGCTAGAGTTATAAGTCGGTCAACATTGTACCGCACGGTTTCCTCCAAGGGGTGACAGTAATAAGCCCCCAGATATTTCACCGCACCGATTTCCCAGATAAACGGGAATGGCGCTATATCCTCCTTGAATACCCGGGCATTGAGGGGGAAGGCAACGGACTTCATCCAGTTAATTTTATAACCCGATAGAGCTGCGTAGTCGTCGATCTGAGTAAGGACATAAGGGACTGAAGCCGGAGTGGTAAAGAGCAGTAGATCGTCGGCATACGCCGACAACTTAATCTCAGTACCCCGAATGTTCACACCTTGGATCCTCAAATTCTGCCTTATTAGAATAGTTAAAGGTTCCAGGGCCAAATTAAACAGCATTGGTGAAAGGGGGCAACCCTGTCGCGTCCCTCTGCCCAACTGAAACTCCTGAGAGCAGGCATTATCTACGCAAATCCGGGCCGTGGGGTTAACGTACAATACTCTGATGAAATTAATAAAACCCTCCCCAATCCCGAACCACCGAAGGGCATGAAACAAAAAAGACCATTCGAGGCGGTCGAACGCTTTTTCGGCATCAAGGGATAATCCGACCACAGGCGCCTCCAAAGACGCAGCCTCAGTCAAGACATGACACAGGAGCCTGGCATTGTCTGCCGTCGATCTACCACCCACAAATCCACACTGGTCCGGATGAATCAACAGCGGGAGCACTGATGACAGGCGTTTCGCCAAGATAGAGGCGTACACCTTATAATCCGCGTTCAATAACGATATGGGACGGTAGTTTCCCACTTCCATAGGATCCCTCCCGGGTTTCTCAATAACAACAATACTTGCGGACGCAAAGGAACCCACTAGGGGACATTCCTCCAACAGAGCTTGGTAATATTGTAACATGAAGGGGCCCAGATCCTTAAGGAAGACCTTAAAGAATTCAGCCGGAAGCCCATCTGGGCCTGTCGCTTTCCCCGAAGATAGGGAGCCAACAGCCTCGCCAAGCTCCGCTAAAGTTATGGGAAGATCAAGGGGAGCCAGCACGGCAGGGTCTACCCCCGGTCCCCGAACTCGATCTAAAAGCTGCGTGAAGGCCTCAAGGGAACAATCCACCTCGGAAGAATATAGTCTCTCATAGAAACCCCTAAAGGCCGCCAGAATATCAGAATCTGTGACCAGCATTGTTTCCCTCTGGGCATCTCGGAGGGCGGCGACACTCCCCCGCTCCTTCCGGGCTTTCAACTGATTGGCTAGCAGCGTACTGGCTCTATTGCTCTCCGTATAATAGAGACCATCCTGCGAGCGTATGCTTTTAACTGCCTCCGAGGTAAGAATCTGATTATAGCGAAATCTTAAGCGCTGCAAGCGAAGCAACACACAAGGATCTGTTCTATTGGCCAGTAACCGCTCCCCTGCCTTAATCTGTGCTTCTAACACCCCTAGCTTTTCCCTATTTAACTTTGCCTGACCAATACTAAAGCTGGTAATGATTGCCCTCATGAATGCTTTAAACCCTTCCCATCTCGCCCACCCTGATGTCAAGTAAGGGGGATTAAGCTCAAAATAGTTTGTTATCGCCTCTCTCAGCTGCAGTTGGAACTCAGCATTTTCCAGCCAAGTCCGATCAAAACTCCACTTGCCCTGACTAGGGTTAGGTCCAACACCCTCTAGAACAACAGAGACAGTGGCGTGATCGGAGATATTCGAAGAGAGAATATCTGCTGCCGCTAAATAGGGGATTAGGGACTTGGAGAGCAAAAGGTAATCTATTCGCGAGAGGGACTGATGGGGGGGCGAGTAAAAGGTAAACTCCTGGCCAGCGGGGTGGAGCAATCTCCACACGTCCACCAATCCAGCCTCCTGTACCAAGGAATGGAGAACCCCCTGGGCCCGACCACTCTCAAGAGTCCTGGGAGGCTTCCTGTCTACCAGCCCATCCAACACTAAATTAAAGTCCCCACCCAGGACTATTGGTGTGGGCGAAGCAGCACAAACCAATTCTGCCAAACTTTTGAAAAAATCAGGGCAGTCCCTGTTGGGGGCATATACATTTATTAACATCATTTCCAAGGACCCCACCTTAATACAGGCCTGGACCCATCTACCCTTCTCATCCCCCCGAGAGCGGTGCACCTGCAGATTAAGCGACTTCCGGGCTAAAATAGCCACCCCATTATGCTTACCCCGTGCTGGTGAGAACGCTAGCAATGAAAAGGGGCGGATATTCAATTTCAGGGATTCCTTAGTGTTCAAGTGTGTCTCCTGTAACAGCAAAATATCACTATTCATCTGCTTGCCATATAAAATGATCTTCTTATGTTTAATAGGGTTATTCACCCCATTAACATTCAAGGAATGAATTCTCAAAGAAGCCATAGGACAAGCTGTAACATTTATATATATCCAGCCCCTCTGGCAGCATGACTCCCCTTTCCATCACACAGTTTCCTCTGCAGCAGATAAACAATACCATGCCCAGTAAGTTTACTCAACTGAAGGATAGCAACGCCTTTACCACTATCATCAAGCCTGCAGCCCCTACATTTATTTATTTATTTATTTAACAGTTGCTTATATACCGCTACCTTCCACAGATCAGGTGCGGTTTACAGTGAACAAGGAATGAACAGATTAACAGGTCTGTTTTACATGAAACATTAATTAACTAGGTACAATTTTGCTAAATACATGAAACATTAATTAACTAGGTACAATTTTGCTAAATACATTAAACATGATTGGACTAAATATGGTAAATTTGTTAAATAACAATTTAACTATTTACATATTTTGAACTATTTACATCCCAGGGGGGGGGAGGACTCTTCCGTTCTGAACGGGTGAGCCCACACTGGAGTGGAGAAGACGAGAACAGAGGTTATAAGGATTACACTAAGTGTCTGCGCTAACTAATCTGCCACTGTAACCACAAACCAGCCTATATGGAGTGATCAGTTAGAAGGAAAGCCTCCACGAGCTAGGCTCTATCCCCTTCCCCGATCAACAACCGTATATCAGTGCAGGAGTAAAGTTCAGGGAACACATTCAAGAGTTCATCAACTCCGCCTCTTTTCCCTCGATGTACAGTCCCAGCGCATTCGGATCATCAAAGGTTTTTGTGACATTATGTAAGGTCACCCGCATTCGCGCAGGCTGAAGAAGGCCAAAGCGAGCCTGTAACCGCTGCAGGCGCGGCCTTAATTCCAGAAAACGCTTCCTTTTCTCCACCGTATTCTTGGCAAAATCTGGGAAGAACATTAGTTTATGACCCTCAAAGTTTACTGGAAATCGGGCCCGCGCTGTCTCAAATATCGTAACAGCATGTTGATGCCGCAGAGTTTTGAAAATAATGGGCCGAGGCCTTTTGTTGTTAGGTAGGGCCTGCGTGGGGACACGGTGCGCTCTTTCTATCTCAAAAGGAGTCTCAAAAGATATTTTTAATGTGGTAGTTAGGAGCTGGCGCAAAAAAGCAAACATATCTTGCCCCTCCGCCCCTTCCGGGACCTCCACTACTCGAACGTTGTTCCTCCGGGACCGGTTGTTAATGTCCTCCAGCTCTTTTTGTAGGTGTTCAATTTGCCGGGAATGCTTCTCCAAAAGTTTCAGCCTTTCGTCATGTACCTGCAGTCGTTGCTCCGTTTGGTCTTGGCGGACCGCGAGGGTCCCGAATTGCTCCTTGAGTTGCACAATGTCCTCCTGCATGCTCTGAAGCGAGGCACTGTTAGCCGTCACTATAGCTTTCACAGCACGGACCTCCTGCAGCAGCTCTTGTAATGCCTCCGGTTGCTCGCGCCCAGCCGCCATCTTTTGTGGGGACGGAGGTTCTGTTTTGGATCTCTTGGTTCCAGTCCCCGATCCAGGTGTGAAGTCCAGGCGGACTGGTTTAGAGTTCGCCATCGCCAGCTACTCTCCGTTAGAATTTGAGGGATTACGGTCCAAAATGCCAGCGCAGACACAGGATTAGACTAAATTCCTCTGGAGCTCTCGCTCTACACGTCCATTCCGCTCCGCGTTAGGCTCCGCCTCTCCTCTGGAGACCGCACCTTCAAAAGGATGTGAACAGGATGGAGTCGGTGCAGAGGGTGGCTACTAAAATGATTAGTGGTCTTCATTATAATCATGTGAGGACAGAATTAAGGATCTTAATATGTACACATTAGAGGAAAGGCAGGATAGAGGTGATATGATTGAGATGTTTAAATACCTCCGTGGCATAAATGTTCAGGGAGAGAGCCTCTTTCAATTGAAAGCAAGTTCTGCTACGAGGGGACATGGGAGGGAAGGGAGATAGATTCAGGAGTGATATGCGGAAATATTTCTTTACGGAAAGAGTAGTGGATCCTTGGAATAGTCTCCCAGTGGAGGTGGTAGAGATGAGGACAGCAACTGAATTCAAAAAAGCATGGGACAAACACAGAGGATCTCTAAAGGTAAAAAGGGGACTGTTGTAGTTGTTGATATAGGATAGACTAGCTAGGCCATGTGGTCTTTTTCTGTCATCAAATTTCTATGTTTCTATGTTTCCTCATGCAGCCCATGTCCTAGAAATGATAGTTAGTGACATCACTTCTCCTATGTTGTGGCAGCTGTCATAGGCTATGACTGAAAGGTAGCTTAAGGAACGAATTGGCAATGTTGTGGTTAACATTATTGGCACCCTTGCAGTTCAACCTCTTAGGACCCAATTCCAATCTGGATGTACAGGCCCTCTGTGCGCCCGGCCGGATCCAGAAGCACAGAGGGAGTCGCAATTCCGATCCCATGGGGCACGTCTAGCTACGCGGGATCAGAATTGCGAACAGGCCTGTATGTGCAGGCCTGTACTTAGTCTGGGCTTCACAATGGAGCCGTGGCGACATGGCGTTCAGTTGCCATGGCACCACTTCTCCATTGAAAAGCTGCGATCTCCGGCCACCGGCTCCTACAATGCTTTCCCCGCAGCCCGACCTCCATTCCAGCCTCCCAAGGCCAGGATCAGGCTGTGGGGAATGCTTTACACCCCCTCCCATCGCTGCCATGCCCTGAGCCGCTGTCCTCTACCCAATCGGGGAACTTATTCCACCTCAGAGATGGAATAAATTCCCCATCTAAGCCGTCGGCCCCAGATGTATAGGGCCGACATTGCAATTGGCCCTGTACGTTAGGGGCTGACAATCGCCCACCCTAACTCTGCCCCCAATCTGCCCCTTCCCTGCCCCCATCTAACTTCCCCATACAATAAGCGCGGAAGGAGGACGGGGTGGGAAAAGGCACGAATAGCAGGGATGGACGTCCCAACGTGGCTCAGATTGATGCTATTAGTGTCCAATATCTCCTAAAAACAAGTGGTCAGTGAAATGGCTTTGAACCATATATGCACATATATTTGACACATAAAAAAATCAAATAAAGCAAGACCAATTAAGAAAAGAAATAGTAGGAAATAGTATAAAAATTGGGACATTGCCAAGTTATTGGCATCCTAATAAACAATTCAAATGAATATGAATAGAAGAACCACATCCCCATTGCAGTAAAATTAGATGCACCTGTGATCAGTTGTCAGTATTCACATTACTTGAATCAACCAATGAATGTTTAAAATGGCCACATTCACTGCCTGTTCCATTTTCACAAACCTTATTGTGAAAGTTTATTTATTCAAAGTTGTTAAAACCCAAAAGGATTGTGAAAAATTGTAAGAGAACCTTGAGAAATTGGAAGACTGAACGTTTAAATGTCAGATGAAATTTAATGTGGACAAGTGCAAAGTTATACACCTAGGAAAGAATAATCCAAACTACAGTTACACGATGCAAGGTTCCACATTAGGAACCACAACCCAAGAAAAAGATTAAGGCATCATCATGGATGACACGTTGAAACCCTCTGCAGTGGCGGCCAAGAAAGCAAATAGAATGCTAGGAATCATAAGGAAAGGAATGGACAATAAAACAAAAGATATTATAATGCTTCTGTATTGTTCCATGGTATGACCACACCTTGAATATTGTGTGCAATTCTGGTCACTGTACCTTAAAAAGGACATAGCGGACTTAGAAAAGGTACAAAGAAGAGCCACCAAAATGGTAAAGGGATGGAAGGATACACCTATGAGAAGAGGCTAAAAAGGGTAGGGCTCTTCAACCTCGAAAAGAAACGGCTGAGGGGAGATATGATAGAGGTCTATAAATTAATGAATGGAGTGGAACAGGTAAACGTAGATCGATTGTTTACACCATCAAAATGTAGAAAGACTAGGGGACAAGCAATGAAGCTACAGTGTATATCAATTATATCACTAATAAGAAAAAAAAATATTTTTTCACTCAATGCGTAATCAAACTCTGAAATTTGTTACTGGAGGATGTAGTAAAAGCTGTTCGTGTAGCTGGGTTTAAAAATGGTTTGGACAAATTCCTGGAGGAAAGGTCCATAAACCATTATTGAAGGGGACCCAGAAAATCCACTGCTTGTCTCAATACAGTATAATTCAAGTTGGTCTTGTGTCAGAGCGATCTTAAAACTAAAAAATTGAATGTACCCTACGCTCATTTCTTCGAGATACCACTCATTTTTTAAACACTTTGGAGAAATTGACCCAATGGGCGAGTCAGGAAATGATACTTTTGGTCACTCTTGATGTACAATCATTGTACACAAACATACCACAATCAGAGGCATTATTTATAGTTAACAAGGCCTTACAGGATAGGGGGGATCTTAGTACAGAACATATTGAGTTTATATCCCAAAAAACACAACTGGCTAAAAATAAAATTTTTCATCTTTGAGGGCCAACTGTATCAACAGTTGGCAGGTGTTGCCATGGGAGCCACCTGTGCTCCCTCGGTGGCCAATTTATATATGGGGAATTTTGAAGCAAAATGGATGCCTCAAGCTCAACAAATGGCACAGATAAAAACCTGGCTTCGTTATATAGACGATGTTTTTTTGCTCTGGCAGGGCACTGCACATCAATTACAGGACTTCATTCATTGGCTTAACCAATGTGATCCACATATACAATTCACATATGAGTCTAATGCGACTAGCATAACATATTTGGATGTTCGAATAAGTAAGGGGATGAATCAGTGGGAGACAACAGTGTTTAATAAGCCTACTGATAGAAATACTTTTTTGCAATTTGATAGTGCTCACCCCCCTGAGGCTAAAAGAGGGACTCCCATTTTCACAATTCTTAAGATATCGCCGGAACTGCTCTAGTCGGGAAGATTTTAAGGAGAAGTCCAAATGTTTGATACCACACTTTTTGGATAACCTCTCTGAATGAATTGTGTTCACTAGAGCGTACAAACGGGCTCTATACAATGATCGAGCCTTAATATTGAATTCTCAGCCGTCGGTTATTAAAAGTGACTCACATTTTATACATTTGGTAACAAAATACTCTCCAATTAGTGTGAGTATACAGAAAAGTATAAAGAAGAATAGTAGAGTTTTGAAAATTTTGCCAAGTATGCAACACCATTCTATCCGATGTGTGTGGCAACGAAGTAAGAACTTAAAAGAATATGTTAGTCCAGCAGTTTTACGCACAACACAATCGGTTGAACTAACGGGAGATACATCGGGTCATCATCCATGCGGTCAGTGTACCATCTGCAATATTTCTGAAACAGTAAATCAGTTTAGTTACAAGGGAGTTACATATTGGTTGAAGAGCACCACTACCTGCGATTCTACCTATGTAGTCTATGCAATACAATGCCCTTGCGGCTTGTTATACATAGGGAAGACCATCCGCAAATTTAGAATCCGAATGAAGGAACATGAGAGCAGGATCCGGTGCAAAAGAATGGAAGCTCCCCTTGTAACCCATTGTATGACGCAAGGACACAGCTTCGAGCATTTACGTTGCTGGTGTATAGAACAGGTACACACCGGAACAGGTGGTAAAACGAGAGATCATACTTTATTGGTTCGAGAGCAGCGTTGGATACATCGCGTAGGATCAGTTCACCCGGCGGGATTAAATTCAGCAATAGATTGGGGATTATGTGTTTAAAGAATCTTCGTGTAATGCGATAACAAAAGATAATAAATGAGAGAACAACTATCATTATATGAAGCAGTTTGTGGGGGCACACATATATATTTTTTCAATGGACGTGAAACGTATAGGCTGGGAGGAGTCAGAAGGGGTTTAAATAGGCAGGATCAAGTTCCAAACCCGCATGCGCGGCGTTTTTTCAGATCGAGAGAAGGAGTTCTGTGAGGAACCACTGGTCTGTTTATTCTACGTGGGCAGCATCACTAAAGTCAGGTAATAGATTTAAAGTAGTAGAAATGATGAAAATTTGTGGAGTTCTAATGGGATAATGGATTACATTAATTTCACTATGCATGATGATGAACATCTACAACACAGCGAGCTAAGTAGACAATTCAAAGCATTTTAGCAAATTTTTTTTGACTTAATGGAATGTCTACAACATTTTTTAGCAGTATGAATTAAGAAACATAATTTTAGAAACTATTTTGAGCACCCAGTAGCTGGATACTTAAAGAAGAGTTAAAAGAATTGGAAGTACAAAAGGGTCGTTGATGCGAACAGGCATGCTATTAAGGGTAGCAATAAACCCTAAAACTTCATGCCATTGTAAGTCTGAGACCCGCTAGTTTGAAACTTCCTTATTGATTCCATCACCATAGCATGAATTGCATAGAAAATCAAATGATAGAGCGTAGGGTACATTCAATTTTTTAGTCAATACAGTATAAGCATTGTGGAACCTGTGTCTTCTGGGGAAATTGTGACCCAGGTTGACCACTTCTGGAAACAGGATATTGGGCTTGATGGACCATGTATCCAGTATGGCATATCTTATGTTCTTAAGACAAGAGAAATGCCTGAGACCATCAGAAAGCCATTATCAGCAAACATCAAACTTCAAAGGGGTACAAGGCCATTTCCAAAGACCTTGGGATTCCTCTGTCTATAGTTTGCAATGTTATTAAGACGTTTTCTGCTCATGGAACTGTCAAGAACCTCCCAGGATGTGGTGGGAAGAGGGAAATTAATCCAAGAAGGTTAGTGTGAACTGTTGGAAAAACATCATGTACGACATCCAAAGAGTTTAAGGCTGACCTGGAGCAATTTGGATTGGTGGTTTCAACTCACACCATATGCAGTGCATTAAATAAAGAAGGACTTCATGGGCGAAGGCCAAGGAGGACCCCACTGCTCAAAGGCAGGTATGCCTGATCTTTGCCCAAACTCTCCTTGAGAAACCACAGTCTTTCTAGGAAAGTTCTCTGTGGTCAGATGAAACCAAACTTGAGATTTTTGGCGATGCAGACCAGCGATACATTTACAGACAAAGAAGGAGCTTATAAGGAAAAAAAACACCCTTCCTACCTGGTGGAGGTTCCATAATGTTGTAGGGCATTTTTGCTGCCTCAGGAACTGGAGGCCTCGAACATATTAAAGGAATCATGAAGTCAGAGGGCTACCAAGGTATTTTGAAGCAAAATGTGCTTTCTAGTGTTAGAAAGCTATGTCTGGATCGAAGGTCATGGGTCCTCCAGCAGGACATTGACCCAAATCATGCATACAAAAGTATAAAAGAATGGTTAAAAAGGGAAAAATGGACTGTTTTAAACTGGCCAGTAATGAGTCTTGATCTCATTCCAATCGAGAACCTTTGGCAAGTACTGAAATCTGCCACTGGTAAAAGGAATCCTGGAAACATTCATGAGCTGGAACAAATCACAGTGGAAAAGTGGGAGAGACTATCAGCAGACAGCTGTATAACATTTATAGATGGCTACAAGAAACATTTGGAGGCTGTCATTACTGTTAAGGGTTGTACAACCAAATATTAGTGAAGGGTGCCATAAATCCTGTCCAGGTCTCGGTTTTTTTCTCAGAAATTACTACATCTTAAATTGCACAGACATCTTTTTTTGTTGTATAACTTTGAACATACTATTAAAATATTATGATGACATACAGTTGGAATATTTCCAGTTATTTCTCAAGATATTGTACACAACATACCTAAATGCAAGAGTGCCAATAATATTGACCAGAACTGTACACAATCCTTGTGGCTTGCAATATATTGCTGCCATGATTACCATAGTGATTGCTTATCTTCCCAACACTACATCCTTAGAGGAGGTAAAGGTACTGCTAATATCTCACTGACTTTGATAGTTTATTTTAATTTTCCCATTTCCTACTGAGCAATTTTTCCAAATGGGTTAGTTTTGCGCGTACATGACAGTCAAACAGTTAAGGGGACGTAGCATGAGAGTGAAAGGGGATAGAAATAAGCGGAAATATTTCTTTAGGGAAAGAGTGGTAGATGCATGGAATAGTCTCCCAGTGGAGGTGGTGGACATGAAGACAGGATCTGAATTCAAAAAAGCATGGGACAAACACAGAGGATCTCTAAAGGTAAAAAGAGGACTATTGTCATTGATATGGAAGGGCAGACTAGATACTACAGGCCATGTGGTCTTTTTCTGCCATCATGTTTCTATGTAATGAACTTCGCTTCTAAGCCAGGATATGTGGACTATGATCTCAGTCTCAAATTTACTGCTAATGCTCAGCATAGTACGTGTATCATGCCAAAGGGAGCTTCCTTCTGGAGTTTGTAAGGTGTAACATGTATGGAAATTTTCGTTATCAAGCCTGTGGCACCCAGTACAATGGGAAATATTTATGTATTTTTCTGTCACATTTTCTTGACCTCTGATTCTATTTTCAGTACTTCAAGATCTTCTGCCTCTCCACACAATTCACAGAATAATCACTTGGAATCGACACCTCTGTTAGCAATGCCATTCTGATGTTTTTCTCCTTTACAACAATGTCAAAGAAGCATGGGACAAACACAGAGGATCTCTAAAGGAAAAAAGGGGACTGTTGTAGTGGTTGATATAGTCATGTGGTCATGTGGTCTTTTTCTGTCGGCATGTTTCTATAGCAGATTCCTTGCATCCAGTTGCTTATCCATCAGAATAGAAATGTCCCATGTGATCATAACCTCTTCATTCTCTGTAATTCTCTTAGGGTCATGATCCCAGTGCTTTGCAGGCACAGTGATATTGTAGCATTTACAAAGTTTCCAATGTATGAGGCGTACTACTTTGTTGTGCCTTTCTGTATAGAAATTTTCCGTCATCAGAACTTCACAGGCAGCTATGAGTTAAGTCACTGTTTCCATGTCTTTCTTACAGAATCAACATGTCTGTTTTACCAGTTTTTTCAATGCTCACTGTAAACCATCTCATCCATAATCTGTTGTCCTGAGTTGCAGCAATGAATCTGTCATCCTTCAGTTTCAGTTCACCTCTCCTTAACCATTCATGTGTCCATCCTTGATCGACAAAGGGTTTGACACTTGTTTTTCTGATTTGCTAATCTAATTCTTTGAAGAGTTTTTCCTCTTGTTGTGCAAACTCTGTTGCTTCTTTTCCTGTATGGGCTTGTGGATTCTCGTTCATTACTTCTAGTCATCAGAACACTTGCCCAAGTTTGACAATGGCGACAGATTCTGGATATTTACTTTCATATTTCATCCTTTCATCATTTTATCCTGAGGTATGTTGGTATACAAGGCTGTAACGTCCAGAGTAACTAATATATAAGGACCAACCTCATTTTTCCATGTATCCAAATATGTTAAAACATCTCCTGAATCTTTAATATATGAAAAAGCTTGCCGTACCAATGGATATAAAAGTAAATCCATATATTGTGATAATGGTTCCAAAATGAGGTTTGTCCTCATATATGAGTTACTATGGACATTACAGCCTTGTATACCAACATACCTCAGGAAGGGGTTTAGAAGTTGCCATGCATTATCTATTGGATTTACATTTGTCGTCGGTGAGGTATGCATTTTTTCGCGATTTGTTAACTCTGATTTTATGTAAGAATTATTTTGAATTTCAGATAGAGGGAGTCTCAATGGGTGCTACAGTAGCCCCTTCAGTGGCAGGGCTATATGTACGATACTTTGAAGAAGAGATTATTTTGAAATCCTCTTTTTGGCCTTTTGTGGAAAAATGGGTGAGATTTATAGACGGCATTAACTTGTGTATTGCCATTTTCTACTCAAGCAGTACATGTTAGGGATTTAATTTTATCCCATTGGAATATTCTGGGGGTTCATTCTTCTTTTCAGACACCTCCAGTTTTTTCATTTAGGAGGGGTAGGAATTTAAGAGACATGTTAGTACATTCTCATTTATGTCAAAATAAGGATATTGGTTCACCAGCAGGAGGCCATCATAAATGTAATTGGTGTGTAGTGTGTTCGGTTACATTGGAGATACAGTCCTTTATGCATTCAACTTTGGAGGTTCATTTACCATCTACAGGGGAATGCTAATTGTTTAACAAAAGGGGTGATTTATGCCATTCTATGTCCTTGTTCATTGGTATATATTGGACAAACTTCTCAACCATTTAAAAGGTGTATTATCGAGCATATGTCAGCAATCCATCGAGGTGTGGAAACAGCGCCCTTAGTGGCACATTGGAAATTAAAAAAACATTTAGTAGAAGAATTACGATGTTTTGTTATACTGCAAGTAAGGGGTGGAGAGGGTGGTAATTTTCAACAGTTGCTGTGTCGGAAGGAGCAACAATTTATATTTCTTCGGCAGACTGTGGAACCGCGAGGATTAAATTCTCAAATTGAATGGCATTGGTTCTATTGAATCATGATTGGGTGGTGTAAGAATAAAACTGCACATGCGTCGGCGTTTTTTAGTGAACCCGTCATGTCAATGAGGACCGTATGTTGCTAGTGATTTAGTGGCTTATCAAAGGTCAGTGTTTTTTCTTTTTGGTTTTATTTTTTCTTCTAATGTTTATGTAGTTTTTTCACTTGTGATGTTGTGTTGTATAATTTCATTTGTTTTTTTTGTGTAGATGGAATGAAATCCTTGAGAAAGCTGGTCATCGACGAAACTGTTAAATATATAGAGGTTTTGGCATACTACGAAGTGTGGGCAGAAATGTAACGGCTTGAATATCATTCAGGTGATATACAATGGAGTTTGAATGTGTATAAGCATTTGTGCTAGTGGTTTTTGTAATGTGTGTGTTGTTTGGAGAAGAGTATTCTTATGTGTTCTTGTTTTGATTTGCAGTCGGGGCTGATGTATTGTTAATTAAATTTGTTGATAACAAGAAATGGAAGAGTGACGCCCCTGAAATTTATCAATGAATGAACTGCTTGAACAACAGTGGAGATTTTGCGACATTCAGTTGATTTACTGATTGGACTATTTGGCAGATATCAGCGGTCTCCAGTGTGTGGAAGTACTCATTGGGAGGAAACATTTCTACCCTATCCATTATGTTTGCTTTATTCAACAGTTGTAGTTACTAAATACTGTTTTAAAAGTGTTATTAAGAACAGAGTTTTATGTGTGTAGCACAACGTTAGTTGTTATTGGGGGAGACATCAAGGAGTCATAATAAATAAGCTGGTATAAGTTCTTTCAACAGTTAGATTGGTTTGGCCAATTGATAACTATATGTATTTTTACAAGAACATAAGAAATGCCATACTGGGTCAGACCAAGGTCCTTCAAGCCCAGTATCCTGTTTCCAACAGTGGCCAATCTAGGTCATATGTACCTAGCAGTTTCCTCAAAAGACACAGGTTCCACAATGCTTGTATTGGGTCAAGCATTGATATCCCGGGTCCCTTCTTAATAATGGCTTATGGACCTTTCCTCCAGGAACTTGTCCAAATCTTCTTTAAACCCAGCTACACTAATAGCCTTTACTACATCCTCCGGTAACAAATTCCAGAGTTTGAATACATCTTAGTGAAAAAATATTTTCTTTTATTATTTTCTTTCTTTCTTTCTTTATTTATTTAACTGTATTTATATCCTGCTTTTCACCGGGTCATAGCGGCCCAACATCAAAAGGGGGGACGGGGACGGGACAGTAATCAATTCTTAGGGTGGAGAGGCTGTCACCGGGGAGGCCAAAATTAATGATCTGAACAGACATTAAGAACTTAAACAATGGACATCATTCTCTTAGTAGGTAGATCTGTGGGCATGTTAGAGGTTCTGGAGGGGTAGTCAGTGATGGATGTTTGTTTCTGGTCCGAGGTATTCCTGGAATAGGATGGTTTTTAGTTGTTTTCTGAATGTTGAAGGATCTCTGTTGTTTCTGATTTAACTTTTATTAGTTTTAAATAGTTTACCCTGTAGCTTTATTGCAGGTCCCCTAGTCTTTCTATATTCTGATAACTTAAACAATCAATCTACGTTTACCTGTTCTACTCCGTTCATTAAGTTATAGACTTCTATCATATCTCCCCTCAGCCATCTCTTTTCCAGGTTAAAGAGCCCTAACCTTTTTAGCCTTTTTTCATAACAAAAGGCCGCGGGCCTCGTGCCCGCTAGCCGCCGTTAACCGGGGGGGCGGCGGGTACGTGGCCCCGGCCCCCACGAGGCGTCGGGAGGAGGTCCGCGTCGGCGTGGCTTTTGCTGGACCCCATTGGCTCCCGAGTGTGAGTGGCGGCACGGGAGCCAATGGGGGATCATCTAGGCCTGGGGGGAGGTGGGGCCAAGGCCGAGCGAGCCGGCAGGAGCGTCAGTCACCAGGGGAGCGTTTGAAGGTGGCTGGCGTGGCTGCCTTCTCCGGCTGGGACCTTTTTTCTTTTTTATCCCTGGGATGCAGGAGCAGCCGAGGAAGGGTGTAGTGTTTATATTTAGAAAAAAAAATAAAAAATGAATTGGGAGCTGCTCCGGTGACAAGCCAGCAGCTGCAATTTTTAGGGGATGAAGGAAAGGGCTGCAGAGGCGGGCTTGCAGTGGACCATGCTCCCGCGACTGTCACTGCAGTTGACCTGCGCGCTCGTTTTGGTCCTGCCAGTGCCTGGATTTGATCATGGGGAGCCATGAGTGCCGCGAGTGTCCCCGATTGCGGGGAAGAGAGGCTGTGTGGCATCAGGGGGAGCTGCGAGTGCCGCAACTGTCCCCAATGCAGGCCTGCAGGCCCGCAGCTGTTCCCAATCATTGTGGGAGGCCACTGGACTGTGGGGGGGGGATCCTTGAGAGTCATGAGGCTTTTGGGTCCAGGAGGCTTTTGGGTCCTGGGAGTGCCCAGGATGGAATCGAGACTGAAAGGGAGGAAGACTAGAGTAGGGGAAGAGGTGATTAGGGGACCTCAAGGAGGGGGCGGAGCTGTTCTTAAAGGGCTTGAGTGCCCCTTAACTGGTCAAAAATAGCTGAATTTACAAATTAAATATGAACTAGTTTGGAGAGATTTGAAGAGGTAGGAGGGATTTCAGGAGCCCCTAGTGATTATTCTTGAGGTGTCTGGAAACTACATTTGCTTAAAATGTATGATGTTTGTTATTAGGGGGCGGAGCCTTGTCCCAGTTATACCAGTTAATATTTTAAAAGTTTGAAAATTCTGTGAGGTCCAGCAGATGTGCTAAAGAGGCAGGGCACCTAGAAAAGTAGTTTTATGTAGCTTTAATAGGTTTAAAAGTCATGATTTTAGTGCTTTCTAAAGCGAAATCAAAAACAGTTTCCGAGTGTTCAAAGTAGTCTAAAACCTGTGCCAATGTTATAAAGAAGTGAATTCTGAATAAAGTGGGTTACAAAAGTGATTTTTAGCGTAAAAATATAAGTTTATTTAATGTAAAAGTACCAGTATGTAAGGGGAGGGGGGAGTGATATCTGTTGCAACACTATTGCTACAGGGTACAGCTGATTTGAAGTATAGTTGTGTCGTACTTTACTGAAAACCTTTAATACTGTGTATACTCTTAAAGAGACAGCTTGGAAAAATTTCTAAATCGGGGGGTGGCAGTGGAACGGTGAGTCAGGACAGTCAGGTTGGGCAGGGTTTAAGGGGCCAGTGGGGCTAGCCGAGTATTCCGGGGGGCTTTTATCCGGCAGCCTGGGATTAGGGGCGGGGAAGGAGACATGGATCTTCCGGGCTGTGTGGTCGGGAGGGTGCGCTCTCCTGGGGTTTTAGCTGCTCCCCCGCAGTGTGTTCTGCTTTATCTTTACAGATGCTGCCTGGAGGATTGCTGGTGCGTTGCGGTTTGGTGAGTGCGAGGCGGATGGTGCAGGGAGTGAGCGGCTCAGGAGACGACGGGGATCCGGAGGACGTGTTGCTGTTGGACAGCGGCCATGTGGATCAGGATGGTGGTGCGCGGATGCCCAGGCCCATGGCTGCTGGGGCAGGTGAGTCGCCGGTTGGGAGGGGGGGTGACTAAGGGGGTGGGGGGTAAGGAAAAGCAGAAACGGCAGCACTCCTGTAGTCTGCGCCGCGGGTCAGGGTCCTCATCGTCTGCGTCTTGCGGGGCATCGTCATTGTCGCGGGGTGCGGAGAGGGGGTGTGAGCGGAGGGTGGCTGTGGCTTACGGGAGCCATGTCGGGTGGGGTGGGGCCCACGCTTGCTTAGATTTCTGAACTCCGAGGGGGGTGCCACGGAAGTTATGGAAAAGGATCTGGAGGAGGCAATATATGGGCATTTTAGGCTTCTGGAGGGTAGGAAGAGGTCCAGCGATACTAGCGGAAGAGAAGGGTGGGTGCTTGAGCTGGATGGGTGTGAAAGGTTGCGCGTAACTGGACAAGCGGTGTGAAAGGTTGCGCATAACTGGACAAGAGCCTTCCTGAAGTACGCTGGGGTATGGGGACGCCCATCCCTGGGCAGTATGGGATGCTGGTCGCCTATTCTGACTTTAGCTTGGAAGCGGCCCAGACGTATGAGGGTGGGCATGGCTCAGCTTGGATGGGAAGTTTCGGGACATGAGGAATGTGCATAGGTCATTCTCGCGGGGAACGCAGGATAGCAGCCTCTGGCTGCCGCAGTTGGCGGACAGGGGGGGGGCGCAGGTGGTGGTGGGGGAACAGAAAGGGGGAGCGGCGGTGCTGAGGGGTGCGGCTCGGCCCTTTCGGGGGAAGAGAGCGGTTGGGGGGAGGTGGGGACTTATGCTGGCGGTTGACAAGCCCCCTGCCCCTTTCCGGATTGTAAGTGTCGGCATAGCTGTTCCGTTTGTGGCAGGGGGTGTTTATCACTCGAATGCGTCCAAAAGGGGGCTGCGGTTGGCTCTCTTCCTGCCCCCAAGCAGAAAGGATCTATGGAACCTGACTTCGACACCTCTTTGGATTGAGGAGCTTTGGCCCTGGACGGGATGGAGGGGGGGCTTGAGGGGGGATGTCTGTACGAGCTCTCTTTTTTCGTTAAGGGGGAGGGTTGGACCGGCCGAGGGACGGAACTCACTTTCAGAGCGGCACTGCGCTCAGATTGGAGTGGCTAGCTGGCAACGGCATGGGGCTAGCTAGCAACGGCCATGGCTTTGGGCAGGGCAGCGGGAGCATGCCGAGGAGGGAGCCGGGGAAGTACCGACTGATCCACCACTGTATCGCTTTTTGGGGGTGGAGCTAGACACAGTGAACATGGTGGAGTGCTGGCCAATAGGGGAGGTGGTTCGGCTGCGGGTTCTGATTGCCAACATGATTGGAGTTTCTACAAGAACGCTGCGGTACTTGTCGGCCCGAATAGGCTTTTGGACCATCGCGTGTCAGGTGCTTCCGCTGGGTGGGTGTTCTGGTGTCGGTTGTCACAGGCGGCATCGGGCGTCCTTAAGCCACATCAAGGTGTCACGGGGTGTGGGGGGCTGATTTGGGTGTTTGGGATCAGTTCCTAGGAGGTTTCAACGGGTTTCCGTTTTAATGGTGAAGGAAATTTACACAGGGGATGTGCAGCTCTTTGCAGATGCGGTAGGTGGCTGGGGGTTGGGTTGGTATTTTGGGACTCCTGGTGCATGGGGTCATGGCCGCCAGCTTAGCGGGTGGTGGGTATAATCGATAACATAACTGGGCTGGGGAAGTTCCCCATCCTGGTGGCATTGCATCGGTGGCCCGACAAGTTGGGTAATCGCAGGTTGTTTGGGTGGTGCGATAGCGCAGAGGTGGTTTGCATGATCAACCGCTTTTCCCAGCGGGATCGGGTTGGATTTTGGCTCCAGGGGCAGATGCCGTGGGATTGCAAGTCCCGGAGCAATTGTGGCCTGCGGCTATGCGGACCTGCCGTGGAGTACAGTGTCGGCAGCGACATGGAGGGTGTATTGGCGGGGCTGTGACAGCGTAGTTGCATTGCTGGTCTCGTAGGGTTGGCAGCAGGGTCCGGTGTAGGGCCATCTCTCGGGCCCGTACGTCGGAGAACAACAGGGTCGGCAGTCTGGGCGCCTGTAGCGGGGTTTTTGCCTTTTCTCGGAGGCAGTGGGTTGGGGGTGTCTGGGGGGGGGTTGCTGGTTCTTAGGCTGCTGCGGGGTGGGAAGAGTGCGCATCCTTCGCTGGGTGACCGGCAGCTGCCTGTCACGCTTAAGCTACTGGGAGGGTGGTGTGCAGCGTTCCCCTCGGTGTCAGCGGCACGGCATTGAGTTCAAGTTGTGTACGGCTGTGTCATGTCTCGCCTTCTTTTAAGACTTTCCGGGAGGGGAGCTTGTGGCTGCAGACAGTGGGAGGAAGCGGGTGGTGCCTTGCTGGTACGGCAGGTGCAATTGCCTCTGGGGAGTGTGTATTGATTGGGCTGGATCCCAGACTGTTTCGAGGGGTAGAGGGGTGGGGGTACTTCGGAGGGCAGTACGTGCTTCCTCTACATGCCAGGTTGCAGCCTGGGAGGCCTATCTGTGTGCAGGATCTGGGGGGGGGGGTTCCTCTTGGTGCAGGCGGATGCCCGAGCACTAATGAGTGCTAACGCGGTTTTGTGGATGACGCTTTGCCAGTTGGGGCTGGATCCGGTCCACTTTGCTCCTTCTTCGGGGTGGGCTGAGCGGGAGAGTCAGCGGATGGGCTGCTGGCAGTCGAGAGCCTTTCAGGGGTTTGTGCACTTATGGGGGGTGGGGGGGGCTTAGCGGGTGCTAACTGTTATTTTTTTTTAGATGTCGGCCGGACTCCAGGTTGCTGCTGGATGATCGGCTCTTCGATTCCCGGGCAGCGCCAAGGCCATTGGGGTCGCACATGGGATTGCACGCCTCTGAGGTGACCGTCTCATGGCTGGGCAAGTGCGGTCTCCGGAGGGGGCCGCTGTTGCCTTTGCTTCGGCACCAGGGATGCGAGACGGGTGTGCCTGGGTTGATGCTGCTGAAGTTGGGAGGCAGCGATTGAGCGGCCAGGACGGGTAAGTTACTGATTGGTGCAGCGAACGGTGATTGGGCTGAGGTGCTGTTCATGTGGGACAATGTGGTTTTGGGGTGGTCAGACATATTTCCAAGGCCTGCTTGTTGGGTCCACCAGTGGTGGTCTCGTGGGTTGATTAAACATTAATCGGCAGGTTGGCCGTTGGGTGTGTCCGCAGGGTGGATGGCTGATTTTGCATCATGGATAGAGGTGGAGTGTGCCGGTTTATGGTGGCAGGGATGGGTGCATCTATCCCCGGTGGGGCTGGCTTTGTTCCTAAATGGCTGGCAAGAGGCTTTGGAATATGTGCGCAGGGAATGGTGACTGGTCGCAGCTTGCCGTGGGGGGTGGCTCAGGGTCGGTGGTCCCTGAGCCTGTGGCGGGATCCCGGAGGTGTCCGGGGTCCGGAGCCGGTGGCAAGATGCAGGGCGGTGGTGGGGTACCCCCGGCCCGGTGAAACCCTCGGGGCTTTTGCTAATAATATGGCAAAGCCGGAAGAGGGGCGACGGAATGGCCTGTGGCCAGTTCACGGCGGAAGCGGGCGGAACTCACTTTGCTACTCACACGGCTGGTGAGGATTTGTTCCGCGGACGGAATTCAGTTAATGAAGGTTTGCTGTTGGTTGTGGTTTAAGGAAAATGTTGTACGGTTAATAAAGCTGCGACCAGTTTGATTCCCAATGAGTGTGTGGTGGTTATTTGTAAGGTGGGGTGGGGGTGGGGGTGCAATGGGGGGGGCGTAAACAATCGATCTACGTTTACCCGTTCCACTCCGTTCATTAATTTATAGACTTCTATCATATCTCCCCTCAGCCGTCTCTTTTCCAGGTTAAAGAGCCCTAACCTTTTTAGCCTTTCTTCATAGGAGTATCCTTCCATCCCCTTTACCATTTTGGTGGCCCTTCTCTGAACCTTTTCTAATAATGCTATATCCTTTTTAAGATACGGCGACCAGAATTGCACAGAATATTCAAGGTGCGGTCTCACCATGGAACAATATAGAGTCATTATATTATCCTTTGTTTTATTTTCCTATCCTTTCCTTATGATACCTAGCATTCTATTTGCCCTCTTGGCCGCCACTGCACACTGGGCCGAGGGTTTTAACATGTTATCCACAATGACGCCTAAATCTTTTTCCTGGGTGGTGGTTCCTAATGTGGAACCTTGCATTGTGTAACCATAGTTTGGGTTGTTCTTCCCTAGGTGCATAACTTTGCACTTGTCCACATTATAAAAGTATTGTGCAATTTTAATATCAATTACCTATACATTTAAAATTTAAAAAGACATGTATATTGGAATATTGGAATATTTAATATTTATACATAATAAAATATTGTTGATACACACTAGTGTTAGTAATTATAAATTTAGTATGGTGTTGATTACATCTGTTAGATGTGTTTAAAAATTTTTGAAATAATGAATGAGGTATTATTCTCAGGCTGTACGCATTTGCATTGCGTATTTTTTGTTATATTCATTGTTTGCAAATAAGTGGTATGTTTTGTGCATTGTCAGAAAGGATTCTTCCCATTTTTCCATCTTTTTCTTTATTTGCCCCATCCCTTAGAACCACCTCTACTCATATTTAAATGTATTTTATTTATTGAATACATTTATAATCCCATTAATCTTTCAAACATCTTAAATAAGAATACAACAAGACAAACAATACAGATCATCCGGTACCTATCCCAGCATTCTTCTACTATTTCTATACCACCCTGTTGATGGTTAAGAGCAATTTATACCTTATTCGCTTTCAAATCTAAACCTCAAAAGTTATCTTTTTTTTTTGCTTTTAACTAGTTCACAATAGTACAGTGTACCATCTCATGCAGTTATGTTGTTCATTTCCAGTGTGCCCTCTAAATACATAAAGAAAGCATGACTTTTCCCAGACAAATTCATTGCCACAGGCATCCTTTCATGTACCCCCACCTGAATTTATATTTGTTCTCAGCAAATTCATTGGTTTCTAGCAGTGAAAATACAAAGAAATACCAGAACATTATGAGTTTTGTAGGTATAGTTTTGCTTTCTATTACATGACCTATCCAAAGGAAATTAAAAATCTTTTAAATGGAATTAGAAATATGGGATTATAATGGTGTAATTAAATTTCTAGTGTGACAGAAACATAGCCTTGGAGGGCTATTGAGTTAAAATAAAATATCATATTATTTCTAATCAGTAACCGGGTAAGGCGGACGCGTCGCCCCTCCCCCCCCTCCACACACACCTTTTGATAAAAGACCATCACACAATTTTGGGCTTAAAACTGGTCGCAGCTTTATTAACCATTAACAATAAACCAATAACAATTCAACACAATAACATTTCCCCCCCCCCCCTTTTCGAAGCGCGACCCCTCACCAGCCATGTGAGTAGCAAGGTGACGTCGCTTCCGCTTCTCCTGAGTCCGGGCCCCGGCTAAACAGCCTAGCCCTCCCTCGTCCGGCTTCGCCATATTACTAGCAAAAACCTGAGGGGTTATCCGGGCGGGGGTCCCCCACCCCCGCCCACAAGCTTGCCTCCGGCTCCGGCTCCGGAACCCGGAAACCTCCGGGATCCCGCCACCCCCCCCCCAGCTGCAACAACCCACAACAGAGACCCCAGTCCCACCCCCACTCCCACGCTAGGGTGGGCGGGCGGGAACCCGACGCGTCTGGCTCCGACCTGGAAAGGCCGGAGCCACGGCGCGTCCCCGCGCTCGCTCGGGCTGGTCCCGCCTTCCTTACACCCCATTGGCTCCCTCTGCCTCCCGGCAGCCCACAGGAGCCAATGGGGCATCCAGCACCGCACCGGCTCGCCCCCTTTACCCTTGCCGACGT
Organism: Ichthyophis bannanicus; assembly: GCA_033557465.1. Taxonomy (NCBI): domain Eukaryota; kingdom Metazoa; phylum Chordata; class Amphibia; order Gymnophiona; family Ichthyophiidae; genus Ichthyophis; species Ichthyophis bannanicus. The sequence continues at coordinate 962,509,709 of CM066034.1, read as the reverse complement.
CGCAGCCCCCGGGGGGGATCACGTCCTCGCCGCCCCCCCCGGTTACCGTGGGGCCACGTGCACTAGCTCCGCGGCCCTGAACTAACCGGGTAAGGCGGACGCGTCGCCCCTCCCCCCCTCCACACACACCCTTTGATAAAAGACCATCACACAATTTTGGGCTTAAAACTGGTCGCAGCTTTATTAACCATTAACAATAACCCAATAACAATTCAACACAATAACATTTCCCCCCCCCCCTTTTCGAAGCGCAACCCCTCACCAGCCATGTGAGTAGCAAGGTGACGTCGCTTCCGCTTCTCCTGAGTCCGGGCCCCGGCTAAACAGCCTAGCCCTCCCTCGTCCGGCTTCGCCATATTACTAGCAAAAACCTGAGGGGTTATCCGGGCGGGGGTCCCCCACCCCCGCCCACAAGCTTGCCTCCGGCTCCGGAACCCGGAAACCTCCGGGATGCCGCCACTGGCTCAGGCCACTATGGACCTGAACTGCCCCCCAACCTAAAGCTGCGACCAGCCCAACTCCCCTGCCGGACAACCTCCACGGCCTCCTGCCAGTCATTAAGTAGGAGGTCCATCCCTATCGGCGAGAGATGCACGCCATCCGGCCGGAACAGGCCAGCACACTCCACATCCACCCACGGGTGCAAGATCTGGCATCCACCCCGCTCCCCCACCCACCTGCCTATTTGGCGATTGACTTTCGTCAGCCCCCGGGACCATCGCCGCTGGTCCCAACAGGCTGGCCGTGGAAGGATATCCGACCAAATCACAATAACCCCCGGAAACAATCTGAAAACCTCCCCCAGATCCTTGTGAGCAGCGCGAATAAGCTGCTTGCAAGTCCAGGACACCAGATCATTGCCGCCGAGATGGATCAGCAGGATATCCGGCATTCCTCTCGTGCGCTCGTGATGCCGCAGCAAAGGCAAAAGCTGGATCCACCGGAGTCCGCGCTCGCCCAGCCATGATACGGTCACCCCCTGCGCTTCCAGTCCAAGATGTGGCCCCAATGGCCGTGTTGCTGCTCGCCGACTAGCCCAGTAAACAAATGAGTGGCCAATCACCCAACAGCGACACGATGCATGGCCCCTTTCTGCAAAATAAAGAACAGCAGCATTAGCACCCCCCACAGCCCATTACAAGCGCACATAGCCCTGGAACGCTTGCGATCTCCACCGCCCTATCCGTTGTATCGCCTGTGCAGAAAGACCCTCCGCTGCCGCGCTGGTCGCTGCGCCAATGCGGAAGGAATGTGGAGCGAACCTACTGGGATCCTCCCCGATCCGCCGCAACGACAACCGCAGCACCGCCGTAAATTGGTAGCGCGTGAGCACCCGTGCATCCTCATGCAGGAACAGACTGCCCTCACCGGCCGGCCGCACCCGCAAGTAGGTGCTCAGCAACCGGACTGGGCAAGCAAGCACCCCCGGTATGGCACGCAGCACCACCCAGGCACCCCTCCCCGACTGATCGGTCTTGGAACGCACTAAGTGAATCCGAACCGTGCCCTCCCCACCAGCACCTGGTGGACCTTCAGTTCACGCGCACCCGCACTAGGACCCGACTCAGACACCAACTCCCCCACCCGAAAGGCGCCGAAGAAGGCCACTGAAAAAACAGCCCGAAACAGCGTACCCTCGTACCGGGAGGACGCCACCTGCGGTAAAACGTCTAACAAGCGGCTCAACAAATCATAAGTGATCGGCTGCCGCCCGTCAGCCGGGGTGGGACGGGATCGCTCCCAGCCCTGCAAAAGTCGACGAGTCAAAAAACCCCTTCCAGCCGTCCCCCAACCGACCGCTCCCGCGAAGAAGGAAAACCCCGCCAGATGTCTCTTCACCGTTTCCCTTGAAAGACCCGCCGCCTTAGCCGCAACCACGTATTGACCGAGGAGCTGCTCAGGGACCGGACCCTGACGCCATCCGTGCTCCGTGAGGAAAGTTACCACACTGCTGCAACCCCGCTGATAGGCCACCCACGTCACCGCCGACACGGAATTCCTCAGCAGCTCCTTCATGTCTCCAGGCCAATCTGCCATAAGTGCGCCGGGACCGATGCTCCCACTTCTTCGGCTTCCGGAGCCAAGGTCCGAAACTGCTCCCACTGAAAACGGGAAAGAGCGTCAGCAATTTTGTTAGTAATACCCGGAATATGGCGGGCCCGCACCACCACGTTCAAACGCAAACACGCTAACACAACCTGACGCATTAAATCCGCCACTTGCCTGCAGCGTGGGGCATAATTGTTTACAACAGACACGACCGCCTCATTATCGCACCACCAGACTACCCGACGATTCTGAAGTCTGTCCGGCCATATGGTCAACACCACCAAGATCGGAAACAATTCCAAGAAGGTGATATTTCTGGTCAGGCCCGACTCCTGCCAAGCCAGGGGCCACCCTGCAGCACACCACGAGCCCCCAAAGTAAACCCCGAGGCCCGCGCCCCCCGCTGCATCCGTGTACAGTTGCAGAGCTGTATTAGAGACCTCCCCTTCCCGCAACACCGTAGTGCCGTTGAAGTCACGGAGAAACTCGTCCCACACCCGCATGTCTGCCCGAATGCTTTGCGACACCCTGATCCGATGATGAGGCATACGGACCCCTACCGTAGCCGCCGATAGCCGCCTCAAAAATACCCGCCCCATCGGTATTACCCTGCACGCAAAATTCAACGAGCCAATCAGCGACTGCATTTCCTGTAATGTGAGCTTGCTGGAAATGAGCACGTTCGCAACCAAGACTCTGAGCTTCACTACCTTGGCCGCGGGCAGGCGAGCTACCATCGCCCCCGAGTCGAGCTCCGCCCCCAAGAAAGTAATGACGGTCGCGGGGCCCTCTGTCTTCCCCGCCGCTAGCGGGACACCCCACCCCCGAGCCAACCGCTCGAAGCCACCCAGCAAATCCGCACAGCACTCCGACTGAGCCTCGCCCACGAACAAGAAATCGTCTAAATAGTGCACCATGTTGGCGCGACCCACCTGTGTCACCACTGCCCAATGTAGAAAACTACTGAACCGTTCAAAATATGCACAGGATATCGCGCACCCCATGGGCATGCACTTATCGAAATAACTGTCCCCTTCGAAACAAAACCCCAACAGAGGAAAAGACGTCGGGTGCACCGGCAACAAACGGAAGGCTGACTCGATATCCGCTTTCGCCATCAAGCACCCCGGATCACAGCGTCTTACCAGCTCCAATGCCGCATCCAAGGACGCATACCTAACCGTGCACAGGTGGTCCGGGATATGGTCGTTAACTGACGACCCCGCGGGGAAGGAAAGGTTGTGAATCAACCGGAACTTCCCCTGCTCCTGCTTCAGGATCACACTCAAAGGGGAGATCACTAGATCCGCAAAAGGCCTCTCCGCGAAGGGACCCGCCACCCGCCCCAATCCAATCTCCTCCGCTAGCTTGTCCCGCACTATCTGAGCAAATCGCCTCACCGAAGGTGAATTCCTAGTCATAGTACAGAGCACCGTACCCACCACAGGAATCCGAAACCCCTCACTAAAGCCCTCCTCTATCACCGCACTGTCCTTCCGTTTCGGATACCTTCGCAGCCACGGACACATTGATTCTATCCGGACTGGGGTGGGAGCCAGGCAAAGGAGGCTCTCACTGCTTTGAAGGGGGCGCTCCAGCCCCCCCCCCCGTGCCTCTCTTAACACATTTGAGCGCTGAATGCGAACCGTTGCAGACGGAACAGGCGTGCCGGAATTTGCAATCCGGGAACGGGCAGGACGATTTGTTAAATCGCCAACAGACATCTCCGACCCCCCCTGAAGCTGAAGCTTTTTGGACCCCCCCCGGGTACACCCCCCCGAAAGGGCCGCCCAGCCCCCGAAACGCCGGCCGCTCCTCCATGTGCACCGCTCGCCGCACTACCACTGGGTCTGACCGCCATCTGCGTCAGCCACAGATTGATATCTTGCGTCCCCCAGGACAACAAGCGGTTTTCTTCCATCTTTTCCCTGAACTTCTCATCATAGTTGAGCCACGCCCAACCATCATGCAATTGTGCAGCCTCTAAAATGGAATCCGCATAGGCGAGGAGCATTCCGTAGTGCTCAGGGTGCGAATGCCCCCACACACTAGCTAAGCATAAAAAAGCTCGCGTCCAGTTCACCACGTTCCGCGTCGCTCTCTGCACCCTCCCCGCCTTCTCGTCTTCCTTCCTCTTCCTCCTACTGTCCCCTGACCGTTTGCGGCCCTCAAGCAAACGAAAAATGTCTATATAACGCCTTCGCAGAATCTTCCGCCGCAGCTTCTTCGGCATGCCCTCCCATAACTCCGAATATGCCACCACCGAAGGCATGGCCGAGGATCCGCTCGCTCTACCCTCTGACCCCTGCAATTCCTGCCCCTTGTCCCCGCCCGAAACCGAAGAATCAGACGTGGAAGCAGTGGAGGAGGTGGAGGAAGTCCCCGACCTGCGCCGTCTGCGACAAGGATGCTTCCTCTTCCTCCACACTTTTTTACTCCCCCCGTCTGCCACTGCCGCCCCAGCCCCGACGTCCACGCCCAAATCTCCCGCCAACTCACCTGCAGCTCGCACCGACGCTTCAGCCACTGCGCCGGCCATCCGCGACTCCGGCTCCACTTGCGGTGCTGCTGACGTCCTCTCACTCAACCCCTCCATCGGCCCCGCGCCCGATGGTCTCGAACCGCCGAAACTCGGACTCCCGGTGTACTGCCATCCAAAAGGTACCTGCGGGGAAAACACAGGAAAAGGCGAAGGGGGCCCCCCTGGCCCAAGGGGGCTGCCACGCTCCCAGCCACTCCGCCCCCGAAGGACCTTGGCCCCCTCCCTGCCAGTGCTCCCACGAAGGCGGGTATGCACACCCCGACACTCCAGCCCCGTTCCCGGGGCCCTCCGGCACCGCACTCTCGGCAGCCGCACTTCGCCCATCGTAGGCACCCCTCCCCCCACCGGAGGTAGCCCTACTTCAGGCGCTCGCCTGTCTAGAGGGCCAACAGGTCCCCCACCCAATTCCCCCGCCCCCCCTGACCGCCCTTCTGGACCCAGGCGGTCCGCAATCCGTGTCGCGCCTCCCTGCCCCCCCCCCCGCCCCCATGGGCCGGGCCTGCGCGGGCCCACCCACACACAGCCCGCTCTCCCCAGCACGTGCTCCCCTCCTGCCCCCTCTGCCCCTACCACGGGTCACTGTAAGACCGGCGCCCCTTGGCCCCCCCTTCGCTCTACCCCCTTTTTCCCCCTTTTGAGCAGACCTTGACAAATCTTCCCCATGAGCCCCCCCAGCTGCCCCCTCCCTTGGCCCCTTCTCACTCCGCCACTCGGGATCCCCCCCGCCCTTTACCAGGCCGCATGGCTCACAGTCCTGCTACCACAAGTGGCTGCCTGTGGCCCTTGTAACGGCTTCTGCCTTATTTATTTGGTTTTTCCTTTTTTTATTTTTTTTTTGATTTAGCTTCGAGGGCTTGTGTCGTTTCCCCCTTTTTTTTTTTTTTTAATCAAGCCTACAGTTCCCCGGCCCTCCGAAGACTTTGCAGACCCCCCCCAACCCTTGCCTACCACTCCTATGGCCCAGCACACCCCTACAGCCCACCCTCCGTTCGATTTTTTGTATTTTATTTATTTAGGTTTTTTTTTTTTTTTTGATAGCCCCCCGGCACCCCCGGGCAACTACTAAGATCTCCTTCCCCACCGGACCCCTAACTGCCTCCCCCAGCCACGCGGTACCTGGAGCATGCTCGTGCTGCAACCCGACGCATCTGGCTCCGACCTGGAAAGGCCGGAGCCACGGTGCGTCCCCGCGCTCGCTCGGGCTGGTCCCGCCTTCCTTACACCCCATTGGCTCCCTCCGCCTCCCGGCAGCCCACAGGAGCCAATGGGGCGTCCAGCACCGCACCGGCTCGCCCTTTACCCTTGCCGACGTCGCGGCCCCCGGGGGGGGGGGATCGCGTCCTCGCCGCCCCCCTGGTTACCGTGGGGCCGCGTGCACTAGCTCCGCAGCCCTGAACTTACTGTAATACTGTAACTTTAATTAAACAGGCTCATTCAGATGAATTGATATCAAACTTACGGCTACTTGGTACTTTTTCATTATGGGGCTGTCTGATGCATTACTTTACATGGCATTTTCTGCAGTGGGGATGGGCAATCTTTTAGCTTATTTCACTTTTCTTTAACCCGTTTTGGACAGTTCACATATTATTTTTCTGTTCTGGATGATTTATTAGATTTTTTACACTCAAACAACTATGAAATACCGGCAATAATAAAAAATATTAAAATTTTGCAGAAAATAGAAGTTTTACATAGTGTATGTTTTTCATACACTGGTCCAATATAGTATATTGTCTGTCTTCAGAAAAGATAGGATTCAGTTCCAATATTCATTGACATAAACATACTGTATGATACTATTGAAACTGCAGTTTTCATTTAAAACACTTTATTATGATATAATATAGTTTGTCAACAGTCCATTCTGACGGCGGAATATGATACACGTGAAAACACTTCTGATGCAGTGCGTCGATATTGCACCATTGAAACACCTAGAACAGAATGCTTGACAGCAATTAGTTTTGACAACATATTAGCCCAGCTTATGAAAAACATACAAGGCCGATATACGCACCAATAACTCTGACACTAAGGGGCTTGTTTACAAAGCCGCGGTAGCGGTTCGCGATCGTTATCGGAGCCGCGGCCCCATTGATTTCAATGGGGCCGCGGCTCCGATAACGATCGCGAATCGCTACCGTGGCTTTGTAAACAAGCCCCTAAGTAACTTACAGTTATCTAAACCTATTTTCTAAAGTCTACAAATACTTTTATTTGCAAAATAGTAGCTATTACAGCATTATAAGCTACTTACTATTTTTTGTGATCTTTTTATGTTGAGCCGCCAGTACCATCAAAATCAGCAAACTTCGAATACCTATTAAACTAACTAGATCTCAGATAAAAAATCTGTATATAACGCTTTTTGACATAATGATAATAGCTAAACATAGTTCCATTGAATTTATAACCATTAATTAGTAAACAGTTGAGTAGTAAGTATGGAAACCTTATGTATGTAAAACATATGCTGGTCCAAAACTACTATGGACCCTATGAATACCATCAACTAGCTCTGTGGACAAGTAGTAATATAAATGGCTGGCAAGCAGTAGCATAAATGTCTCACCTCCAAACCATGCTAATAGTTAGAGGTGGTTTACCATGCACTAAGTCATGGTAAGTGTTACCATGAGCTAAAAATGTGGCCTTACTACAAATCTGATGCTAACAGCTTAACGCAGGTGGGGGCAGAGAGTGGGTAGGTTAGGGGTCGAATATGGGTTATGATTACACATTGCCATAAGTCTGTTCTCACTGTCAATGTTGCAGTAGACGTAGGTGCACTTACCACCACTTCCAGGGCTAAGTGCAGGGGTGGCACGGGACATGTGCTAACTGCATGGGGATATTCCATGCATGTCTCATTTTCATTAACATGGGTCCTTTACCATCCCCATGCTAATTTTTGTGGCTGCACAATAAGTTACTGCATTCTGGTAGACATACCCCTATGTGAACCACAAACAATTCTTGTGGACAAATGGCTAGCACTGAATGGGAGGTTATGTATGAGAATTCTTGCAGAATTATTGGACTTCATCCTATGCTCACCTTTAGGTAAATTTTAATTATCCACTTATTATTTTTCACATTTTTTCATTACTACTAGAAGTCACTCAAAGTGATTTACAGGTATCATATATTGTAATTACAATTTGTAGCATAAATTGCAAAGCATTCCCATTAGGGATTTCATTCATTTGAAATGGCATGGAAAATATCAATGATATTCCTCATTTGTCATTTCATATCATTTTTAATATGAAAATGGCATTAGAAAGCAATTTTTTTCCACTGTCATCATGAAAAGGTCTGCTCTGAAGCTGGTGTCCCTTGAATTCAAAGGAAATACTCTTGTAAGAGGCGCTATTATGCTTCCTGGGAGTGGGGGGAGGGTTAGCTTTAGCCATCCTCTTCTTAACTGTGTCTTGTATTTCTGGCAATATGACTTTCTGTTTTATGATTGGCCCACTTTTCCATGTCTGGTCTTGAGCTCTATGAAAACCCTTCCTGGATTATTTTTACCTTGTGGATTTACTAACTCCTGTTGTAGAGCAGTGCTTCTCAACCTTCTTCTGGAGGCACACCTAGCCAGATGGATTTTCGGCCACAATAAAAATGCATAAGTTAAATTTACATATAGTGGAGGTCCATTATATACATCAAGCATGTCCAACTTCGAACAGGTCGTGATCTACTTTTTCTGGCCAAAAGTGCCGGTGATCTACCACCATGAAAATTAAGCTTCAAATTAGTTTCAAATTAAATTCTGACCCAATAAAGATGGAGGATTTCCCCCCCCCCCATTTTTAATGGACCTTCTGTCATTTAATTGGATGTGATCAGCTGTTAAGCAAATTAAGCAAAAACAAAACAGAGAGACGAAGATCCAGTAAGAACTGCGAGGGGAAATGGAAAGTACATGTTTTCTTAAAGTTTTATTGAGTAATAACTTTCTTTAACTGTCTTAATAACTTTCTTTAACTTTTATTCAGTAATTTGTGTTAAATTTAGGTTGAGTATTGATCCAGGCTAATCATGCACAATCTTTATTATTTCGCTCTTGCTCATTAGTGAGACGTCTGAGCCTGCATTTCATCCACCAGCTTTTTGAAGGTGGGTGAATATTGCGTGAGGGCCAGTCTCAGGGAATCCTGGAGATGTTCATCTGTCATGTTGGAACATTGTGTACTCTTTGTCATTTTCAGATGGGAAAACGCAGATTCACACAAATAAGTTGAACTGAAACAGGAGTGTAAAGCTTCACTGCATCTTCTCAAGTTGGGAAATTTGTCTCTAGGCACTAGCTTCCAAAACTATTCTTGCTCAGCACAGGCCTTGAGAAAAATGTCATTTTAAGGGTTAATATTTCTTTTTCAAGATATGGCTTGTTCAATGAGTAATTTTTACTTTTAGCAGCTGCAGTTTCTTTAATGTCCACATCTACTTTGAATGGGTATGACAAGTACTGCACAACTGTTCTAATTTTTTGGAAGTCACAGAATCTATTTTCAAATTCCTGGATAACAAAACAGATTTCTGTCACATACTTCTCGTTCTGAAAAACAAAGGGGCTTGTTTACAAAGCCGCGGTAGCGGTTTCTGCCTGATATCGGAGCCGCGGCCCTATTGAATTCAATGGGGCCGCGGCTCCGATATCGGGCGGAAGCTGCTACCGCAGCATTGTAAACAAGCCCCAAAATTTGGATATTGTCCCAGATGGTCCTGCATATTAGGAAAATGATCAAAAGTGTTGTTTGCAAGGTCAGTCATCATTAGTTCAAATTTGTTCTTGTAGGATGAAACTGTACTCATCATCTCGCCAGTGCATTTGTTTTTACCTTGTAGTTCAAGGTTCATATCACTTAGTTTGCCTCTAAAGTCAGCGAGAAATGCCAGATCACATAACTACTCCTCATCTTCCAACTCTGCTTGGTCACATCCCCTCTCCTTCAAAATACTTCTTATTTCATTCAGCAAATCACAAAATCTTTGCAGAAATTTGTGCCTACTTAGCCACCTTACATCCGTGTGCAAAATGATTTCCACTGCCCCTTCATCAAGAGTAACATTGAAAACCCATCTTTGAAGTGATCTTCCACGAACTGAATTTACAATTTTGAAAGTGATGTCCATGACAGTCTTTGTACTGAGTCTCTTGCTTGCCAAAACTTGCTGGTGAATGATTTAGTGGTAAGAAAGGAAATCTAGGACGTCGTCATGCTGTCTAGTAGAGGGCTATGAAACAGTTAACCTCACCTGTCATTGCTCTTGCTACATCAGTAGTGATGGAAACAAGTCTATGCAATGGAAGATTACACTTTGTCACAAAAGAATGGAAAGAACTGAATATTTCCTGACCAGTAGTTCTCCCTTTTAAAGAAATCATTCCAAGTAGTTCTTTAACACTGAAGTCTTCAAAAACTATCCGGATAAAGACTAGTAACTGGGCTATGTCTCTTATGTCTGTAGATTCATCCAGTTGGAGTGAGAAAGCAACACAATTTGAAACATCCTCCAACAATTGTTCAGTTGTGTCTCCACACATCTTTTCTATTCACCGCACGACGGTGTTTCTTGACAATTGTACATCTTGAAGAGCAGCTATGATCTCTTTCTTATTTTTAAATCCTTCAAAAAGATTGTCAGCTGCTTCAAGAAAACAATCTTTTACAAATTCCCCTTCAGTGAAAGGTTTACATTTCTTTGCGATCAGGTTGCTGACCTTGAAGGATGCTATAGTTGCATTGACCAAATGTGACCTTGGCTTTGCCATCAACTGTTGCTGAGTAGCCATTTTCAATTTAAGTTCATTGAGCTTCAGTTTACGAATTTCACTTTTGGGTGGAAAATCAGCATCAAACTTATTGCTATGCAGAGCCTTATAATGACATTCCAGATTACCCTTTTTGGGCAAGGATACTGGGGCGTTATAAATTAGACAAAAACACTTGTCTTTCACCATGATGAAGAAGTAGTCCATTTGCCATTCATCATGAAAGTGGTAGGTTTTTCTCTTCATTGGAACACTCATCTTCGTTATACTGGGGTGGCTGGATGTAAGAAGGCCACATCTGCTAAGTTAGTATGAACACTGGCTAAATCTGGTCCAAATCTGTCACTGTATTAAAGATCAACAGGAACTGAAGATGTCTGGATGATGTGCAATACAAGGACTGGAGATGCCAAAACTACACATGCAGTTCTAAAAGTAAAAATAAGAATTCATCATACTGGCACCAATAATCAAATACTGCCAAACAATCATCAAAAAAACTCAAACACCTGTCCAGCAAACCAGATAAAATCAAATACCGCCAAACAAGTTCAAATACCACCACATGCGATTTTAATAAATTCTGCACACAGTGAAGAATCAATGCAAAGGCAAGGCAAAATAAAATGGCAGAGGCAAGTAAAAGTCACAGCAGTTTGAACTAATTCGAAGGCAAGGCATGGGCAAGTTAGAACAAAATTGGAAAAGTCCGCCAACATCACCAAATTCTTGACACTTTGTTGTGTCTACCTGAAAACGTTTAATGAAAGTGAACTATAAATCGACCAATGACCAGCACACGACACAACTAATACGGTAAGTGTATTCAGGTAAAGCCCGGGCGAATGAATATCGCCCGGTATATAAAACACTTCTAAGGGGTGTTGGGACGGGGGCAGGAATGGGTGATTTTGAAAGGCAGGAGACCAGGTATGACACCGGGCCTGTGGCGTCTTGTTGCAGGGCGCGGGCGGTGGCCCCCTGGGGTACCCACAAACTATTGACACAAAAACAACAAGCACCCCCAATACACCCGCAGGCAAGATTCCCGCAGGCAAGGAAAAAAGACAGGCAAATAATCAGCAGCAGCGGCAAGCACTCGGCAGACGACCTGCCAGCACGAGCTCTCTCCTAGCGACAGCGTGAGCTGCTGGAGAGATGGAGCCAAGTGGGGCTGGCGATCTACCTCTGACCTCTCCGTGATCTACAGGTAATCGCGATCTACCTGTTGGACATGCCTGATATACATATTCATTGTGATAGTCCTGAAAACCTGAATGGCAAGGTATGCCTCCAGGAAAGGGATGAGAAGCACTGCTCCCAAGACTTTTCATGTGCCATGTTCTTGTGCAGAAATTTTGAAAGCAATCACTAAATAGACAATGAGGAACTAGAGTAGGCTTGGGAAATAACTCCAATAGTATAATACTAACTGGGAATTTGATACAAGGCTTCCAGATTGTAAATACAAGAAGTCAAATTGCCTAAAATTTCATAAGGATTCCGCATACTTTTCCTAAAACCTACAGGGCTAGGAACATGACACAAGAAAAGTCTTTGGAGCAAGTCTCTAGAGCAGGAGCCAGTAGATTCCCAAGACAAAAAACAATCCATGAAGGGTTTTCCATGGCACTCAAGACCAGACAAACATAGGGCTAATTGGGAAATAGGAACTAATATTACCAGAAGGAGAAAAGACAGTTAAAGATAAGATGCTAGAATCAGTACCCCCAGAAGACATAATAGTTCCTCTTAGAAGACCGGTGCCTGCCAATCGAAAAGGTACTGGTTTCAGGTCAGTCCTTAACAACTGTTAACAAAATTGGAAAATAACCCTACAATTTCATTTTTTTATATGTCTAGAAACTTTTAGCATCCTTTCAGCTTTTTTTGTTTGTTTGTTTGGACAGCAGCCAGTGCCAATTTTTAACATAGTAACATAATAAATGACGGCAGATAAAGACCAGCATGGTCCATCTAGTCTGCCCAGTAAGATGGCAAGAGTAGGTGCAACTGCCGCTCCGTGCAGGCCACCCCTCCCCATGTCTTTGTTTAGGGGTGAACACACCGCTTCGTGTAGGACACCCCTGTTTGTTGAGAAATTAGATAGTTAAGTTTATTTTTATTTTATCCTGTTGCTGTAAAGGGATTCACTGTGTCTGTCCCATGCCATTTTGAATTCTGTCACTGTATTAGCCCCCACCACTTCCATCGGGGGGGGTGCATTCCAAGCATCCACCACCCTTTCAGTGAAAAAGTATTTCCTGACATTGCCTTTCATTTACACCCTTGCAGCTTCATGTTATGCCCTCTAGTTTTACAGCTTCCCAGTCTTTGGAAGAAGGTTGTTTGTTCATTATTTCTCTTTAAGTATTTAAAGGTCTGAATCATATCTCCCCTATCCCTCCTCTCCTCCAGAGTGTACATATTTAGGTCTTCAAGTTTCTTCTCATAAGGATTCTGACGCAGGCTCCAAATCATTTTGGTCGCCTTCCTCTGAACAGTTTCCAGTCTTTTTACATCCTTTGCAAGATATTGTCTCCAAAACTGAACACAATATTCCAAGTGAGGCCTCACCAGTGACTTATACAGTGGCATTAGTACCTCTTCCTTTCTGCTGGTAATTCCTCTTTGTATGCAACCCAACATCCTCCTAGCTTTTGCCACTGCCTTGTCGCACTGTTTTGCCACCTTGAGATCCTCAGAAATAATCACACCAAGGTCCTTCTCCTGGTCCGTGCACACCAACCTCTCGCCCCCTATCGCATACATTTTCCCTTGGATTTCTGCTTCCCAAGTGCATGACGCTGCACTTCTTTACATTAAATCTTAACTGCAATGCATTAGACCATTCTTCCAGTTTTTGTAGATCTTTCCTCATGTTATCAACTCTCTCAGGGGAGTCAACTCTGTTGCAAATTTTCATGTCATCTGCAAAAAGGTAGACTTTTCCATTCAGTCCTTCAGCAATATCACACACAAATACATTGAACACTGCCAGGCCCAAGACCGAACCCTAGGGCACCCCACTAATCACCCTCCTTTCATCCGAGTGAGCTCCATTTACCATCAACTTATGTCGTCTGTCAGTCCACCAATTTCTGATCCAGTTCACCACCTTGGGACCCATCCCTAAACTACTGAGTTTATCGATAAGCCTCCTATGAGGAACAGTATCAAAGGCTTTTCTGAAATCCAGGTAGATGACATCCATCGCATGCCCCTGATCTAGTTCTCTGGTCACCCAGTCAAAGAACTCAATCAGATTTCTTTGGCAAGATCGTCCTTTGGTAAAACCATGTTGCCTCGGATCATGCAGCCTGTTGGTTTTGAGAAAGTCCACTATTCGCTCTTTCAGGAGCGCCTCCATTACTTTTCTTGCCACCGAGTTAAGGCTCACGGGCCTGTAGTTTGTCACTTCTTCCCTGTCACCACTTTTGTGAAGTGGTACCACATCAGCTCTTCTCCAGTCCTGAGGAACTTCTCCTGTTTACAAGGATCTGTTGAAAACATCCTTTAACAGCCCTGCAAGAACCTCTATGAGCTCTTTCAGTATCCTAGGATGTATCCCATCCGGTTCCATGGCCTTGTCCACTTTCAGTTTTGCAAGTTGTTCTAACACATCATCTTCTGTGAATGGTGTGGTATCTACTTCATTCCCATCTTTACATTTGGGAGTCACAGGTGGTCCTTCTCCAGGATTTTCTTTAGCAAAAACAGAACAGAAGTATTTGTTTACTAATTTCGCGTTTTCAATGTCACTTTCCATGAGTCCGTTCCCAGCACTTCTGAGTCCTGCAATTCCATCTCTGATTTTTCTCCTCTCTCAAATATACCTGAAGAAAGTCTTGTCGCCACACTTCACATCTTTAGCCATCTTTTCCTCTGCCTTGGATTTTGCTTTCTTTATTTCTCTTTTTGTCTCTTTTAGTTTGATCCTGATATCCTTTCTGTGTACCTCTCTTTGCAAGCTTTTGAATTTTGTGAAAGCTGTGTTTTTTGCCTTTATTTGAGCAGCCACTATTTGGAGAACCAAATAGGTTTACTTCTCCTCTTGTTTTTATTTACTTTCCTTACATATTTATCTGTTGCCCCTTTTATTGCCACCTTTAGTTTAGCCTATTGCAATTCCACTTCCCTTATCCCCTCCCACCCTCCCAACTCCTCCTTCAGGTACTAGGCCATTTTACTGAAGTCAGTCTTTTTGAAGCCTAGGACTTTGAGCTTGCTATGATTGGACTTCACCTTCGCTTTTATCTTAAACTACACCGTGTGATGATCGCTTCTGCTCACAGGGGCACCAACTTGGACATTCGACACGCTGTCACTGTTGGTGAGCATTAAATCCAGCATTGAGCTTTCCCTAGTGGTTCCATCACCATTTGTCTAAGTAACGCATCTTGGAAAGCATCCACAATTTTTTTGCTTCTTTCCAGATTCACAGAAGGAGTAATCCAATCCACATCGGGTAGATTAAAGTCACCCAATATGATCACTTCCCCCATTGTGGGTATCTTGGCAATATCTATAATCAATTCATTATCTATTTCTTCAATTTGAGTCGGAGGTCTCTAGACTACACCAGTATGGATGACAGTGCCATCTCCTCTTTCCAACACAATCCAGAGCGCTTCTTCTTTTTCCCATGCCCCCTACATTTCTGTAGCTTTAATATTGCTTTTGACATACAAGGCTACTCCTCCTCCTCTTCCACTTTATTTGTCTCTTCTGAATAGATTATAGCCAGCTATGGCTATATCCCATTCATGCTATTAATTAAACATGTTTCTATAATGGCCACAATGTCCAAGTCCATTTCCACCATTAGGGCTTCCAGGTCAGGAACTTTGTTGGCTAAGCTTCGTGCATTTGTGCTCATTGCTTTCCAGCATTTAACTGGCTTGCATGTATTTCACATTGATTTTGTTCTGCCCACTTCTTCCCACTTGTCATTGATGTGTGGTTTAAAAGTGTGGCTGTTTCTGACGTTATTCTGCTTTTGCTGGGAGTGACGTCCTGAACTTGTCCTTCCCCATCTGTCACCCCCTTTTTCTAGTTTAAATGTATATCCACATACTGCCTGAATTTTTCATTTAGGATTCTTTTCCCTGTGACAGAGAGATGTAGTCCATCAGCACAGTATAGTCTCTTGATGGTCCATCTGTTTCCCCAGTCGCCTATAAATCTGAATCCTTCTCATTCGCACCAGGTCTGGAGCCATGTATTAAAGCTTTTTATGTGATGCAGCTTTTCTGCCCCCTTACCAAGAACAGGTAGAACTTCTGAGAATGCTACAGTGTTAACAATGGGCTTGAGTTTCTCTCCCAGAGTTTGGAGGTCCCTTTGAACTGCAGAGGCACTGTTTCTAGCTAGGTCATTTGTACCCAAGTGGATGACAACATCAGTTTTGGAGTGCTCATTTTCTGCGCTAACTACATCAACAATTTGGTTTGTAATCCTGCTGGCTGAAGAGCCTGGGAGACATTTGACTATCTTCTCTCCTTTGAACTGTGTTCCCAAGTTGGTGCCTCTGATTATGGAATCTCCAAGTAGTAGTAGTTTTCTGTTTTGTGATTTTTTTCTTCATATTTGGTGCTTTATCAGGAGATTGGGCATTGACTGTCTCATTTAAGGGACCTTCAGTTTCCATGGATTGGGCATCCTCATTAACCAAAGCAGAGAAGGCATTATGCAGGGATATCTCATGATGTACAGGGTGCCTCTGCATTACAGGTCACAATCTACCCGAGCCCACTGTGATCCATTTGTTCCTGGGATGTTTGATTCTTTGTTGGAGCGGTGGTGGACTTTGTTTGGTTTGTATCTTAGAAGAGGTGTGTTTCATTGCAGCTAGTTCTTCCCTTAGTAGAGTCAATTCTTTATGCATGGCAGCTAACTTGAGGCATATAGGACAAGCTCTTAGGTTCCAAATGATTCTTCTCAGAATGAAAGCACCACAGTTATTGCACCAAATACACAACATGCTGATTAAGCGGTCCTAGAAGGAGAAGAAGAAAAGGTGGGCTTAACAGCAAATTAAAAGGATAGATGACAACATATGTGACCCCTATATAGGCAATGCAGCCCTGGGGGTGGGGTGAGGCGTATGGTGGGCGGGAACCTAAGTGTCCCTGGCCAGTAGGCCTTATATGAACTGAGGGCACACTCAGATATCTGATTCAAGGGCTACACCAGGAACATAAGAACATAAGATATGCCATACTGGGTCAGACCAAGGTCCATCAAGCCCAGTATCCTGTTTCCAATAGTGGCCAATCTAGGTCATACGTACCTAGCAGTTTCCCCAAAAGACACAGGTTCCGTAATGCTTGTACTGGGTCAAGCATTGATATCCTGGGTCCCTTCTTAATAATGGTTTATGGACCTTTCCTCCAGGAACTTGTCCAAACCTTTTTTAAACCCAGCTACACTAACAGCCTTTACTACATACTCCGGTAACAAATTCCAGAGTTTGATTACACGTTGAGTGAAGAAATATTTTATTTTATTAGTTTTAAATAGTTTACCCTGTACCTTCATTGCATGTCCCCTAGTCTTTCTATATTCTGATAAGGTAAACAATCGATCTACGTTTACCCGTTCCACTCTGTTCATTAATTTATAGACTTCTATCATATCTCCCCTCAGCCGTCTCTTTTCCAGGTTAAAGAGCCCTAACCTTTTTAGCCTTTCTTCATAGGTGTATCCTTCCATCCCCTTTACCATTTTGGTGGCTCTACTCTGAACCTTTTCTAATAACGCTATATCCTTATTAAGATACGGCGACCAGAATTGCACACAATATTCAAGGTGCGGTCTCACCATGGAACGATATAGAGGCAATATAATATCTTTTGCTTTATTTTCCATTCCTTTCCTTATCATACCTAGCATCCTATTTGCTCTCTGAGCTGCCGCTGCACACTGGGCCGAGGGTTTTAACATGCTATCCACAATGACGCCTAAATCTTTTTCCTGGGTGGTGGTTCCTAATGTGGAACCTTGCATCGTGTAACCATAGTTTGGGTTGTTCTTCCCCAGGTGCATAACTTTGCACTTGTCCACATTAAATTTCATCTGCCATTTTGATGCCCAGTCTTCCAATTTATCAAGATCCTCTTGCAATTTTCCACAATCCTCTTGGGTTTTAACAACTTTAAATAGTTTTGTGTCATCTGCAAATTTGATAACCTCACTCGTTATTCCACTTTCCAGGTCATTTATGAATATGTCAAAAAGCAGCGGACCCAGCACAGATCTCCGGGGTACACCACTATTCACTTTTCTCCATTGGGAAAATTGGCCATTTAGCCCAACCCTCTGCTTTCTATCTTTTAACCAGTTCTTGATCCACAGTAGTACACTGCCTCCTATCCCATGACTCTTTAGTTTTGCCAAACGTCTCTGATGAGGGACCTTGTCAAAGGCTTTCTGAAAGTCCAGATACACTATATCAACTGACTCACCTTTGTCCACCTGTTTATTCACACTTTCAAAAAAACATAACAGATTAGTAAGACAAGATCTTCCTTGTCTAAAACCATGTTGGCTGTCTCCCATTAGGCCATAACAAATGTAGGAATGGTCACTTTTGCCAGAGTGAAAATGCTATCATTAATGTTACTCTGTACTGTATCTTTAAAGCATATATTGTATCGTACTTGAACTCATGGCTAAAGAGGTCTCAGAAACTGTAGGCTGCCATTGTTTAAGGTTTTATCAATGGACTGATGCCTAAATGTACATCAACGACCTCATTCTTAAACATATAGCCAATGGTTATTTTTATGAAAATTTTTTTTATCAACTTCAATACATTATCTTCTTTAGCAAGCTTTTATATGAATAGAATGAACCAGTGAACCAGTGCTTATCTGTGTAGTAGAATCCCGACGCTTATTCAAGCGCTGTATCACGCGTTTCACCACTTCGGTTTCATCAGGGGAGTGTTATAAATCGGCACTGTGAGGAAAGAAAGTTCTTTTAAGATACATGCTTCATTATATTTCAAATTTTAAAATGAAATCCGGAACCCTCCTACCTCTGGTATCACTGCAATGGTTCTCAAAAGCGCTGTCTGGTGCTTGCTGCTGAACTAGCTAAAACGCCACGCATGCGAGATATATAAACACTATGGCGGGAACTGTCACACCTGAAATGCTGATTAACAATCAGGTGAGCGGAAGAAAAGAACTTCAATATATATCTTATAAACACACTTCCCACTCTATACGGGAGTTCAATCCCTGTGGTATAATGGAATCCAAAATATAAATCCACCGTTGCTCCCTATAAATCAGAGTGTGATCCAACGTTCTGCCTCTAGATGGAATTAAGACTTGTTCAATAGCAAAGCACCGTAAAGTAGTAAAGTCATGTTGAAACTGTAGACAGTGGTCGACTATCGGAGCTTCTGTTCTGCGGCATTTGAGTTTACTTTTGTGTTCATTGATCCGTGTCTGAAGGGTTCGTATAGTTTTCCCCACATATATTAAATCGCAGGGACACCGGATCCCATAAATAACATGCGTGGACTGGCAATTGGTGTTTGTACGTAATTGATAATCAGTACCATGATAGTTAAATTCTGTTAATTCTATAGTGACTTGACATATGTTGCAGTTCCCGCAGCGCCGATGGCCTCCCCTATCCGGAGGTGACGGGGCAGAAGAGAGTCGCAGAACTGCCGGACTTAGCAGTTCTTTAAGGTTCTTTTGCCTCTGCCAAACACATCGAATTGTGTGTCCCTCTAATTCCGGTAAACACCGCAAGATGTTTTCATGTCGCTTAATGCTACGTTGTAAACATGCGCTATATGGTGAAAATGGAGTCACTAGATTAACTTGCTTCTGAGGAATACTTGTCTTAGTAGTAGGTGGATATAACAGATGATCTCTATTCAAAAATCGTGCCCGTTTATAGGCCTGCCGGACAATCCCTGTTGGATATCCACGTTGTATGAAATGTTTTTTTAACTTATCTGCCTGATGTTTAAACTCTTGTATGTCAGAGCAGTTCCGCCGGTAGCGAATGAATTGCGATATAGAATCTCTTTTAACTTTTCTATCAGAGGTGGCCAAATTGACAATGTTCCATAACCATTTTTTATATGAGGAGACTATTTATCATCAGGTTTCAGGTGTGGCGATGGGGGCGACATGCGCCCCCTCTATCGCCAACCTCTATATGGCACAGTTCGAACGAGAATGGCTCATTGATTCTCCCCATTTTACTGGTATAAAACTATGGAGAAGGTATATCGACGACGTCTTTGTTATCTGGCAAGGAACATCTTCTGATTTGTTACAGTTTTTTGAATGGCTTAATGCACGAGAGAGTAATATAAAATTTACTCTTAATTACCAACCAAGTAACATCACTTTTTTAGACGTAGCGATACGAAAAACTCCACACGGATGGTAGACTTCTACATACCGAAAACTGACAGATCGAAACACTCTGTTGCATTATGAGAGCGCTCACCCCATTCAATTGAAGAACAGTCTACCTATATCGCAATTCATTCGCTACCGGCGGAACTGCTCTGACATACAAGAGTTTAAACATCAGGCAGATAAGTTAAAAAAACATTTCATACAACGTGGATATCCAACAGGGATTGTCCGGCAGGCCTATAAACGGGCACGATTTTTGAATAGAGATCATCTGTTATATCCACCTACTACTAAGACAAGTATTCCTCAGAAGCAAGTTAATCTAGTGACTCCATTTTCACCATATAGCGCATGTTTACAACGTAGCATTAAGCGACATGAAAACATCTTGCGGTGTTTACCGGAATTAGAGGGACACACAATTCGATGTGTTTGGCAGAGGCAAAAGAACCTTAAAGAACTGCTAAGTCCGGCAGTTATTTATTTATTTATTTATTTATTTACATTCTCTTATATACCGCGCTATTCTGCATCAGTGCGGTTTACATTGAACAAACTGAAATTACATTGAACAGGACAGTTCTGCGACTCTCTTCTGCCCCGTCACCTCCGGATAGGGGAGGCCATCGGCGCTGCGGGAACTGCAACATATGTCAAGTCACTATAGAATTAACAGAATTTAACTATCATGGTATTGATTATCAATTACGTACAAACACCAATTGTCAGTCCACGCATGTTATTTATGGGATCCGGTGTCCCTGCGATTTAATATATGTGGGGAAAACTATACGAACCCTTCAGACACGGATCAATGAACACAAAAGTAAACTCAAATGCCGCAGAACAGAAGCTCCGATAGTCGACCACTGTCTACAGTTTCAACATGACTTTACTACTTTACGGTGCTTTGCTATTGACCAAGTCTTAATTCCATCTAGAGGCAGAACGTTGGATCACACTCTGATTTATAGGGAGCAACGGTGGATTTATATTTTGGATTCCATTATACCACAGGGATTGAACTCCCGTATAGAGTGGGAAGTGTGTTTATAAGATATATATTGAAGTTCTTTTCTTCCGCTCACCTGATTGTTAATCAGCATTTCAGGTCCCGCCATAGTGTTTATATATCTCGCATGCGTGGCGTTTTAGCTAGTTCAGCAGCAAGCACCAGACAGCGCTTTTGAGAACCATTGCAGTGATACCAGAGGTAGAAGGGTTCCGGATTTCATTTTAAAATTTGAAATATAATGAAGCATGTATCTTAAAAGAACTTTCTTTCCTCACAGTGCCGATTTATAACACTCCCCTGATGAAACCGAAGTGGTGAAACGCGTGATACAGCGCTTGAATAAGCGTCGGGATTCTACTACACAGATAAGCACTGGTTCACTGGTTCATTCTATTCATATAAAAGCTTGCTAAAGAAGATAATGTATTGAAGTTGATAAAAAAAATTTTCATAAAAATAACCATTGGCTATATGTTTAAGAATGAGGTCGTTGATGTACATTTAGGCATCAGTCCATTGATAAAACCTTAAACAATGGCAGCCTACAGTTTCTGAGACCTCTTTAGCCATGAGTTCAAGTACGATACAATATATGCTTTAAAGATACAGTACAGAGTAACATTAATGATCCCATTAGGCCATGACTATCTACATGCTGAGTAATTTTATTCTTTATGATGGTTTCTAACATTTTTCCCGGTACTGACGTGAGGCTCACCGGTCTGTAGTTTCCCGGATCACCCCTGGAACCTTTTTTAAAAATTGGCGTTACATTGGTGATCCTCCAATCTTCAGGTATTACAGATGATTTTAATAAAAATTCACAGATTACTAATAGCAGGTCTCCAATCTCTTATTTCAGTTCTTTCAACACCCTTGGATGTATACCATCCGGCCCAGGTGATTTGATACTCTTCAGTTTATCTAATAGTTGTAATACATCTTCCCGATGTATCGATATTTCCTTCAATTCTTCTGCACCTTTAAATACCACTTCAGTCATGGGTAACATCCCTACAACTTCCTCAGTAAAGACCGAAGCAAAGAATTCATTCAGTCTCTCCGCTATCGCCTTGTCGCCTCTTAGTGCCCCTTTAACTCCTCTATCATCTAATGGACCAACTGACTCTCTCACAGGTTTTTTGCTACGAATCTACTTGAAAAAATCTTTATTTCGCGTTTTTGTTTCCGCAGCAAGCTTCTTCTCAAATTCTCCCTTTGCCTGCTTTATCAATGTCTTGCATTTGACTTGCCAATGCTTGTGCTGTTTCCAGGTTTGGTCATTTGGCTCTTTTTTCCATTTCCTGAAAGAAGCTTTTTTGGCAACAACAGCCTCTCTGACCTCCCCTTTAAACCATGCTGGCAGTTTTTTGGACTTCCTTCCACTTTTCTTAAAGCGTGGAATACAGCTAGTCTGGGCTTCCAAGATAGTATTTTTCAACAACACCCAAGCTTGATGTAAGTCTTTAACCTTTGCAACTGCTCCTTTTAGTTTTTTCTTAACTATTTTCCTCATTTTATCATAGTCTCCCTTTCGAAAGTTAAAAGGTAGTACTGTGGATTTCCTTACTATCCCTCCTCCACTAATTAAATCAAAGGTGATCATGCTATGATCACTATTACCAAGTGGCCCCAACACCCTTATCTCTTGCACTAGATCGGGTGTTCCACTAAGGACTAGGTCTAATATGGCTTCCCCTCTGGTTGGTTCATGAACCAGCTGCTCCAAGAAGCAGTCATTTATGTCATCTAGTAACTTTATCTCCCTAGCATGTCCTGCCGTGACACTGACCCAGTCGATACCGGGGTAATTGAAATCATCCATTATTATTACTGCGCTATAACGTTTGTTAGCTTCCTTGATTTCTTTGAGCATTTCATCATCCATTTGTTCATTCTGGCCAGGCGGTTGATAGTACACCCCCACTGCCATCGCCTTCCCCCTTTTACATGGAATTTCAATCCATAGAGATTCCACAGCAAATTTTGTTTCCTGCAAAACTTTAATCCTTTCTGACTCAATGCCCTCTCTAACATAGAGCGCAACCCCTCCACCAATTTGATCAGCTCTATCATTACGATATAGTTTGTATCCAGATATCACAGTGTCCCACTGGTTGTCCTCCTTCCACCATGTCTCTGATATCCCAATCATATCTAACCTCTCATTTAGTGCTATATATTCTAACTCTCCCATCTTATTTTTTAGACTTCTAGCATTTGCATACAAGCATTTTAGAGACTGTATTTTATTCATATTAGTTTGGCTGTTGGTAGACATGGGTAATTTTGGATCTTTAAGCTCTGTCTGCTCCATACTCGAGGGCATTTGGGCTACTTTACTCTTTTTTGGAGCCTCTATGCTTTTGGTAGTATCCTTCAAGGATACATTCTTCCGAACCATCTGCTCTTGGGCGACTGTCGACTTTCCCCTATTATCTAGTTTAAAAGCTGCTCTATCTCCTTTTTAAGGGTTAATGCCAGCAGCCTGGTTCCATCCCGGTTAAGGTGAAGCCCATCCCTTCGGAAGAGCCTCTCTTTCCACAGAATGTTCCCCAGTTCCTAACAAATCCAAAACCCTCATCTCTGCACCATTGTCTCATCCAAGCATTGACACTCCGGAGCTCTGCCTACCTTTTGGGTCCTGCACGTGGAACGGGAAGCATTTCGGAGAATGCTACCCTGGAAGTTCTGGATTTCAACTTCCTACCTAAAAGCCTAAATTTAGCTTCCAGAACCTCCCTACCACATTTTCCTATGTCATTGGTACCGACATGTACCAAGACAGCAGACTCCTCCCCAGCACTATCTAAGACCTTATCTAGGTGGCGCGTGAGGTCCGCTACCTTCGCACCAGGCAGGCATGTTACCAGGCGATCCTTACGTCCACCAGCCACCTAGCTATCTACATGCCTAATGATCGAATCACCAACTATAACGGCTGTCCTAACCCTTCCCTCATGGGCACATGGCCCTGGAGAAACTTCCTCGGTGCGAGAGGGTTTTACATCACCTGGAGGACAGGTCCTAGTTACAGGATCACTTCCTGCCACACCAGGGTGATGCTCTCCTGTCATGTGACCTCTCTCCTCCATGGCAACAGGGATGCTGCCAGACTGGAGGTGGGACTTCAGGACTATATCCCTGTAGGTCTCGTCTATGTACCTCTCTGTATTTCTTATGTTTTCCAAGTCTGCTACTCTAGCCTCTAGAGAACAGACTTGTTCCCTGAGAGCAAAGAGCTCCTTGCACCTAGTGCACACGTAAGACCTCTCACCAACTGGGAGAAAATCATACATGTGACACTCAATGCAAAAGACTGGAAAGCCCCCATCTCGCTGCTGGACTGCTGTCTGCATCTTTATTTATTTATTTATTTATATTTTCTTATATACCGCGCTATTCTGCATCAGTGCGGTTTACATTGAACAAACTGAAATTACATTGAACAGGGCATTATAACTTGGAGATAACTATTTACAGGGAACATTAGTTTTAAGTTTGTGTTTAGATCTTTAAGTTCTTTACTTCCTAAGGGTTGCTATGGATATTTATACTAATAAAACTGTACCTAATACGTTTAATAAACCTTGTTCACCTGAAGCTTAATTAATCTCAGGTCCTTAGTGTATGACTGATTTTGGTAACGAGCTGCACCTGAGAGCACCCCCTGTCTTTTAGGATGTGTAAGTACATATATAGCTACGATTATCCCAGGGGTGGGTGGGTGTGGGGAGGGAGGGAGGGAAATAACACTTATTAAAAGAGGGCTGCTACAAAGTACCCTGTCCTGTGCTGCTGAGATAAGCTATATTCTTATTTGATTTTAAATTTTAAATTATAGCTCTTTGCTGCTGCTAGGCTCTAACTTATTATGAAATTTAAACTACAAGCTCTCTGCTGGGTTCTAAATTTAACCAGAAAGCTCTCTTCTGTGTTTTAAATTTAATCTAAAAGTACTTTGCTGATGCTAGGCCCTGAGTGATTATTACATATAAACTACAAGCTCTCTGCTGGGTTCCAAATTAAACCAGAAAGTTCTCTTCTGTGTTTTAAATTTAAACTAAAAGTACTTTGCTGATACTAGGCCCTGAGTGACTATTAATTTAAACTACAAGCTCTCTGCTGTGTATGATATGTAACCAGAAAGTTCTCTTCTGTGTTTTAAATTTAAACTTAAACTGCTGCTACTAGGCCCTGACTGATTTAACAAATAATAGTGGGTTCACAGATTAATTAGCTTTAATACAAAGAATTCCTTACAGAAAATTCGCAGAAGTATATACTCACAATTGCAGATCTCTCTCCAGAAGTAGCAGTCCCCTTTTGTAGTCCTGCAAGGAATGTAGGCAGTCAGAATATTCCCAAAAATGAATGTATAACCAACAGTTAAATTCTATATTAACAACAAAACAGGCAAAAGATAGAAGGCTGAAAGCTTAGCTGTGTGGAGGCTCTGGAAGCTGTGAAGACTAGAGTTGATCAGGTACTTGTGGAAAGGCTGTAAGATAATTAAATTAGCCTCGCCCTGTGAGCAGGTTTGCAACAGACAATTCAAACAATGGAAGCAGAAATAGTCAAACTGAACTTTTTCTTTTTATGTATCTGCCTACTGTGCAAAGGTCCCTGTAACTTTAAATGATACCTTTGCTTCTAAAGTAAGCGGGAGACTCAGGTAAAGACCGGGTCCCTGTAAATCTAAGTATTTCTATTCCAAGTAGCTTTATATCACAAATGTCCCTGGCCGGTAGGCCTTACATGAACTGAGGGCACACTCAGATATCTGATTTAAGAGCTACACAAGGAATGTAGTCAGTCAGAATATTCCCAAAAATGAATGTATAACCAACAATTAAATTCTATATTAGAAACAAAACAGGCAAAAGATAGAAGGCTGAAAGCTTAGCTGTGTGGAGGCTCTGGAAGCTGTGATTAACAAAATTGCCTGAAATGAAAATTTATAAAAAACAAAATTAAACAATGCAAAACAAATCTGTAAATGACAAAGAATACTAAACACAATGCAATTATTTTACCTGCACATCCCTAATTCCTACTATGTCCAAATAAAATCCAGCATAAAATGTTTAAATATCAAAAAGCATTATTCAGAGGAGAAACCTTTAAAATGCATTATAAACACCCCATTACATTACATAGCTAATGAAAACTCCCTATTTTAAGTCCTCTATTTTGGGACCTATTTATTAAACTGTATTAGGAGCTTGATTTTTTAAAAGGATGCTTATTTGAGAAGTCCAAAAAGGTGCCTATTGGAAGCTCATTTTTGAAAGGCCTACAGTATGTTCCTTTGTAAAGTAGACATCCAGATTCAGCCTCATTCATAGGTAAATGCCAACACACATGTTTGCAACTGCACAGAAGCAGGTTATTAATGTGTGCATGAACTCTCAATGAGGCTCATCAGGCTTCACCGGTACATTATTTAAATAAAAGCCATTGGACGTGTTCAGAGCCTTGGAATTGCCGATCAACATCACTGACAGGAGCAGGAGGCTTCCTTTTTCCCGCTCCTCTCAACAAGGCTAATCAGGCTTCACCGGTACATTATTTAAATAAAAGCCATCGGGCACACCCGTGCCTGGCGGGCCCGTGCCTAAGGGCCACGCCAAAGGGCTCTTTGACATGGCCCTTAGGTGGGGACCCTCTGAGATGAACTAAAGCAGGACTGGCACTATCCACCTAGCCGCACATCAAACTTGCATAAACACGACGTGAACGCAACAAGGATTAAAGTCTGAAGAAACCTCTCTTTCTAAAATGGGAATAGACAAACAGAACACCACATTATCGCATCCAACTAAGATAAGGTAGACTCCAGGCGAAGAAACCTGTCCACTCGCTGCACCCCTGAGTAAGGACTTAAACTGTTTTGAAATGCATATTCACTGTTGTTATACCCTAGCTTATATTATAATTATACTAACTCTAGCACAGCATACCAAAAGTATACATATAAGGCCTTACACATTACTCACCCCATGATCATTCTACCACTACCGTCTGTTGCCACCTTAAATTACCAGCGCCCCACATGTCCAACAAAAAGATTTCATAAATTAGCTCAACTGCCACAATCACATCTCAAGTACTGTGCACATATAAACCCCATCACTGAGTCTCCAATAAAATGCACACTAATTAATGCAAGATCTGTTAGAAATAAATCAAATACCATCTTGGATTACATACAAGCCAACAGGTTAGACATTATATGTATCACTGAAACATGGCTCACAGACACAGACCAGGTCACACTTAACCAAATTACACCTTCTGAATACACAGCTTTTAACTGTACAATCACACATAAAAAAGGGGGAGGTATATTAATTCTAACTAAAAATTATTACAGATTCAAAACTACAGCAATTATTCAAACAGGGATGAACATAATCACCATCTCCAACAACTACCTTACCATTTGTCTCACTTATAGACCTCCAGATGCTGTCTACAGATTTCTCAACAATATTGGAGACAATCTGTGTGCATAACTCTCATCATAAACCACTCATTGCCTTAGGAGACCACAATCTTTGCTCCTCACCTACTAATAGATAGGGCGAGGGCTCGGTCCCGCGGCCCGCAGGTAACCGGGTGCCTGGCCCAATGCTGGACCCGGTTGCGCTTCAGAGGAGTGCCGAAGGGAGGTGTGGGGGATCCGCTGGCAGGTGCGGGCATGCGCGAGAGGCGTTAGGCATCGGGGCCCATGCGAATCGCACGCTGCCAGCTTCTGCTCCTCTGGTTGTCGGCATCGGGGTCGTCGTGGAGGATCACTTCGCGGGCTGGAGGGTACAGGCGACCGGGTCGGCGCAGAAAGTTTGACGACGTCAAATCTTTTATCCTGACGGGACACGCGACGGTGTGCAGTGCCGGGAAAGACAGGCGAGTTCGGGCGTGAAGGGTGAGGATTGGGTCCCGGGAGGCCTCGGCGTGCGATTACTTAAAAAATAATAATAATTAATAAATCAAAGAAAAAGTTGTTTTGCGGGTGAGATCAAGCTCCATAGCTGGGCTGTCTAACCGCCCATACGTGGGGGGGCTGCGGATTGCGCGATAAGCCAGTCACGATGCCTGCAGGCAGGGCAGGCCGCGGACACAGGCGGGGGGTGGACAGGGCTAGTTTGACAAGGCCACGGTGGGGCCGGGGGGGTTGGAGGGTGCGGATCGAAGGGGAGAAGAGCAGGGGGGATGCTCGGCGAGCCGGGAGCCGCGACCAGTCAGGGAACAGGCAAGGGGCCCTCCGAGGTCACGGGGGAGGTCTGGGGGTCCGGCCACTAGGGCGAGGGCTGGCCGCAGAGTAGGAGGGTGAGGTAGGGGGGTGAACTACTGGGAAGGGGGCTAGAGCTGGGCTATGGGCAGGATGAAGGCCCGGGGATCGGGCAGGGGGCCAACGAGGGTAGGGGGGGGATTGGGGCACAGGGGTGTGTCACTCCAAGCCTTGGGGGGGGGGCGCCGGCACACTATTTGGGGAGCCAGGCCATGGTTCCGGGCGGTGCCTCAGTTTGGGAAGGTGCATCGGCGAGCGTGGGGGCGGGCCCATCGGCTGCGGGTAGCTCTGGGGGGTTGCCGGGGTTTCTCCCTGGCGAACGGGAGAGGTGGTTGGCGGGGGGGGGGCCAAGGCCCGTCGGCGGTGGATTGGGCAAGGGCCTGGCAGCCATCCTGGTCTGCCTGTTTTTCTCCCCAGGTTTTTCCCTTTCTTTCTCCACATGTTCCCTACCTTCCGGCGCAGGGTCCGGCGCAAGGTGTCAGTAGCCCTCAACAGCGGTACATGGAGGCCCGCGGAGTCGAGATGCGCAGCAGAGCAGAGTTCAGTCTGGTGCAGCAGAGTTGGGATGGACAGCGTGGGGGTGCGGAACAGGCACATGGAGCGAGTTCGCAGACAGGAACTGAAGAGTCGGCAGCGGGTGAGTTGTTGTTAGAGGATGAGGCCGTGAGTGGGGGAGGCGCGAGGTTTGAGAAAGCGGGCAAGGTGGCGCAGAAGCGGAAGCACTCATGCCGGTGGAGAAGAGCGTCTGATTCGTCATCCTCATCATCTTCGGAGTCGTCGGGATCATCGTCAGATCGTCCGGGCACGGGTTCGGAGGCGCGGGAATCCGTGACGGCAGGGACGCACCAGAATGTCGCGCCTTTATCGGAACTCTGGGAGGGGGTGCCAAAGAAGTTGCGTCGGAAAATTCGGAAGCGGAAATATATTGATATTTTCCGTCTATTGGAAGGTCGTAAGTGGTCGGGCGACAGTAAGAAGAAGCGGAAGGAGGACGAGAAGGCGGCAGGGTTCGGAAGGTATCCAAGACGGTCGTGAACTGGGTACGGGCATTTTTGCGTCTCGCTAGCGTATGGGGACAGCATCGCCCGGGCCAGTACGGCATGCTGCTGGCCTATGCGGATACCATACTCGAGGCTTCCCAGACCCACGACGGGTGGGCCTGGTTGAATTATGACGAGACGTTTCGGGATAAAATGGAGGAAAACAAGTCGTTGACCTGGGCAACTCAAGACATCAATTTGTGGCTTACGCAAATGTCGGTGCGGGCGGCTTCGGGGGGGGGTCCGGGAGAGGTGGCTCGAGCGTTAACATCGGGATGGGGCGTTCCTTTCGTGGTGGAGTTTCCCCCACTCTGGGCAGAGGGGTGTCGGGTATCATCGGGGACGTCTGCTGGCGGTTCAACAGATCAGCGTGCCCTTTCCCGGATTGCAAATTCAAGCACGCCTGCTCGGCGTGCGGCGCCGGCCACCCTGCGTCCAAATGCAGTAAAAAAGGTCCCTTGGGGCGGTCTTGCCTGCCGGGAAGACACCAGGGGGTGTTTGAGGTGGCCCCTACACCAATAAAAGTGGACGCGTTGCGACGGTGGCTGCAGGGTTACCCGAGTCCGCACGTACGACGAATGTTATTATTGAGGTTCCAGTTTGGTTTTGTTATACCAGTGGGCGGGTTGGTGGCGGCCTCGGCCGTGAGGAATTCCCCATCAGTTAGGAGGTATCCAGCAATAGTAGAAGAGAAGGTTGCGATCGAGCTACAGTTGGGCAGGATGGTGGGGCCGTTTCAGCAACCTCCGTATCGAGATTTCGTGGTGTCCCTGGTTGGGATTATACTGAAGAAAGATCCGGGGAAGTTTCGCTTTATCCAGAATTTATCCTCTCCCCTGGGACATTCAGTGAACGATCACATACCACGCAAATGGTGTACGGTACGCTATGCGTCATTTGACAGGGCAGAGGAGCTTGTTAGGCGGGCCGGGCCCGGCGCGCTGATGGCAAAGGTGGATATCGAATCTGCTTTTCGTCTATTGCCAGTGCATCCCTCGTCCTTTCGTTTCTTAGGTTTTCAATTGAGTGGGAGTTTCTATTTTGATAAATGCATGCCCATGGGTTGCTCGGTATCCTGTGCCTACTTTGAAAAATTCAGCACCTTTTTGCAATGGGCCGTGTTGCGATTGGTTGGGAGGGGCGAGGTAGTGCACTATTTGGACGATTTTCTCTTTGTTGGTCCAAGCGGGTCCACGGCTTGCTGGGAGCTACTTGAGGGCTTCAACACTTTAGCGGGACAGTTGGGTGTACCGCTGTCAGAGGAGAAAACGGTCGGGCCATGTTCAAGGCTTACCTTTTTGGGTGTCGAGTTGGATTCTGAGTGGATGGTGGCGCGCCTGCCAGTGGAGAAAGTCGTGCGGTTGCGTGTCCTAGTGGCTAATGCTCTCGCGTCTGTGAAGTTCACGTTGAAGGAGATGCAGGCTTTGATAGGATCCTTGAACTTTGCATGTAAAGTTATTCCAATGGGGCGCATATTCTTGCGGCGTCTGGCAGCAGCAATGGTCGGCGTGAGGAAACCGCACCATCGTATCAGGCTTTCCAAAGAGATCAAGGACGATCTGAGAGTCTGGGACACCTTTTTGAAGGATTTCAATGGTACCTCAGTTATTAAAGAGGTGGTGTGTTCGAGCGAGGACTTGCAGCTTTACACGGATGCAGCAGGAGGTGTTGGTTTGGGTATTTACCTTCAAGGGGAATGGTGCGCAGAGCGTTGGCCCGAGCAGTGGCGAGACAGTGGTTTGTTGCGGAACATCACATTTTTGGAGCTTTTCCCTATGCTGGTGGTGTTGGAGTTGTGGCCGGATAGATTGCGCGATCGTAGGTTGTTGTGGTGGTGCGACAATATGGCAGTGGTGGGAGTCGTGAATTGCTTCACTCCGAGATGTCTGCGGGTGGCAGGGTTGATGCGAGCCATAGTTCTGGGCTGTTTGCGTTTAAATTTAGTGTTGAAGGTGCGTCACATTTCAGGTCATACTAATGCAATCGCTAATGCTCTTTCTCATTTGCAGTGGGAGCGCTTCCGACAATTGGCACCAGAGGCGGAGGTGGAGGGGAGAGAGGTCCCCTCGAGCTTGTGGAGCTTTGGCCAGCAGAGATGAAGGAACTGCTGCGGAGTTCGGTAGCCGAGAGTACCTGGGAGGCGTATCGGAGAGGCTGCGGAATGGTGGTAGCTTTTTTGCGGGAGCGTGGGTTGCAGCTGGGTGCGGTCTCTGACCATGTGTTGGGGCAGTATATAATATGGGCAAAGCGCCAGGGATTCTCTAGATCTGCGATGAAGGGACACATCGCGGGTTTCGGGTTTTTTATGAGAGCTGTCAGGCGGGGTTCGGGTGGTGGTGGGTTTATGGTTTGGCGGCTGCTTCGCGGTTGGGAGCGGTTGAGGCCGTCTCCGCCGGATGTGCTGCGGCCAATTTCCCAAGCATTACTCATGAGGCTGTGCGACGAATTGCCGGTTGTCACGGCGTCGCCTTACAAGGCGGTGCTATTCCGGGCGGCGTTTACGTTGGCCTTCTTCGGGGCGTTTCGGGTCGGGGAGTTGGTGGCGAATTCTAAGAGGGCAGGGTTGGGCGTCAGTTTGCGTCTCCAGCACACCCAGTTGGGAAGGGAACAATTAAGGGTACTGCTGACAAAATCCAAGATGGATCAGGGTGGTAAGGGTGAGTGGGTGATACTCAATGCAATAGGCAGTCCCACTTGCCCAGTTTCGGCGATGCGAGACTACTTGCAGGTGCGCCCTAGGGTGGGGGACGGACTGTTTGTGCACGAAGATGCACAAGTTCTTACGCGCTTTCAATTTTCGGCGGTGTTGCGGAAAGGGCTGGATTCCCTGGGCGAGGTAGCGGAGCAATTTTCGGCACATTCCTTTCGTATCGGGGCGGCGTCCAGCACTGCGGAGTTGGGGCTCGGGGATAGGCAGATACAAAGTATAGGTCGATGGCGGTCTAGAGCATTCCAGGGCTATGTACGTGTATAGGCTGGGGGACGGAATGGGGGGGGGGCTTACTAACTCTTGATTTCTTTTTCAGATGAGGGACATGGTGTACGGGAATGTTGGATCATTGGGCATTCCTTTGTCTTCTGGGCAGAAACTCGAGCGGCAGTCCGGCCGGTTGGGATCAATCTAGGATTCGATCCGGCAACGTTGTCGGTTTCATGGCTGGGGGTGCGGGGGCTACGGTGGTCGCAGATGCTGCCCTTGCTTCGACAACAGATACAACTTGGGAGTCTGCTGGAGATTCTGCTGGTGCATCTTGGGGGCAACGAAGTGTCCTCATGGACTTGCAAGCAGTTGATCAACGCAACCAAGAAAGACTTGGCAGTGGTGCTGAGTTGGTGCGAAGGGGTGGTCCTGATCTGGTCGGACATTGTACCTAGACCTGCTTGCCGGGGACAGCGGAGATGGTCCAGGGGGTTGACAAAAATAAATCGTCAAATTGGGCGGTGGGTTTGTGAAAAGGGGGGTTATCAGGTTCAGCACCCATGGGTAGAGGTGGGCTGTGCTGGTCTCTACCGGGACGATGGGGTTCACCTATCCCCGGTGGGAGTAGACCTGCTACTTAACGATTGGCAGGAAGCCTTGGAGAAAGTCGTGCAGGAGGGCAGAACTGGTCGCAGATAAGTGGGGGGGGGGTGCGGCACAAGTGGGAAGGCGCATGTGCCGGTGGCGGGGTCCCGGAGGTTCCGGGATCCGGAGCTGTAGGCCATTTGGGCGAGGGCGGGGTGCCCTTGACCCGGTTAAACCCAGGCCGGCTTGTGCTACTGAGACGGCCAAGTCGGGGAAGGGTTCTTGGCAATTGGCCGGTACCTGGACTGTCCTGGGACGGCGGCGAGGTCACCATGCTAATCATATGGCTGGTGGCCGAGCCTGCCGCAGGACATGGGGGTCCCTTGTTTACTGTTATGTCTGTTGTTAACACTTGGCTGTTGTGAATAAAGCTGCGACCAGTTTATGCCAATCCCGGTCTCTTGTGATTATTGGCGATTGCCATGTAGGGCATGACCGAGCAGGGATCACCGAAAAGGGGGGCTGGAAGGGGGGAGTGTAAGTGCGAAAAGGGTTGGTGTGATTAGATGGGAAGGGTGGGCAGTGGGTCCGGCTACCCGGTTATAGATAGGGCGAGGGCTCGGTCCCGCGGCCCGCAGGTAACCCGGTGCCTGGCCCAATGCTGGACCCGGTTGCGCTTCAGAGGAGTGCCGAAGGGAGGTAGGGGGGGGGGATTCTGTGAGCGGGCGTGGGGGCAGCGCGGCTATTGGCCGGGAAAGAAGGAGCATCGTTTAATTTTATTGGATCCCCCATCCGCGTGTGCGTGTGGGGGATCCGCTGGCAGGTGCGGGCATGTGCGAGAGGCGTTAGGCATCGGGGCCCATGCGAATCGCACGCTGCCAGCTTCCCGCCCACCCGCCCTTAGTGTCGGCGGCGTGATTAGCGGGCTTGGGTTGTTGCAGCTGGGTGGGGTGGCGGCGTCCCGGAGGTTCCGGGATCCGGAGCTGTAGGCCATTTGGGCGAGGGCGGGGTGCCCTCGACCCGGTTAAACCCAGGCCGGTTTGTGCTACTGAGATGGCCAAGTCGGGGAAGGGTTCTTGGCAATTGGCCGGTACCTGGACTGTCCTGGGACGGCGGCGAGGTCACCATGCTAATCATATGGCTGGTGGCCGAGCCTGCCGCAGGACATGGGAGTCCCTTGTTTACTGTTATGTTTGTTGTTAACAGTTGGCTGTTGTGAATAAAGCTGCGACCAGTTTATGCCAATCCCGGTCTCTTGTGATTATTGGCGATTGCCATGTAGGGCATGACCGAGCAGGGATCACCGAAAAGGGGGGCTGGAAGGGGGGAGTGTAAGTGCGAAAAGGGTTGGTGTGATTAGATGGGAAGGGTGGGCAGTGGGTCCGGCTACCCGGTTAACAATCCAGAGCGTTCCTTTCAGCAATGTAATCTCTCCAGTTTACTCAGATTATGAACACCCCAACACATCAACATGGAACAAGTCCCGACCTTATCTTCTTACCAAAACAGATAATGAAAAATGATCAGTCCACTGACTTGACAATCACTCCAGTCCCTTGGTCTGACCACTATGTAATAACCTTTTTTAATGTTGATTAAAAGCTCAGCCAGATACAAGAAAGAAGAAAGCTTCAAAAGGAAATTCAGAATCTTTCAAAAGGATCACTTCCTGCAAGAAATAATTCCTAAGCTACAACAATATAACTCAAATTTGGATAATATAATTGAAAACTGGAACAAAGTCCTTACTAAAGCCTCATCAGTGACAACACAAGCCCACCCTCGCACCCACAAGAGGACCAGTGCACCCTGGTACTCCGATACTATCAGGGAAGCAAAGAGGGCACTGAGAAAACGTGAAAGGAAATGGAGAAAAAATAAGACACATGATAACTTATAGCAGTACAGAGTTAGTCAGCAAGAATACAATGAGCTGATCTCCAAATGCAAACAACAATACTACACCAACACCATTATGAAGGCAGTAAACAGACCTAGAGAACTCTTCAACATAGTACAGAGACTTACCAGGGACACAACGCAGCACGACAATGAACACATAGACCCGCAAGTATTTGCAGATTCCATAATTAACAAACTCAAAAACTTCACCACAGAACCCCCTACTAGTTGGATTAACACAACAATCACAGAAATCCAAATAAGTTGGGAAAGGTTTACTGCTCCTTCAGTGCTCCAAATTAAACAAATAACTGACTCCTTGAACACAACAACTTCTACTACTGACCCCTGCCAGATGGCTTGGATCAAAGATACCAAGGATCAGTTAAGCCAGTACGTCCAGAAAATAGTGGAACTCTCCCTTCTCCAGGGATATATGCCAACCCACTTTAAACAATCTATCATTCGCCCAGTTCTTAAGAATGTCACTTTAGACCATGCAGATCCTAAATCCTACCGTCCAAACTCCAGCCTCCATTTGCTTGCAAAAATAATTGAAAAATCTGTCCTAAAGCAGCTACAAGATCACGTTGACTTAAATGCACCTATAGACATACATCAACATGGTTTTAAACTTCACCACAATGTTGAAACTCTTCTGACTTCACTAACAGATAACCTTATAAGGGGTATAGATAATATCAAAAAAGGATTTCTCCTAATCTTTATGGATACATCCGCTGCCTTTGATACAGTCACACAAAGGAATGATAGGATGACTATATGAAGCTGGTATACACAGTATAACACATTAAAATGGTTCCAGTCCTATCTCACCAACTGAACACAACAGGTAAAATGTGGTGACATGAAATCGACATGCTTTGACATGACAGAAGGAATACCTCAGGCTTCCTCTTTATCCTCCATCCTCTTCAACCTGTACATCCAACCCATCTGTAACATTCTCAAAAACACAAGATGCTCTATCATATCTATGCAGACGATATTATGGTTTATACCCCAATAAATGCAAGCACCGGACCTCATCCCCATAATCAACTGCTTGGATGAGATGATTACATGGCTCACTAACAACAACATGTCAGTAAGCTATAATAAGACGGAGGCCATGTTTAAAACCAGAGGGGTCAACTTCAATCTACCATCTACGTTCTGCATCTGGAACAAACACAGTAAAGTGAAGGATGAGGTAAGATACCTTAGAATCACCTTAGACACAAAGATAAACCTTCGTTCTCACATTAATAAAACTGCTGCAAAAGCATACTACAAATTAAAACTCATAAGGAGGCTCAAACCGATTCTAAGGCAAGACCACTTCAGAACTGTATGTCAGGCAATCATCACGCCTATAATAGACTATGGGAACTCGCTATATCATGGACACACCCTCTCCAATTGGTGCAGAACACAGCAGCTAGAATCATCACAAACACAGCGAAAAACAAGCACATCACTCCAGTGCTCCAGAACCTCCATTGGCTGCACATACAAGCTCGTGCAAGATTCAAGGCAACTTTAAATATTCTCAAAATTATTAACAACATGTCAGCTAATGCCCTTCAGAACTTAATAACCAGACACACCAGCATGAGACCGCTTAGAACCAGCATGGACAACAGGATAGCCACGCCACCTGATTTCCAAAAAACACATCAGACAACATCCAGAAGGGCTCTATCCCTTTATGCATGGGAATTGTGGAACACTCTACCTGACAACATGAGAGCCATGAGTGACTTAAAAGATTTTAGACAAATGCTCAAGACCATGCTATTTATACAACATTATGGACCATCCTAGGGCCTACTATGAGCTTGATTGCAAATATCAAGTAACTTAGTAAATTGTAATTTGTCACAAATGTATATGCTTCCCCTATACCTCCCTACTACCTTTCCTTACTTCTACCCTATAATTGTATACCTTATGATGTGTAAACCACTTTGATTGAAGGAAAGGATGGTATATAAAACTGGTTAAATAAAAAAATATTGTAATTGCATCTTTTATAAAATACATAGGTGCATCACAACTCTGCTCTTGCTAGCTCAAACTATACCCAGAGAATGTCTACAAGCAGCTTGGTATATAAATATATGCCATCTTTTTGGTGCATATGCTTATGTCTGTGAATACCATGGGACAGTTTTATAAATGGCCTTTTTCGCATATAAAGCAGCTTTTACACATGGAAAAACCTTAATAATATTATGTCCCGTGTGTCTGATGTGGCTTTTAAAACGTGCTAACACTTAGCTCAGCACGTTAACTGTTAGTGTAAACTAATTGCTGCATTAAACAAATAGGACCTCATTAAAATGTGCCAAGACTTTATAATCAGTGCACAGTAATTGCAAAAACTAACATGCCCAAACTGCAAAACATCTGCATTAACTCTTGACAGCATTCCCAACATTTTGCCATGCAGAATTCATACAGAGAAAATTTTGTTATTGCTAGGGATGTGCAAGAACAATTTGGTTAGTTTTCATTTTTTTCATGAATGTTCATAATTTTTAGTTAATTTGACATGTTTATTTTACTAGGGAATGTTTCTTGTGCACTAAATTCACTTCATGAGCCTTAACTGGCAACGTAAGGTGCATAAAAAGGTCTTTTACTAAAATGCACTGAGTAATGTGGCTATGAGTGCATGATAACTGTTAGCGGGGGTCCATGCTGTCACCATGCTGGCATGACAGTTACTGCATGCAGTTTCCACATTAATTGCACATCGTGCAAAAGGGCAGTGACTGGACAGGTTAGGAGTACAAATTGAGCATGGACTGCACATTTTAGGTACCGCAGAAGTACATACTATATGTTAATTGTCAATGTTGCAAATAGCATGCATACACTTAATGTCACATGGAGCACGTTCAGGCTGTCCAGATGGCCTCAAGCAGGACAGGCCCATTAGGACCCAATTCTGAAACATGGGAGCAAAAAGTTCCCGCGTCATAAAAAAATCAGGCCCTGAGACAGCTCGGCGGTCCTTGCAGACCCGCAGGGACGTCTTCCCCCTAGACCCCTCTGACTCCCGCGGAATCGACCCTCGGTTTCCCCACCACCTGACCCAAAGCTGGGCAGCCAGGGCCAGGATCGGGTGGCGGGAACCTACCTGATCCTGGCCCCATCCTCTGGGGGGGGAGGGTTCCAGCACCAATCACCTGGTTAAAGCTGCTTATTCCACATTCGAGTTGGAATAAGCAGCATGTTTCCCCTGACCCCGCAGGACATATAGGGCTGTGACCTGAACTGGTCCTGTATGTCCTGCTGCCTCGGCCCCCCCCCCTTCAGCCCTCACTCCGCCCCCTCCCACCCCCCCATGGCTCTCCCCATACTGCTGCTCTGGCGTGCAAGGAAAGTCGGAGGAGGAATACAGGCAGGACAGCTTGTGGGGTGGACCTGAAACCCCGCAAGTCATAGTAACATAGTAACATAGTAAGTGACGGCAGATAAAGACCAGCATGGTCCATCTAGTCTGCCCAGCAAGATGGCAAGAGTAGGTGCACCTGTCGCTCTGTGCAGGCCACCCCTCCCCATGTTTTTGTTTCTGTTTAGGGGTGAGCCCACCACTCCATGTAGGACACCCTTATTTGTTCAGATGCTAGATAGTTCAGAAGTTAGATGGTACCGTTTATTTTGCATTTATCCTGTTGCTGTAAAGGGATCCACTGTGTTTGTCCCATGCCGTTTTGAATTCCATCACCATGTTTGCCCTCACCACTTCCATTGGGAGGGCATTCCAAGCATCCACCACCCTTTCAGTGAAGAAATATTTCCTGACATT
The DNA here is from genome assembly GCA_033557465.1 of Ichthyophis bannanicus. Classification (NCBI taxonomy): domain Eukaryota; kingdom Metazoa; phylum Chordata; class Amphibia; order Gymnophiona; family Ichthyophiidae; genus Ichthyophis; species Ichthyophis bannanicus. The sequence goes on along the minus strand of CM066034.1, from coordinate 962,471,362 downwards.
GCCTTTCAATTTACCACCTTGCAGCTTCATGTTATGCCCTCTAGTTTTACAGCTTCCCCGTCTTTGGAAGAGGTTTGTTTGTTCATCATTTCTCTTTAAGTATTTAAAGTTCTGAATCATATCTCCCCTGTCCCTCCTCTCCTCCAAAGTGTACATATTTAGGTCTTCAAGTCTCTTCTCATAAGGCTTCTGACACAGGCTCCAAATCATTTTGGTTGCCTTTCTCTGAACAGTTTCCAGTCTTTTTACATCTTTTGCAAGATATGGCCTCCAAAACTGAACACAGTATTCCAAGTGAGGCCTTACCAGTGACTTGTACAGTGGCATAAGTACCTCTTCCTTTCTGTTGGTAATCCCTCTTTGTATGCAGCCCAACATCCTCCTGGCTTTTGCCACCGCCTTGTCGCACTGTTTTGCCACCTTGAGATCATCAGAGATAATCACACCAAGGTCTTTCTCCTGAACCGTGCATACCAACCTCTCACCCCCTATTGTGTACTTTTCCCTTGGATTTCTGCTACCCAAGTGCATGACACTGCACTTTTTCACATTAAATCGTAGTTGCCAAGCATTAGACCAGTCTTCCAGCTTTTGTAGATCTTTCCTCATGTTATCCATTCCCTCGGGGGAGTCCACTCTGTTGCAAATTTTTGTGTCATCTGCAAAAAGACAGACTTTTCCATTCAGTCCTTCAGCAATATCACTCACAAATTTATTGAACAGTGCCGGGCCCAGGACCGAACCCTGAGGCACCCCGCTAATCACCTTCCTCTCATCCGAGTGAGCTCCATGTACCATCACCCTCTGTTGTCTGTCAGTCAACCAATTTCTAATCCAGTTTACTATCTTGGGACCCATCCCCAAGCTACTGAGTTTATTGACAAGCCTCCTATGAGGAACAGTATCAAAGGCTTTGCTGAAATCCAGATAGATGACATCCATTGCATGCCCCAGATCTAGTTCCTTGGTCACCCAATCAAAGAACTCAATCAGATTTGTTTGGCAAGACTGTCCTTCGGTAAAACCATGTTGCCTGGGATCTTGCAACCTGTTGGTTTTGAGAAAGTTCACTATTCGCTCTTTCAGGAGCGCCTCCATTACTTTTCCTGCCACCGAGGTAAGGCTCACGGGCCTGTAATTTGACACTTCTTCCCTGTCACCACTTTTGTGTAGAGGTACAACATTAGCCATTCTCCAGTCCTGAGGAACCACTCCTGTTTCCAACGATCTGTTGAAGACATCCTTTAATGGTCCTGCAAGAACCTCTCTGAGCTCTTTAAGTATCCTGGGATGTATCCCATCCGGTCCCATGGCTTTGTCCACTTTCAGTTTAGCAAGTTGTTTTAACACCTCATCTTCTGTGAATGAATCGGGCCATAAGTGTATCCACATTAATTGCGAATGCCACTGCCTTGCATTAGGGACTTTTCAGTGTGGTAATTGGTGGGAACATGCTGGCCATGCCCCTGATATTTAGAACATGACTTCTTACAAAACACGTCCAAATGTAAACTGGGACAACCGAGCCTGAATGTCCCTAAAATTTGTAAGCACATCCAAGTACGGGCACAATTTTACAAACATGGACATTCCCAATATGGATATCTGTAGAAACATCTACATAGACATCCCCTGTACAATACTTAATACCAAAGACACACACTATTGCATTGTCAATGTGAAGAGTACTGAGTATAGTGTAGGGCCAAGTTCTCAATACGGTCCAGAGGTTTTAGTACTGAAATGAGCATTTTTCCTGCCTGGAGTAGGTCTAAGTTTGGATAATGGTGCGGACATCCCTGAAGGATCTAAGATCAATCAATGCATAGCTCCACCCCATAATGTGTTGTCACACCCCCTGCCTATCTAGAAGTCACCGCAGTGGAGACGTCTAAAATCCCCATTCCTATAATTGTTCTGGGAACTTCTCTGTGATTTGGACTTCCACATGCATGCTTTTGGATGTCCAAATTGCATCTAAGTGATTTAAAATAACCTCCTTATTATACATTAATCTTTACTCAAAAATGTGCAGTAGGTGCAAAAACTTACCAAACCTCACTAAAAGGGATCCTAAGTTTACCAGTGTACGTTAAGTCAATTTAGCGCTCATTTAATTATATAGAGGATAATTTTAGAAGCACCATCCAAGTGCAATCTGGGACTTCTAAACCAGAATATCTGAAAGAAATGCAGGACGCCTGAGGAGGTGTCTACCTAGACATCCCCAGAATGGTATTATAGACTCCGGACATCTAGGGTAGCCTAATGGTTACTGTCGAGTAGTTGACTAGAAACAGTGTAGCCAGGATTCAAATCCCACTGATATAGTTGACATTGTGTTGAGTACTGGGGATGAGCGAGTGCATTCTTCTCTACACCCTTTGGATGTTTTTCAGCTAAAATGAGCACTTTTCATTTGCTTGTTCAGCACTGTTTGTGCCTGAGAGCAAGTATAGCGTTAAATGTGACATCGGATGTCCTGATGTTTCTGTGATCAGCTGGGGATGTCCCAGTTCCTGGGCATGCCATGGCTATACCTCCAGGTTCCCAGGAAATTCTCAGACATGCCTCCTCTACACCCCTGTTCAGACATGCTCACGCTGGGGATGACCACAGAGCCAGCTTCTATAAAGGCTGTGGAGATGTTTCTCTGCTTTGGTTGTCTCTATGCCCATTTTCAGAAATCCAAAGCATGACTAGGACTTCTACACTCATAACTGGGACAGAGAAATCCTGCTCAGGTTTTATCCTATTATTCCTCGACATATCTGCAGCTTTCATCGCGGTATCCCACCAGACCCTCATTAACCAACTGAATACCATCGACATCCGAGGCACCCCACTACAATGGTTTCACTCCTACCTCTCCCAACAAACCCAACAAGTGAGAACTGGAAACCAATCCTCATCGCCATTTACCCTCCCCCAAGGAGTACCTCAAGGATCAACCCTCTCCTCCCTCCTCTTCAACATATACATCAGGCCCCTCTGTCACATCCTCAAGAGCCTCAATGTCAGATACCAACTCTATGCAGATGATATAATGATCTTCACCGCCTTCAACACCACCTCTCCTGATTACTCCACCCTTACAGCCTGCTTCACATAAGTCACCACATGGCTACAGCAGCACAATCTCACAATCAACTTCAGCAAAACAGAGCTCCTTCACATCTCCAGAGATCCCAGCTTCAACCCCCCACATAGCATCAATCTGGGTGACACCAAAATTCAGGTCAAACCTCAGATTAAGTACCTTGGTGTAACCCTGGACCATCTCTTGAACTTCCAGCCTCATATCCTAAACACCACCAAAAACATCTACTACAAAATCAGAAATCTTCGCAACCTATGCCCTCTACTACACTATGATAGCTTCACACAGCCTGTCAAGCCTCATCACCCCTCTCATCGACTACTGTAACTCCATCCTACAAGGACTACGTAAGACCACGCTCGCCCCCCTGCAGCTGCACGTCTTATTGCCGGAGCACCAAGGCACTCCCACATCACGTCCATACTGAAATCCCTACACTGGCTACCAGTTGCATCCCGTATCAAGTTTAAGATCATTGTCCTCAAGCACAGAGCCCTCTTCAACACCACTGCGGAACAGCTACAACTACTACTTATGTGCCCCAACAACAGCAGACTCCGGTGCCAAAACACAGCAAATCTCCTCCTTTTACCTGCACAAAGTTCCAAGAAACCTCAACGCACCTGCACAAGAGCCTTCCAATTCTACACCCCCACCAACTGGAACAAACTACCCCCTACCATACGGTCCCTCCAATCCCACACCCTCTTCAAAAAACATTTTTCTTTTCGAAGAATACTTTAACACATCCACTGCCACAAATCCCCCACAAGACCTCACCACTCCCACCACTCACACTCCTGACCCCCCTGCCCCATCCCACACCAGTCCCCACCCCACTCCCCCATCCTCCTTCATCCAGCTTTTCCCCCAAATAGGCGAACACAATGCCTCACCGCATAGCTTCTATGCCATCTGTAAATAGTTCACTTTTGTTCTTTTGTTCATTGTAAACACTGTAATATTTATACCAAAGTTACCTGTACATAGTTCCAATTGTTCCATGTAAACGTTCCTTCTTGTTCGATGTAAACCGTTTTGCCTTGCAGAAAAATGGTATATAAAACCAGTTAAATAAAATAAATAAATACAATGAACCCCCCCTTAATGCACATTAATAAACCAAATGTGCACTAACAAATTTACATCTCTAGTTACTGTGCATTGACATCTCAAAAATGCAGCCAATTGCAATCCATTAGCACCCATTTGCAATCATTTCTTTGTGCTAGCCACAAGGCTGTCTTCCCCAAAATGCTAGGACCACTGCCTATAGTTAAGGCAGACGTTCCACACCAAATGTACCTTAAATTTGACTGATATTGTGTGCTAGGCGTGAAGACTTACCACACCTTAGTACAGGGGTTTTCAACCCAGTCCTCGGGGAACCCTAGGCCAGTCAGGTTTTCAGGATGCCCAGAATAAATATGCATGAGAAAGATTTGCATGTTCTGCCTTCATTGTATGCAAATCTATCTTGTGCATATTCATTGTGGGAATCCTGAAAACCTGACTGGCCTAGGGTTCCCTGAGGACTGGGTTGAAAACCTATGCCCTAGTAACAGGCTTCTTCATAACTTAACTTAGGGCAATGATATATAGCAGTGGTTCTCAACCCAGTCCTCTGGGACCCCCAGGCCAGTCAGGTTTTCAGGATATCCACAATGAATATGCATGAGATAGATCTGCATGCACTGCTTCCATTGTATGCAGATCTATCTCATGCATATTCATTGTGGATATCCTGAAAACCTGACTGGCCTTCGAGGTCCCAGAGGACTGGGTTGAGAACCACTGACATATAGCCTTATTAAATCTCTAGACTTAAAATGATGAGAACCATAAAGAGAAATCACGATGCATCAAATCCTTTCTTGAAAGCAAATTATGTATTATTTTACTCAGTACAACCTTGACTACAGTGTTGAGATGGAAGTTTTCAGGGAAAATCACAGCCCTTCAGTCTAGACACCAGACTAAAGAGTACTAGCTTTTTAATGCTACACAGTACAAACTTTAAAAAAAAAAGACTCAACTTTTTGTTCTTCATTAGGTAGTGGAATCACTTCTCAGTTTCAATTCTTTCATACATTTTGGTTCTCCATAAATTAAACTCTAGGGAAAGTGAATATAGTTCATCTGCATTATGTTTTACATTTTACCCCACTGTATACAGAAATTAGTGGTGGATCAGCCTGTCCTGAAAAAAATGAAACCAGATTGCAACCCTAATAATTTATTTTAACGTGATCAGGATCTTAGCAGCAGAGTCTAGCTATGTTTTGCTGACCTCTAGTCTTAGAATATATTTTCTTTGGTGCAATTTGCATGAGATCACCACAGGAGGAAAATATATTTAAAATGATAAAGAAGGTTTTCAATAGCTTGATGTAATAATTCTTACCCCTCTGAATGATAAATTACACCATCAAAGAGGTACAGTATAGTATAAACATTTTCTGCAGGGGCTACGGGGAATCCAGTGTAGGAGCGTAGGATTGTCTACTCATGATTAAGGATAGGTGAGAGGATATATTTCACTTTCTTAAGGTTTGAATATGTTCTTCCTATAGTGTATACAAATGTGCACTGGTGTGCAGTGACTCAGAGCTCTGGCTCGGTGACAGGATGGTGCAGCTGCAGACCACGGGCTGAAACGGCGATGGGCCAGAGAGGGCTAGTCACCGGGAGAGCCTGAATCTGAGTCAGAGCAGCTGAAACACTGGAGCTTGTGGGGTTTTTCCAGTACCGGCTGCAAAACTTGGAGCTATTTCAGGCAGGAACTAAGGGCTCACATTCATTTTTTTTGCCTGTTTAACTGGTAAAATGAACAGTTGCTTCTGTCACACATTAAGCAGATCAGATATGCTGTTGTGTTTACCAATGAGTTTTAATTTCTGCATAAGCCAAGTATCTGAATGCTACAAATCACACGGGGTCATCTTTTATCTAACAGGCATTAAGGTGTTGCACCTAACGCGCGAATAGTGCCAAAACTATGGCGCCTTAGCTGAAACACCTCTGCGTTAACTGTTGGGGATGTGGAAAACATTTCCCTAGCAGTTAAGATGGGGCCCGTCCCATAGTGCGTGATGCAGTTAGCATATGGTGTGAACACAGCGCAAACTGCGCCAAGCTCACCATGCCCACGCTGCACCCCTCGCTGCCCATTCGCGCCTCTAACATGGGTTGCATAGGAATCATCCTGCCCATATTGTCATAGCCCTGCACTAGCTGACAACTTGAGTCCCAGAACACATACTGTGAGCTAATGCCTACTAGTGAAAGACCCTCACACTGTTTACTAGAACAATAATATTTACCAACCTAAGGGAAAGAGAAAATGAAAGAAGAAAAAGTACAACTGCATAATTATTCTAAGTAAATAATCAGAAATAATGAAACAGTTTTAATATTTGATCAAAATCCTTGCCCTCTCACTTATGAGCAGAGTGGTTGGAGTCAGAACCCTGGGGTCTGATCATCTCAGGTGCTCAAGACACAGTGAAGATTTTCTTGGGCTATTCAAAAATGGGGCTATTAAAACAATGTAAAGCCTGGGAGAGACAGCTGGTAGAGTTTAATTACAATTTTGCGTCTTATTTTTGGCTTTACGGGAGGGGGTGAGGAGCATGGTTCTATTTTATCCGATTAATTTTATGTACGTTATGTCATTTTATATTTATTTTTGTTTTTCATTTTGTCTTGATTGGGTTTAATTGTTATTTATACTGTGCTTTGTGTAAATCACTTAGAGCAGGTTGTTGATGAGAAGTTAAGAAATGCAAGGTATAAATAAATATCTTTCAGTCCTTTCCTGATGTGTGCATATCCAGCTACCCTTCTCCACATGGTCCGTCTTTGATCTCTGCATTAAAATCCAAAGGGACATATTCAAAATACTTAACGCAATTAGCAAGCCTGCTAACCATATTAATCATGGTGAGCATGTTATTCAGTGATACATAGCTGTTTGCTGCCACTGAATAACCCCTCCTAATGCCGGGTACACCTCGATACTAACCATGTAACATCCAAAAATTCCGGGGGTGTTCTGGGGCAGCGCTCACGTTAACTGGTTAGTGGCAAAATTCAGCCACTTGCTGGATAATGTAAACTGGCTAAAGCTAGGCACAAAAATGTTTGTCCTAACTTTAGTTGGTTAGGTTAACCAGGCAGCTGCTAAATATCACCACTGCTCTGTTAGCTAAAATGTTAACCAGGTACACTGAATATTCAATAGTAGTGGCCGGATATGACTCCGGCATTGAATATCTGGGTCTATGTTTAACTAGCGATGGCTAGCTGCATTACAAGCACTGGTCGCTGCCACTGAGTATCAGCCCCCGAAGATCATGCATGATAGCAACTGTATGGTAGAATAGCAGGCCTTGGCTTCTCTGCGAACAATATTTTGAGGCTGTGGTCTAGTCACTTATTGAGAAGCACCGGAGGATAGTGGCATGAATATGGCATGGAATAGTAAATCCTTATATTGGGAAGAAAAAGTTACTTCTGTGGCATGATAGACTTCATGGAGAATATTGCGGGTTACAGGCAAGTGATTGTCTTGTTTGGGTCTAAGTATCGTCACCTGTGCCCAACGTCAGGCAAGGCCTGTCTTCCATAATTTCTTTTCATTTATTGTACTTACATACCACACATCATGATTATATCTGTGGTTTACATTAACATTCACAATAAATAACACACGCACTTACAAATATAAAAATACATTACAAATTTAATTAAATCTATTTCCCTATTCCAGGGAATTGATAAAGACCCTTCCATCTCTACTGGGGATTTTAAAACTTGAAGTCTACTACCGTGCTCTGCTTGTCACTGCTAAGAAAATTATTCAAAAATGGAGGTTCTGAAGGAATGCATAATGGCAGATTAAATTTAATGTGGACAAGTACAAGGTTATGCACCTAGGAAAGAACAACCCAAACTATGGTTACACGATGCAAGGTTCCACATTAGGAACCACTACCCAGGAAAAAAATTTAGGCGTCATTGTGGATAACATGTTAAAACCCTCGGCCCAGTGTGCAGCGGCAGCCAAGAGAGCAAATAGAATGCTAAGTATCATAAGGAAAGGAATGGAAAATAAAACAAAAGATATTATAATGCCTCTATATCGTTCCATGGTGAGACCGTACCTTGAATATTGTGTGCAATTCTGGTCGCCGTATCTTAAAAAGGATATAGCGTTATTAGAAAAGGTTCAGAGAAGAGCCACCAAAATGGTAAAGGGGATGGAAGGATACTCCTATGAAGAAAGGCTAAAAAGGTTAGGGCTCTTTAACCTGGAAAAGAGACGGCTGAGAGGAGATATGATAGAAGTCTATAAATTAATGAACGGAGTGGAATGGGTAAACGTAGATTGACTGTTTACGTTATCAGAATATAGAAAGACTAGGGGACATGCAATGAAGCTACAGGGTAAACTATTTAAGACTAATAAGAGAAAATATTTTTTCACTCAACGTGTAATCAAACTCTGGAATTTGTTACCTGAGGATGTAGTAAAGGCTGTTAGTGCAGCTGGGTTTAAAAAAGGTTTGGACAAGTTCCTGGAGGAAAGGTCCATAAACCATTATTAAGAAGGGACCCAGGATATCAATGCTTGATCTAGTACAAGCATTGCGGAACCTGTGTCTTTTGGGGAAACTTCTAGGTGCGTATGACCTAGATTGGCCACTGTTGGAAACAGGATACTGGGCTTGATGGACCTTGGTCTGACCCAGTATGGCATATCTTATGTTCTCATGTTGTTATGCAATGTGTGCTGTTGAGTCAATGCTGTCTCCTGGGGCCCAATATTCAGCGCCGACGGCTAGGTGCAAGTACATCGGCCTAGCCATCGGCGCTGAACCTTAAACCCAGATATTCAAAGCCATGGTCATATCCAGGACCAGCATTGAATATCCAGGGTCACCACACAGCCTCCACTGCTGCAGAAGCTAACCAGACAGCGGCAATATTCAGCCGCTGCCCGGTTAGCTCCTACAAGTATAGTTAAGTCAGCTTTTGCTGCGCCTAGCTTTACCCATGTGTCGCTAACCAGGTAGCAGTGCAATATCACCGTTACCCGGTTAGCAACTGTTGCTGCCCACAACACAGCCTGGAATGCCCACAACATGCCCTGATGCTAAGCGGTTAGCATCGGGGCGTGTAGCGGTATTAATAGGGAATATTTAGCAGCACTAACAGTGTTAATGCAGTTGAATATCCCATTCAGTGGCATTTACATGGTTTACTGGAATGTAAACTGTGCAAATGCCTTTGAATATCGGGCCCCTGGAGATTCAGCCCCTGGGTTTCTTGGCAAGGTTCACTCTGAAGTAGATTTCCAGGCCTTTCTTTCTCACAGTGGTTTACAGCCCAGATCCTGCTTAATTTCAGAGTTAAGCCAAGAGCAGGTTCATTCAGGATAGCTAACTAACCCCTTCCTAATTTTCTGTCCAAGTCTCTCTACATATAACCATCACTTTTCAGGAACCTGTGCAAAGTTCATTACAGACAAAAAACATGATCCATTGTACATACAAACACAAAAACCTATACAAGTGCAGTCCTAAAATAGAAGATCATGGAAGAAAAAAGACCTCAGGATATATAAATAGCCAGTGCAATGGACCCAAGGGGACTTAATGAAGGTATTGAATGGTGGTCTTGCTGATGAATAGAGTGTTTGAAGAATGTGTGGGTTGGTGGGTGGGTCTAATTTTGGTTGGATTTGTTTTTCTTCTTTTGGTCCTGGTTTGCAATGTCTGTGTCTCTCAGCTTTGAAGTTTGGCGTCTATGGAAGGTTTCATGAAAGTGAATGGATTAGGAGGACTGTTTATGATTGGCTCTTGCCAGTATAATGCGTAGGGCTTCCCTTGGGGAGTGGAGCTTATACTTGGTGAGTGTGGGCCTTAAAATGCGCAGCCGCGTCATTTTTTGGTGGTTTGGGGTGCTTGGCCTGTCATGTTGGCTGCTCTACTGTCCTTGATGATCGGTAGAGTTTATTAATTAATTACTTTATTTATTTATCAGTTTTTCTATACCACACTATCATAGGCTTCAAAGTCGGTTTATATATAACATAAGCCAACAATAACATAAAGGTTTATTTATTTATTTACATTCTCTTATATACTGTGCTATTCTGCATCAGTGTGGTTTACATTGAACAGGGCATTATAACTTGGAGATAACTATTTTACAGGGAACATGGGCTATGGAGGGTTAAGTGGCTTGCCCAAGACCACAAGGAGCACCTGTGGGACTAGAAACCCCAGTCCTTCTGGCCTAAGGTTGCTGTCTTCTAGTGGGATTTGAACCCCTGACCTTCTAGCCTGAAGTACCTTGCCCCAACCACTAGGCCACTCCTCCACTCCACTGAACATTGAAATTACATTGAACAAGGGTGGTATTTTTGTGGGTGAAACATTACAGCAGGCAGGGAGTATGCTATCTCCAGGAACAAGCAGGAATTAGTCTTCACATATGGGTATCGTTGGTACTGACGGAGCCTGCATGGGAACGCTCCCCAGCGTCCAGTAAGAAAGCTTTTGGGAGCATCCCACAGCGCCTGCGCGCTGCCTTCCCGCCTTTTCCAACCGCCTCTCTCCAGTTCTTCTTTTCCGCGGAGCCAGCAGGTCGTGTTCCTGTCACCGCAGAATTCTTTATTTTTCTGTGTCGCGTCTGCCTTCTTCGACGTCAGACTGGTACCGCCGGTCTTTTCTTTCTTAAAAAACAAAACAAAAAACTTTTCTTTCTTCAACTGTGCATTTTCGGTTTGGGCCTTAGGCCTGAACATATTTTCTCCTCATGGAGAAGCCCGCTTCCGGGTTCAAAAAGTGCACGAAGTGTGGCGGTACTATTTCTGTCACCGACACCCATGACTGGTGTCTAAAATGTTTGGGTCCTGACCATTCCATCACGGATTGTGTGTCCTGTACCATGATGTCTAAAAGAGGTCGGCAGAGCCGAGCAGCCAAGCTCAGTACCCTGTTTCCCTCTGATGCAGCCTCGGTGGCATCGACGTCTTCCAGGGCTTCTTCTTCCTCCCATGGATCTCAGGTAACCAAACATAAATCTAGCCGGTCCTCGAAGGGCAAATCTCCCTCTAAGCATCGAGATGCCTCCGGGCTTGTCCTCGAGGATTCCTCACCGGCAAAATTACTCCGGCGGGAAGTTCCGGCTTCCAAAGCATTGTCTATGGGGTCACAGGTTGACATCAATGGCTCGGCCTCGACCGATCACCTGTTGCCGTGTTCTGGGGTACCGGTGGCCTCCACTGGTACCGACATCCAGACTCTGGTGGCGTCGATGGATCAGAAGATTTTGTCCATGCAGCGCACCCTAACGGCGTTTATGCAGGCTTCAACGCCTCTGGTACCGCAACAGTCTCCGTTGCCGGTACCGACTCCGGCACCAGCATCGTTCCCGGTGCCGGTACCGATTGCATCGACATCGGCTTCGGTGTCAACTGCAACGGTACCCTGTCCTATGATGCCCATCGGTACCGAACCGGTACCGCTTACTCCCGATGTCGATCCCACTCGGTACGCGTATCGGGCTTTACAGGAGCATTCAGACTTCGATTCCTCCGAAGACTCTGATGAGTCGGAGGTTTCTGTCGATGCACCGGTACTTCTTCCTCAGGAGTCTGATTCTCCAAAACGAAGAATGTCTCCTCCAGAAGACCTGTCTTTTCAGGACTTCATTAGAGAAGTGGCTAGGGGCCTCTCCATTACAGTGGCCCCTGAGTCAGAGCCTAGAACCAAGCAACTAGATATTTTGCAATATCCTAAGGCTCCTAAAGAAGCAGCTACTTTACCTATTCATGAGATTCTCTATGATCTCATGTTGAGTATGTGGGAGACTCCTCTTACCACCTCTCTTCATTCTCGTAGATTAGACACCATGTACCGTGTTCCTCCTTGTCCTGGCTTTCATAAGTCTCAGTTTCCTCACCACTCTATTGTGGTAGAGTCTGCCATGAGGAAAATAAAGAGTGCAAAGAGACACTCATCTAATCCTCCAGGACGTGAATGCAGGACCCTTGATGCTTTTGGCCGAAGGGTTTTCCAAGCTAACATGCTTGCTGCCAGAATCAACTCCTATAGTCTCTATATGGGGATGTTTCTAAAAGAAGTCACAGATCATCTGCAGACTTTAGCCCCTTTTATTTCAGAAGATAAAAGGCAGGAATTTCTCACTTGGCTTAAACATGCCCAAGATGTTTCCAAATTTTCCAACCGTGCCTTTGACTCTTTTGAGTGTGTAAGCAGAGCCTCGGCTATTGCCATAGGCGCACGCAGAATTGCTTGGTTACAAGCCTCTGATTTGGAACTTTGGGTCCAAGATGAACTGGGAAATCTTCTTTGTACAGGTGAAAACCTTTTTGGCAGGGATTGGAAAGCAAAGGCCACTCAGATGGATGCTGAGAACTCTGCTTTGGATCGACTTTCAAAGTCTACCTCTGTTCCTGCTAAGAAAAGGTTGTTCAAAAAGACAACTTTTTCTAAAAAGGGAAGATACTATCCTGCTTATGGTCAGCAGGCATCATCTGCAGGTCGTTTTGCTGCAAAGCGTCAGCAACCACCTAAACAGGCCAAGTCAAAGGCTGCCAGGCCTCCCACAACTCAGCAGCCTCAGCCTCCCCAGGGCCTTTGACTTGCAACTAGAGAACTTAGCCTTTCTGGCTCTGGAAGAACCAGAGCCCCTCACCATTCCAGGAAGGTTGGCTTACTTTGCTCCCAGATGGGAGCAAATTACAGCAGAGCAATGGACCCTCTCCATTGTAAGGGAAGGGTACAAGCTTCATTTCTTGAACCTTCCTCCCCACACCATGGTGAGACAGTTCAATTCTCCAACATCTCTCCTCAACCTTCTGGGTCAGGAGATTGCTACCCTTCTTGCCCAAGGGGCAATAGAAGAAGTACCCCTTCTTCAACAGGGCTCAGGGTTCTACTCCCCTTATTTTCTTATTCCAAAGAAAACAGGGGGCTACAGACCCATATTAGATCTCAGAGAATTGAACAAGTTTCTATTCAAAGAGAAATTCAAGATGATTTCTCTCGGTACTCTGCTGCCATACCTTCAGAGTCAGGACTGGCTTTGTTCTCTAGATCTCAAGGATGCGTACACCCATGTCCTCATCCATCCAACACACAGAAGGTTCCTTTGGTTCCTTTTTCAAGGAAAGCACTACCAATACAGGGTGCTTCCTTTCGGTCTGGCCTCTGCACCAAGGGTGTTCATGAAATGCATGGCAGTAGTAGCTGCATTTCTACGCACTCTAGGAATATTAGTTTTCCCATATCTGGACGACTGGCTCATTCGAGCTTCATCCCAGTCAGAGGCCCAGATTTCTCTAACCTGCACAATGCATGTCCTTCAGTATTTGGGACTGGTAATAAACATCCCAAAATCCCATCTCACCCCTACTCAGTCTCTGGAGTTTATAGGGGCCTTGCTGGATACCACAACTGCAAGGGCCTATCTTCCTCAGGCCCGTTGCCTACGCTTGGTGCAGTTAGCCTCCCAGATACAGTTAAAGTCCCATTTAACTGCTCGAGAGATGTTACAACTATTAGGCCACATGGCATCCACCGTGCATGTGGTTCCATATGCTCGCCTTCACATGAGGGCAGCTCAATGGACTTTGTCCACCCAATGGACTCAGGCATCAGGTTGCCTGTCAGACAAAATAGCAAACTCCAGTCACCTATTTTGGTCTCTCCAGTGGTGGAAGTCCCCTCCAAATCTGTGGCTGGGGTTCCCTTTTCAGCAGTCGCTACCCCAAGCAACTCTGACAACAGATGCTTCTCCAATGGGTTGGGGAGCTCATCTGCAGGATCTCTCCACCCAGGGCATCTGGTCTCCACAGGAGACTTCTCTGCATATCAGTCTCTTGGAACTCAGAGCAATATTCTTAGCTCTCAGAGTGTTACATTCCCTGCTCAGCTACAGGACAGTCCTCATCCATACGGACAACCAAGTAGCCATGTTCTATGTAAACAAGCAGGGCGGGACTGGCTCTCTGTCTCTTTGCAATGAAGCTTTGCGACTGTGGGTCTTCGCCAGAGAGCATCACATCCATCTTCTGGCAGTATATCTTCCAGGCGTTCAAAACTCTTGGACGGACAGACTCAGTCGAGTTCTGCTTCCACACGAGTGGTCCCTCCACATGGACCAGGTAGCCAGGATTTTTCGAATTTGGGGAACCCCGGACATAGACCTCTTTGCAAGTCCATGGAATGCCAAACTTCCCCGGTTCTGTTCCAGAATTCCATGTCAGAGAGTACAGGCCAAGGATGACTTCCTCCTTCACTGGGGTCAAGACTTCCTTTATGCCTTTCCACCAATTCCCCTAATTCCCAAGACACTATTCAAGCTTCAGAGAGATCAAGGGACCATGATCCTCATAGCACCACATTGGCCACGCCAAGTGTGGTACCCTCTACTTCTGCATCTCTCTCAAGCTCCTTCCCTGGACTTGGGCTCTGCACCAGACCTACTGTCCCAGGAAGAGGAAACTTTGTGGCACCCAAACCCCAAGTCTCTCCATCTCAGGGCTTGGTTGCTGAGGGCCTAGACCTTCAAGATTTTCATCTCTCTCAGCAAGTCAGAGATGTTATTAATGCCTCTAGAAAGCCTTCTACTAGACATTGTGATAAAGAAGCTTATCATAGCTCAGGAAGGAGCTATATAAAAGGTGAAGTGACTCTGAACAAGCAACCTGTCAGTTCTGGTAGAAATATGAAAACAGAATTTTGCCATAAAAGACTACCAGTCCCAGAATGCACCAGGTTTCCAACAGCCATTAGAGGAGCTGAAGTGAGGAAACGTGTGTTCAATCAGGAGGGCTATGAGGTAATCCCTAAGCACTCATCTCAAAGGGCAAGGCCTGATTCAGCACAGCTGCGCTGTGTTAGGGAGGATCACTCATCTAAGCAGAATAAGAGTAGAGTTTATTCTACAGATGACCATCTTCATGATCACCTTGGATATCCAGAGAATTGTCCTCAGTATCCTGAGAATCAGCTTGAGTTTGATCATCAGTTTCATCTGAAGGATCATCAGAAGCAGAAGCCAAACCGGACGGACAGAGAGGGAAAGAGACCCTTTGGAAGAAGGAAGAGAAAAGCCTTTGAGAGGTCTAGAAGAGTCCAAAGCAGTACGTATACTGGGAGGTATTCCAAGGGCCAGCATACACCATTGGACTGGGGAAAGCCAGAGGAATGGTGCTGCAGAGCTAGGAATCACCAGAGGCTACCTGTGAGGGAGACAGCTGCACGTGGAAGGGACCCTAAGACCTGTGCCAGAAGGTATGTGAAGAGAGATCCAGTGTCCAGGGATCTGGATTGGAAGGCTGGACATAAGAACTGGACTACATACTGGCCAGGCTATATAGAGAGGAACTCTAGCAGCAATGGAAGCTCAGGTATGAACACTGATCTATGCCCTAGCTATAACCTTGAAAGACAGCAGGGAAACAAGTATTCTCCTGAAAGTGCTCCATTGAGAGATTCATCTGTGCCAATCCATGATATTGAACCCATGCTTGTTGAACAAGGGGGAATAATAGCAGATGAAGATCCTGTTTATATGGACTGTTCTCTATCTAAACTCCGTTGGTAACTTTCTGTTATAAAGTACAGCAACCATCACAAAGAAATACAAATTTGTTCTTTAATCTACTCAGAAAAGCTCCTGAAGCAGGATTTGACCAACACAGTAGAAAGCAAGCCAGCTAAGGGGTTTCAGCTGGATAACTGCTAGCAATTAAGCTTTACCTAATTGCTTGTGAGCTAGGAGAGAATCACTTCTGTATCTATGTGGGAAGTAATCAGAAGTTAAGAACAGTTTGTTTCTTGCTTTGTGGCTTTTCATTTGTTTTTCCTGATTTTAACTTTGTTTTTCCAAGTTAACACTGAAAGCAAGTAACCTAATTTATGTGCTACCAAGCATATCTGTGTTGGGAGAAATAACCCCATAAATAAATATCTTATTGGCTTTACCCAAGAGCACAACTAAATTATTGTCAGCAGCTGTGTCTGGTGTGAATGAACTACATTGCCCACAATACCTTGCAAATCATATAGAAATATGCACTTGCCAAGAGTGTGAAGATTCTCACCCAGGCAGCCGTCTGACAACGTTCCTATGCTTTCAAATGGAAAGGATTTACCATTTGGTGTTCAGGGAAAGGTCTAAACCCTCTTGCAATACCTCTGAATTCTCTACTAGAGTATCTCCTGCATCTATCCCATGCAGGTCTGAAAACAAATTCAGTAAGAGTCCATTTGAGTGCTATTGCAGCGTCCCTCAAGCCTCTCAATGGACAACCTGTTTCCTCTCATCCTCTTATAGCAAGATTCATGAGAGGCCTTCTTTTAACTAAACCTCCCATTAGACCACCTCCAGTGGCATGGGACTTAAACCTGGTTCTTGGCCAGCTTATGAAGCCACCTTTTGAACCTTTAGCCACCACCTCCTTGAAATTCCTTTCTTGGAAAGTTATTTTTCTCATTGCAGTCACCTCAGCACGCTGCATCAGTGAGTTGCAAGCTTTGGTGGCTAATCCTCCTTATACAAGGTTCCATCATGATAAGGTAGTCCTCAGGACCAATCCACACTTTATGCCTAAAGTGGTCTCACCTTTTCATCTGAACCAAGAGGTATATTTACCTGTCTTTTTTCCAGGACCTCATGCATCAAATGCAGAGAGGAATCTTCATACCTTGGATTGTAAGAGAGCTCTCACTTTTTACTTACAAAGAGGGAGGAGGGATAGTAAGGAAATCCACAGTACTACCTTTTAACTTTCGAAAGGGAAACTATGATAAAATGAGGAAAATAGTTAAGAAAAAACTAAAAGGAGCAGTTGCAAAGGTTAAAGACGTACATCAGGCTTGGCTGTTGTTGAAAAATACTATCTTGGAAGCCCAGACCAGCTGTATTCCACGCTTTAAGAAAAGTGGAAGGAAGTCCAAAAAACTGCCAGCATGGTTTAAAGGTGAGGTCAGAGAGGCTGTTGTTGCCAAAAAAGCATCTTGCAGGAAATGGAAAAAAGAGCCAAACGACGAAACCTGGAAACAGCACAAGCATTGGCAAGTCAAATGCAAGGCATTGATAAGGCAGGCAAAGGGAGAATTTGAGAAGAAGCTTGCTGCGGAAGCAAAAACGTGAAGTAAAGACCTTTTCAAGTACATTCGTAGCAAAAAACCTGTGAGAGAGTCAGTTGGTCCATTAGATGATAAAGGGGTTAAAGGAGCACTAAGAGGCAACAAGGCGATAGTGGAGAGATTGAATGAATTCTTTGCTTCAGTCTTTACTGAGGAAGATGTAGGGATGTTACCCATGACTGAAGTGGTATTTAAAGGTGCGGAAGAATTGAAGGAAATATTGATACATCGGGAAGATGTATTACAACTATTAGAAAAACTGAAGAGTAGCAAATCACCTGGGCCGGATGGTATACATCCAAGGGTGTTGAAAGAACTGAAATATGAGATTGCAGACCTGCTATTAATAATCTGTGAACTATCATTAAAATCATCTCTAATACCTGAAGATTAGAGGATCGCCAATGTAACACCAATTTTTAAAAAGGGTTCCAGGGGTGATCCGGGAAACTACAGACCGGTGAGCCTGACATCAGTACCGGGAAAAATGGTAGAAACCATCATAAAGAATAAAATTACTCAGCATGTAGATAGTCATGACCTAATGGGAGACAGCCAACATGGCTTTAGACAAGGAAGATCTTGTCTTACTAATCTGTTATGTTTTTTTGAAGGAGTGAATAATCAGGTGGACAAAGGTGAGTCGGTTGATATTGTGTATCTGGACTTTCAGAAAGCCTTTGACAAGGTCCCTCATCAGAGACTTTTGGCAAAACTAAAGAGTCATGGGATACGAGGCAGTGTACTATTGTGGATCAGGAACTGGTTAAAAGATAGAAAGCAGAGGATAGGGCTAAATGGCCAATTTTCCCAATGGAGAAAGGTGAATAGTGGTGTACCCCAGGGATCTGTGCTGGGTCCATTGCTTTTTGACATATTCATAAATGACCTGGAAAGTGGAATAACGAGTGAGGTTATCAAATTTGCAGATGACACAAAACTATTTAAAGTTGTTAAAACCCAAGAGGATTGTGGAAAATTGCAAGAGGATCTTGATAAATTGGAAGACTGGGCATCAAAATGGCAGATGAAATTTAATGTGGACAAGTGCAAGGTTATGCACCTAGGGAAGAACAACCCAAACTATGGTTACACGATGCAAGGTTCCACATTAGGAACCACCACCCAGGAAAATGATTTAGGCGTCATTGTGGATACCATGTTAAAACCCTCGGCCCAGTGTGCAGCGGCGGCCAAGAGAGCAAATAGAATGCTAGGTATGATAAGGAAAGGAATGGAAAATAAAACAAAAGATATTATAATGCCTCTATATCGTTCCATGGTGAGACCGCACCTTGAATATTGTGTGCAATTCTGGTCGCCGTATCTTAAAAAGGATATAGAGATTTTAGAAAAGGTTCAGAGAAGAGCCACCAAAATGGTAAAGGGGATGGAAGGATACTCCTATGAAGAAAGGCTAAAAATGTTGGGGCTCTTTAACCTGGAAAAGAGACGGCTGAGGGGAGATATGATAGAAGTCTATAAATTAATGAACAGAGTGGAACGGATAAACGTAGATCGATTGTTTACCTTATCAGAATATAGAAAGACTAGGGGACATGCAATGAAGCTACAGGGTAAACTATTTAAGACTAATAAAAGAAAATATTTTTTCACTCAACGTGTAATCAAACTCAGGAATTTGTTACCGGAGGATGTAGTAAAGGCTGTTAGTGTAGCTGAGTTTAAAAAAGGTTTGGACAAGTTCCTGGAGGAAAGGTCCATAAACCATTATTAAGAAGGGATCCAGGATATCAATGCTTGAACCAATACAAGCATTGTGGAACCTGTGTCCCTTGGGGAAACTGCTAGGTACGTATGACCTAGATTGGCCACTGTTGGAAACAGAATACTGGGCTTGATGGACCTTGGTCTGACCCAGTATGGCATATCTTATGTTCTTATGTTCTTAAGAACACAGCAACATAGAAAGTCTTCTCAACTCTTTGTTGCTTTTGATCCTTCTCATTTAGGACTTCCAGTCTCTAAGAGAACACTGTCCAACTGGATTGCTCAGTGTATTTCTTTCGTCTACCAGAGTAGGAACATTTCTCTGGAGGGCCATGTCACAGCTCACAATGTGAGAGCCATGGCAGCCTCAATGGCTCATCTAAACTCTGTGTCCATCGACCAAATCTGTCAAGCGGCCACCTGGGCCTTGGTTCATACCTTCACAGCCCATTACTCTTTGGACAAGGACTCCCGCCGGGATGCCTCGTTTGGTCAGGCTGTTCTAAAACACCTGTTCCATTCTTAATCAACTTCTACCCACCTACCCTGGTCGGATGCCAGAGATCCATGGGAGGAGGTAGAGTCCTTTTCAAGGACACACAACCTGGGGTTTCTCCCTGGCATCTACAGCTAGGGAGTCCCCATATGTGAAGACTCATTCCTGCTTGTTCCTGGAGATAGCACAGTTACTTACCTGTAACAGGTGATCTCTGGGAACAGCAGGAATAAGTCTTCACAACCCACCCACCTCCCCTAGGAGTTGTATCTCTCTATCTATCTTTCCTTTCCTCTCTCTCTCTTTGTCTCAGCTTTAAAACTCGAATTGGAGAGAGGCAGTTGGAAAAGGCGGGAAGGCAGCGCGCAGGCGCTGTGGGATGCTCCCAAAAGCTTTCTTACTGGATGCTGGGGAGCGTTCCCACGCAGGCTCCGTCGGTACCGACGATACCCATATGTGAAGACTTATTCCTGCTGTTCCCAGAGATCACCTGTTACAGGTAAGTAACTGTGCTCTTTGGGAGGGGGAGCCAGATGGATGAAAGAGGTTTAGGTTGAGTTGGGGGGAATAAAGGAGCAGACAGTTGGGAAGATTTGGGTCTGTATACTGAGGTGTTTCAGTTTGTATCTACTGTTCATGGGGTGATCCTGTTGTATTCACTAAAGAGGAAGGACTTTATTGCTTTTCTGAATTATGATATGTCCTTGACGGCTCTCACTGAGATAGGTAAGCCATTCCATAAGGAGGGAACATACAAGGAGAATGCTCTTTTACGTGTCGTTTGCATGAATTGGGGTTTTGGAGTTGTGGGGTTTTGGTAGAAGTTGTTAATAAGATGCTGGGAGTTTGTGGGTGCTGTTGTGTCAGTTGGGCTGGTATTTTTTGCAGGCAGCAGTGACTTAGGGGCTTGTTTACAAAGCCGCGGTAGCGGTTCGCGATCGTTATCGGAGCCGCGGCCCCATTGATTTCAATGGGGCCGCGGCTCCGATAACGATCGCGAATCGCTACCGCGGCTTTGTAAACAAGCCCCTTAGTGTGTTGTGGGTGGTCTATTGCCTGAAGCAGCCTCGGCGAAACGCCTGGGGTTCCATAAGCCAAGAAGCCTATGTGTTGTGCCTGGCTGGATGCCAGAAGTCAGATTGCACTGGTCAACAAATTTCTACAAAAGTCATGTTACTGAAATAAAAATAGTCATTTCCTATCAATTTTTATATGCTGAACACAAATATGACAGTGAAATTGCAAAGTTGGCTCTAGTTTTTTTGTAATCTACAAGAATTAATGTTTACATCACAAAATGCATGTCAATAGTAAATATAATAGGCCTTCGGTTAATACCTGTAAAAAAACAAGTCATAGACTACTTCTTAGATTTGTTTGCCTGTCTCTTGTACAGCAGTTCGGGAGCTTCTCTGGGGAATGTCCAGCAGTAGTCAGCCAGCATTGTAGTGGACCATTTTCCCTGGTATCTTTGCTCCATTGTTGCAATATCCTGGTGAAAACGTTCACCCTGTTCATCATTAACCATACCACAGTTGTCAGGAAAGAAATTGCGATGGTAATCAAGGAAATGGATCTTTAGAGACATATTGCAGCCAAGTTTCTGATACTGCATCAGCATGTCTTCTACTAGTTCCTTGTAGTTTTCTGCCCTAACATTTCCGAGAAAGTTTGTTGACACTAGGCGAAAAGCATCCATGCTTGTTTCGCATCACCCTACAGCAAGTTGTTGAACCGGTCATCTTTGAAGAGCTCTCAAATCTGAGGACCCACAAAAACTCCCTCTTTAATCTTTGCTTCGCTGAGTCGAGGGAAGTTTTCATGCAGGTATCGGAAAGCTGGCGAAGTGCGGTCCATGGCCTTCACAAAGTTCTTCATCAAACCTAGTTTGATGTGAAGGGGTGGTAGCAGAATTTTGTGAGCCTCAACCAGAGCTGGGTGCTGGATATTCTTCTCTCCAACTGTTACATTTTGTCTGTGATTCCATTCCTTCCACAAGTAGTGCCAATCCCTTGCTCGGCTATCCCACTCACATAAGAAACACATGTATTTTATATATCCCTGCTGCAGTCCCATTAAAAGGGCAACTACCTTCAAGTCACCACAGAGGTGCCAGCTGTACTTGTTATAGTTAATGGAAGTCAGTAGATGCTTTAAGTTATCGTATGTCTCTTTCATGTGGACGGCATGTGCTACTGTAATAGATGGAAGACGGATTCCATTGTTCAAAAGCACAGCCTTCAGACTCAGTTTCGAAGAGTCCATAAATAGTCTTCAGTCTTGTGAGTCATGAGTGATTTTTAAGGCATTCATGAGGCTTTCAATATCAGAATAGAATACCAGATTACTTTCCTTTCCGATTGCGTATAGTACACTGCTGATGTCAGATGGCTGTAGCAGCCATCTGGCAGTAGTATTTCATTGCATCAGAAAATGATGCAATCAACTCTGGATGATGTGTGCATGCTGGTATTATGCAATGTGATGCAATTTTACATCATTGAAGGCTTATTTGGGATGTTGTTGATGTCCTACTGGATAAATTTACACGGTGAAATGTCAAAAATGAACTACATGCAATATCTTCAGAACAAGAGCCAATAACATTTTTTTAATGTTATATTCGTGTTCAGCTCACCAAGATACTACAGATTAGAGCCTTTTAAAGTCAGTAACGATTTCAATATTGACCAGTGTTGTCTCAGAAGATTTGAAGTATGAGTGTTTAAGAAGATCTGAAAGTTTTTTTCTTTGACCCCAGATGTTTGGATATGGAACTACAGGAAGCTGGTGACAGCTCTAGCAGAATAAGAGCTTGTGTTTCAGGCTCTTTTGATCCATTGCATTGGCTGTTTGTATATCCTGAAGTCTTTTTTCCTCCATGTTCTTCTATTTTGGGACCGCACTTGTATAAGTTTATGTTTGTGTGTACAATGGATCCTGTTTTTTGTCTTGTCCAAGCCTCTCCACATACATATGGAGAGACCTCGATGGCTCTACCAATTCATAGGTGACTATTTTATGCCACCAGATAACCCCTGTAATCTTTACTTGGCATGGATCACTCTGTGGGGCGACCAAAGGACTTAGGAGATTTCATTGTCTGGATTAGGGTTACCAGCTTTGAGATAGTGTGTTCTAGGACAGGACCATCTAAGGCTGGGAAGTGGTTGTTCCTGGGATGATTTCTCTGCCACGTCCACTTCCACAGATCTGTAGTTCAGGTTTTGTTCTGAACCATTAAAGTTTATGTAAAGTCTTTGAAAAGTGGAGAGGTAGAACATTAATAAAGATGCAAAATAGAAACTAGCAAAAGCACAGTCAATTCACTTCGCTCCTGAGTCTCTACTCCAAAACAGAGAACCTCCTATTCATCTCATTTGGGATTCTCACCTATAGAGGGATATCTACTTTTCTTGTTATACCTGTCAGAATACCCTGCAGCTTTGGGAGAGTACACGCAGCAAGCACTTCTTTCCCATAGAACCCTTGCCCTCCTTGTCTCAGCTCATCTGGTTGTCCTCTGAATTCTCTTCACTTCCAGGATCAGCAGCTACTGTTTCTTCTCAAAAGAAACATAAGACCATGCTGAGTCAAGTCAAGGTTCTTCAAGCCGAGAATCCTGTCTCTGACAGTGGCCATTCCAGGTCAAAAGTACCTGGCAGACCCTAAAAGGTAGATCTATTTCCTCTTGCTCATTTCCAGGGATGAACAATGGCTCTCCCAAATCAAAATGGCTAATGATATTTTATGAATATTTCCTCAAAGAACTTCTCCAAACTTCTTTTAAATCCTGCTATGCTAATTGCCTTGACCACATTCTTTGGCAATAGATTCTACAGCTTAATTATGCACAGGGCTGGCCCAAGGGTTTCTGCTGCCCCAGGGAGAATCCCCAGCTGTGCCGCACCCCCCCCCCCAAGCCGTGCACCCCCTCATGCTGAGTCGTGCTACCACCCCCTGCTGCCAATGATTCCAGTGGTGGGGTCAAAGGGGTGTGGCTCAGCTTGGTGGAAGCGACAGGCCATGTGCTTTGGCTCACATGGGGTGCCGCCGAGCCTAGCCGTCCCCCCTGTTGCCGTAATCAGTGGCAGCATGGTGCAGCTCAGGAAGGAAGGGTGGCACGGCCGAAGCACATGGCCTGCCATCCATAGATGTCTGCTGGTGTAGGCAGATGACTAGCCA
The DNA here is from genome assembly GCA_033557465.1 of Ichthyophis bannanicus. NCBI lineage: Eukaryota > Metazoa > Chordata > Amphibia > Gymnophiona > Ichthyophiidae > Ichthyophis > Ichthyophis bannanicus. The sequence goes on along the minus strand of CM066034.1, from coordinate 962,447,658 downwards.
GCCCTGACTGTGCACTGTGTGAAAGAAACACCCTATAATTGGTTTTCAATATGCAGGTCCCTATCTAACCATTCCACTCCATTCATGATTGTATAAACGTCTATCGTCTTCATCATTTTTATCACCCTTCTCTGAAACTTTCTGATATGAGACAAGCAGCAGCACACAATTCTGAAGGTACGATGCACCCAGGAGCTATACAGGGGCCAGTTTTCTTCTCCATCCTTTTCAAATAAACTCTGACATTCTGTTTGTTTTTTTCATGGCTGCAGCACACTGCTGTACATTTCAACATATTATTCATAATGACTCGTAAAATCCTTTTCTTGAATGGTGACTCCTAAATCGGAACCCAGCTGAATGATTTTTCCCTATGTGCATCACTTTGCATGTGTCCACATTAATATTTTATCTGCTATTTAGATACTCCGTGATCCAGATTCACAAGATCCTCCTGCAAATCCCACAATCCCTTGCCTTTTCAATGACTTCGAACAGTTGCATCATCCACAGATTTAGTCGCCTTGCTCATCACTTTTGTCTCTGCATCATTTATGAATATGTTAAGCAGCACAGGTCCTAGTAAAGACCCTTTGGGCACTCCACTACTGACCTATTTCCATATGTATTGTGGTAGAGAAGGGCTTGCAGCGGAGAGGCAGCCAGCAAAAGAGTTCCCCTAAGGCAATCAGTTAGGAAAAGAGAGTAGATAGAGAAATAGGTGCAGTTCCCTTTAAGGGCTGGGGGCTGGGTGGCTCTGCTCAGGTAGCTGTAGAAGTAGAGCCACCCTGACTAAAGCAGTGGAGTTTCCCTGGCACCAGATAATCTTTGCCTGGGAGCTCAGAGGAAAGAGAAAGGTGTGTCCTCTACCTCTCCAGGATGTGCAGCTTCTAGACAAGCCAATATGAATCGGGGAGACGGTGCAGTGACTACTGACCTCCCCACCAGCAGGAGGAGTAGAAATTGCTATGGACATGGAAGAGCAGGAGCCTGGCAGTTTCAGGTACACTGTTTTGGTCTCAGAAACTGCTGTTTTTCTGCTATTGTCAGCTCAGACGGGGAAGGGCCCAGTTTGGGGAGGGCCAGCGTGGATAACGAAGCCCTTTATCCGTGTAACTGTTTCCTTTGAGTGTTGAACCTCAGCCACAGGACAATGATCAACCTTTGAAGCTACTACGGTAAGCTCTTTATGCTACAGAGTGAAAACCCAGACTGGATTAGCTGTTTTCTTTGACCCAAGGCTTCATTGGAGCTGTGTTGGGACTTGTGTCACACTGTATCACTGAGCTACAGTTTAGGAAAGGTTTCTGTGTACTATGGCAGGGGAGCTAAACCTTAGAGATTGACCTCTTTGCACACCCAAGAGCGGGAAAGGAAGGAGAATTCCTTCTCCTGGAGGAGGAACGCCTGATAATGTGAAGTTAGAGCCTGTTGGAAGCTGGTCTGTAGGCCATTCGAGCCTGGACACTAAGGGAGAGGACTCCCAAGTTTTGGTTTTCTTTTTTGTATCTTTTGAGTACTCTTTCTGGAGGCATTTACAAGGACTGGTTTACAATAGAGCCTGGAAGAGACATCTGGCCTAGTTTGTTTATTGAATGCAAGGCCCATCCTCTGTAGAGTGGTTGGCATAATTCGCCTTTTTCCTTTGTATCCAGGAAGGGGAAAGGTTTTAAAAGTGAAATGTTTGCCTCTTTGTTTCAGAACTGCACCCATTGCTAGGTACTGAACTGGAGCCTGAGGATGGGCTGGCTCCCACCACAGGGGTTTAAACAGAAGCCTGGGAATGCTCAGTCAGAGTAAAGGAAAAATCTTGTCAGGCCTAAAATGTAGGATGGCACTGCTGGAGGTTTGATGTCTCAGGTTGTGATGATAAAATAAATGACAGGCTGGTTCAGCCTTATTAACGTTGTTATAGCTTCAACCCTTCTCCCAGAGTACAGCTAAAGTCAGGAATTCCAGATGGAGACCTGCCTGATGGTCAAAAGGAGCTCAAGGATGAGGGATGACGCTACCCACGTCGGAGGCGCTTCTTCACAGTATACCTGACCCTTTAGGTCTATTCTTTGTTTCCTGTGTCTTTTTTTTTCTTTTTTGTGCAATCAAGTTAATGCTGACTCCTGGCGACCCAGCAGCCACTGGGTTTTCTTGGCAACTTATGACTGGAAGAAGATTGCCAGGCTTTTTTTTCCAAGGCAATGGAGGGTAAAGTGACTTGCTCAAGGTCGCAAGGCATGACTGTCTTCTATGACTTTAATTTCCTAACGAAGACTGTCATTAGGGACATGCAAATAGACGGGGTATTTTAGAAGCTCTATTTGTGATATTGATATCTGAAATGTGCAATCAGATGTGCACATCACAAAGACATCCTCAGAACCATATTAGAAATCTGGGTATGATCACATCCAAGCTGCAAGGGGATAAGGTGCTACAGAGATGCATGTCTCAAACACATTTCCAGAAGGCACAAGCACGCTCGGCCCTGGTTGTCTAGGCTAGTACCTGCTCCTGATCACCAATAAGTTGCAGAAAAGTGCTCATTTCATGACAACAACACTTGCAGAAGGAAGAGCGAAATGTGCCCTCACTGGCACAGTAAATTTCACCAGGTCACAAAGATCCTGCATATTACTTAATAGTCCATACATTTTACTGCCCTGCTGCATGTCTGTAAATCTGAAATGGCTAGCTGGCTGGTAAGTGCATGCATCATAGCACAGATGCCCATGTTCTGAAATACCTCAGCATGTCTATGTACCCCTTTCTGTGGCTATGCATTTCAGAGAGATCTGCATTTCTAAAATGGCCTACAAATATGCACATACCTGGCCTTGCAATACGCACAGGCCCTTCTCCAGAATCAGTTGCGGGGACATGCATCTTTCAGGTGAAGAGAACATGATTTCAGAAGGCACTTACTTTCACTGACATCACTGTCGTGGTATTTTGGATGTGGTGACCTGGATGTTCCAAATTCTTCCTAAATATCCCCTCTAAAATTTCACTTCACATCAACTAGCTCACCATTATCCACTTGTTTGTTTTATAATTCAAGAAACCTAATAAATCGGTAAGGCAAGACTTACCTTTGCTGCACCCTTGCTAACTCGTTGCCCCTTTCTGTATCTTTTCTAATTCCGCTGTATCATTTTTGAGATGCAAGGACCAGAATTTCACAGGCGTGGTGGCACCATGGAGCGATACAGAGGCGCTATGCATAGTCTTTATAAAATAAATAAGAAAGCACCTGGAATGTAGAAGCAATCATGTACATCTGCTCATAAGCCGGTTTAAGTGACTACCTGTACTTTATGCACTACACATGTAGATTACGTTATTTATAATCTACACCTGTAGAGCAAGCTCTCTCCATGCTCCACCCAGAGCACGCTGCTGGCTATGTCTACCAGAAAAGTACACGTATTCATGTCAAAGCTTGACGTCTTACAAGTTGTCATTTATAAAATTGCCCCCAAAAAGTGACATTGTGAAGTTACATTATAAAAATCCAAGGCCGGGCAGGTTGAGGTTGCCGAGATCTAAACTCCTTAGCATTTTACAGTGGCTAACTCTTTCACCTCTGACTTTCTAAAGAAATGGCACCAGATCCGCTTTTAGAGGCAGAGATATTCAAGTTTTTATTCAATCTGAAAAAAACATATACCGCCATATTTTGTAGCTTTCCTAAACAGAACAGAAGAATTGATTTTCGTATATTACAAAGTATCTGTTGAAGTTACTTTTATATTGAATACTGTGATGTAGGGTGCCCAGATGTGAAGGCAGATTTTAGATAGGATGTGGAGAGATGAACTCGCATAACCAGGCAGTGACATGGAGAATTCCCATAGTATTTTACAAGATGCTCTAGCAAATAAAGAGCCTGTGGTAAAATATGTGCAGAACTGTACATGTATGTCTCTCAACGTCCAGGTGGAGTATTGATTTTAAACGGTCACACGTGGGGAAAACAACCATGCAAGTACATCCCACATGTGCGTGGGAGCAACTTTTTAAAATCACTGAATCCATTTTAAAATGCCCATCCATTTCATTACCACCCTGAGACATCTAATCCCCCCATGCCACCAAGATATTTAATTCCCCACTGCATCCAAGCCCCCCATCCAAACCCGCTTGACATGAATAACCCCTCATCTCAACTCCCTCCAGCAACAAGGCCCCCCTGAGGCCTTCTAAAAGCAGATTACTGCAGCTCTCAGTCATCTTCCCTGGATTTTACTGGTGTCCCTGGTTCTACTGGGAGGAGGAGCAATGCCCACTCACTGCTGTTCTACAGCTCTGTGTTTCAAATTGGCACCCAATGACCCCACTGCAACAGTACCTCAAAATGGGTGCCATTTTTGAACCCAGAGCCAAGGAAGCAGAAGTGAGTGGGCATCACTTTCATTTCCACTAGACACCAAGGACCCCAGAAAGGCCAGGAAAGGAGATCAGGCAGAGGATGGAGGGTCTTCTGGGCAAAGGCCTTGTGTGGAGGAGGGGGTCATTATGCCAGGGATGGTTCATATGGGGGATCAGATGCCTTTAGGGTGGAGAGATCAAATGTCTTGGGGAGTTCACGGAAGGAATTATGTGACATGAGGGGGATTGTGTGAGATTGAGGTTGAGGGTAAATTGAGGTGAGGCCAGACATTGACCTTTTCATCTTTCCCTTCCACAGGCACATATTTGTACCCTTTGGCAGTTATAAATGCTAACACCTACATTTTTCTAATGGACGGGGAATCCATATCTCTATTATAGGCCAGTCCTTACCATAAGAAAATAGGAACATAAGATATGCCATACTGGGTCAGACCAAGGATCCATCAGTCCCAGTATCCTGTTCCCAATGGCGACCAATCCAGGTCACAAGTACCTAGCAGGTTCCGAAAGAGGTACACAGATTCCATGCTGCTTATCCGGGGTAAACAGTGGATTTTTATGGCCCTTTTTAATAATGATTTATGGACTTTTCATCCAGGAACTTGTCCAGACCTCTTTTAAACCCAGCTATACTAACAGCTTTCATTACATCCTCCAATAACGAATTCTAGAGTTTGATTACACGTTGAATGAAAAAATATTTTCTCTGATTAGTGTTAAATGTGCTACATTGTAGCTTCATTGCATGCCCCCTGGTTTTTCTACTTTTTGAAAGAGGAAAAAAAACAATCTATATTTACCCATTCCACTCCATTCATTATTTTAAACCTCTATCATATCTCCCCTCGGCCATCTTTTTTCCAAGTTGAAGAGCCCCAACCATTTAAGCCTTTCCTCATAAGGGTATCCTTCTATCTTCTTTATAGTTTTTATGACTCTTCTCTGCACCTTTCCTAATTCTGCTATATCCTTTCTAAGATATGGTGACTAGAATTGCACATAGTATTGAAGATGCAGTTGCACCATGGAAGGATACAGAGGTATTATAATATCCTTGCTTTTATTCTCCATTCCTTTCCTTATGATTGCTAGCATTCTATTTGCTTTCTTAGCACTGCTCTACGCTGGACAGAGGGCTTCAACATATTTTCCAGGATGACCCCAAGATCCTTTTCCTGGGTGGTGGTTCCCAATGTGGAACTTTGTATTGTGTAACCATAGTTTGGGTTATTCTTCCCTAAGTGCATAACTTTACATTTGTCCACATTACAGGTCATCTGCCATTTGGATGCCTAGTCTCCCAATTTTTCAAGGTCATCTTACAATTTTTCACAATCCTCTTGTGTTTTAACAACATTGAATAACTGTGTGTCATCTGCAAATTTGATCAATCACTCGTTATTCCCATTTTCAGGTCATTTATGAATATGTCAAAAAGCAACAGACCCAGCACAGATCCCCGGGGTACTCCATTATTCGCCTTTCTCCATTGGGAAAATTGGCCATTTAGTCCTACTTACTGTTTTTTCTCTTTTAACCAGTTCCTAATCTACAATAATACACCACCTCCTATCCTATGACTTTTTAATTTCCTCAAGAGTCTTTCATGAGGATCCTTGTCAAAGGCTTTATGAAAATCCAGATACAATATGTCAACTGGCTGACCTTTATCTACCTATTTATTCACACCTTCAAAAAAATATAACAGATTTGTGAGACAAGACTTTTTTTGGCTAAAGCCATGTCACCTTTCTCCTATTAAACCATGACTATCTACATGTTCTGTCATTTTATTCTTTATAATGGTTTCTGTCATTTTGCCCGGTACTGATGTCAGGCTCAATGGTCTGTGGGTTCCTGGATCACCACTGCAAGCCTTTTTAAAAATTAGCATTACATTGGACATGCTCCAACCTCTCCTCCCTACTCTTTCCACACATCCTTGAAATCTAAATGTGGCAGCATTCCCATTTTTAAACAGCCCCTGTTCTAAAAGCAAAGGGCATCTTACTACGGGAAGAATAGTCAAAACAAGCGAAAAATAGCTGTTTCACAATTCAACAGATAGGACAATAGCTTTATTCAAATAACAACAGATTGTGTGTGTGTGTGTGTAACCTCTAAAACGTCCATTAGTATAAGCAAATTAGGATAAGCCCAACAGGGTTCAGCTTCTGCCCACCTTGGGGTTACATATAAAACATATAATTACAGATGAATGTTTGTTTTAAACATTTAAAATGTACCCCTGAGACAGACAGAAGCCAAAACATGTCATGGCCGATGTGCATGGCGGTGGCGAGCCGTTGTTAAGTGGCTAGCCGTCGCTGCTGAACCGAAGACCCAGTGAAGCTAACTAGAGAGTGGTGATATTCATTCGCCTCCTAGTTAGTTTTGGTGGCAAATGCTAGGCCAACCTTTCGAGGTGCCTAACTTTCGCTGCTTAGAGAAAGCCGGGCAGTGGCTGAATATTTCCTTTTCTTTTCGTTTTTTTGCACCTATATGCCTATCTATATGTGTAAATGCTGCTATTTTGGGATAATTCTAAAACAACGCCCTAAGGCTTGTTTTTCTACAGTAAAACCCATCCCAAGTCCTTTTTTACAGATGCATTTATACCATCTTTAAAAAGAGTAATAAAGCAATAGGTCATAAAACTAAATACATATCTCTGCAGATTCAAGTCTCCATTTCCTTTAGCCTAGTAAGATGCTTCCTTTCACCCTTAAAGTTTGATCCAGTCACAGCAATATTTTTCTCCCTCAGCTGTCGGAAGATTTTGCTTCTCGTGGGTTTCAAAGACGAGGCTGGTTCTTTGTATTCAGTGTGGAGTTAAGCTTTGAACAGTTGAAAGTGCTGTTTGTATTCTCAAGTGAAAATTTCGTTAAGTTCAGGCATTGTACTCTTTTCAAAGACCACTAGAAAGAAGGAGGTAGATTTTATTTATTCATATATTTATAACATTTTTATTCTGTCAATTCTAATGGCTTGTTCTTGGCAAAGTATATACATATAAATCCCACAGCATCTTCTAATATATCATTATACAAATAAAACATCAAATAAACAAAAGAAATATACCAACAGACATGAGCTTAATAACATGATCATATACCACCCTAAATTTTCTCCTTTGCCATTATGTCCAGTTTCCAAGCTCGATGTAAGGGTAGCAGGCATAGTGAAAAAGGAGTGGAGGAGTAGCCTATGTTTAGAGCAGTGGGCTGAGAATCAGAGAAGCCAGACTTTGAATTTCACTGGAGCTCCTTGTGATTTTCGATGTCACTTAACCCTCCATTGCCTCAGGTACAAATTGTAAGATCTCCAGGGCCGGCTTTGTCACCCAGAATAAGCCTGATCTCTTCTGATCCCAGAAGCTAAGTAAGGTCAGCTCTGGTTAGTATTTGGATGGACGATCACCTTGGAAGACCATGTACTGCAGATTTATTGTGTGAAAGAAAGGCCTGGCAATCCTTTTTTTGAGTTGCACCTTTCTGGGAAAACCCAGGGGATGGGTCGCCAGGAGTCGGCACTGACTTGACGGTACACAACACACACGCCAAGGACAGGAAAATATCTCCTGTATCTGAATGTGACTTGCCTTCAGTTATTACTAAAAAATGCGTGAGCAAATTCAAAAAAGAAAGAAGAAAAACAACAATGACATGGAGGTCTCGGTGCCAAGTGATTATTCTGTGATTCTTATGGTGAGGGAGACAATTCGTAAATACCAAGAAATGCAGGTAGACCAAGCAAATGTTCCTATCACGCTGAGTGCCATAGACATGATTAAAACAACTTCCAAGCACACCTTGATAGATTACCTCTGCATGCTACATTCTATAAACTCCAGAAGGAAGCTGTCGTTGGCACAATGTAAATATTAGCAGGAAATTCGAGAGACTGAGATCGTGGTCCATGTGAAGACTTTTCTCCTGTAAACTAGCATCACCTTTTTAAATGCAATTCTCTAGCACAAGCTAACCAGCGGACCACTAATTTCAGTGTTATCTATTCCCACAGGCCACAATTAGGAACAGTACAAGCACAGCATCTTGAATCGGCTGCAGTACTTGCAACAGAGCATTTGGCAGACCTAAATAATCAATACTGGATGATACCAATGACTGCAAAAAAATCCTAAGCTCATCAGATGGAAGGAAGTGTTTTAATTTCCCAACTCAATGCAATTTGTAAAAAGCAGATTTGGCCACCGATCTAACTTGCTCTTTACTGAAAGCTTTGCATCAGTGATTATGCCTAAATTTCTTACTTCATTCACAAGCGGGATAGGTTTTCCTTCCCACTTAAAATGTAAAGGATTTCAGACAGTACGTTTTGACTAAGTCGAAAGCCAAAAGTCATTTCCCTGATGGTCCAGAGCTACATGTTGGATAACACTGCAGAAAGCAAGGAACCTTGGGGTACATCTGAAGTAAGATGCTCGCAATAATCAGCTGTGGAGGTCGGTGTTTTTTTTTGTTTTTTTTTTATGTTGGCCACTGTGCATAAGAAAATCTGGATAACAGACTGAACATCACCACTATGCTGATAAGTGAAGGGTGTCCGCCATGCTCTGTCCTTTCACTGCCCTGGCACTCTCCAGATGGTGCAGAAGTAGTCTGTGAGGATATTCAGTGGTGCTATTAATTTAATACCACTGAATAGCCTGGTCAGTGGCACTTACATGGTTAGCAGTTCTTGCTATTTGGATAAGTGTCGCTGAATATTGATCCAAATAGTCTTTCCTGGACAACATCTGTTGCGATCAATCAGGAATGATTCCAACCATTTGATATATCATTTCCCCTAGGCCTAAAGTCTTCAACTAATTATGTAAAATTGCATGGTCCAAAGTATGGAAGGTTAATAATATATATTTAAAAATATCCCTTGCCAACATCTCTCTGGATGGAATCCATGACAGAAAAGATTAAGGATTCAGTCCTATGGTTCATACAGAAATGCATCATTATCCTCTAATAACTCTCACAATTGTACATAAAGGAGGTGATTCTGTGTAAAACCCTATTTTACTTGCGCAAAGGGGCTTTCATAAACTTAATCCATGTGGCGCATAAAAATACAGGTGATGACAAAAAGGTGTGCAGTTCTACATGACCCAGAGTTATGCATGTTCTCAGGTGGAGTTTGGGCATAAAGTGGGCAGAATTACGATTTACATACATATTTTAGAAAATACCCACACATGTGAGCACTTTATATGCAACTAAGTACATAATATCCCTCACTTGGTTTGCATCTAGTCATGCTGTGAGGGCTTGTGTACATCAGTGATGCTGAGCGCTAAACTATCGGTAGTTTAACTACTGGCAGGGTCTCCCAAGATGGACAGGTCTCAGCTGAGGTGCCAGACCAAGACAAACCACCCATCTGGGCAGCAGCAGAATGGGATAGTGTTGACGACGGAGGATCACATTTCTGTGACAATGGCAACAACACCAAACTTAAACTGCGCGGAAGAAAGGCCCGGCAATCTACTTCTATATCTTGCCATGAAAACCCAATGGATAGTTACAACAAAACAAATTGTGCTGTAGTGCTGGAAGATGAGACCCCCAGGTCGGAAGGCACTCAACTAGCTACTGGGGAAGAGCTGAAGACTTTTCAGAGTAAAGCCAGCATTTATGATGTGGTTGGATCAAAGCCCTCGGGACGTCTGATTGCTGATGTAGCTGCACATTAAATGAGAGTCAGAAGCTGTAAAGATGTCTTACACATTGGAATATGGAACGTACGAAGCATGAACCAAGGGAAGTTGGAGGTGGTCAAGAATGAAATGGAACGTGTACAACTTGATCTATTGGGTGTCAGCGAACTGAAATGGACTGGCATCGGGCACTTTGCATCAGATGATCACATGATCTACTATGCTGGAAATGAAACACAAAGAAGAAATGGTGTTGCATTTATAATAAAGAAGAAACTTGCAAGAACTGTAATGAAATACAATGCAGTCAGCGAACACTTAATCTCTATTCATCTACGAGGAATGCCTATCAACACAACTATAATTCAAGTATATGCCCAACAACAGCTGTAGAAGAGAATGAAATTGAAGAGTTCTTTGAACAAGTACAAGCTGAAATTGACAGAACATGCAAACAGGATATCCTGATAGTCATGGGTGACTGGAACGCAAAAGTTGGCAACAAAGAAGAAGACAAAGTAGTTGGAAAATATGGACTTGGCAACAGAAATGAATCTGGAGAAAGACTGATAGAATTCTGCAAGACCAACAATCTATTTATCTCAAACACCTTCTTCCAGAAACACAAGCGGCGACTGTACACATGGACTTCACCCAATGGATTGTATAAAAATCTAATTGACTACATCTGTGGAAGTCAACGATAGAAAAGCTTTATAACATCAACAAAGACAAAACCTGGAGCTGACTGTGGTACAGATCATCATCTACTAGTATGCAAACTCAAGCTAAAGTTGAAAAAGAGCAAACCACTCATGAATGCAGCAAAATATGACCTTCAGAATATACTACTGGAATTTAAAGACTGCCTGCAAAATTGATTTGCTGCTTTAGACACAAATGATAGAGCTCCAGAAGAGTTATGGAATGACATCAAGAAGGTTGTGTTGGAAGAAAGCGAGAAGTCTCTACAAAAGGTGAAAAAGAAAAAACGGCCAAAATGGATGGCGGAAGAAACTCTGAAAATTGCCCAGAAACGAAGAGAAGTTAAAGCCAGAGGAGAAAGAAAGGCAATCACAGAACTCAACAGAGATTTCCAATGTGCAGCAAGACAGGACAAGGAAAAGTACTACAATGACGCATGGAAGGAAATAGAAGGAGAAACTATTAGAGGAAGAACAAGATCGGCTTTCCTAAAGCTACGAGAGTTAAAGAAAAAGTTCCAGCCTCGAATTGGAATGTTACAAGATGCTCAAGGTTCTATGTTTAATGATGCTGAGAAGATCAAGAAAATGTGGAAGGAATATACAGAGTTTTTGTATGATAAAGATCAAGTGGACCAACAGCCGTTTCAACCTGTACCTTATGATCGGGAACCATTGGTGATGAAAGAAGAAGTTGAAGCAGCATTGAAAGCCTTATCAAAGAACAAAGCACCAGGCATTGATAGCATTCCCATAGAAGTATTACAGCAATCTGATGCAGCTGTTACCGTACTTACAAAGCTCTGCCAAGAAATATGGAAGACAGCATCATGGCCAACTGACTGGAAAAGATCTGTGTTTATACCAATACTAAAGAAAGGTGATCCAACTGACAGTGGAAATTATCGCACAATCGCTCTGATCCCACATGCCAGCAAGATTCTACTAAAGATTATTCAAAAGAGACTACAACCATACCTGGAACAAGAACTACCTGAAGTGCAAGTAGGGTTCAGGACAGGGCGAGGAATGAGAGGCATCACTGCGGATGTGAGATGGATCCTTGAAAAGACTAAAGAATACCAAAAGGATATCTATTTGTGCTTTATCGACTATAGCAAAGCTTTTGACTGTGTAAACCATGAGAAACTCTGGGCCACATTAAGAAGCATGGGTATACCGGAACACCTGATCGTACTGTTGCACAATCTGTACATTGATCAAGAAGCAACAGTTTGAACGGAACAAGGAGAAACAGAATGGTTTAAAATAAGCAAAGGTGTAAGACAAGGCTTCATACTTTCCCCTGACCTGTTTAATTTATATGCAGAACAAATCATCAGAGAAGCAGGATTGTATGAAGACAAAAGATGTGTGAACATTGGTGGAAGACTCATCAACAACCTTCGCTCTGCTGATGATATCACATTACTGACTGAAAGTGAAGATGATCTGAAACATTTGCTTCTCACAATCAAAGAACATAGTCTCAAAATGGGCCTGCACCTTAATGTAAAGAAGACAAAGATCATGACAACTGGCATAATCAATCAACAGGTTCATCGTTGAAGCAGAAGAAACTGAAATCGTGAACAACTTTAACCTACTTGGATCAACTATCAATAAAGAAGCAACAAGCAGTCAAGAAATCAGACGACACATTGCTCTTGGCAGAATGGCTATGAAAGACCTAGATAAGATTCTCAAGAACAGAGATGTCTCTCTCCATACAAAGATTCGACTTGTTCAAGCCATGGTATTTTCAATAACATCATATGGATGTGAAAGCTGGACAGTGAAAAAGATAGACAGGAAGAAAATTGATGCCTTTGAATTATGGTGCTGGCAGCGAATACTGTGTATACCATGGACTGCCCGAAGAACAAACCAGTCGGTACTAGAGGAGATCAAACCTAAGCTTTCTTTAGAAGCTCAGATGACAAGACTTCAACTTTCATACTTTGGACACATCATGCGAAGAGAGAGATCATTAGAGAAAGACATCATGCTCGGCAAGATAGAAGGTCAACGCAAAAGAGGAAGGCCAGCAATGAGATGGATCGATACAATAATAGCAGCTACAGATACCGGTCTGTCAACAATGAACCGCCTGACTCAAGACCGAACACAATTTAGGATAGCTATCCAGAGGGTCGCCATGAGTCGACTCCAACTCAACGGCACTTAACAACAACAACATAAGATATGCCATACTGAGTCAGACCAAGGTCCATCAAGCCCAGTATCCTGTTTCCAGTAGTGGCCAATTCAAGACACAAGTACCTAGCAGGTTCCCAAAAAGACACACAGGTTCCACAATGCTTGTCCCAGGGCAAGCAGTGGATTTCCTGGGTCCCCTTTAATAATAGTTTATGTACCTTTCCTCCAGGAATTTGTCCAAACCTTTTTTTATCCCAGCTACACTAACAGCTTTTACTAGATCCTCCGGTAACAAATTCTACAATTTGAATGCACGTTCTACAATTTGAATGCAAATTCTACAATTTGAATGCACGTTGAGTGAAAAAATCTTTTCTCTCATTAGTCTTAAATGGGTTACACTGTAGCCTCATTGCATATCCCCTAGTCTTTCTACTTTTTGATAGTATAAACAACCAATCTATTTTTACAAGTTCCACTCCATTCATTAATTTATAGACTTCTATCATATCTCCCCTCAGCCATCTCTTTTCCAAGTTGAAGAGCCCTAGCCTTGTAAGCCTTTCCTCATATGGGTATCCTTTCATCCCCTTTAACATTTTGGTGACTCTTCTCTGTATCTTTTCTAATTCCGCTATATCCTTTATAAAATACAGTGCCCAGAATTGCACACAATATTCAAGATGCGGTCGCTCCATGGAATGATACAGAAGCATTAGAATATCCTTTGTTGTATTATCCATTCCTTTCCTTAAGATTCCTACCATTCTATTTGCTTTCTTGGCCACTGCTGCATACTGGGTGGAGGGTTTCAACGTGTTATCCACGATGACACCTAAATCCTTCTCTTGGGTGCTGATTCCTAGTGTAGAACCCTGCATTGTGTAACCATAGTTTGAGTTGTTCTTTCCTAGGTGCATAACTTTGCACTTGTCTACATTAAACTTCATCTGCCATTTCAAAGCCTTTGAAACTGTTCCTTGTAGGAGGTTTATCAATAAACTCAGTAGCTTGGGGATGGGTCCCAAGGTGGTGAACTGGATCAGAAATTGGTTGACTGACAGACGACAGAAGGTGATGGTAAACGGAGCTCATTCGGATGAAAGGAGGGTGATTAGCTGGGTGCCCCAGGGTTCGGTCCTAGGACCGGCACTTTTCAATGTATTTGTGAATGATATTGCTGAAGGACTGAATGGAAAAGTCTGTCTTTTTGCAGATGACATGAAAATCTGCAACAGAGTGGACTCCCCTGAGGGAGTGGATAACATGAGGAAAGATTTACAAAAGCTGGAAGAATGGTCTAATGCTTGGCAGTTAAGATTTAATGCGAAGAAGTGCAGTGTCATGCACTTAGGAAGCAGAAATCCAAGGGAAATGTATGTGATAGGGGGAGAGAGGTTGGTGTGCATGGACAAGGAGAAGGACCTTGGTGTGATTATTTCTGAGGATCTCAAGGTGGCAAAACAGTGTGACAAGGCGGTGGCAAAAGCCAGGAGGATGCATACAAAGAGGAATTACCAGCAGAAAGGAAGAGGTACTACTGCCTCTATATAAGTCACTGGTGAGGCCTCACTTGGAATACTGTGTTTTGTTTTGGAGACCATATCTTGCAAATGGTGTAAAAAGACTGGAAACTTTTCAGAGGAAGGCAACCAAAATGATTTGGAGCCTGCATCAGAAGCCTTATGAGAAGAGACTTGAAGACCTAAATATGTAGACTCTGGAGGAGAGGAGGGATGGGGGCGATACGATTCAGACCTTTAAAGAGAAATAATGAACAAACAAACCTCTTCCAAAGACAGGGAAGCTGTAAAGCTAGAGGGCATAACATGAAGCTGCAAGGGGGTAAATTGAAAGAAAATGTCAGAAAATACTTTTTCACTGAAAGGGTGGTGGATGCTTGGAATGCCCTCCCGATGGAAGTGGTGGGGCAAATACAGTGACAGAATTCAAAATGGCATGGGACAGACACCGTGGATCCCTTTACAGCAACAACATAAAATCAAAATAAGCTTAACTATCTAAATTGTCAACAAACAGGGGTGTCCTACATGGAACGGTGGGTTCACCCCTAAACAAAGACATGGGGAGGAGTGGCCTGCATGGAGCGGCAGGTGCACCTACTCTTACCATCTTACTGGGCAGACTAGATGGATCATACTGGTCTTTATCTGCCATCATTTACTATGTTACTATGAATGTCCAGTCTTCCAGTTTATCAAGGTCCTCTTGCAATTTTTCACAGTCCTCTTGGGTTCTAACAACTTTGAATTATTTTTTGTCATCTGCAAATTTGATCACTTCGTTGGTTATTTCCACTTCCAGATCATTTATGAATATGTAAAAAAGCAGCAGACCCAGCACAGATTCCTGGGGTACTCCTCTATTCACCTTTCCCCAATGAGAAAATTGGCCATTTAGCCCTGACCTCTGCTTTCTATCTTTTTAACCAGCTCCTGATCCATAATATTCTCCAGGAACAAGCAGGAAGTCAGTCCTCACTTATGGGTGACATCGGCACTGACAGAGCCCATGCGGAGCAATTCCTCAGCTTTCAAAGAAAGCCTTTGGAATTGCTGTCACGCATGTGTGGTCCTCTTCCCGCCCAAAGGTGCCATCTTGCTCAGTCTCCTTTTTCCTGTGGAGCCCTTCAGACGCATGTCCTCATCCCTCGGAAAAAGTCTTTTGGTTATCCGGCCACCATTTTTTCTGATAGCACCGATCCTCTTCCTTTCCCCCCTTCGCCCCTGCTTTGGTAGTGGACCAGGAGACCTCCTTTTTGTCTCTATTTAGTGTTTTCTTTTTCGGGCCCTTTCACACCCTTTTTTTCCCAATCACTGGCTTCAAGAGTTTTCGACCTCACAGGGACCCTTTTTGCCCCCATGGACACCAGTTTTAAGAAATGTGACAGATGCTCCAAAAATATGTCGCTCACGGACACCCATGACTGCTGTCTGCGTTGTCTGTTTGCTGACCACAATCCGGAGCTCTGCTTACTTTTAAGAAAATGTCTGCTAAGTCCCTGCTCAGCCGCAAGCAGAAATCCAATGACATTTTCCGCACAGCAGCTCCGGGATTCCCGGTGTCACCTCGCCCTACCAATCCACTGCTTGCGAGATCCACCATAGCGATCCCATGCCCTAGGCATCATTCTGATCTGGGTTCGCCCAAGGTGGAACTGAGAAAGAAGAAGAAGAAGACCTCAAAGTCACTGTTGGGGGCTTCGGACAAGTGTGAGCAGTCTTGCACTCACTCCCTTAGCCCACCTCTGTGTTCCCGGGAGTCAGACAAGGAGCGGCCTCAAAAGGTACCTCATACAGACACAGAGGCCTCTGGCGATGGTGCCTGGTATCCTGAGGGTTGTCCCGATGAGGACCCCCTCTCCTCCTCTATGCCAGACCCGGTAACCACGGCATCAGCGTCGCAGGGACTCACTCCTAAGTGGGAGTCCCGTATCCTGGCACTGGAGCACAGGGTTTCTAACTTCCTCGCTGCCCAGCAGGTGCTTTTGCCCAGCATGGCTGGCTCGCACCCCGAGACCAAGGGTCATCTGACCAGGGTCCCAAAAACTGCCTTGGAAACCCCCAAGAGCCGCAGACCTCGTGAGGGTCCTCGCACTGGTCTCACTCACTGTCCCGTTCCTCGGGGGCGAATCTTCCAGAGCCAGTGCCTCAGGCTCCAAGTGGGCCTTGGCCAGGGGGCGAGGAGATCAGCCTGACTCCGAGTCTCTCTCAGACCTCTTGGGCTGGAAATCAGATGGGAACACTTCCCCAGAGACCCGTGCCCACATGGATCTTCCCTCTGACCCATCCTCGCCCACCTCACAAAGGCAGTCGCCTACCGAGGACACTTCCTTCCTGGCGTTTGTGCAGGATATGGCTCGGGCCCTCAATCTGCAGATGCAGACCGAGGAGCCGCGGGAAGAGGACATTTTACAGTATGAGTCTCCACCCATGGAGTCTCTTACAGTTCCGGTAACGTCCATCCTTTCCCGGCTGCTGCTCTGCATGTGGAAAACACCCGTTTCGGTCCCTATTGTCCTCGGTAGCCTGTAGCTGGGGATTCCCATATGTGAGGATTGACTTCCTGCTTGTTCCTGGAGAAAGCATAGTTACTCACCTGTAACAGGAGTTCTCCAGGGACTGCATGAATCAGTTCTCACAACCCATCCACCTCCCCTAGGAGTTGCCCACTCTTTTTTCTTTTGGAATTTTATCCTTTGCCTGAGCTATGTCATCTGACTGATCAAGATGGCACCCTTAGGTGGGAAGGGGACCATGAATGCGTGGTGGCATTCCCAAAGGCTTTCTTCGAAAGCTCGGGAAATGCTCTGCGCGGGCTCCGTCAGTGCCGTCACCCATATGTGAGGACTGATTCCTGCTGTCCCTGGAGAATACCTGTTACAGGTGAGTTACTATGCTTTCCCCACAGCCTGACCCCTGATCTGGCCTGCCAAGGCCAGGGTCAGGCTGTGAGGATCATCCTTTGCCCACTCCTGCCCATTCGGAGCCCCGGGACTGCCGTCCTACAAATCGGGGAATTTATTCCCTGTATGTTCAAGCCATTGGCCCTAGATGTACAGGGCTGACATTGGAATCGGCTCTGTACATCCTGGGCCAACAACCGCCCACCATCTGTCCTAACACCACCCCGATCTGCCCCTTTTCCCATTCCATCTAACTTCCCTGTGCAACGCATGGGGAAGTTAGACGGGATCGGGAGGGGGCACGAATAGCAGGGATGGACGTCCAACCCTGCTATTTATGCCTCGTAATGACCCTGAATATGTTTAATGGACTTTGTTCACCTCAAAACTAATTAATTTCAGGTCCTCAATTAATCTATTCCTGATGAAGATAAACAGCTGAACCTCAAAGTGAATTTGAACACCTCCTTCTCTTTAATAGGTTTAAGCCTATAAAGCTGTCAGGAGTGGGTGGGAGGGAAAGAAGATTAATAAAAGCTTGCTTGCTACACAGTGGCCTGACCTGTGCTTCTAAAGTAATGTCTTACCACTTTCGTTGGTGATTCACACAGCCTTGTTTTGATAGAGGGGGCCTTTCAAATTGACCCTTTGATTTGCCACTTGGCTTTAACACCTATTTAGTGCTTCTAAATATTCCCTATTAATACCGCTACACGCCCCGATGCTAACCGCTTAGCATCAGGGCATGTTGTGAGCATTCCAGGCTGTGTTGTGGGCAGCAACAGTTGCTAACCGGGTAACGGTGATATTGCACTGCTACCTGGTTAGCGACACATGGGTAAAGCTAGGCGCAGCAAAAGCTGACTTAACTATACTTGTAGGAGCTAACCGGGCAGCGGCTGAATATTGCCGCTGTCTGGTTAGCTTCTGCAGCAGTGGAGGCTGTGTGGTGACCCTGGATATTCAATGCTGGTCCTGGATATGACCCTGGCTTTGAACATCTGGGTTTAAGGTTCAGCGCCGATGGCTAGGCCGATGTACTCGCACCTAGCCGTCGGCGCTGAATATTGGGCCCCAGGAGACAGCATTGACTCAACAGCACACATTGCATAACAACATGAGAACATAAGATATGCCATACTGGGTCAGACCAAGGTCCATCAAGCCCAGTATCCTGTTTCCAACAGTGGCCAATCTAGGTCATACGCACCTAGCAGTTTCCCCAAAAGACACAGGTTCCGCAATGCTTGTACTAGGTCAAGCATTGATATCCTGGGTCCCTTCTTAATAATGGTTTATGGACCTTTCCTCCAGGAACTTGTCCAAACCTTTTTTAAACCCAGCTGCACTAACAGCCTTTACTACATCCTCAGGTAACAAATTCCAGAGTTTGATTACACGTTGAGTGAAAAAATATTTTCTCTTATTAGTCTTAAATAGTTTACCCTGTAGCTTCATTGCATGTCCCCTAGTCTTTCTATATTCTGATAACGTAAACAGTCAATCTACATTTACCCATTCCACTCCGTTCATTAATTTATAGACTTCTATCATATCAGGGCACAGATTAACACGTATCCCATACATACCCAACTCTGAAGCGCACCCCATAGGGGATGGTGCAGATCCATGGGAGGTAGTGGAACCCCTGCACAGGGCCCTGCCACTCCGGGGACACATTCCTGGCATCTCTGACTAGGGGCCCCCACCAGTGGGAAGTATGTCCCTCACTGTTCATGGAAACGCATACCTACACACCTCTACCAGATGTTGTCACAGAAACTAAGGCGTTTATCTGCGCAAACAAAACATTGCCTCTAGGGGATGTGTCACCCTCTCTCACCCTCCATGTTTCTCCCACTCTCGCACACTCCCCCTCTTTCTCCCCCCCTCTGTCAGTCTCTATCTATCCGACCATTCCACCAATGTGTTGGCTAGAGGTGGTGATATTGGGGGGGGGGCAGCATGTAGGCACTGTGCAATGCTGCTAGCTGGTGTCCTATATGTCGCTGCTTGACTAACCCAGATAGGGCCCGTTATTTCCACGTCATCACACATGTGCAGCCTTATGCACACAGCTACCAGTGAGCAACTGTTACAGGTGTGTAACTATGCTGTATGTGCAAAACAGACAGCAGGGGGTGGGCAGCTGAAAGATGCTGGTCACACAGAGGTTTTTATATGTTGTCCAAACACCTGTGGTAACCGGAAAGTGATGACCACAACCTATGTTTGCATATCCACAGGTGGAGGACCTGAGGAAGAAGGCTCGTGAACTCCGGCAATATCATCCTGAGTTCCTTGAGCGGTTCATCCGCAGGCCGCAACAGCAACAAGATGGTGAGTATTGCCAGTGATGACTCCCAGTCCCAAATATCACATTGGCCCACTAGCCTGTGTGTTGCCTGCATATGTACATGTGTTATGTGACACACATGGACGTGTTGTAATTTATGTCATCTTTCACAGAGGGAGAGGACAACAGTGCCGGAGGAGAAACCTCTGCCTACAGCCTTCGACGGCCCACCACCCGCCAAGCAAGGGATAGGGAGGTGGTGGAGGTGACAGAGGAGGAGGAGGAGGAGGGGGTAGAGGAGGTGGAGGAGGAGGATGCAGAGGTGGTGGAGGAGGGGGAGCAGGAGACAGAGGGGTTGGAGGAGGCGGAGGAGGAGGAGGAGGAGGAGGACGTGGTGGTGGTGGTGATGGACACAGAGGTGGAGGAGGACGACAATGAGGAGGAGGATGAGCCCCACCAGTTCTATCCCGAGGGGGATGATGTCCAATGGAGGGGGGATGCGGGGGAGGGGGTGGGGGACATATTGAACATGTTCGGGTGGGGGTCATTGCATGGGCGGAGAGGGTGGTGGGAGGGAGTTTGGGGAGGGGAGCAAGTAGGGTGGAGGGTGTGGGGGAACACAGCACAGTACAGGTCTGTGTGGGCCCCCGTCAGACACTGTAGGCGGAAGCACAGGACGGGCGTCGTCGTGTCACCGCGCCATCCACGGCCACCAATGTATCACATGCACATGCCAGCACACAGACCACAGCCACTGTGTGTCTGTGTGCTGGCAGGTGCATGCATGATGTGCTGGTGGCAGTGGATGACGTGAGGCGCGACGTCCGTCTTGTGTTTCATGCACTACAGTGTCTGACGGGGGCTGTTCATCAGGTGAACGCCAAGGTTGCACAGCTGCAATGTCGGCGTTCATCTGCTGAAGGGCATCACAGGCGTCATTGATGGCACCTGTGACGTCCACATGTGCCCTGTGCTGTGCTTTGTTCCAACAACAGACAGGGGGCATGTGTTTTTTGGCATGTTGCCAATATTTTTGGACAGTGTAAAATAAACAGTTGCATTTGTGTTTTTGACACAATGGTCACGGGTTTCCCTTACACACTCACTATGGATGCAAGCATGGGATATGTGTGTGTAGACCAGGATAAGGCAGTGAAGGTAGACATGGCTGTCATACGTGGAGTGGCTCCACATGCAGTCATGTGGGCTGAACATGTGTGCGGGATTGTGACACCAGGGTAGGCGCATGAGATGTTGCATATTAAGGGGTTCCCGGGAACAAACATGTCACAGGGGTTGGCGTGTTTTAAACAGATGTGTTAGTGGATATCTGCATCATACATAATCATGCCACCCATGTCTGTCAGTGCCACATGCATGCCATGGGGTTGGTTATGCAGGCATGTCATCAGTGTTCCAGCCAGGGGCAATGGTCACACATATGCAACCAATGGTTGCGCTATAAGGGTATGCAAATGATGATGGATCTGAATAGTCACCATGCAAACTCTAACCATTCCCCCTGTCGCAACATGGGTGTGTGTGTAAAGGGGCCTGCTTCAGTCAAGGGGCAATGAATACACTCTGTGCAGGTCACACATGGCATGTGCTGGCATCTGTGTAGAACTACCTGCCAGTGCAAACAACACAACAGCAGCGGGACAGGGTGCAGGTCAGATGTTTAGGAATGAAACATGCATGCACACAGTACATAGGGGAGCACAGGGAAACACATTGGACGCACACTTCGCATGTATGTTACCATATCATTTTATTCATGCAGTTATGGTCTGCGGCGTGGCCGCCCACGTCTGCCACGTCTCAAACCCCCCCCTGGTGCCCCACCCTCTTGCTGTGCTGGTGGCGGTGGTGGAGGCGGTGATGGTGGTGGTGGTGGTGGTGGTGGCGGTGCAAATCGTTATATTACACCAAGAATGCCCTCCAGGGCCACAGCAATCCTTTCTAACAGCATGGCCCTCACCTCTTCCCGCAATTCCCTAGTCTCCTGCCGTAACAGATCCACTGAATTGCGTATGGCTTCAGATGCCTGACGACTGCCTGTGGGTGGAACAAAGGGTGGCCTGTGAGATCCATCTCCAGTAATCAACCATCACACCCAACAATATCACACATATAGCACATGTTGATCATTGTGATTTGACAGACTCTAGTGGAAACATGGTAATGTTTACCATACCTCATTGTCAGAGAGGTATATGTCACATTCATACACAGCACATGGTTCAGTTACGTTATGTAGGGGTCAAACACAGGTATACACAGGCTGCGCATACACACCCATGTACTGCAGACATTACAATAGGCGTGGGGACAGATAGCAAACACATTTCCATTGTGTAGGGGGGTGGAGCGTGTGCGCTGGACAGCAACCACACCTGGGGAGTCACATTGATGAAGCAGAGTTTGTTTGAGAACAGCCAGCCCAGGTGGAACCCCAGTTGGAGGAATACACGCAGCATGGAAAGGTTAAATATTCCACCCAATAGACTCTGAGAGATGGGATGGAAGCACCACCATTACAAACCTTACATGGACATGTCCACTGCTGCTTCATGTGTTTGTCGACACAGGGGTTCACTTACACCTATTGGCAACAGAGCACGGGTCTGATAACAGTGCTAGTACACCTTCAAACACATGTGGGGGTTTTAGACAGAGCATTTGTAGCACCAGATGGTGCAGCAGAGGGGGACAGACCGCAAGATTGCACAGACAGGGTTATGATGCGCAAACAACAGCAGATGGTAACCCCCTAGGGATGTGTGGTGAATCACAGAGCTTGGGGGGGGGGATCCCTGATTCAGGTTGCCAGCAGGGGTGTCACCTGTGAGGTGTTTAGTCTTTACAACAACAACAGGGGGCATAAGCTGACCTGTGTGATCAGGTGGGTGGGTCACAACCCATGCAATTGTTTAACCAATTGTCATATATACAGGAACTGGACATGTTGATAGGCCTGTTTGTATGTCTAGCAGCCTACCTTAGTTGTGGACATAAAGGCAGTCTCCAGGGACCTGTAAGCCTCCCAAACCATACCTACATGACATTTCACCCTGTCCTTTCCGTACATTGTGCAATATGTGTGTAAAGACAAATTTAACATGCTAATGTCATATCTTATGATTGCTTTTCACCTGGAAATGCAGACTGTAGGATATGGGGGCTGTGTTACGTTGCATTACATACAATCTTTAGGTTGGCGTATGGTATCTCTGATTGTCCATGGACTAGGGGATAGTGGCCATTACTTTTCATGCCCCACGGCTGTGCTCCTGTGATGAGGTTGACTGTTGCAAGTGAAATGCTATTATTGAGGTTATGACTCATAACATGCTGCACCTTAAACTGCATTCCTCTTATGTCTGCATCCGTAGGTGTCAACGGACCCCAGGCTGATCTATTGTGTGTCACAGTGAGATCAGCTAACATACGTAATTCCCTTTTGTTGTCTAAAATGTCTACCGTCTACGGGAGACAGACCTGTCACAGCTGTTGAGGGTATGTTGTCACATCCACCACACACAACACAAACAGAGACTAATGGTTTGTGCGTTGTGGTTGTGCCGGTCTGTGGTCACCACTGTTCCCTCTCAGCTGTGGGCATGTGTGTGCGCACACACCTTGCCAAGCAATTAAAAACACTTTATGACAGAGTGCACATAAATTATGTCTTTAATTCTGATCAACATCAACACATACGTGTTGAAATGTACATGTTATTGTGTATATCTGCATTCCACAGGTTCTAAGATATGTTTCACTGAAAGCACTGTGGTGCACATACTGTATCCTAATGTGTAGTCTACTGTTACATTATATAAGCTAGCCTGCCATTTTGTGGAGTGGACCAAATTGACATTACTCCCCTAAGATGCGCAGCTGCTATCTTATGCACACTCAGCATACAGAACATTGGAGGTAACAATGGTTATCACCCACCTTCTGCATCTTGACGTGCAGATGTGGCATGTGCTCTTAGCTCCGCTATGAGTACATCCTCCCCGACCTCCTCCGGCCTCGGTGCTTGGCTGGGCCCTGTTGTTCCAGACACCATTGTTGTATGGCTCACCATGTGTTGCTCCAGGGGCCCCTCGCCGGAAGCTGTGCTGCCCCCCGACCCAGCAGCCTCTGCCTCCTCCATGATCTGAGTTCCGGACATTCCACCACCCTCCTCCTCCTCCTCCTCCTCCTCCTCTCCCTCCTCCTCATGGGTGATCATGGTACTGTAGTCACCTGCATTGTGGACAATCACAAACAGCACACATATGTTTACCCATTCCAGCTATGTATACGTGTGTGCTGCTGACAACACATACATGATGGTGGTGGGACCCTGCATGTGTGCTGCAGCCAGGATCCCCTACACCCTCCCATACCTGTCTGTCCACACCATGTATCTGTACCAGGGGAACAGGTGTGTTTCTTTGCCCTACACACCTTGTTTATTTGCCAAGCTTCTGTTTCTCCTCAAATTGCGCATGTATCCGGCATTCCATCTCTCACCCCATGTGGACAAAATATGTCCACTCACGGCTGAACATTCATAACCCTTACACCTGCTTTGGCTATCCCCTGATTGAGTGTGCATGCCATTGAGCAGGGCATATGTCCTGTCACATGCTATCATCACAGTGCTACCTGTGCTTGGCAGTGTCATACTATGCAGCAAGCTGAAAATGTTAATCACCTTGGGTGAATTGACAAGCACATGCAGCACTGTGTGTATCGTATGTCACATAAACATGCCCTTATCACAGGCCAAGGCAATAATACAGGGGATGGCAAGCACTGTTGTGGGGGTAGGTTAGGGCCAGGTACAGGTGGACATGTTTGTGACAGGTGGGTGGAATGATGGGATGAGGAACACATGTGGAAAATTGTCCCAGGAACATGGCAACAGAACAGGGTGTTCCAAGCCAATACCACGAAGTGGAGAGCTCAGAGGGACCAAAATGAGATATAGGAAGATACATATGTCACTATCCCGACAAAGGCCATGTTTCGCTGCCTTCCACAGGTGCATCACACGGACCACAGATTTGCTCTCCTTTCATTAACATAGGTGTAATACTGCACCTTGTCAATTCATTGTCAAACGTGTGTGATAGGGGAGGTTTCCCATACACTATGCAGTAACTGGAGACTGCTGAAATGGCAGTGGGAGGGGAGAGGCTCCCCGCACACGAGCGGGGCTGAAATTTTGTATAGTTTATTATCGTCCTGTAATAGGCTAAGTTTGTAGCCAACTGTATATCCAACTGTTTTGTTACTCCCAAAAAGTTACTATGTACAAAGTTAAACCATTGTTCTATGTAAAATGTTCTGTTATCTGTAAACCACCTCTGATCTTTGGAAGGGGCGGTATAGAAAAAAAATCAAATAAATAAATAACTCTGAATTCCCTCATCCTCCTGCCCCTCATCAGAGTTAGGTAACAACAAAATTTCTTTAAGGTATTTTCTTAGCAAAGTATGAGGTGATAACAAATGTGTTTTAGGAAAATTAACAAATCGCAAATTCTTACTACGAAATATGTTCTCCAGGGACTCCAACTTATGGACTATCAGTAAGCTGTCCTTAATAGAGGACACACCCGCTGAACTTAGGGAGGTAACCTGAGAATCCAAACTGGAGACCTTTTTTACCTAAAGTCCCTAGGGTGGTATCCCCCAAATCATCCCCCAAAGGACAGTCTTGCAAAGGCAACGGAGGAGGAGAGGGGGGAGTCCGCTCCGGGGAGCTTAAAGAAGCTCCCTCACCCAATGATACCGACTGCAACCTCATCTGTTCTAAAACATCAGTCTTTGCTACTAAATGTGTGTCCATAGGTCCCAGCCCTATAGCTGCCTTGCTGCCTTTAACTTTCCGTTTCCAAGGCATTATATATGTGCAGCTCACCTTACCTTCCAAACTTACTAATCCCAAACGCAAGGTCCACCAGCACGCTCCTCAGTGCTCCTAAGGGGCAAGCATGCCCCTTGTTGCACGCCCCTTAGTGCACGCCCCCAGCCATGCGCCAACAGCCACGCACTTGGGGAGATCCAGATTTTATAGGTCCCCCAGGGAGAGCAGTGGTAACCGCGGCAATGCCAGGCTGCAGGCAGACACACAGATGATTTCCTCAGTGGCAGGCAGCACAGAAAACGGCTCCTGTTATCAACTTTTAACACCTATTTGAGGTGCACCAATAGTGCGTGACCTTTATGCCAGCATGCAGAAAGGGGCTCATGTGCAGACTAGCCACACCTTACTGTGTGCAAATTAGCGTTAAATAGGTAGAACAAACCAAACACATGCACACAAAAGTCGGCGCAAGTTTGGTATGCTGTCCCAGAGAAATAGGGGCACCATGTGGCTAATTTGCATATGATCCCAAACAGTATTTTGATGGCATCAGGGGCTTTCTCTGATGGCTGGATCATCTGAGGGGAATTTGGCATTTCCCCTCAGATGATCCAGGCATCGGAGAAAGCCCTGAAGCTATCAAAATTCTGTCAGAGGGCTGGTGCCCCTGGCAGAACACAAATCCCTGATGGCCCAGCAGCCATGATCCCTCCCCACCACCCAACCAAAAATAATCCTGGTGGACTAGCGGCCCCAAATCTTCCACCCACCCATCTAAAAAATCCTGGGATGCACCGTGTGGGGCCAGGCACCACCATTTTTCAAGATGGCAATGCAAGAATGGGAGTGCATGGGTAGCACTCCAACCCATTTGTAAAGGTATTGGGAGGGGGATGGGGGTTTCAAGGTCACTGGATCTCTAGGGTTATTTTTGGTTGAGTGGATGGGGGTTCAGGATCGCTGGGCCACCAGGCTACCAGGGATTTGCTTTCTTTCGGGGGCACTGGACCCTGACAGTATTTTGATGGCATCTGAGGCTTTCCCTGATGCCTAAATCACCTTAGACATTTCCCCTCAGATGATCCGGGCATAGGGGAAAGTACCCAATGCCATCAAAATACTGTCAGGGGCACGTGCTAGATGTTTAAGCCACCTCAAGACCAGGTGTAGAGATATTGGTACTAAGGCTGCTTGAGAAATCCCCTACACATTACTCTGCATTGGGTGCAAGCAATATTTGCATGCCATTTTATTATGTGCACCACAAAAACCACTATGTCCACTCAATATTATTCCCAAAAATCAAAAAGCACACCAAAAATTATACTAACAACCGGCGAACTAAATTTTTCTTGGAATATTTGTCATGAGGAATACTACAAATTTTCCTTTTTGATAATTTTTAAGGTTTACCAGAAAACCAGTGAACCATTCCTCAAAGTGTATAACAACACAATGTGTGACACACCCCAAACATTCACTATCAATTAAAAATCCCCCATCACAAGGAGGTATTTTAAACTAAAAAGGAGTTCCCAAACTTCCTTCAATATAGCATATTTTCACATAAGATAGTTAAAAGTACATACCTTGTGGGGGGGGGGGGGGCGGAGCCTGGTGTCTGGTCAAGATGGACATGTAAGAGCGGTGCTCCGGAGGGCAATAGACAAGAATCCTGATTTCTGCAATATTTAATTAAATAGTTCCTACCTACTTGGATACCATTCGAACCCGGCTATGTCGGGCTCCAAACAGACGCAGCTGGATTTCCAAGTATCTCAAATGCTAGCGTAAAGAGAACCAAGACGGAACCTCTCTCACCTCACAAGATGGCGGTCATCCAAGATGGTCCCGAGACCTCACAGGAGATCTTGGCTGAGATTCGGGCAGTCAAAGAATTGGTCAAAGCTAATAGAGAATTGCTATGTGCAATGTAGGAAGTTATCAACGCTTTGAGATCCTCTTTAAAGTCAAATGCAGCTCGTTTGGGGAAGGTAGAGATGGTGGTGGCATCACATGGGGAGAGGCTCGAGGCCGTTGAGGAGCAGGCCAAGTTGATACGTTCACTGCAAAGAGAGGTGGAAGACGGTGATAATCGCTCTCGGTGGAACAACATAAGAATCCTAGGAGTTCCTGAGGGAGCAGAAGGTCATGATATCATTTCTGCAGGCCATGATTCCAGGTGTATTAAGGTTGCATTTCAATATGCTGTGGAGTGGAGGAGTAGCCTAGTGATTAGAACACTGGCTTGGTAACCAAGCAACCAGGGTTCAAGTCCCACTAGTATTCCTTGTGGCCTTGGGCAAGTCACTTAACCCTCCATTGCCTTGGAAGAAAGGCCTGGCAATCTACTTCCAGTGACACTGCCAAGAAAACCCAGGAATTTCTGGGTCACCAGGAGTCAGGACTGACTCAAAGGCACACATTGCATTTTTTCAATATGCTGTTCGAGATCGAGCGTGCCCAGAGAGTGCCTTCTCAGTCCGAGGTCACAGGCAAGCGTCCACGCCCAATTATCTTGAAAGTTCTAAGTTTTCAGCAAGTATTGCAAATAATGGGAGCAGCCAGAGCACTTTCAGCCTTGGAATATCAATGGCATAAACTCCTGTTCTTCCCGGACTTCACAAAAGCAACAGTGGATCAGAGAAGGAGTCTTTGGCGTTGCGTCCATGCTTGGTCCAACTGAAGGCCCGTTTTGGACTGCTATATCCTGCCCGCACGAAAGTCACGCTGCACAACCAGACCAAAACATTTGATGATCCCGGAGATCTATGTGCATTTCTGGAGGATAAGGAGTCAGCGATGATGCGGTGAAGGTTATATTACATCTCCTACTTGCTACAGTTTTATGGTGCTTGCTATCATGGGCGTTTAACTGGTCTGAAATCATGTCAAGGAGACCTATTCATGCAGAAGCGACATCTAAGCATGTAATACTGTTATATACTGGGACACTTATTCTGTCTCTTTTGAAGGACATTATCTCTAGTCTTAATAAGGGAGGTGGGACAGATGTGATATTCTGAGAGTTACAGAAATGTGGAAGTGTTGGGTCAATGAGCCCTCCGTGTCTGTCTTGTCCTAGCGGGCTCACCCATTTTGTGTGTTATATAGCCCCCCGGGTTTGGGTGGTTTTGGGGAAATGTTTTGGTAGAATTAGGTGTGTTATTGCGTTTGATCAAATAATGGGGCCTTTTTTTTTCCTCTCTTTGGGCTATAGATGCAGCCACACTTTAAAGGCGCTTAAGAAATTGTTCTACAGTGTAAAACTAAATGCTACATATTGATCTGTTTCTGCAACATATGATTGTTAATTCGTAGCTATATTGTCAACATGCTTTCTTTAAGATTGTGCCCTACTGAATGTTAAAGACATTAATAATCTTTACTAAGAGGAATGTCTTCCTCTGAATGGTAGGAAAGAAAGTGCTGGCATATTATTGCTGCAGGAGACACATTTGAAGGTAAGGGAGTTGTCATAGTCAGAGATCCAAGCCCTTTTTTAAGGGTTTTCAGCTGCCCATCATAAGATTAATGGGGTGGCCATATTAGCATGGAAAGCTGTATCCCCCATGGTTTTAAAATCCACGTGCTGTCTCTTCTTAGCTTCCAAGGGACTTTGTTCTAGAATTAGTGAATCTACTATCCATGCGGCTCACAGCTATGTTTATGCTGTGATTTCATTTACGCTATTTGACTTAATGAGCACAGTAATGTGGTCATCAGTCTGTTTCTTGGTGGGGTCGTTTTGAAGATATAGATATGTTTATCACTCCTAAAGTGAATCATGTAATAGGAATATTACCGGTCTTCCTTACAAGGAAAGTACAGTGTCAAAGTGATAGAACTCTAGTTCAACATTTATGGAGAATTAACCACCTAGATTTGCTCTTTGGAAGATATGGGTCTTATTAAGAGGAAGGGGGGATGTGTCTTCCTAATTATTTGGCCTAATACTATGGCGTTTGCCAAAGCGAGGTTCACGATGGGTGGAGGGGGCCGTTTCAGCGAGGAGATGTCAGCACTTTGAGACAGGTAGCGTAGGACTGTCCTAACATTTAGTCTTACTGGTTTTCAATATGGAACAGTATTAGGATGGTATTGGATTCAGGGCCACTCTCTCCTAATTTGGGGTCGGTTTTCAATCAGCAATTGGCAGCTTGTCCTTATAAAGGGATTGTCTGTTTGAATTAATTCCATGTTGGGTGTGGCCCTATGTCCATTATTTCTAACTGGAAACATACAATAGTTCTTGGTTGAGGCCTATGGTAGTACACTTGCGTCTATGCTACTCATAGGTGCAAATACCATGGTGTGGCAGTTTTCCTTGCATCCTCCTCTTTCTTAAGGGGTTATTAGACAAATCTCCTTATTTTCTCTGTAGTGGAGTGTTTGCCCTTCTATAGCCCCCTGCAGGCCTTGCAGGCTTGCAGATGTTTTATGTTTCTTTCATATGGCCCCTGATGATTGCATGATGATGGGAGGGATAGGGTGATTAGCCTTTGATTATCTTATGTTCCAGAGAAGGATTGTGCATTTTAATTTACTGTTATTGGGTTTTCTCTTTTGTTTGTATTTTGTTGGAAAATATAAATGAATACATTTTAAAGAAAAGTACATACCTTGTGAGCTTGGTCCCTCTCAAGATCAACACCAGGGGAAAGGGCAGTGCAGGGTAGCACAACCCTGACGCTAATATGATATACATATAATGTCAATAGTTATCATCCCTGGATCAGCTGTTAGCAGGAACCTCTGGGACACCCAAGCACAGTCAGTTTGCATGTGGTGGTCACCACAGGGCTGTGACTGCCATGCATATTCCAACTGTGCCCAGTTAACACCACACACTGCATGTACACAGAGCAACCATGTATACCTTGGCTTTGTACAAACAGCATATAGATCAAGCAATCAGGCAGTGATTGCCAAGAAAAAAACTACACCCACATGACTGTAGCTTGAGACTATATATATATATATATATATCACAATGTGGATACATATCCGTGACATGATCACAGCTCGGTCAGAATGAGAGTGGTCTCTCAGCATAAAATGCTGTGTGCACCCTAGTCATGCTTTTTGCAGATGCATGGTTGGCTGGTGCTGCCATATACCTAACCTCTGACTCATTCATATGCTGTGCAAATGGCACCAGAATCCTCTTCCCTTTATTTGCGTACTATTTTAATTCTGGATGTGTGTAACAGGAATACAATGCAAGGTGCACAGGATATCAGGCTGCAGTGCATGTTGGGGCAGAGTGGCCTATGTCTGATACATCCCCAAACACTTTATTCCCCTACAAAGCATATGGCTGTGCCATGCTTGTACACCAACATCATGTTCTGTCCCTTGCAATAGACCCTGTCAAAATGGCCAGTGCAGCACATACACTCACCAACACCATAGATGCAGTGGACACTCCCCCCCTCACTTATACAAGGGACATTGCACAGTATGTACAGTTGCTGATGAGCTGACCTTCAGCATGTTGTATGCACAGACATAACGCTTGGGCATCACATGCATGCACACTGCATTGCTGCAGCTCACAGTCCTCTGGAGGCACACACACCACACACACACACACACACACACACTCTGGACACTGCAGTCCAAAAGTGTTGCATGTTGACATTTTGCTCATCCATTGTGAACGCCTGCCCAGTATGCAGGCATTATTAATATGCTTTGCACATTACGGATGCTATCAATGCCCACTCAGTGTGCCAGTGCTGTTAGTGTGTTCTGCCTTCTGTTTGACATCTGGGTGTGCAGACCCATGCTGGACAAAATGTGGGGGATTGCACCTAATGCTTCTGGTCCTGGAAGGTATGATAAAGTTAACACACCTGGACCTAACATTCCTGATCTGCAGGCTGGCCTTGAACTTGTGACTCCTTGTTCATATACACACTGGCCTTGCGTTTGGAACCTCAGAGCAGTCATGTGGCTGCTTTAGTCCATGGGTTTATAGGTAGTCATTGTCAGGGTGCATGAGGGCATGACCTAGGGTGTGCCTATGTGAAGAAAAGGCCTGGCAATCTACTTCCGATGATACATTGCCAAGAAAATCCAGAAGCAACTGGGTCACCAGGAGTCAGCATTGACTTGACGGCACTAAAAAAAAAGTGTGCTTACAGTAGCTGGCTGCAGGCTCTGTGCCATCGTTGTCTGTCAGGGTCTGTTAGGGAGGTGTGTGAGAGGGATGTCTTGTGAGATTTGTATGTTTCACAGCCTTGCTATGCTGCTGGTGCAACTGACATGCATTTCGTACATAGGGATCTGTCCAGTCAAAGGGGCAGACATGGTACCTGAACACACACATTCCGGCACATTTGTGTGGTAATACAATGACCTACGCATCCCTTGCATGGTGTGTGCTAGTGGGTGAGTCATGGACCACTCTCATATGTTGCTGGGCAGAATGGTTAATATAGATTCACATGTAGCTCAGATGACTGTGTCCAACTGTGTGCTGAGTTCTGGAGGTGTCAGCAGAGCACTCACAGATTTCGGTCATCATTTGGCAGGTGAGGGAGCAGGGTGATCATGTTTTCCACCGATATGGCCTGCCCTCATATTGCAAAGTATTCCTGGCTCAATGCACTATTTATGCAACACAGCTATATATCCATTCAATATGGCCAGGGGTGAGCATCGTGTTCCCAGTCCCAGACTATCCAATAGGCACACTAGCCATGTCCCAGGGTCCACAGCTGGTGGTAGGCAACATGCTGGTCAATACATCACTCCCTGCAGCCCTGCCCCCACCGCCACCACAGTGCTGCCAGTGGTCATATTGAGGTAACCCACCTTCCTATAGTCACACCACTAGGGGCTGTGGGAACAGGTGCTTATGCCTCAGACCTTAGGACAGGAGAAGGGGGCTGTGCTACACTGAGCCTGCTGTTGACATGCTTTCCATCCCAATGACAGTGGCAACTGCCATGTTGCACTTGTCACACACCGCCTTGACACGGATCTCTCCAGTGACAAGCTGCACCCAATGTGCTGCCACACTTGCACTAACACAATGCTGACATGTTGGCATGGTGGCAGGGGGGTGGCATACCAGCCATCACAACTGTTCTCCCTGGGCAGCCACCTTGTCACACTAGTGGACCTGCCAGCCCCACAGCAGCACCCACATGCCACCTCCTTTGCCACATTAACACCATCAACATGGTGCCCTGTCATAATAGGTCACTATGCTATTGCTGCTAATAGAGCACTACTATCACTTTCTTGGAATCCCCTGTGTATGCATCACAGTGTAGACACTGAAATAGGCTCTCTCACTTCCAAAGTAGCCCTTTCCGTGAGGTTTTATTTGGCGTTAGGGTTTCCAGTGCTAAGGGCTCTAACGCGTTATTGTGCAAGTCAGCAATAAGGGAGCACATGGTGTCAACACCCACTCTCCACCTCCCTTTTCCCTTAACACTGCGGGCACCTCCAACGCTCATTAATGCAGCAATATTAGCTCTTTCTGCAACATTAAGGGCGCAAGGGTGCCAATAACAAGCATTAACGGCACACTTGCTCCCTTAATGCTCTTTAGTAAACATACCCCTTAGGCTTGGGGGGATTTTATTTTTTTTAACTGTCATTTTCCTGACAAGGTATGACCAGATTGTCAGGCCTTTTCTTCCACAGCAGTGGAGGGTAAAGTGACTTTCCCAAGGCAGACCAGTGGGAATCAAACCCTGATCTTTTGCATAATGCTGCTCTGACCACTAGGCTACTATAGATTTAGCAGAGGCACTTTTAAAAAAAAGTCCTTTAACTAGGCACCACCTTATGAAATGACAGGTATACGTAAACTGTCCCTTATAAATCCACCCCCACGCACACAAATGTAAGCATGTTTGGGGCAAATTTGGGCGAAGCATGGGTGGAGTCATAATTTACATGACTCCACCCAAACAGGCACATTTGCATATTCTGTGCATGACTACATATTCTCACCTTCTCACTAGCAGGTGTAAATGTACATAGGTTCATTTTAACCAGGAGTCCGGAAGGATTTGTTCTGGCCTTTTCTAAGGGCTATATGTCTTTATAATATAGCCTCAAAATAGACACCTACTTGGCCTCCCCACCTAGGTGGCTAGTTTTAAAATTACTCTCTAGCAGAACTGGAGGCGGTCTGTGAAATATGGCCAATTGAAGGGCACCTGAAAATCCTGAACAGATGGCCATAAACACTTTGCTAGAGCAGAATTGGAAACTCGATGTATGCCATCGTATATGAGTGATTTTCCCTACAAGAACTTAACTAAAGTTACACTTACAAAACTGTTTTGATTAGACTGTGCTGTCTGGCTGCGAGGATGGTTCTGAAATATTATAGCTGTGAAGTGCATTACGATTGTGCTTGGTACAAAAGCATTATCAACAATCAGACTGTAATATTATGGATGGTGTTATATGAATGATTTATGTATCTAGTGACTACACTGAAATTAAACTGATCGACCAAAAGCAAACTTCAGGGTGAATCCGTTTGCAATAATAATAGAAGTCGTTGTATGAAAACAGACAGTGATGGAAACAGAGGGAGGTGAGGTGGCAAGAGCATGAATGAGGGAATGTGGAGTGAAATGTTAGGGCCGAGGGGGATCTAGTAGGGCAAAAGTAAATGAAAAGATGGACAGGGCTGGTCCTACCATTAGGAAAACTAGGCGGTCGCCTGAAGGGCAGCCCATTCCTGCTCTTACAGCAGTGGCAATGATAGTAAAACATCAAAGAAGCACTTGCTGGTGCTTCACTCTGGAGGTTCAGCTGGTCCTGCCCTCTCCAACCCAGTCTTCCTGTTTGAATGAGGGTGGAACCGGCTGGCTATTCAGAGCGCCTCCTCAGCGTGCAGCGGTTCAGGCTCTGCTAAGCGCTTCTTTGTTTTATTGTCATTGCCGTCCCTGCAGGTCCTGGAGATGTAGCAGCAGGGGGAGCGGGAGCACAGGGGTGGTAACAATGAGATTCACCTAAGACGCCTCATCTCCTTGCATCAGCCCTGAGGATAGAAGGAAAGCAAGAATAATGGAGTACATCAGAGGTTCTAGAGGGTGTGAGAGAAGGGATCAGAGGGCTCTGAGATAAGGGGGACTGGTCCTCCCTCTTCTCTAATTCACGATCTCCTTCCCATCCCTCACTGCCTTTCTCTCTTCCCCTTCTGCACATTCATCAATTGTGATTGCTAATGTGAAATATGTGGGGAGGGGGGATGTGTAACCTGATCAACTTTGCTTGCTTTTGGACAATAAACAATTAGGTCATCCTATAGGTGTCAACCAGGGTTTGATTCCCGCTAGCACTCCTTGTGGCCTTGGGCAAGTCACTTAACCCTCCATTGCCTCGGAAGAAAGGCCTGGCAATCTACTTCCAGTGACACTGCCAAGAAAACCCAGGAGCTTCTGGGTCGCCAGGAGTCAGGACTGACTCGAAGGCACACACTGCATTGCATAGGTGTCAAAGAGTAGTGTTTGTTTATCCTCAGGAAATTTCTTTATTTCCTTTTGACATAAACATTTTATTTATTTATTTAACAGGTTTTTCATACTGCCTTATCCTAAAATCAAAGCAGTTTACAGTATGACAACAAACCTTTACAGAGAACTTGTGGACTAGGTAAGGGTGGCATGCGGGAAATGCTGGCAAGCATAACATTAACATTGTAACATATATACATTTAAAGGACAGCATCTGACTTGAATCTGGGAGGAATTAGGTTATCAGGGAAGTCCGGCATGTAGATACATAGTGTTGAAGTGTTCCATGAAGAGGAAGACTTTCTTGGTCTTTTAAGTCCGTGGTTGTCCTTAGTGCCTCTGGAAAAGAGTTCCAAATGGTGGGTGCTGCAAGTGATAAGAGTTCTCTTGGTCATAGAGTTGTTGGCTTCAGTGAATGAGCTGCATGTTTGGATGAAGTCTATGTTGTTCTGTCTTCGTGGTCTGTTGCTGGGCTTTATGCAGATTAGGTCCTGGAGTATTTTTGCTAACATGTTGTGTCTGATTTTGTAGATGGTTAGTGCTGTTTTATATTTGGCCCTTGATGTGATCAGGAGCCAGTGGAGTTGAAACAAAATGGGCGTTATGTGGTCAGATTTCATTGCACCAGAGATGATCTGGGCAGCGGTGTTTTGGGCCAGTTGCAGGGGCCGGGTTGTTTGTTTCGGTAGACCTTTGAAAATGGAATTGCAGTAATTCAGTATAGGTGTAATGACAGTTTGGCAGACTGTGCGGAAATCATCTTGGGTGAGGAGGGGATTGAGTCTTCGGATGGTAGCCATTTTGTGGAATGTGTTTCGGGTGATTTTCTTGATGTGTGGTTTTAGAATCAGGTTACGGTCCAAGATAATTCTGAGATACCTTACTTCTTCTTTTACTGGTATGGATGTGTTTGCCAGGTTGATTGAAGTTGGAGGGGGGATGGTGGATGGTAAAGGAAATGTCTCTCATGATAATTAGAGCCTCTTTCTTTTTGAAATTGATAGGTTGTTCTTTGATAGCCAGCCATTCATCTCTTGTATGCATTTTATTATAGTTATGTAGTTCGTTAGGTCTAGGTTTATTGGGGTCTATACCATAATGTCGTCTGTATATATGGCATATTGGATGTTATATTTTCTAAAGATGCTGCATATTGGTTGTATATAAAGGTTGAAGAGTAGGGCGGACAAGGAGGAACCTTGTGGGACTCCAGTTCTGTGACAAATGGGGTGGAAGTGTTTGCCCCAACTTTTAATTGTTGTTGCCAGTCAGTGAGGTAGGACTGAAACCACTTAAGTGGTGTGCTGTGGATACCTGTTTCTTTGAGCCTGTTTAATAGGATGTCATGAGCCACTGTACCAAATGCAGATGAAATATCAATGAAGATGAAGAAGAATCCATTTTTCATATTGTCAATCCCTCAGATTAGAGTGTCAAAAAGCTACGTGAGAAGGGTTTTGACACTGTGGTTGGGTTGGAACCCATGTTGGTAAGGGTCTAGGGGGACACTGGAGTCTATGTGGTCTTGTAATTGTCTCTGTACTGTTTTTTCAATACGTTTGGCTAGAAAAGGAAGGCTGGAGATTGGGTGGTATGACACAGGGTCTGTGCAGTCTGCTGACTTGTTTTTGGGGATTGGTCGGATGGTTGCCTGTTTGAGGAAGTGAGGCATATAACTTGAGTTTTAGAGAGGAGCTTATTATCTTGTATGAGCTCATCTTTGGCAGATTTAATCCATCTTACCGGATATGGATCAGAGGGTGCTGTGCAGGTGTTTAGACTGACGATGGTGCAGGCAACTTGGTTAGTTGTGGGTATGTAGAATTCACTCCATATGTGTACAGAGGTGAGCACTGTGTAGCTTGAGGAATCCACAGGTGGTTGGCTCTCGGGGGGGGGGGGGGGGGGGAGTTTGAGCCTAGCAAGCAAGAAATTTGCAAATTTTTAAGGGTGAATTCCATCTTCACCAGTCTGAGTCGGTTCCTTTGTCAGTGCACGAACAATATCGAAGAGTTCTCTTGGCTTGTTACTGGATCTTAATATGAGGTTGATCTGATATTCTTGTTTATGTCAGTTGATCAGATTGTTGTAGTCACATTGTTTAGTTTGATATTATTTTAAAGTGGCTTCGGTCTTGTCTTGAGCTTCTTCAGATTTCCCCCCCCCCCCCCACACACACACATATGTTTGGTAAACGGCATGTATTTTTCCTTATATATCCTAGATGCGGCATGTTCCTTTTTTCCATGTATATCTTTATTTTTTCTGATACATACGCCTTTCTGTACAAGTTGTGGAAATCTTTAGAATGTTAATAAAAACAAAAAGCTTACGTGCCAAGTACTTGGGTAGAAATGGCATATGATATATACATTGAGGGTTATGTGATTGGTGCTATTTTAGGAAGGGAAGTAATATGGGTGTGCATAGATCATAACGTGGACTATGGGCATGGCGTATTCCTGGATATGTACTGGGCAGATGGAGAGGGGGAATAGATGCATACTACATATTTTATGATGTAAGCATGTAACTATGTAAAAAAAATGAGTGTACACATTTATACTTCTTATCAATGATATCTAAGCCTCAATAACTTGTCTTTTGGGACCTGGTGCCTCGATTACTGGTGGTGCTGGAGATGAGCTTGAAAGTTATTAGTTGGTCAGTATTCCTCTTTATATTTCTTTGCTCTCTGGTCTCTTATCCTTTTCTCTCTACTAATTCTTTTTACCCTCGTCTGCTTCGTTCTTTCCTTCTCAGTTTTTCCTTTGCCTCTTTGTCTCCATGTTCACCAAGGGGCCCTTATACCAAAGGATGGTTGGGTGTTGCACCTAATGCGCTAAAAGTGCTGAAACATTGATGCGTTAGGTACAACACCACCATGTTGCGTGTCGGATGTGGAAAGCATTTCCCCGGCAGTTAAAGTGAGGTGCTTTCCCCTACCATACACTGCATTAGTGCGGACACACTTAATTCCACCCATTGAGGTGGCGTTAGGTGAACCCACGCTAGTCGCACAGGATGCCATTAGTGCATGATATGAACCTGGCACTAACTGTGCTGAGCTCACCATGCCAACTCTCTGCCCTTAGCCCACTCACTCACGGGTTGCTCAGTTAGCGTGGAAATCACCTCATGCTAACTGTCATGACCATGCACTGGTAACGTATGTCCTAGTGCCTGCCGGTACACGTGATTCCTACTAGCGTCCCTTAGTAAAAGGCCCCTTACACTACCCATCTCCCTACCCCTCTTTATGCCTGTCTCTGCATCTGCCTGCTTCTCTCTCCATACATACATAGTAGCCGAGCCATGTCCATGGGATCACCTAGCAGAAAAGCAGCACATCCGTTAGCCTTCCGTGAAGAATGGGTTAGGAGATCTTACCTTCTACAACAGTATAGTAGGGAGGAGTCAGATAGGTATTAAGGTTCCAACTTCGGATTACACAGCTCCACTAAAAAAAAATTTTTTAAACTGCCTCTAATGTTTCGATTGATTTTACGTTTTTGTTTGGTGCGCTGAATCCAAATCTGGTAACCAATTTGCTCCATCACGTACAGATTTTTTGCTACATTGGGTTAGCAGTTTGAGGTGAACGTTTCAGATTGAGTGCGATCGAGATAAAAGTTTCTTGGATGAATTCTTTATACTAATTGTTTAGTAGTTATTCAAATAAGAATAAAGAAAATTGTAACAAGGCAGCACATAAGAATAGAGTAATGTCAACAAAACACACTGTGATGGTAGCAAAATTGTCTGCACTTAAAACAGCCACATACATGTGCACAAACATTGAGCATATAAGAGCGAGGTTAGACACAAAGCAAAGCAAAGAAATGTGCAAAAAATGTTGTACAGGTATGTATGTAAGAATAGAAAACGCAAACCGCACCATTGCAATACATGAAGACAAACACCCGATGGTGTGAAAATAAAATTCTAATAAATGAGATCCGACACTGTGGTAATAACTAGCAAATTTTTATTTCAAAGTTTAGTAAAAACACGATATTTGTCAACACAGTTTAGATTTTAAAGTCATTCTTGGGTCAATCAATCTCCTGGTGGGCCCGTTTCTTCTTCCCCCGAATGCTTCTCTTGGTGCGCTGCTTGGCGTATTTTTCATCTGGGGTTTCCCGCAGCAGCAACCAGCAGAAATCAGCCATCATAGTGGTGTTCCATCTTCCTTGGTACCTTCTCTCTGCGTCCTTGATGTCCTGGTGAAACCTTTCACCTTGTTCTTCACTGTACGCCCCCAGGTTTTCGGGAAAGTAGTTCACATGGGAGTGCAAGAAATGGACTTTCAGGCTCATGTTACAGCCTTGTTCTTTGAAGGCATTGAGCATTCTGGCAACAATATCCTTATAGTTCTCATCCCGCCTGTTCCCCAAGAATTTGAGAACAACATCCTTGAAGGAATCCCAGGCTTCTTTTTCCTTCTCAGACATCGTTTCAGCGAATGCTCCATCTGAAATGAGTTTCCTTATATCAGGGCCAACAAACACTCCTTCCTTTAGCTTTGCTTCAGAAAGTCGGGGGAACTTTGAGCAAAGGTACCGAAAGCACTCACCATCTTTTGGAAGGGACTTGATGAATTGCTTAATGAGACCCAACTTAATGTGGAGAGATGGTAATAGAATTTTATCACGAGGTACCAAGCTCTCATGAAGAACATTTTTCTCACCGGGTCTCAAATACTCCCGAATTGGCCAGTCTTTTTTTCCCCCAGTGTAGGTCGCGGGCCCGGCTATCCCACAAGCAAAGGAAGCAGGGATATTTGGTGAAACCGGATTGCTGCCCTAATAGCATGGATAGAATTTTAAAGTCTCCACAAATCATCCACTTATGCTCATCATAACGAATCTTCTGAAGAATCAGGGCCAAATTCTCGTATTTTTCTTGGAGAATAACAGAGTGAGCAATAGGAACTGAAGCGAATGTGTTGCCATTATGAAGAAGAACACCTTTTATGCTGTCTTTTGACGAATCAATGAACAGCCGCCATTCAGCAGGATCATACTTGAGTTTAAACTTGTCCATCACTCCGTATATATCGTTGCAAAATACCAAATCTTCCTCTTTGCTGAAATACTTCAAAAATTGTGTCTCGCGGTTGCGGTACCAATAAAAAGTTGTTCCTGGTGACAATAGATTTTTCTTTTTAAGCCGAGAACCTAGCAGTTGGGCAGCATCTTTTGGGAGTCCTAAATCCCGGACTAAATCATTCAATTCAGCTTGAGATGAAAGTTCAGGTTTCGGATCTGGTTCAGTTTCAAACTCGGAAGTACTGGACTCATCGGGAAAAGCCATCTGATGAGTCTCATCATGATCAGAACCGTCCACACAAATATGATCCAAAGATTTTGGTGGTTCAGGCACAGGTACTTCGTTGCTATGAGGCATAGGCCTAATTGCTGAGGGAAGGTTGGGGTAACTTATTACGTTCTTATTTTTTAAGTTGTATCCCTTCACAATGCAAGAGCAAAAATAGCAGTCACTGCTGTGGTCTCTTTGTTCACGCCACATCATAGATATTCCGAAACGAAATGCTTGTTTTTTACCTTTCATCCATAAGCGTAGATCTTCCTCACATGTCTTGCACACTTTGTGAGGAGCCCACGGTTTGTCTTGATCGCCTAACTTCAAACTGAAATAGGCGAAATATACTTTTTTAATAAATGCAGAAATGTTCCTCTGCCGCTTTTTCACGGTATATTCCCCACAAATAAACAAAAACTGTCCGGAGAGTTGACGCAACCTCTGGCTCTGTGAGCCATCACAAATACACAGCACTGCAAACTACAACTGTAGTGAACCACTTCGGAATAAAGCTGGATTACGACTGAGCAAAGAAAAGGTAATAATGAACTTGCAAGAAACTGAAATTTGACAGGAACGTTCATGTCGCAACCACCGTGTTTGAGCGAGCGAACGAGGCGAGGCGAACAGGAAAGAACATGCGCCAGCGCGAGTACTGGATTTAGCCCCCCGCCTCCTCATTGTCCTGTTAATGTATAAAATGAATACAAAACACAAAATATCATGAGGGAGTGTTTCTAGTTAGTTAACCATTACAACCTCT
Organism: Ichthyophis bannanicus; assembly: GCA_033557465.1. NCBI lineage: Eukaryota > Metazoa > Chordata > Amphibia > Gymnophiona > Ichthyophiidae > Ichthyophis > Ichthyophis bannanicus. The sequence goes on along the minus strand of CM066034.1, from coordinate 962,406,565 downwards.
ATTTTGGGCCAAGAAAATAAACTGCAGTCGGCTAAAAAGAAATTATGTGAACATTCCTTATATGGGTAAGAAATCTAATTTTGCAAGAAACGTGACGTGATGGAACATTTTGGCTATTTTTCCTGGATTCAGCACCCCAAAATCTATAGGAATCAGTTGCAAAACTGGAGGCAGTTTTTTGGTAGTGTACCTGTGTTATCAGAAGGCTGGCACTGGGGGGTAGACTGAACTCTGGTAGCAGTGAAGCAGAGATCTTCACACCGAGGGCAGAGAAATTAAGAGCACAAGGTATGCAACTACCTGACTCCAGCGACAGTGCCACCATCCACAGCAAATAGGACCTGGCACTTGAGCCGTGTGTTTAACCTTGGCTTTCTTCCCAAGGTCTCTCCATTTCTTCTGGACTTGGGAAATGTCATGATCATTGTGGAAGACAGCATTCAGCTTTGCTATGGTTTGTGTTAAGCCATTTCCTCATAATTTTATTTCTGAAATAAACACTCACAAATATGCATTACTGCACATGTACATTCGGCAAGTAGGTAGGTGCGTATTGTGGGGATGAAGTTGCATCTGTTTTATAAACTGTGCAGTTCTTTCCACTGTTTATAAAATACCAGCATTCTTCGAGGCGCACCTTGCAACCAATCCAACCAATAAAAAATTAACCTCTGCAAGTATTTTTTTCCAGCAGCCTGATAGTGAAATGAGTGTGTTGCCCCTGGCTTAGAGCACGCACTCTTCAGACTGTGTTTTAACGACTTTATTTTTGTGCCATCTGCAAATTTGTGTCATTATTGCTTCCTTTTCCAGATCATTAATGAATTAGCTAAACACTGGTCGTAATACAGATCCCTAGGGCACTCCACTGATTGTCTATGCTGATCGTGATTTCTTACTCTCATTTTCTTTGTCTGGAAGTCTGCTTCTAACTCCTTTTGGCCTCTTCTTTCTTTGGTCTGCTTATTTCAATATTTTATGTTGACTGTAAACTGGTTGTTATGAAAGTTGGTCTAGAAAATGTCTCAATAAACAGACAAATCTCTTTCTACTGGGAAAACTGACCATTTAGTCCTATCTTTTAACCAGGTTGAAATCCACAGTAAGACATTACCCCATCCCATAATATCTTTACTTTCCTGAAGAACCTCGCGTGAGGGACTTGCGCAAGGAATGTACAATCATTTGAAATCAAAATGAAAAATCCAATGAAAAAGACTGTTTCATTTTCAAATATAGCAACATAGGAGGATGTTTACTAAACTGTGCCAACATGTTGCAGGTATCGTGTTGAGAGTGAAGATCAACGCGTGATACACACAAAAGTCATGCACTACCTGTTGGGGTGAGTACAGCATGTCCCCAGCACATAACCCTGCTGATTTTTAATGGAAACGCACCAGCAACATTCACACGTAATGTGGATGCACTTAACGCCGCCCACTGAGTTGGCATTAAGTACATCTATGCTAACTGCAAAACTGACCACGAAGGCACATTACTAACCCTCATGCTAACCACAATGTGCAGTAAACACCTACTCTCTGACCCTTCCCCTCACATGCTACACAACACAAAATTAACCACTCGCTGTCTGCTTTGAGTACACTGTAGCTGTTAGTGTGGTTCCTCACATGCTGGTTAGCACATTTATTTATTTATTTATTTAAAGTCTCTTCTATACCGCACTATTCAGCATCAGCGCGGTTTACATGGAACAAAAATGCTCAGTACAATTAACACGTATGAGTTCACAGATAACAGGGCAAATAACTGGGATAACAGGGGTAACTATTTACATATCGTGCAACATCTTAGTAAACATGCCCCACAGTAAATGAGGGCAATAAAAGACCAGCATGAGAACTTCCAAGGAAAGACTCCTCTTTTTAGAGTTTAGAGACAGAAAACATTTCAGAAAAGAATTCAGGATTGGGTTGTCTAGCACTGTCTATCAGTCCCATGCAGAAAGCTGATGAAGAAGTCGCGCTCTATCAGCTTTTAATGCCTATTTGCAATGCACCGATAGCATGTGACTTCAGTGTGCGGCAGCAGAAAGGGGAGAGCATGCAAAGGAGCCACTCATTAAATTGGGCACAAAATGACAGCCTTAAACTGGAAGAGCAAGCCAAACACATGTGCACAAGACGTTGTCGCTAGTTTGGCATGCTTTCCTAGAGAAACGGGCGCTGCGTGGCTAATTTACATATGAACCCCAACAGTATTTTGATGGAATTAGGGGCTTTCTCTGATGCCTGTATAATCTGAAGGGACATGTCAAACTCCCCTTAGATTAACCAGGCATCAGGAAAAGCCCCTGATGCCATCAAAATACTATTGGGGCCAGTGCCCTGACAGAAAGCGAATCCCTGGTGGCCCAGCAGCCCCAGTCTCCTCGTCCGCCAAACCAAAAATAAACCATGGTGGCCTAGCGGACTCAAACCCCCCCCCCCCCCCATTCTGGTACCTTCAGAAACTAGTGGGTGCGCCGCCCATATGCTCCCGCTCTTGCTCCGCCATCTTGAAAAATGGCGGCACTTGGCCCTGCGCAGTGCATCCTGGGATGCACTGGGCGGGGTTAGACTGCTATATAAGGCATATTCTACCTTATATGTCAGTCTGACCTCGCCCGGTGTATTCCAAGTGCTGCCATTTTTCAAGATGGCGGAACAAGAGTGGGAGTGCATGGGCTGCCCTCTCGCTCATTTCTGAAGGTACGGGGTGGGGGGGTTTGGGTTCCAGGGCCACTGGGTTACCACGGTTTATTTTTGGATTGGCAGGTGGGGAGATCGGGGCCTCTGGGCCACCAGGGATTTGCTTTCTGTCAGAGGCAATGGCCCCCGACAGTATTTTGATGGCATCAGGGGCTTTCCCCGATGCCTGGTGTTAAGGCTGGTTGTGAAATCCTCTTCACCTGTCTCTGCATCAGGCACAGCCATTATTTGCATTATGTGCAGCTTATTTGCCTATAATTTTAATACATTTCAATATTCATGGCATTAACTGCATGCTAGATTTTCCGTCGCTGTTTACGCACGCGTCCGTCTCTTTTCTGCATTTAACAGTAGCAGTAAGTGTGTTTAAAAGTAGCGTTATCTGTGCTTTAGGGCCGCGCTAGTTTTCTGCATCAGTCTGTATGTACCATTTTCTTAAGATGTACTGTCTAACAGAGATTGTGTCTGTGTTCCAGTAAATTTACTGTAACAACTCTCTCTCCGTCTTTCTAAAGGTGATCCCTGATACACAGAACAGAACAGCAGTAGAAACTGAATAGTCGGGATTAGTAATCAGGGAATACACAGCAGTTCACTACTGTTTTTCTGGAAAAAGCAAAAATAAACCCCAACCCAAACAAATAAAAAAAAACCAGACTGTGATCACTGACTCTACTGTGTCTAACACCTCCTATTACTGGGCAATCTATATTTCTCTGAATGTCCGTGATGTTGAGAGGGAAGAATGGGAAAGCACAGAAGTCTGTAGAAAGGAAATATGTGCTAGCAAGAGCTGTGGCAGCCAGTACTAACAGCAACGATGAAGCTGGCTGTCATGATATTAACTAGGCACGTGCAGGCCAAAGATTTTCAGGCTCATTTTTGGTCAGTCAAATATACCCTATGGGTTAGTCTTCGTTGCCATTTGTGTATTCGTCCCGTTCACCCCATTAAACTCTATGGGGGAAGATAGACAGCAAACTTGACTGTTGCACCGAAAATATTTTCAACCAAACTTGCTGCAGACTTGATGACTGGCAATGCAACTGCACTACAAAGCATCAACCCCGCCTCCCCCCTCTCCTCCCCACCAGGAGCATTGCAAGAGAGGCAAAGAGTATGGACAGTGGCAGGGTGAGCACCAGAAACCACCATTAGAAGGGCAAAGCAGTACAAAGAGCACAGTAAACATCTCAAATAGAAAAAAAAGGGCAAAACTGCACCACAACTGGTACCAGCCTACCAAGGCACCTTGAGAGGAAAAACATGGCAAGGAGACCAGCATAGTACCTTGATTTGCTATAAAACCCTAAAGTATGCCTGGAGGATCAGGACAGCACCTGGATTGCCTGACAGACTCTAAAACAGCAGGAGAGCAAATATAAGAACAGAAGAGGCAGCACGAGCCCAGGCCGCAGGAGTAAGGTCAAGTTCAGCTGAGCTGTGTACCAGCAGCGTAGTGGCACGGAGGACTTTTGTCCCAGCATTGCAGCATGACGTACAGAGGAAAATCTGCCCAGGGTAGAAGAAGCATTGAGTGCAGTCCTGACATTTAGAATAATCTTAAGGGTCTTAGTCGATGGCTCAACAAGTACAGTTTCTTAGTCAATGAAGTACAGTAATGGAGGATGATGGATGTGATAGATAGGGTTGAGTTGGCTATCAGATGGCTAGGCAGGTGTCCCCTTCCTCCGTCAGCACCCCATGCTCATTCTTCCTAACATAAATGGTCAAGGGTCTAACAGTAGCTATGCTCCCTTGTTAGAACCTCCAAGTACCATGATGGAAATTGGAAAAGAAGTCTGAAGAGAATGCTGGTAAGCAGGTAGTGCCTCCCTACTGTGTCGGGTTCAGTTAATCCCGGACTTTGGTCATTAGGAACACTATGTCAAAGAAGATAGCGAACAGAGGTGACCCACAAAGATGCAAAAAGGAAGAGGATCTGGAACAGTGTCCCAGGAAAAGCCAATACATGCACAGAAGTGGTAACTACTACAATACCAACAGATAATAATAAATTATTTTATTTGCAGCAAACAGACAATAAAATATGACACAAAAATAACAACACATTTAATTAGTACTACAAAGACCCAACAAGTTTCGGCATCCACCTGCTTCAGGGGTCAATTTACATAAAACAGTGCATGTCACATACAACAGAAGACAAAAGATGCAGCACATCTGAACGCAAATGAAGGAACCAACTCAAACTTCTCCTTCTGACCTATAAAATGCACTCATTCTACTGCTCTTCACTACCTCTCCTCTCTCCGCTCTCCCTACACCCTTCCTCGTAAACTCCGCTCTTCCTCTGGCTTGCTTCTCTCTTTGCCCTTTTCTTCCACTGCCAACTCCAGACTTCGATCTTTTCACCCTGCTGCTCCTTATGCCTGAAACAAAGTTCCTGAATCTATATGTCAGGCTTCATCTCTCCCCCTTTTCAAATCCATGCTGAAGGCTTACCTCTTTGAGGCTGCTTTTGGATCCTGATCCCTTGTTTTCCTTGTGTTTCCTTACCTTTTTCCATTTGTACTCTTGTTCTCTGCTATTGTATTGTCTATCTGGATTAGATTCTAAGCTCTGACGAGCAGGGGCCGTCTTTTACATGTATCTGTACAGCGCTGTGTGTGCCATGAAGCACTATATAAATGATTAATAGTAGTAATAGTAGGGTATAATACACACAAATCATAAACAATAAAGCCAGATACATAAAAACTGTCAACATTAAAAATCACTAAAAAAGTAAGAACAAAGAACTAAAACCAAATGCCAGAATAAACAATATATGGACACAAATTTAAAAAGAAAGTGGAAATCATTATTAACAAAAAGAGCACAGCTGTAAAGAGAACACCAAATAAGACCCAATAATAAAAATATGACATTAAAAAAAGAATAAAATAAATAGGAGCTAAAAGCAAAACTATAGTAGTAAGTGAATGTTTAAAAATTAAAAAGGACATGGCTGTGAGAAGAATCTTGAATAAGAGTCAGTGATGAAAAGTGCCATTGTAGTAAAAATCAAAATTATTCATACCACGCTCACTTCAGAGGAATGTTCAGATTTCAACCCTAAGGGGCATGTTTACTAAACACCGTTGCTGTGCGGGTTCCCGTTAGTGTGCTGGTGCCATATAAGGAGTGGGCGGGCCAGGCAGAAAAAAGCAAAAAACCGGACCGTACGTGTGTGCGTCGCGCTAATGTGCAGGGCAGACATTAGCGCGTGGGAAGGCTAAGTGGGGCGCTGCTGCAAAACCAAACAACAGTGTAGAGACCGACCAATGGTGCAGGGGCCAGGGGTTCAAACCCCCATTGTACTCAACAAAAAAGACCAGCTGAGGCATCAACATTTATGGGCAAAAGTGGTTTAGGAGGCATATTAATTTTGGGCGGCAGAAGGCGGCGCACTGTTATTTTTCTTACGGCATGAGGCGGCGCACTGTTTAGTGTGGGCGGCAGATGGCGGCGCATTGTTAAGTTTGGGCGGCAGAAGGCGGTGCGCTGATAAATGTGGGCAACAGAAGGCGGCGAGCCGGTGGGCAGAAGGCGGCGCGCTGATGTGTGAGGGGGCAGTCCAATAGTGGGAGGGATAAGTGGCGCGCTGATGTGCAAATAACAGGAACAGAGCCATAGCGCAATGGTTAAGACACTGACCACTTGTGCAGGGATCATGGGTTCAATTCCCCACAGTGCCCATTAAAGACAGCTGGCTGAGGCATTATTTTAGGGGCATTTCCATGTTGTGCGGCATAAGGCGGCGTGCTGCTAATTTAGTGCGCCACAAGATGGCGCGCTGATGGCTACAAGGCTGCGCGCGGATGCATAAACACAGGAACAGAGCCACAGCACAATGGTTAAGACACTGACCAATGGTGCAGGGGCCAGGGGTTCAACCCCTCACAGTGCCCAGTGAACAAGGCTGGCTGGGGCAGTATGTATCATGGTGAGGAGTGCTGTAGGAGGCCTTCCATTTATATTTTATTTCCCACCACTAGTAAACCCGCTCTCACAGTGTGTTAACATACGGATGCCCGTAAGGCACATGTTACAGTGCACTATCTGCCAAGGCACCCTAGAATGTCCCCTATAGGGCACCATGTATGTTGCGACACAGGATAATGTATAGTGCACCCTATATGGATGACAACCATAAGGTGGCCTATAGGGCGCCCTATAAAGCACACTCAGAGGCACCTAATGGGTATAGTAAGCTGTGTGTGGTTTTGCCGGCATAGACATATGTACAGTAAATAAAAATAAAGCTGTGGACAGCCCTATCAAAGGGCACCACTGTGGGTTTGAACCCATGACCTCTGGCTGTACAGGGAGTGACATAACCATTGGGCTACAGCTGACAACAAGCCCCTGGCTGGCTGCAGAGAGCCTGCACGTCACCCCACAGACAGTCTGCTGTTGTAGACAGGATAGGGTTAGGCCACCCGTACCCATGATGCGCTGCACATGCAAATCAGCTGTCCACAGATGCACACAAGATGGGGAATGCACCCCAACAGCTACCCGGCCTGGTAGGGGGAATTGTCCATGTGCACCCACACAGCACCTCGGCCTGGTAGGGGGTCCTGAGCGGGTGGACTACCAGCAAAGAATAGCTACACACCGTCACATTGTGCGGGTACTGTGCTCACCCTGAGGGTGTGATGTGGCACCCAGGACCAGGTCCACAACACCAGCCATGGCTGGATGAGCCCATGACAGAGCTCCACAACAGTACTAACCTGTGAGATAGGAAAGTGCTGCAGAAACATGTTGGATATCTCTGTCTGTCTCAGTTAGTGGAAACCCCCCCCCCCATGTACCCCTAGGTGGTCAAAGTACCCCCCTCTGAGGGTGGCAAACAGGGGGCCCCCCCCCACCCAATGGCAGTAGAGTGGACCATCAAACCCCAGTCCTGCTGGAGAACAGACACCCTACAGGGCAGTCCAAGCAGCTCCACACACATCCATAACACAATATCAAACAGACTTTAGGCCTGGATATCCAAAGATGCACCCCAGCACTATCTGATATTCACCTACAGCAAGCCATCAGCCACTGCACCCTGCAAGGCACTCCATCAAGACACATACCAGCTGTGAACAGTCTGCTGGTTAGCCCTGATGGAAATGCATGCACCCAAAACTGGGGTAGCAACACACACAAGCAGAGAGTTCTGTGAGGAGGCCCCAACAGGAAACCCATATATATCACAAGAGAGAAACACAATACAGCACTATGGGGGTGCCTAGCCATGCTGTCATCACTGCACACTCAGGGTGAGAGTGCTCCCCCAGCAGCACATACAGAGGTCACTCTGTCTGTGTAGGTGGTGGCCTGGCACTACAATGTCACAGCCAGTGCCCTATGCCCTGTGCAGATGTATCCTGGCCAGCCCACCATGTCTGACCTATACCCATGGTACCTTGCTGCTCATTATGCACATTGGCAGGCCAATACTGGCAGTAGTGCTGGCAGTGTGGGTTGGGGAAGGTGTTTGCAGCCAACACACACTGTATAGACAGACACACACTCCCACACCTATGTCAGCATTGTGCTACTATTGAGGGGGTGATTAGCCTTGGCCACCACACCGGTCCTGGGCACGGCACAGGCATGGATATGGTACGCAGTACTGCTGGGGGTCACTCCCCAGGGTGGTGAACACCATCAGAGGCCAGGCCTGGAGCACACACCGCAGACACCAAACAGATTGTTCAGATGGGGTCAACTAGCAGTATGTGCGTAACGTAGGGATATCTATCAGCCTGTACTCTTAGCAAACGTTTCAGAGCTGTGTACCTCAGGTGTAGGGTGACATTGCTAAGGTATGCAGGTGCTGGTATTGGGAGATGCACGCAGGGTCCAATGTTCTGCCTCTACAGGAGACATTGGCCAATGGGGCCTGTGGGTGTGGGTGTGTCTGCCCCTGTTGGCTGCTGCTTTACGGCAGCGCTTCCCCACTCCAGTCCAGTTTTGCATCACACTGTTCGGGTCTTCCTGCTGTCCCTCATGAATATGCATGAGCTACATCTACATGCCATGGGGGTGGTGCATAGATATACAGCACAGGCATTTGTATGAGTGGCAGCATGGAACCTGACTGGTGTGTGGCCCACCAGGACTGCATTTGGGGGATTCTGCTGTAGGTTCTGCCCCTGTTCATGGTGTCTGTGCTCAGTGGGGTAAAAGATATACGTATTACCATTGCATATGTCCTCGTCACGAAAGGTGTGTCCTTACTGTCACTGTTTATTTGTGGGGAAAATATGTGGGCAGGATTGCTAGTAGCCCCAGCTGGTCTTTGAACTTGTGACCTTCTGTTCTTGCATGCACTGTCTGTGTGCACTGCACCACTGTGTAGCCACAGATTGGCTGAATTCCCTGGATAGTCCATGACTGTGGATCCGGCAGGGCCTGTCTGTTGCTGTGGACTGTGCCAGCCTGCACATGGCTAGGCCTCTGTCTTCTGTTGCTAGCAGCCACTGCCCCCTGCACCACATGTACTCGTCCGCCAACATGCTGGCATAAGCTTCTCCCATAAAAAGCAGGTGACCTGATTGGAATGTGGCAGTACGGGACTGCATTTGGGGTACTTGGCTGTGGGTAATGCCCATTGTTGTGGTGTGTGTGCGTTGTTGGGTAAAATATGGGTGTTTTCCCCATGCTTATGTCCCCTGCAATACAGGGGTGTCTGCGCTATCTGTGTTTAGTGGTGGGTAAAATATGGGGACTGGGCTGGCAAGTGCCCCAGCTGGGCTTTGAACCTCTGACCCTCTGGTTCTAGAGGTACTGACTCTGTCTGCTGCACCACACTATGGCCACATAGATAGTGCAGGCCCTGGAGGTAGTAAGCCTGGCAGGATGGAGTCACAAACCCTGCTCTACGCAAATTTACTGTGGGCATATGCACCCTGTCTGGTGACAAACATGCACATAAACCCCGGAAATGACCACGGGAAATGGGGGACAAAATATCACCACGCTGGGCAACAGTGATATTAATGGGCAACCATAGCAAACACTCCCAGGAAAGCTCCACAAAAGGAAATGTTTTTTGGAAGAGTCTCCGCTCTGTAAACCCTTCCAAAATTCATTTCTTTTTTCTGGAGCTTTGCTGGGTGTGTTTTCTGTATTTGCCCATCACTATAACTGTTCCCCAGCTGAATTACTATTTTTAATAGTTCTGTTGTGGTCATTTTCTATTTTTATTTGCTATTTTGTGCTGTGCACATGTATCACACTGCTCACGTTTTGCTGGTTTCCCCGGTTTTCCTGTACATTGCTGACGGAAATGGTTTCTCTTCCCTTTAAATGCTTTCTACCGCGAGTGTTTCACTGGCGGTATTTTTTCCTTGTAAATTCGGGCACGCTCCTGTGCGGGGAGTCTCTTCCCTCCCACATTCCACCCATTGACCCCGTCTCTCCGCCCCTCGGGGGCCTTCCTCCGCCCTCATTTCGCCTTTCCACGCCTCTATCGCACATGAGCGCCCCGCAAACGTGCGCGTTTTCGGCGCACGCGTGTGGGACCCGTTAATGTGCCGCGCACGTGTACGGGGCACTTAAGAGCACTTAAATGCATCATTTTAGGGCGCTCAGGTGCGCCCCGCACAAGTGCCCCGTTTAGTAAACATACCCCTAAGCCTCAAGGGCAGGATCTGCATAACAAAAGAACATCATTTTACCCTATCCTAACATTTACAAATTAGCCAAGTTTAAAAGCACCTTAACTAGTTACATAGTCATAGTGCTCCAGGCAAATTGTGGGCCAATCAGGAAACAGGAACGAAGATCACCAATAATACAAGAGTGTTATTTTTGTTTCTATAAATTTTCATTTCAGTATAATTTTGTTAATTAAACAAGCAGGTAGCTGTGGCTGCTGCCTAAAGAAAAAAAACATATCTGAAAGGTTACTACAGATTTCATGCAAATAAAAAAAAATACAAACACATTTCTCTCACAGTTAGAGACTAGTCTCAATCTAGTGACCTTTGAATTAGAAGGCAGGCATCTTGTAGAACAACCATCACATCTCCCTGGAGGCTGGTTCTAGTCAGCCTGCTCTTGTATTGCAGGTGATCTTCCTTCCTGTACCCAAAATTGTCTGGTCTGCAGCTCTATGGAAAATGTTAACTGGATGTTTTGCCTTGTGAATCTGTTGACTCCTGCTGAAAAAGATTTACTCCAAAGATTTTTCTTTTGCCATAAATTCTTGTGCCATAAATGTTCATGTTCTTGTGCCATAAATTCTATTAGAGATATTTACGAAGCCTAATCCAGATCCTGGAGACCAGACAAATTTTGGGCCAGTCAGGAAATGGGAAGGATGATCATCAGCAGAGTTAAGAGCAGCCTGGCTAGAAACAAAGACCCAAAGGATCTCTGCAAGATGCTTGCTTTCCAACCCCAACATTACTGGTTTGTGGCCAGCTTGTGACAAAATGATTTTTCCTTGTCCTTTTTTTCCCATATTTCAAACAAATGCACACCCCTACTTTGCAATACTGTCAGGCAACAGTCCTGGGCCAACCAACATCAGTGGTGCAAGTTGCAGCAAGCTCAGGGCCCACTGACAGCATCGACCCATCTCCTCTCGTACTCAGCCCTGCTTTTTTTTTACTTCTTCTTTTTTATATTTCAGCTGTGATCCTCACAGCTCTTTCTTCCCCATCCTCAGAAAACCCTCAGGCAGACAATGGACCCTCCTCCCACAATAGAGGCCCTTTGCAGACCCTGCAGACAGGTACAAACAATAAATTTGACGACTCCCCTTTATTTTACAATAAAAAGTCATTAAACACTCAATAAGTTAAAACAATCACAACAAAGAATAAAAAATCTCAAGAAAGATGAAAACCTTGTGTTTCAGCCATATCTAAAATAAAATTGGTCTGTTCTTCTTCCCTTAAAAAGATACGATCTCTGCCTCCTCCATTTCAAGATGGGGTACCACTTCTTACGCAAACTCTGATTTCTCTGGGCAAATCTTTTTTAAGATGCAAAATTTGACTAATCAGCAGAGTTTCTTTCAGGCTCCTGACATAATGACTCTGAAAGTTAATGCAGCCGTGGGATAGTATTTGTCATTCAATGTTTATGTGCACTTTTGCACATCAGGAAAAGCAAGAGAGAACTGATAACAAGGCTGGCTGAACATAAGAGCTTTTTAAAAAACAAGATTTTGACTGCACCTTTGGTTGTACATTGTATTGAAAAATGGCATATTTATTAAAGTGCCGCAATTAGCGTGGGACAAACGCTCGGTCAGCGCACATTAGTCCCGCACAACTGGCTACTGCGCTTTAGTAAACCTGTCATTATATGTGTTTACAAGCAGTATTTTCCAAGCCCAAAACAGGAAACTGCCTGTGGTATTTATACTATTCAGTTTTCCCTCTTATTCAAGGCATCCTCCTCTATTGCATCTTTATCTATTGGGCAATCATTTCCTCTAAATGCTTTTCTCTTCCCCTTTGCTTTCGCTAATAATTCTCTCTGTACATTTTTGAATGCTGCTCTCTTTGGGACCCATTTATTAAAGTGCGTTAGGTGTTTGTGCTTCGTTTTAGCGCTAAACTGTCTAAATAAATAAATAAATGCGTGTTAACACGTAGTAAGTGCAAAGCAGGAATGGTTGGAGGCATGACCCATCTGTTCCCTGCAATTACCCCATGGACGCATACCCTAACGTGAGGAAGAACGAAAATGGGTGCACTTAACACCTCCCATACAAATGTCGTTAACTGCATCCATGCTAAATGCAACAGTTCGCATGTGCTATGTTCCCCCGCATTCACCACAATGTGTTCTCCATGCCCACCCTCCATCCTTAACTCATTCGTTCTCCTCTCCAACATATGATTTGTGGTTACTGCAGCAATTAGCACAATCGTTATGCCTGTGCAGTAAGAGTTACCACGGCCCTGTGCTGATAGCCATCATGCACTAAAACGCATCCTTACTGCTTAGTGCACTTTAGTAAAAATGTTCCTTTGTTTTTTACCATTTCTGCTGCCTCCCTAGAGAACCGTATTATTCAACATAAAGCCCTTCAAAGTAAAACACAAACCATTCCTGGTTGGTAGAGGTGGCGAGGGGAGGGGAGATTAAAGAAAGGAACAAATACATCATTCCTAAAAGAAAAAGTGTCAATTAAACTTGGTTTATAACACATAATGGGGAAATTATAAACACAAACACAATTCGGTTTACCAGAGCATAATTAATCTATGAACTTCATCTTCAGAAAATAATTAAGCCAAGACTCTATGCACAGTCATAAATAAATCGGATTTGTTGAATGCATGTGATAGCTGAGTAAAAGCTCATCTGGACAAGCTCACTCCATGAAGTGAAACAAGATTGCCTGCCAGTTTCTTATTTAAAGGAATATTAGCTTGACCGTAACTAAAAAGACACTTACATTTCTACTACGCGAATAGATGATGGCAACATTAGCATTAATGCTAAAATAATTATCCATTGGTAAAGCAAATCTTTTACAGTTAGCCTTGGTGGCATAATAAAAATTACAAATATATATATATATTTTTTTTTATATAATGATCTGCATATGTGTTGTTGTTGTTGTTAAGTGCCATCGAGTCGGAGTCGACTCATCGCGACCCTCTGGATAGCTATCCTAAATTGTGTTCAGTCTTCAGTCAGGCGGCTCATTGTTGACAGATTGGTACCCGTAGCTGCTGTTATTGTATCGATCCATCTCATTGCTGGCCTTCCTCTTTTGCGTTGACCTTCTATCTTGCCAAGCATGATGTCTTTCTCTAATGATCTCTCTCTCCGCATGATGTGTCCAAAGTATGAAAGTCAAAGTCTTGTCATCTGAGCTTCTAAAGAAAGCTTAGGTTTGATCTCCTCTAGTACAGACTGGTTTGTTCTTCGGGCAGTCCATGGTATACACAATATTCGCCGCCAATACCATAATTCAAAGGCATCAATTTTCTTCCTGTCTATCTTTTTCACTGTCCAGCTTTCACATCCATATGATGTTATTGAAAATACCATGGCTTGAACAAGTCGAATCTTTGGGGCTTGTGTACAAAGCCGCGGTAGCGGTTCACGGTCGTTATCGGAGCCGCGGCCCCATTGAAATCAATGGGGTCGTGGCTCCGATAACGATCGCGAACCGCTACCGCAGCTTTGTAAACAAGCCCCCTTGTATGGAGAGAGAATCTCTGCTCTTGAGAATCTTATCTAGGTCTTTCATAGCCATTCTGCCAAGAGCAATGCGTCGTCTGATTTCTTGACTGCTTGTTGCTTCTTTATTGATAGTTGATCCAAGTAGGTTAAAGTTATTCACGATTTCAATTTCTTCTCCTTCGACGATGAACCTGTTGATTATGCCAGTTGTCATGATCTTTGTCTTCTTTACATTAAGGTGCAGGCCCATTTTGAGACTATGTTCTTTGATTGTGAGAAGCAAATGTTTCAGATCATCTTCACTTTCCGCCAGTAATGTGGTATCATCAGCACAGCGAAGGTTGTTGATGAGTCTTCCACCAATCTTCACACCTCTGTTGTCTTCATACAATCCTGCTTCTCTGATGATTTGTTCTGCATATAAATTAAACAGGAAGGGGGAAAGTATGCAGCCTTGTCTTACACCTTTGCTTATTTTAAACCATTCTGTTTCTCCTTGTTCCATTCGAACTGTTGCTTCTTGATCAATGTACAGATTGTGCAAGAGAACGATCAGGTGTTCTGGTATACCCCTGCTTCTTAATGTGGCCCAGAGTTTCTCATGGTTTACACAGTCAAAAGCTTTGCTATAGTCGATAAAGCACAAATAGATATCCTTTTGGTATTCTTTAGTCTTTTCAAGGATCCATCTCACATATGTAGTACGTTTTATTTTTGTTTAATGTACACATGTGCACACAAATTGTTTTAAAAGCATAAACCTGTGATTTAATACACAGAGGACGTAATGTGCCAGTCTACATGCAAAAAAGGTTTATTACAAAATTCACTAGCATGTAAAAGTACATGTCAGGCCATTAGATCATATGTGTATGCAACTTTAGAGAAGGGATGTTCGGGGGAGGGGTTGGAGGGGAAGAGTCTAGGCACAGCAGAGTCATGATTGACACGCATTTTGTCAAAGATATGTGTGTGTCTGTGTGTAATTTCAATGCTAACAATTGCTTCTGTTCTCGAGCAGACGTAAATGTCTGCAGCTTTAATTTAACCTCCATTTCAGCAGGATTTGTGCTAGTATTAAATAGAGACACATAGGAGTCCTTTTACTAAAGTGCATTAAGCGGCTAACGCACATTTTAGAGCCGGTAACTGTTAGTGCGGTGACATGGTAACTGTTACCGTATTGGCATGACATGTATCGCATGCTAATTTCTGCGTTAATTGCCCATCCTGTGACAGGGTGGGGAATATGCAGCTTATTGGCAGAGAGTGGACATGGACTGCACATCGCAGTCAGTGCATGATACCGCATGCTGCAAGTAGCATGGGTGCACTTAAAGTCACCTCAGTAGGTGGCATTACTTTAAGTGCACCCATGGTAACTTTAAATGACCTTAACACCTGGTAAAGGATTTTTTAGTGTGGTGACTGCAGCCCCTAATGGTTACCGTGTGACTTTTGTACTTACCATGGATTAAGTTTAACAGGGGCCGCAGAATGCCTCTCCGATTGGGGGGGGGGGCAATCTCCACCTTGACTCTACCCCAAGCTCTGCCCCTAGCCTCCCCAGCATTCCCCTACTGTTCTGAAAACGGGGATCCCATGTCCTGCGGGCAGAAGAGAAGGAAATGGCTACGACTACAGCAAACTCCTTCTGTCTGCCCATGGGCGATCAGATCCCCACAGGCTGGAAGGGAAGGCCGCTGTGATTGCAGCAAAGACAACACCTGTCTGCCCACGGGGATCTCCCACAGGTAGGCAAGAGTCTTTGCCGTGATTGTGGCGGCCTTCTACCCTGCCTGTGGGGATCCGAACACCTGTGGGCAGACAGGAATCTGTTGCGATCGTGTATGATGGGCAACGTTTTGCTGTGGCCAGGGCCCATGCGGCCCACCCCATTCCGATGCCTATGACGTTTTACTTAAAATACGAGGTATGTGCAAAAATGTACCACACTTTAGTAAAGGGCCCCACAGGCACTATGAGGGGCAAAGACTTGCCAATCCTGTTTAACCATGCTCAGCAGGAAATTCAGTGGTACTAAAGCGTTTAGTGCAGCTCAATATCCCCTGCTACCAGTTTAAATGCCCCGATGCTAACTGGGGATGGAAAACCACAGTCAATTATGCAGCAGTCAGGGCCAGCCCAAGGGTTTCTGCTGCCCTAGGCAAAACCCTGGCCTCGCCACCCCCCCCTCCCCTCCAGCTGCCATGAGCCCATCTCAGGAGGAGGAGGCAGACAATAGCAGCAGCAGTACAGTCAAACCTCGGTTTTCATTTGCCCCGGTTTTCATACGCTTCGGTTTTCAACGTCTTTTTTGACTGAGATTTTGTCTCGGTTCTCATACATCGCTTCGGTTTTCAACGTCTTTTTTGACTGAGATTTTGTCCCGGTTCTCGTACCTCGCCTCGGTTTTCGTAAAGTACAGTACTGTAAATACATACACCCTCGCGCTGCACACCGGTCTGTATACACTGCCAGAACGCCCGCCCGGTCCCGGCAGCACTGCCCCCCGGACTCACCGATCGCCAGCGTGATGAGAAGCGAAAGCCAGCTGAGCACGTAAATGAAACACATCCTCGAGCCTGGTCAGAGTTAGGCAAGGATTGCGCAGAGAGGAAGGCCCCGATCTCGTCCACCGCCTGCCCATTCTCTGGAGCGCCCCCTCAGGCTCAGAGGTAGCAGGGAAGAAAAGCTGTCAACGTAAGCAGGAGATGTTGCATGAATGTGGGAGGCAGTTCTTTCTCTTGCAGGGTACGTCTGAAGCTATATCATTAAGATTTTCTGCCATTCTGAAGCATTGAGCAGATAAAGTAAAGGTATTTTAATGGGCTGAATCCAATGTGATTCCGAAGAGAGCTGGGCACAGCAGCTTGTCAGGGGTGGCTACGGCCAGATGCTAACATACTGTACTGTACAGTACTGTCTTAGCTTGCTTTCAGTGATGTTAAATGTTCATTTATCCATTTCATTAGTCATTTATATTTATTTCTCATTGTTTTCTGTATGTAAAAATATAGTTATTCTCTATAAAATGTATTTTTTGTGAATATTTTTGGGTGTCTGGAACGGATTAATTGGATTTACATTATTTCTTATGGTAAATATTGCTTCAGTTTTCATACGTTTCGGTTTTAGTCAGACTTTTTTGAACGGATTAATCATGAAAACCGAGGTTTGACTGTATTTCCAAATGGGGCTTTCTTGCCTGTGGCAGGCCGTGTCCTCCACTGGAAGGGGATCAGAAGCAGCAGGCCATGTGTGCTGAAAGACATGGCCTGCCACGGGCAATAAAGCAGCGGCAAAAAGCAGCCACATTTGGAAATACTGCTGCTGCTTCCTGCCTCCCCCCAAACAGAAACAGTGGCAGTTGGTGAGGGGGGGTCGGCACAGCCAGTCATTTGTGCCGCTGCTGCCGCCACCCACCCAGGCCAGCCAGGTGTGGCTCATCTAGTGGATGGGCCGGCCCTGGCAGTGGTGATTTCAGCCAAGTAAAGCTGGCCTAACTTTAGCCGGTTTGGCTATCTGGGCAAACCAGACATTCCAACACCATTAGCCAGATACAGCCCAACATTGAATATCTGGGTTAAATTTAAAGCAACAGCTTGGCATATGCCGCCGCCACTGCATATACCCCCCTATGTGTTCTTATGAAATAAGCTAAAAAAGAGCAACTACATGGCCTTCATACCTAGGCAGCCTGTATAAAATTATCCCCATAAAGCTTATTTCTATGCATAAAAAATATTTTGTGTGCATAAATAAACATTTATGTATGCAAAGTTTGAAATGAACAAAAAAATATTTAAAAAATAAATCCACCAAAACTGGAAAAATGATCCAAAATCTAAATGAATTTCTTTTTCTCTACACACTGCTACTATTTAAGCAAAAAATCTTTGTAACACAAAAAATATTTATTTTTCAACATATTGTTTCAACAGCCATGTTCCTAAAGAAACCTGGGGGTATGTTTGCTAAAGGGCGTTAAGGGAGCAGGCGTTAGCAAATGTTAACGGTAGCGATAAGGGGTTTACAGCCGAAAAGGGCTCTGAGTGTATAGGAGGCATTCCGGTGTTAAGGACACTATGGGCCATCTAGCGTACATTAACTGGACATCAGGCATTATGTGTCAAGCTTGAATCTTACTGTCTGTAACCCTAATGCTGGATAAAGGAGCAGCAAGGAAAGTCAATCTGAAAGTGATGGATGGAAGGATAGGGGAGAGCTGATGAACCTGACAGATCCGTGGGCACCCTATGTTGCAGCCAGTAAAGTGGATGAGCATGTAGGAGGCAGCTGTAGCAATGCACAGGGGGGTGCCAATGTAAAATGGCACAATCTCAGTGTGTGGCATAGAATGGGAAAGATGTGTCCCCCAGCAGAACCAGAAGTGGCAGGATGTGTGCAGCAATAGGAGGACAGAGGTAGGAGTGGTGATGTGCGGATCAGGCACAGGAGAGGTGTCCGTGAAGAGTTGAAATGCGGAAAACAGCACCAGTGTAGGCAACCATGGTGTAGCAACTTGCACAAGAAGACATGACTGCATAGAGCTGACAGAGGTGAATGGATGGGTTGATGGAAGGATGGCAGCTGAGGAGAGGGTGGTATGGCTGGCAGCACCAATTGTGCCATAGGTGCCATCCCCAATATATTTGTACTGTGCATGAAAATGTGCACCAGTGCCACTTGGAAGGCCTGATACCAGGCATGTGGGACTCACACTTGTCCCAGCCACACAGCCACCATATAACGCCTCAGACAAATGTGCAGATAACAACTGCACAGGTGCCATCCAAACTTGGCAAATGGGGCACGTACGGACATGAGATGATACCTGCAGGAGCCTATCCAAGGGGTATTATCCGTCCATATGTATTGCAGAGATGTAATGGAGCCAAAACTGTACAGTCACAGTCATGATGACATACATGACTCACGTTACCCAAGTAGGTTACAACTGTATGCATTTAACTGCCTTGGTATACCTCTGTAGCAATGCAGTCACATCAGGGTACATCTTGCCTTCAATTGGTAATGTCTGATGATAAACAGGGACTGCAGTCAGCTGAGCCATTGGTGGGTTAAGTGATCTGCTCAAGATCACAAGGAGGTGATGTCAGTCCATAAAGGTTGTAGCAAACATAAAATGTGACTCTAACACATTACAAAATCTCACATAAGGAGTGGTAGTGGGCCTCAAACTGTGGTATCTTGCCCCCCCCCCCAACCATTGCCATGATCACTCCACACCTCCATGCAAGGATCTGACATCTGCAGGGTGAACATGTCTGACCCTGCAATGGGATGCAGCAGAGCCAATAAAACCATGCACTCAGAAGGCCATGATGGGGAATAGCATGTTTGCTGACCCAAAGTGTGGCCAGAACACATAAAAAAAGTAGAAGGATGAGTCACAGCAGAGCCAGGAATGTTACATGCAGGGAAATGACCTGAGTAGCACACAGGTGCAAAATGAATAAATGGGAATCGAAGCCCTGTCCATGAAGACATTGCATTACACAGTAGACTACACTTCCAAACCTTCTACAAAGCAATTTCTAGAATCAAATAGCCTGTAGGTATAGGTTATCCCCCTCTAGTACCCATGAGGCACTGCACACATGGAACATCAGTCTGCAGCTGATCACCAAATGGAGAATGCACTGATCCATCACATCAGCTTAGTAAGTCGCACTGACAATGTGTGCTACAAGCACATAGCAGCTACAAACAATGCTACTGAGCAGTGTTAGCAGTCACCCTGATGGTGACGATGGATGCCCAGCATTTGGTCCCCAGAACTTTCACTGCTGGTAATGTGGCAGGTCTATATCACTGCCAGTGTGTTATGCTAATCACCTTGTTTCCTGCAAAATTGCAGAATACTGTAGGTACCAGTTGCAGCTGGGCCTTGTGTCCTGCTTTATTGGACAGGGACCCTCCTAGAACAGTGCATTGTCAGTGCCCAGTTTTAGAAAGCTGATGCCATGCACGCCAAATGGAATGGGGGACTTCTAGGCTGGCATAGGGCTGCTGCTGCTATTGTCCATGACAACAGTGAGTAAGCCGGGAACAGCTGCTGTTCCAAACATCTAGGACTAACAATCCATCACAGCAAGTTCAGTTAGACTGCACCTGCTGCCTACCAATGGGTTGTTTCAGCCCCGGTTATCCAAGTTATTTATGCCCTGTTACCTGTAAACTCATACGTGTTAAATGTACTGAGCATTTTGTTCCATGTGAACCACGCTGATGATGAATAGTGCGGTATATAAGAGACTGTAAATAAATAAATAAATAAATGCACATACCAGCTCCATGCACACATACCAGCCATGCACATACCAACTCCATGCACACCTTGGCTTGGACTAAACAGTAAGGATAGACAGCATGTGTCTCAGTGATTGGGCTCCATAGACAGAGATTGCAACAACATCACTGGAACCAGACATTATGGGATATGTTTACTAAACTGCGGTAACATAGCAGCAGCTACGTTAACGCTCGTTAGGTAATGTTAACGCGCGCTATGTAACGTTAACGCACGTTAACGTTCCCTAACGAGCGTTAGCGTTCCCAGCCGTGGTAAACACCGCAGAGGGTAGAGAGAGGGCGGACAGAAGGGGTCAATGGGCGGGGAGTGGGTGGGGAGAGGCTCCATGCACACTAACGCACTGAACTGAAGGGCTGAATCCTCCATTTAAGTGTCAGGAATGTACAGCATAGGTAGGGAGCCCAAGAAACGTGATAGTAGTGCTCCATTTACAGCACCAGCATAGTACCCAACTATGAAAGGCCACTATGGCGATGGTGCAAATGGGGCATAGGGGGCTGCAGGCAGAACATGTAACGGGGGCAGCTGGGACACAGGGTGGACTAGGTTGGTGCCTAGGAACACAGAAACTTGAAATCAGCAAGACAGCAGCTGACAAAGGCCAAACACAATCCACCTACATCTACCTGGTCCAACCGAGCTAACAGTTGCCAGGGCACTGATCTGACATCCCCCCAGCCAACCCTCACCCAAGCGGAAGGGACATACTATTGGTAGGCGGTGATGGGGGGGTGTGAGGATGCTCATGTATGCCCCCTGCCCCAGACCCGCTCCCTAGGCGACCACCTACCCACACAGTGAATGGCCTGGGACTGCGCACTACCAGCACCGACAGCATATGGTCATGTCAACATGGCAGGGGGTGTGTGTCCGTGCCTGAGGGAGCAGTGGCACCTGCCTGCAGTGGACCTAGGCCATGCCCTGTACCAGTACGTGGTGTGCAGTGCAACATAAAAGGTCTGGTTGAGGAAAAGTACAGGTAGCTCCAGGGATTACCATGCATGTGTGGTACAGTACACCCAGCATGTCCAGAAGCAGAGGGTCACAGGTTCAAGTCCCAGCTGTGGTTCCTGCAGAGCATGTCCCTATATTTTACCCTACAATGCAGATACAACAGCAACATGTGCAAAGCCCAAAGCAGCGGCAAACAGGGGTACAAACACCCACTCACACAGGCTCCACAATCCAAAGATGCATGGAGAGTCAGGCTGTTGGCCCCAGCATTGAGCTGCAGTTATCACCAGAGCACTACTACTACCTCCTGCACAGTTTAGCAATGTCGGCACTCTGATCAGGATCAGTATGGTGGGCAGGGTTGCCAACCACCCCTATCTTTACACAATGCTGCAATAGGAGTGTGTGTGTGTCTATCCATTGTTCTGTGGCTGTCCACCCCTCACTGGGCCCAAAATGTCCCACTGTTACCAGCATTAGCCTGAATATGTGCAAAATGAGGAGCAAGGTATTGTGGGTATGGCCCGGACAGGGCGGATTGGCCAGGATGCATCTTCACAGGGTGTGGGGCAATGGCTGGGACACTGTAGTGCCCAACCACCGCCTGCATGGACAGGGTGGCCACAGCATGGCATGCTGGGAGGGCACTCACTCAAACTGAGTAGTGACCATGGCATGTCTAGGTTCCCACACAGTGCTCTCCGCTATCTGTCTCCAGAGATACTTTTGTGTTCCCAGTGCTGGGGCCCCAATCACTGAGATGCCTGCTTGGTGCACATAGTTCTATTCCATAGATCCACCACTCTTTCCATAAAGAAATATTTCTGTATATCACTCCTGAATCTATCCCCTTTCACCCTCATACCTTGTCCCCTCTTAGCAGAACTTGTTTTCAATCGAAAGAGGCTCTCTTCCTGTGCATTTATTCTACTGAGGTATTTAAACATCTCAATCATATCACCTCTATTCTGCCTTTTCTCTAAGATGTACATATTAAGATTCTTAAGTCTGTTCTCATATGCTTTAAAATGAAGACCATTAACTATTTTAGTAGCCACCCTCTGTACCGAATCCAGCCTGTTTATATCCTTTTGAAGATGCGGTCTCCAGAATTGCACACAATACTCTAAATGAGGTCGCACCAAAGACAGAGGCACTATCATCTCCTTTCTTCTGCTGGCCATTCCTCTCCCTATGCACCCAAGCATCTTTCTAGCTTTTGCCGTTGCCTTTTTGTACCTGTTTAGCTACTTTAAGATCATCTGACACAATCACGCCTAGGTCCCGCTCTTCTTTAGTGAACAAAAGTACTTCACCTCCTATACTATATTGCTCCCTTGTATTGCTGCAGCCCAAATGCATGACCTTACATTTTTTAACATTAAATCTCAGCTGCCAAATTCTAGACCATTCTTCAAGCTTAGCTAGATCCCTCCTCATGTTATCTATACCTTCCTGGGTGTCTACTGTATTGCAGATTTTGGTATCATCTGCAAAGAGGCAAACCTTACCCGACAGCCATTCTGCTATATCACTGACAAAGATGTTAAAAAGAATTGGACCAAGGACATATCCCTGGGGCACACCACTGGTAACCTCTTTCTCCTCAGAGTGAGCTCCATTTACCTGCACTCTTTGTCGCCTCCCACTCAACCAATTTCTAACCCAAGCAGTAACTTTAGGGTCCATCCCTAGGGTGCTCAGTTTGTTTATAAGTCGCCTGTGAGGAACAGTGTCAAAGACTACTGAAATCTAAATACACCACATCTAGAGCTCTCCCTCGGTCCAACTCCTTGGTCGCCCAGTCAAAGAAATCAATCAGATTTGTCTGACAAGACTTGCCTCTGGTGAATCCATGCTGCCTTGGATCCTGTAATCCACTGGACTCCAGAAACCTCACTATTTTCTCTTTCAGCAGCACTTCCAATAATTTACTCACCACCAAAGTTAAACTAACCATTCTTACGTCCGCTTTTGTGTAAAGGGACCACTTGTGCCTCTCTCCAGTCCTTTAGCACCACTCCTGACTCCAACGAGGCATTGAAAAGGTCAGTTGTAAAATCAGGATTTCACAGTGCCTCCCTGCTACTGTTTTTTGTGTTGCAGATGAATCCTGTAGTCTCACAAAAATGTTGAGACCTTATCACATCACCAGGCAGCAGCAGTAGATCAACTACATATAGTTGTAGAAGGTCATCCAAATATTCCCCCATTCCCTAATCCTAATCTGACTCCATCTGAAGTGTGAGGTAGTGGAGTTTGTCTGCCTTTCCTTCAGTGGCTGGGGGTGTCTCTTTCTGAGTTTTGAAGGGAAATATAAGAGGCCCTGTTGTCAGGGGCCAAGTATCTCTCCTCTATGGGAGTTCATGTGAGAGAAGAGGTGAGGCAAAGGATATCCAGATTTCACAATATTCACAATGAATATGCATGAGAGACATTTGCATACAATGAAGGCAATGCATGCAGACTCCGCTCTCAAGCATATTCATTGTTGGTCTCTTTAAAACCCAACTAGCTTGGGAGCCCCTAGGACAGGTTTGGGAGCCTCTGCATTAGGGATATCCTGAAAACCTGACCCACCGGTGGACCTCGAAGATTGGGAGCGAGTACCAAGGGACTTGATCACAGGAGATCTGTGCTGAAAGGCCAACTGAGAGGAGTGTGAGAGCATCCAAGGGACCAAGGTCTTAAGAAAAGGATACTAGCAGAGCAAATCTGGAGCTTTTGATATGCTCAGAAAGGTGAGTGGGACCCAGGGAGTGTACGTATTCCAGCTTTTTCGTTGAGAGATCCAGTTCAATGACATGAGCGGCCAGTCTCCCTGGTGCATCCTGATCACCCTAACAGGGAATACTGTGCTCTTCTCACTGTGTGGAAGAGAGGGTGTTCCCTGTTTCATATCTTGCCCTAGTAGATATATGTGATAGGGCTTTGGGGGATTTTTCCTTTAATGCCCAGAGCACTTTGACATGGACAATCCTCTTCCATTAACTGAGGTGAAGAGAAGTGTTCTTTGAGTGTCTCTTACAGAGTCCATGGAAAGGAGCCTGGGAGCTCAGATCAGGGCTCTAAGGAACTGAGTCAGAGAAATAAGGAGGAAAAGAGGTGTTTACCTAGAGGGAGACCTAGTCACATCTGAGGACTGGGAGCAAGGATTTTCTCTATTGGACTATGATTTACATTACCCTTTTCATTTTCCCCTGGTTGTTTGCTTACAATTCTACCCCTTATATATTTATTATTTGTGCTCACCAATAAAAATATTTTACTTAATGATATTCCAGTGGCGTGGGCTAGTATTTCAAAGTTTTGAGTAATATTCAAAGCCCTTATCCAGATAGCCTAAGAGGGGCTGTCGGGATAAAGGCACTGTGGGACCTATTCAACAGCACGATCCGGATAGTGCTTCTGAATGTCTCCACAGGCCACTCTGGCACTATCTAGTTAGTGGGTGTGCATGGGGGGGGGGGGCATGGGTGTAACTAGAGTGGTACAGCCACTTTCCAGATAACTACTACTAATACTACTGCTATTAATCATTTACAATATATACAAGGCATACGCAGCACTATACAGACATAGAAAAAGATGGTCCCTGCTTGTCAAAGCTTACAATCTAATTAAGACAGACAAGACAAACAAGACAAAAGATAAGAATAAGAGTGAGATAGGAAATGGTAAGGAGACACAAGGAAAGCAAGGGATCAGGAACCAAAGAGGTAAGCTTTTATCATGGATTTGAAAAGGGGGAGAGAGGATACTTGACGTATAGATTCGAGACGTTTGTTCCAGGCATAAGTAGTTGCAAGGTGAAAGGATCAAAGTGTAGCGTTAGCAGTGGAAGAAAAGGGCATAGAGAGGAGTAGGCCAGTGGAAGAGTGGAGTTCACGAGGAGGATATAGGGAGAGAGGAGAGGTACAGAGGAGCAGCAGAATGAATGCATTTATAGGTCAGAAGGAGAAGTTTGACTTGGATATGGAAATGGAAGAGAAGCCAATGAGGTGATTGGAGAAGAGGCGTTACATGAATATACTGAGAATGGCGAAAGGTAAGTCGTGCAGCAGAGTTCTGAACAGATTGAAGAGGAGAGAGATGATTTAGAGGGAGACCAGCAAGGACGAGGTTGCAATAGCCTAGACGGGAGGTGATTAGAGAGTGGACAAGTGTTTTAGTAGTTTGTTCAGAAAGGAAGGGGAGAATTTTGTTAATGTTATAGAGAAAGAAATGGCAGGTTTTAGCTAATTGATGGATATGTGAGGAGAAGGACAGGGAGGAGTCAAAGATGACCCGGAGGTTACGGGCTGAGGAAACAGGAAGTAAAGCGAGGTTACTTACCTATAATGGGAGTTCTCTAAGGACAGCAGGATAAGTCAGCCACACCTGGTGATGTCACCCAACAACACCGTGCATGGAAGCTACTCTCCTTAGCTCAGAAAGACAAAGCCTTTCTGAGCATGAGTTGGTAGGCCCAACCCACCAGCCTGCCCCTAGCCGAAATATTGCTGCTAGGCAGTGGGCGTGCAGCTGTGGAGCCGACCCCTTCCAGGGAAAGTTGGTGGGTATGTGTGGCTGACTTATCTCGCTGTCCTTCGAGAACTCCCATTACAGGTAAGTAACCTCGCTTTCTCCAAGGACAAGCAGGATGAATCAGCCACACCTGGTGCCTCCCCAGCTACATGCGTGTGCTGCAGTGGAAGGGGGAGGGCCACCTGATGCTTGGATGGAAGGAAGGGAGCCTTGGTTTTGTTAAAAAGCTTTATTGTGCATGGAACTAACAGCAATAGTGCAATATGGTATAGTGCAATGACCACCGTGTTGGTGGTGTTACAGTGTGACAGTAGCACATAGTTACCAAACCCATTGTGCAACGCAGTAACATTATGCAAGTAACAGTAACATTGTGCAAGAACTTGAACCTTGTGCAAAACAGACAATGTGTACAAGACAATAACGTGCAAATTGACACCATTATGCAAAATCACAAAGCGCATAGAAACCGTGCAAACAACCCATAGTGCACAGAGACATGTGCGGTCAACACCAGCACCCTTAGCTCAAGTCAACGACAGCAATAGAAAGTTAAGCAGAGTTATTGAACAGGCTCTGCGGCCGCTGTCCGGTTATGTGTGAGAGGTGCACCACTGTGCTACAAGCCGAGTCCAGGACCGCTCGCAGTGTCTGACCATGCCTCAAGGTCGAGGCAGTAATGTCGTTGGAATGTGCGGATGGAGGACCAGATGGATGCTGCGGCCATTGCCCACAGCTGGTGTGCATTCGCTTGTGGTGCATTGTGGGCTCCTGCCCAGTGTAGGCAGAAGGCAATACAGCTGGAGATCCATAGAGACAGAGTCTACTTGGTGACTCGGCTTCCTGGTCTGTTGGGATCATAAGAAACAAAAAGCTGGGTCTCCCATCGGTTGCGTTCCATCCTGTTCAGGTAGATGCGGAGGGCTCTGATGCAGTGCAGGGTATGGAGCCTCCTTTCCTCCACGGAGGCATGAGGCACTGGGTGGAAGGATGGCAAGTCGATTGTCTGATTGAGATGAAAAATGGATGACACCTTTGGGACGAACTTGGGGTGTGTTTGGAGGGTGGCTCGGTCCTTGTAGAGTTGTGCATGTGCCACTAGCGCCTGCAGTTTGCTGATCCTCCTGGCGGAGGTGATGGCCACCAGGAAGAGCATTTTCCAGGCAGTGTATTTTATGGCTACTGAGTGCAGTGGCTCAAAGTGCTCACCAGTCAGCTCGTCGAGGACGATGTTGAGGTCCCAGGGGGGCACCGGGGGCCGGGTTGAGGGTAGCAGGTTTCTCAGGCCCCTCATGAAGGGCATTACCAGTGGGTGTGTGGCAATGGAGCTGCACCCATTGTGGTTGTGGAAAGCGGCTATCGCCGACAGGTGCACCCGTATGGACTGCATCTTCAACCCACTATCAAAGAGTGAGATGAGGTATTGCAGCACCTGAGCCACCAGGCAGGCGAAAGGGTCCTGCTGCCAGACCACGCACCAGATGCCAAAACATTTCCATTTCAAGCGGTAGGACTTGCTGGTGGATGGGCACCTTTTTGGGCAGATTGAGGGATGCCAGGATTAACCTCTCAGCCGCTACATCATCAGCGTGAGAGCTGGAAGGCTGGGGTTCAGGGTCGTCCTGCGTAATGAGATCTGGGTGCAGGTGAAGGCATACGGGGGGGGGGGGGGCTCCAGGGTTAGGCGATGGAGGAGCGAAAACCACATCTGCCTGGGCTAGTGCGGGGTGATGAGAATGGCATCTGCTCTGTCCTAGATGGTCCGCTGCAGTGCCTTTGAGATGAGCGGTGTGGGGGGGAAAGGCATATACGAGTGACCACTCCCCTCATGATACGTTGAATGCATATGTTACCAGACTGCGGGTCAAAGGGCACCTCGAACAGAAGTGGGAACACTTTGTGTTCTCTTCTGTTGCGAATAGGTCGATCTGGGGGTGACCCCACCAGTGAAAGAGGGAGGTTGCCTCCATTGTGTTGACTGTCCACTTGTGAAGATCTAGCTGGCGACTGAGCTGGTCGGCTATCTGGTTCCGTGCCCCCGGAAGATAGGAGGCCTGTAGTAGACACTGTTTGGAGAAAGCGAAGGCCCAGATCTTGACCTGCATAGGGAATGTGAGTCTGTTTCCCCTTGTTTGTTGATGTAGAACATGGCAACCTAGTTGTCTGTCTGGATGAGCACCATCCTGGAGGTGATACGGTCATGGAAGGCTCTGAGTGCATAGCGTATTCATGGAGCTCCAGTAAGTTGATGTGACAAGTGCGTGCTTGTGCTGTCCAAGCCCCTTGGGTGTGGAATAGTTTGCAATGAGCCCACCGGTGAGGCATCTATCATGATGACTAGGTGGTGTGGGGGTGTTTGCAGGGGCCTGCCCTGGAGCAGGTTCCTGTGGTGGGCCCACCACCAGAGGGACACCTTGACTCCCTTGTCCAATGGGATCAACGTGGATAGCAGTTGTGAATGTTGATTCCAGTGTCTGCAGAGCTGCCATTGGAGATGGTGCATGTGCAGTTTCACCAGAGGGAGCATCTGTGTGGTTGCAGCCATGTGGCCCAGAAGGCACAGCAGGGTTCGTGCAGGAGTCTGTTGGGTTGAGCAGATGGCCTTGGTTAGTGTCATGATGGAGTGAACCAGGGTTTCCAGGAGGAAGGCCATTGCCATTGTCATGTCTATGTCCGCCCTGATGAATTTGAGCCACTGGGCAGGGTGGAGTTGCAACTTCTGTCGGTTCACCAGGAAGCCCAGTGAAGACAGGAGTTCAATGGTCTGGGTCACTACTTCCTTAGTGCATTGATGGGACAGAGCAGAGATTAGTCAGTCATCAAGGTAGGGAAATACTGTAATCCCCTGCTTGTAGAGGTGTGCTGCTGACACTGCAATGAACTTGGTGAACACCCGCAGGACTGGGGATAAGTCAGAGGGCAAGACCCTGTACTGATAATGGTTCCCCAGGACTTGGAAGTGCAGGTACTTACGGTGTTCTGGGTGGATGGACACATGTGTATATGCATCCTGCAGATCCAAAGAAGCTAACCATTCTCCAGTCTGTAGCAGAGGCAGGATAGATCCTAGGGAGTACATTCTGAATTTATTCCTGTGGATGAATTTGTTGAGCTTCCTGAGGTCAAGGATGGGTCGGACACTTCCTGACTTCTTGGGGATCAGGAAGTACCTGGAGTAGAAGCTGTTGCAGGTTTCGTGTGGTGATACCGGCTCTATTGCCCAGGACACCAGCAGTGTCAGGATCTTCTTGGTGATGGATCTCCTTAGGTGAGGTGGGGTGGCACTGGAGGGTCAGGATCATTGCCAAGAGGTAGAGGACAAATGGATTCGGTAACCTTGCGTTATGATTTTCAGAACCCACTTGTCCTTTGTGATGGCACTCCAGGAGGTGGAGAAGGCTGCCAGTCTGCCATCCACTAGTAGATTGGCCCAGGTGTGTTTGTCAGAAAGATGGGTTAGGCCTTCCCCTGGGAGAGGTGGTCACTTTCTGTTGCTTGTGCTCTCTTCGGCACAGCTTGGAATGATATGTGGGTTGGTATGATTGATATTTGTATCTTAGAGCCTGCCACTTGCGGTAAGAGAGTTGAATATCTTAGCTGATGAGTTGGATTTTGGGTGGTAGTCCCTTTTCTGGTTGGCACTGGTATGTTTGATCCCCTCCTCCGCCAGGGTCTGGAGGGTGTTGCAGTGGTCTTTGTGGACTGTGTCTTTGACCTTCTTGCCAAAGAGCAAATCCCCTGCGCAAGGGGCATCCGCTATGCAGTGGTGGGTGTCCTCACAAAATCCTGATGCATGCAGCCACACCAGGGGATGAGCTGAAATGGAAGTTCTTGTGGTTCTGGTGGCTGAGTCGAAGGCATTGAAGGCCACCCTGACCTGGTGCTTTGTGCTCTCTCCCAGGTCACCCAGGACTGTGGTGGTGCTTGCAGGTGTCAAAGTTCCCAAGAGGCTGTCTTTGATAGCCTGAATGAGCACATCTTGGTATAGGGCAGCGATGGCGAACCTATGGCACGCGTGCCAGCTGTGGCACGCGAAAGCCTTGCAGCTGGCACGCGGGAAGGTCCGCAAAAAAGAAAAAGCTGGCTCTGACTGCTGCCGCGGCAAGGGCAGAATGCAATGTCCCGCGGGGCCCCCTCCGCTCGCTAAGCCCCTCTGCAAGGGCTTTCAGATTCGCGAGGGAGAGCGTCTCCCTCGCGTCTCTGTTAAGCCCGCAGGGGCTAATGGGAAATTTCCCATCAGCCCCTTCGAGGGACTGATGGGAAATTTCCCATTAGCCCCTGCGGGCTTAACAGAGATGCGAGGGAGACGCTCTCCCTCGCGAATCTGAAAGCCCTTGCAGAGGGGGCCCCGCGGGACACTGCATTCTGCCGCGGCAGCGGCCAGAGCCAGCTTTTTTTTTTTTTTTAATTTGCCAGGGGGGGGGGGGGGGTTTAGGACTTCTAATGGGGTAGGGGGGGGGGTGAGGACTGCTAATGGGCTAGGAGGGGGGGTTAGGACTGCTAATGGGCTGGGGGGGTTAGGACTGCTAATGGGCTGGGGGGGGGTTAGGACTGCTAATGGGCGGGCGGGGGGTAGGACTGCTAATGGGCTGGGGGGGGTAGGACTGCTAATGGGCTGTGGGCTGATGGGGGCTGTCTGGAAATGGGGTGATGGGGGTTAGGACTGGTAATGGGCTATGGGGGGGTTAGGACTGCTAATGGGCGGGCGGGCGGTAGGACTGCTAATGGGCTGGGGGGGTTAGGACTGCTCATGGGCTGGGGGGGGTAGGACTGCTAATGGGCTGTGGGCTGATGGGGGCTGTCTGGAAATGGGGTGATGGGGGGTTAGGACTGGTAATGGGCTATGGGGGGGGTTAGGACTGCTAATGGGCGGGCGGGTGGGGGGGGGGTAGGACTGCTAAGGGGCTGGGGGGGTATGACTGCTAATGGGCTGTGGGCTGATGGGGGCTGTCTGGAAATGGGGTGATGTGGGGTTAGGACTGGTAATGGGCTATGGGGGGGTTAGGACTGCTAATGGGCTATGGGGGTGTTAGGACTGCTAATGGGCTGGGGGGGGTTAGGACTGGTAATGGGCTGTGGGCTGATGGGGGCTGTCTGGAAATGGGGTGATGAGGGGTTAGGACTGGTAATGGGCTATGGGGGGTTAGGACTGTTAATGGGCTTTGGGCTGATGGGGGCTGTCTGGAAATGGGGTGATGGGGGTTTAGGACTGATAATGGGTTATAGGGGGGCTTAAACTGAAAATGGGGTGATGGGGGTTTAGGACTTGAAGTGGGGGGATGGGGGGGCTGGGACTGGAAGTGGGGTGGGGGGTTGCTAGGACTGGAACTGGGCTGCTGGGGGGCTAGGACTGGAAATGGGCTGATGCAGGGACTAGAAGGGAATGGATGCTGGGTGAGGCTGGAACTAGAAGGGAGCTGATGTTGGGGAGGATTAGAATGGGATGGGGCTGGGAGAGTAAAATGGAGAGGGGAAAAATATTTTGTGTGGGAGGGATAAAAAATCTACAATTGGCCGGGTATTGGGAGAGTAAGTGGGGATTGAGGATGGAGGGGTAAAATTTGAGTGGATGAAATAGGAATGAGGAAAGAGCAAAAGGAGAAAGATTAGTATGTTAAAGCGGATGTAGAGAGAGAGAATGGAAAAAAAAAACTAGAAGAGAGAAGAAAGGACAAATGGACAGCAGATGATGGAGAGTTAGCAGAAAACATGAAGAAACCAGAAGAAAGTGGCTGGAGCAATTGCAACTGTGTAACTGAGCTGAGGTATTCTGTTTATGTAATTCCTTTTTGACATTGCCACTTGTTCTCTTTCCCCAGTAGGTCATGTATTGTTATTCTCTGAAATGTATTGGTTTAATATTTGCAGTGTTGCCTTTTGATAGTATGGTATGGTGCTTTGTGAGTCCTGGTAGTGCTGTTAGGATACGGCGGGTTTTGCTATTGGTTCTAAATGGGCAGTGTTTGTAGTAGTTCCTAATGTGCCTGGCGGTTGGCACTGGATTATAGTAATGTAGAAATCTTTTAGTCTGTCTTTATCCATACACTCATTAAGAGACATGTTTACTAAAAGTTAGTGTATGTTAGCATTATGCAAATATTTATGCAAATTGACGTGCTGGCACTTTGAGGAAATTCTTTGGTTTTGTGCGGCAGTTTGGGCACTCGGGCTCAAAAAGGTTAGCCATCACTGGTATAGGGCATGCTGTAGTTGGTGGGAGGCAATCCTAGCACTCAGCATGGCTTGCTGGAATGTCCTCTTGCCTACGTCGTCCAGCAACTTGAGATTGTGGCCCAGCGGGTAGGTGTTCCTGGAGGACTTGTGTCTTTTTAAGGCAGACTCAACCACAATGGAGTGGTGCACCAGTTGAGTCTTTTCGAACTCTGGGTTGGCTGGACCTGGTACTTGTCCCGTTTGCATGAACAGGCTGGGTTGGATGCTGGGGTCTGCCAGAGTCTAGCCAGGTCATCCCGCAGTAGTTGGTGGATGGGCAGGGAGGTGAGGATCTTGGGTGCCTCGAAGAATTTTAGGGCTACTTAGGGGTATGTTTACTAAAACCCCGGTAAAGTGCGGGCCGCGGTAGTGTGCGGGTGCCATATAAGGAGTGGGCGTTCCGTCCTGAAAAAGAAAAGCCAGAATTTACATATGCGCTAAGGTGAGATAGCTGTGCGGGAGGCATAAGTGGCGCGCTGAAGTGCAAGAAAAAGAGCAGAGCCACAGCACAATGGTTAAGACACTGACCAATGGTGCACGGATCAGGGGTTCAATCCTCCACAGTGCCCAATGAAGACAGCTGGCTGAGGCATTAATTTATGAGGCACAGAAATACTGGGCGGCATAAGGCCGCGCGCTGATGTTTATGGAGGCATTATAATACTGGGTGATATAAGCAGCACGCTGATGTGCAGGAAGAAAAGCAGAGCCACAGCACAATGGTTAAGACACTGACCAATGGTGCAGGGATCAGAGGTTCAATCCCCCACAGTGCTCTATGAAGACAGCTGCCTGAGGCATTATTTTAGGAGGCATTTAAATGATGGGCTGCATAAGGCGGTGCGCTGATGGGCATAAGGCGCGCTAATGTTTTAGGAGGGTGTTTAATATGGGGCAGCATAAGTGGCGTGCTGATGTGCAGTCACAGGAACAGAACCACAGCACAATGGTTAAGACACTGACCAATGGTGCAGGGCTTAGGGGTTAAAGTGCCCAATGAACAAGGCTGGCAGAGGCATAACATATTATGGGGAAGATTGCTTTAGGAGGCATTTTATGCATATTTTAATTATCACTACTAGCAAACGCACTCTCAAAGCGTGTTAACATAAGGCGCCCTATAAGGCACATTTTAAAGTGCACTGTCATCCAAGGCACCCTAGAATGTTGCTTATAGGGCGCTTTAGAGGGTGCCGTATGAGGTACCGCAAGGTCAGTGTACTGTTTTTTATGGCAGCACTGTGCAGTTTAAGGAATGAAAAGCATAAGTAGGTGCGCTGACAGGCAAGGAGGAGCAGCAGTGGAGCACAATGGCACTGACTGCTGATACAGGTGTCATTTATTTATTTAACATCTTTTATATACCGCAATCTTCGTCATCAGCGCGGTTTACATTTTAACAAGTTGTACTTAAGCATAAACATATGTTAAGTTTACTGATAACAGGGAATGAACTTGGATAACTGGGGATTAAATAGACAACAAGAATTCAAACTATTTACAGCAAGAAATCACATGTTTATAATTCAAAGGCTTGGGGCTCTAAGGGGATTTGAAATGGGGTGAGAAATGAATATGGGGTGTACTTGACTAACCATGATCGTTGGTTCGTGTCGGGAGGGAATGACTTAGGAAGTTCATACTCTGAGGGAAGTGTTGTAGGAAGAGGTGTGTTTTTAGATCTTTTCTAAATTGTGAGAGGTCCTTTTGTGATCTGATGTTGGGTGGTAGCATGTTCCAACATCTAGGGGCAAAGGATGAGAATGCTCTTGTGATAGTTGTCTGGTTGAGTTTTGATTGGTATTTTGGGATCACTAGAGTGTTTTCTGTTGTGGAGCGTCGGGATCTGGAACTTTGTGAGTAATGAAGGAGGTCAGATAATGATGATGATGAGATTTGGTGAATTGCCTTGAATGTGATGAGAAGGGCTTTGAATAAAATCCTATATGATATCGGGAGCCAGTGAAGTTCGAATACGATAGGAGTGATATGATGACTCCTTGGTGCTCTGTGTAGAACTCTGGCAGCCGTATTCATGGCCAATTGTAGAGGATTAAGCGTACTCTTGGGTAGGCCCTGTAACACAATATTAGCGTAGTCGAAGTGTGGGGTGACCAACGCTTGGAAGGTTGTTCGGAAGTCTTGTGGTTCAAGCATTGGTCTGAGGTGTCGTAGAATTCTGATTTTGTGATAGATGGCTTTAACTGTATTTTTTATATGATCTTTGAACTCAAGTCGCTGGTCGAGTATAACGCCTAGGTAACGTATAGTTGATTTGAGTGGTAACTCGGCATCTCTTGTTCTTAGAGTTGGTGGGGGTGAGAAGTTTTTGTTCCTTGTTACAATCAAAACTTCCGTTTTTTTAAAGTTAATTCGGAGGTTTTGTGAGAGCAGCCAGTCAGAGATTGCATTGAAGCAGGTAGTTAGTGTGGTATAGTCGGGTTTCAGTACGTTGACTGGTGTGAATAGTAGCACATCATCTGCATAGATGAGGCAAGATGTTCCAAATGACCGGGCGATGTTGCAGATGGGCTGCATATAGATATTAAATAGCAGGGCCGAGAGGGAGGAACCCTGTGGTACACCTTGCTTCTGTTGGAAAGGCATAGATGTATTGTCACCTGACCGGACCTGCTGCCAGCGGTCTTCCAGGTAAGATTTGCACCACTTCCAGGCCATTCCTTGAATCCCTTTTTCATGTAGTCGGTTAAGCAGCTTAATATGGTCAACAGAGTCGAAGGCTGCTGCAATGTCTAGGAAGATCAATGCAACTCCATTTTTGATGTTGTCTGTTGTAGTAATAAGCGTGTTCATTAGAGAAGTTAAAAGGATTTCAACTCCGTGGGATTCTCTGAAGCCATGCTGATTTGGGTCGAGTGGAGCTTCGGAGTCAATGTGTTGTTGGATTTGCCTTAGAGTGACTTTTTCTAGTATCTTGGCTAGAAAAGGGATACTTGAGATTGGGCGGTAGGAGTCTTCTTTTTTTGGGTCGAGTTTATTGTTTTTGAGTAGTGGACGAATGGAGGTCTGTTTGAGGGCTGTTGGGAATATCCCTGTGCTAAGTGATTGGTCAACTAGAGCTGCTATGTAAGGGCTGAGTTCTGTTCTTAGTGATTTGATCCAGTGGGCTGGACATGGATCGTTGGGGGCAGTGGTGGCATTGTCATGAGTTTGCTCCCCAGTGTGCCTAATACGTAAGGCTGGCTGTGGCATCAGCTTTGCATTGTACATATTTTGTCCTGCAGCACTTTATTTTTATGTTATTAATTGCTGCCAGCTAACACGCCCTCACGTGCCGTAATTGAAGGTGCCGTATAAGGCACCCTACAAGGCACTCCATAGGGCACATTATAAATTGCACTGTCCGCCACAGCACCCTAAAATGTCCCCTATAGGGCACCCTATAGGTTGCGTCACAGGATAATGTATAGTACAACTTATATGGACGGGAACCATAAGGTGCCCTATAGGGCGCCCTATAAAGCACTCTCAGAGGCACCTTATGGGTACAGTACGCTGAGGGTGTTTTTGCTGGCATCAAAATATGTACATTAAAAAAAGCTAATGCATTGGACAACCCTATCAAATAACCCCACTGTGGGTTAGAACCCATGATCTCTGGTTTCAGAGACAGTGAAGTAACCATTGGGCTACAGCTCTATAGCTGCTAGCAAGCCCCTGGCTGGCTGCAGAGAGCATGCATGTCACCACACAGACAGTCTGGTGTGGTCACCAGGATAGGGTTAGCTCACCCATACCCATGATGCACTGCACATGCAAATCAGCTGTCCACAGATTAACACAAGATGGGCAATGCACCCCCACACCACCTCGGCCTGGTAGGGGGTACTGACCGTGTGTTTTACTGGCACAGAGTAGCTACACACCGTCACATTGTGCGGGTACTGTGCTCACCCTGAGGGTGCAGTGAGGCGCCCAGCACCAGGTCCACAACACCTTCCATGGCTGAAAGAGGCCATGTTGGAGGTCCAAAGCAGTGTTAATGTGTGAGATAGTTAGTTTCTGCACAAACACCTTGAATATCTGTCTGTTTCAGTCAGGTGTAGCCCCCCATGGACCACCACCACACCCCCCCCCTCCCCCAGGGCAGCAAACAGGGTCTCCCATTAATAGATCCACATTCTACCTCCCTGCAAAGGTGGCAGTAGAGGGGTCCATCAACCACAGTCCTGCTGAGGAACAGACACCCCACAGGGCAGTCAATGCAGCTCTATACACATCCATAACACAATAACAGACAGACATTAGGCCTGGATATGGTGAGCTGCACCCCACCACTATCTGATATTCTCCCACAGCAAGTCATCATCCACTGCACCCTGCTCCATCAAGACACATACCAGCTGCAAACAGTGTGCTAGTTAGTCCACAGTGCATGTTCACAGTGGAGATGCATGCACCCAGAACCAGGATGTCAGCATACACAGCAAGCAGATAAATCAGTGACTAAGCCCCAAAAGGAAACCCATATCTATCACATGAGAGAAATACTATATAGCACTATGGGGGTGCCTAGCCATGCTGTGGTCACTGCACAGTCAGGGTGAGAGTGATCTCTCAGCAGGACATACTGAGGTCACCCTGTCCGTGTAGCTGGTGGCCAGGCACTAAAATGTCCCAGTCAGTGCCCTATGCCCTGTGCAGATGCACCCTGGCCAGGCCACCCTGTCCGGCCTATACCCATGGTACCTTGCTCCTCATTATGCACATTGGCAGCCTAATACTGGCAACATTGCTGGCAGTGTGGGCTGTGGAAGGTGTTTGCAGCCACCACACACTGGATAGACAGACAGCCACCCCCACACCTATGCCAGCATTGTGCTACTATAGAGGGGTTCAGCAGCCATACCCACCACACCAGTCCTGGGCACAGTACAGGCATGGATATGGTATGCAATACTGTTGGGGGTCACTCCCCAGGGCGGTAAACACTGTCAGAGACCAGACCTGCAGCACACACTGCAGACATCAGAATGATTGTTATGGTGGAGCCCAAGGAGCAAAATGTGCTTAACGTAGGAATTGATATCTGCCAGTTATCATGGGAAACATTTGATAGCTGTGTACCATATACCCAGGTGTAGGGTGGCATTGCTAAGGTTTGCAACTGCTAGTATTGGGAGATACAGGCAGGGCCCAATGTCCTGCCTCTCCAGGAGGCATTGGCCAATGGGGCCAATGAGGGGGTGTGTGGGTGTGTCTGGCCCTGTTGGCTGCTGCTTTACGGCAGAGATTCCCAACTCCAGTCCTGGTGTTCCAAACACTGTTCGGGTTTTCATGCTGTCCCTCATAAATATGCATGAGCTACATCTGCATACCATGGGGG
Source organism: Ichthyophis bannanicus (assembly GCA_033557465.1). Lineage (NCBI taxonomy): Eukaryota > Metazoa > Chordata > Amphibia > Gymnophiona > Ichthyophiidae > Ichthyophis > Ichthyophis bannanicus. Next base: position 962,369,307 of record CM066034.1, on the reverse strand, counting down.
TGGTGCATAGATATGCAGCACAGGCATCGTTATTAGAGGCAGCATGGAACCTGAATGGTGTGGGGCCCTCCAGGACTGCATTTGGGAGACTCTGCTATAGGTAATGTGGCTGTTTATGGTGTCTGTGTTTGGTGTGGTAAAATATAGGCGTATTAACCATGCGTATGTTCTCAGCAATAAAGGTTTGTCCTTACTATCATGGTTTAGTTGTGGGAAAAATATGTGGACAGGATTGGAGGTAGCCCCAGCTGGCCTTTGAACCTGTGAACGTCTGTTCCTGCACACACTGTCTGTGTGCACTGCACCACTGTGTTGCCACAGATATGCTGTCTTCCCTGGGGAGTCCATGACTGTACATCCAACAGAGCCTGTCTGTTGCGGTGGACGGTGTCAGCCTGCACACGCCTAGGCCACTGTCTGCTGTGGCTTGCAGCCACTGCCCCCTCCACCACCTGTACCCTCCGCCAACATGCAGACATGTCCTTATCTGGGAAAAAGCATATGACCTGATTGAGTTGTGGCACTCCAGGACTGAATTTGGGGGACTCGGCTGTAGGTAATGCCCATTGTTATGGTTTGTGTGCGGTGTAGGGTAAAATATGGGTGTTTGAACTATGCTTATGTTCTCAGCAATAAAGGAGTGTCTTTACTATCACTGTTTAGTGGTGGGTAAAACTATGGAGACTGGGTTGGCAGGAGCCCCAGCTGGGATTTGAACCTGTGATCCTCTGGTCTTACAGGCACTGGCTGTGTCTGTTGCACCACACTGTGGCCACAAAGACAGTGCAATCCCTGGAGATAGGAAACCCGGCCGGACGAGTCAGAAACCCTGCTCTGCACAATTTTACTGTGGGCTCATTTACCTTGTACGGAGACAAAAGTGCAAATAAGCCTCAAAAATGACCTCGGAAAAAGGGCCAAAAAACCATGACCAAGCTGGGCAACAGTGATATTAATGGGCAACCATAAAAAACACTCCCAGGAAAACTCCAATAAACTGCTATGAATTTTGAAAGGGTCTACGGAGCGTAGACTCTTCCAAAAATAATTTCCTTTTTTTGGAGCTTTCCTGAGAGTGTTTTTTACGGTTGCCCATTAATATCACTGTTGCCCAGCTGGATTATAATTTATTTGGAATTTGTTGTGGTCATTTTCAATTTATATTTGCTATTTTGTTCTGTGCACATGTATCACACTGCTCACGTTTTGCAGGTTTCCCCGGTTTTGCTGTACATTGCTGACGGAAATAGTTTCTCTTCCCTTTAAATCGGCTCTAACGCGAGGGTTTCACTCGCGGTATTTTTTTTGCCGAAATTCAGCACCACTCCTATGCGGGGAGCCTCTCCCCTCCCACTCTCCACCCATTGACCCCGTACCCCCGCCCCTCGGGAGCCTTCCTCCGCCCTCGAAATGCCTTTCCACGCCTCTATCGCACATCAGCGCGCCCCGCTCTTGTGAGGGCGGAGCGCACTTGTGCGGACGGCGCGCAAGCGTGCGGGGCACCAAAAACGCACTATTAGCATGCGCTAAGGTACCTTAGCGCACGCTCAAGTGCGCCCCGCACATTTGCGCGGTTTAGTAAACATACCCCTTAGTTTGTGCCCCTCAGGTCTGGAGTGTCTCCAGTGCTGAGCAACAGGACAGACACAATCCTGCATAAGAATTTTGGGTAGGTGACGTCCTCTGGTTGTGTGGGATGGGGGTTCTCTGTGGCCTGGTCCTGCGTGGAGCAGGTGGTGAGGGTGTCCCCTGCTTATGTGTTTTCCAGTGCTGCTGCCTCTTCAACCCCGCTGGCCACTGAGGGTTGTGGCAGAGACAGAGGGGGAGGGGGGGGGCAGGAGCCGGCGCTTCTGCTGCATTGGGGGGCGCCCACGGCTGTCTGGGTATAGCAGTGGGAACAGCTCCCCGGAGTGCGTTGGGCTACTCTTGTAGGAGGAGAGAGACAAACTGGAGAAACTCAGCTGGATAGAATCCAGTGCTCTGGGCAGGCAGGGGTTTTTCTCCCTCCCAGATTGGACTCTGAGGGGACCCAGGGGGGGAAAGGCTGTCTGTGGAGTACCTGGCTCTCCCAAGGTCTACTGGGCTGCTTGAGTACCTGGTACATGCTGGACTACTGGAGCATCCGTGTCTCCTGAGGTCTGCTGGGCTGCTTGAGTCCATGCTGCGCTGTTTCCTTCTGTGTCTTCCACCACTTGTGCCATGACTCTTGCTGTCTGCTCTGTTTACGCTCCTGGTGCAGTGCGAGTGCCTGCATCTGTGCCGTGCATCGGGGCTGTTGGAGGAGCTGTGATGTCTGTAGGTGCATCTCCGTCGTCGGGGCCAATCGGGACTGGAAGCGTGGCTTCTGCGCCATTCAAAAGGAGAGCGGGAGGCAGGCCTATGGCACCGACGACGCTGTCTGTGAGCTGATGAGGCTGTTTCTCTGCTCCGTGCTGTCGGCGCTGCAGCTAGAGGGGCGGGGCCTGACCCAGAAGGCAGAGCAGCATAGCTGGGAGTCTCTTGCGGGCACGTCCTTCACTGATTTTCATATATCTCTACCAGGAGGAGGAGCAGCATCGTTGAGGGTCTCCGCGTGGTCAGAGCTCGTTAGGAAGTCCTGGAGGGCATCTCCTCAGGGTTTTTGTGTCCCTGGAGACATCCAGGTGCAGACTGAACAGCCCTCAACTTTGTGGCCTTTTCCAGGCAGCGGAGGCAGCACTCATGGGCATCGGATTTGCTCATCTTCCGGGCACACCGGCTGCATTTTTTAAAACCTGGTTTGGGCATTGCAGGATATTTAAAAAAGGAAGAAGACCACTACAAAAAGAAAATAGACCTGTGTTTATGTGCTTCATGGAGGGTTATCGGGGGCGTGCTGGGTGGGTGCATGCATGTGAGTGTGTTTCATGGGAGTATTGGGTGCATGAGTGCGTGCATGTCACACACTATCTTATTGTAAATAACTTACTGTAAATACTTGCTGTAACATCACTGCACCCTGAAGGTCTGCACATGATTAGTTATATTGTTGATTATTTTTACTGTTCAATATGTTTCTTGTTCCTTGTAAACTGCTGAGAGCAGTATGAGCCATTATATTCCCTGAAAACTGCCTTGATTACTTGGATAAAGCGGTATATAAAATAAGCAAATACATATATAAATAATGTCATAGAGGTGTCTGGGGACATGTATGCATATATGTGTGTGTCATGGGGATTTTGGGGATTGCATGTGTGTGTGTGTGTCATTGTGGGTGATTGTGTCTGTGTGTGAATATCAATACCCTCCCTCCTGCACACTCTTTCCCTTCACCCAGAAGTGCATGCTCCCCCTCCCAACCAACTTTGGACTCTACTTCCCCCGCGTTTCATTTCCTCACTTGTACTGTCCTTCCTCTAAATCTGTCCATCCCCAATAATCCACCCTTTTCTCTAGCCCTGCCCATTCCCTTATGTATTTCCAGCCTTCCTCCACCCCTTCTCTCTATGTTTTGCCCCCTTACCCAGCCATTCTCAAGCAGCTACATTCTTCATACCAGCGGGACCCAGGACCTCCTGCTGGTGTCTTCAGGCCACAGACCCCAGTGAGATTCTGGGCTTCCCGTCGGCATCTTTAGCCGCAGTCCTGCTCTTCACGCCATTGGGGCACAAGGCCTCCTGCTGGCATATTCAGTCCACAGTCCTGTTCTTCACACCAGCAGGGTCTGGGAGCTCCAATGAGTATCTTCAGGCCACAGCCCCATTCTTCATGCTGGCAGACCGGGCTCCCACTGGCTCTTCCAGATATTGCTCTGAAGGGCCCATACCCATCTATTTAAATAAACAAATGCAGAGGGACAGACATGTCTTAATTTGTAAATAGTTACCCCTGTTATCCAAGTTATTTCTTCCTGTTCAAATGTAAACACAAAGTACCATCGGAAATGTGTAAATTCTTTGTTCAATGTAAACTGCGCTGATGCTGAATAGTGCAGTATAGAAGAGACTATAAATAAATAAATAAATAAAACTCATCAACAGTAAACATGAACGAACCCTCTGCAACAGGCACTATCACTTATGCGACATGCACCTAAGGACAACAGCATTGCAGCATTATTTTAGAAAGTCAGTGGGTAGGTAGAAGTACATAAGTTATCCATTAAAATGACATATTTCCAAGCTTCATGCATGCAGACCCCAAGAGAAGACGTGCATGACTAAGATGTAGCTGCAGTAATTATCTTCTCATATTTTCTAGTTATTTCTTTATGCCAGAATAGATTTAATGGGATGTTTCTCCCCTTGAAGGAAAGCAAGAGAATGAAATTAAAGCTGCTACATTTTGTGAGCTGGCACACTCTTAAATGGATGGTGGAAACGGCGAGGGCTCTGCAGCTGGGCACAGTGCTGCCACCATCAGTAAGTCCCACTGTGGACGTCTCTGGGAAGATGCCAAATGAGGAAAAGATGTGAAACCATTTGGAAACATAAAATAACCTGATATATTATAAGCTAGACTGATGATGGAATATTATGCACTTCTATCAAAGTCTCTTTGGAGCTAATTAAGTTTGTTGACCATCAATATAGACAATGATGTTGGCAGATCTCTAACATACGGATGTATCTAGTGTGTTAAAGACACTAGGACACCTAATAGTGGTGTGAGCCTAGAATCAAGGAAGTATTTTCTTCCGCTGCTAACATTTCAGGGATGCTGCAGGTAAACGAAATCGTCAAACAAGTAATTGTCTTCTCAAAAATGTAGGAACTTTAAAGAACTAAATTAACGGGGAACCGGGTAGCTGTACAGAAATGCAGAATCTGTTACTTTTGGGCGTCTGGCTGTAATATGGCCATACCTGTCACAAATTCATTTTGCAGCTGACAGACTATGTTTCTGAACTTTTGATTTGAAAACCTCTGTATCATGCCCTATATTTTCTGGAAAGAATGAGCTTTTTTTCTTTTTTCATTGTAGTCCTCTATTGTGTTTATCTATCTACAAAAATCAGGTTAAGAATAACTTCATGCCCAATTGACTAATTTGCCATTAGAGAGACCTAATATTTTGTGTGCATTTAATTGATAAGATAGCACAAGGAGTACTTTATTTCTCCAGTCCTGTCCCCTGTTTTAGCTTTAATAAGCAATATTCTGTTGAATGTTCTTAAGCACTGGTCGATTGGTATAGACAAAGTACAGTGACTCACACAGACAGTTATATCCTGCCATGCTGTCCATCAGTAGGGCAATTTATTTTCCACTATGTGAAAAGCCTAAAATCATGTAGAAGACCATTCTATAAATATCTACGTATTCTGTGCACATTTCTACACGTTTATTATATTTATTTATTTAACCAGTTTTCTATACCACCTTATCATTCAATCAAAGCGGTTTACATTATGTAATCACTACAAACAGGTACTGGATATATTCCCTTGTCCTCAAAAGGCTCACAATCTATGCATATCTATCTACCTGAGGCAACAGAGGGTTAAGTGGCTTGTCCAAGGACACAAGGAGTGCCTGTAGGACTAGAAACCCTAGTCCCTCTGGCCTGAGCTTGCTGTCCCCAGGTGGGACTTCAGCCCCTGGCCCTGCAGCCTGAAGTATTGTGTCCTAACCATTAGGCCACTCCATGTGCATGCAGAGCCTAGTTAATCAACAAACAATCAAGCCTTTTCTTACTATGCCCCCCACACTATGGAACACCCTCCCAGCCGAAATAAGAAACATACAGTAAATGACCTATCCACATTCCGGAAAAAGATCAAGACACTACTCTTTTGCAGAGCATTATGGAAATATACAATAGAAACAGGTGCTCTACCAACATAAATAAAAAATGTTCAACGCACCAAGCACACACACTCATCTGCTGCTACCCATGTAATTAACTCAAACGTAATGTTGTAAACGGTCTCATAATCTCTCTGTAACTATGTCTGCCAAATACTCACTGTAAACAAGTTTACAATTGTAAATACGTTTCTCCAGGACCAAGCAGGAAGTCAGTCCTCACTTATGGGTGACGTCGGCGCCGACGGAGCCCTCGCGGAGCAATTTTCCCCAGCTTTCAAAGAAAGCCTTTGGGAATTGCAGCGCGCATGCGCGGTCGTCTTCCCGCCCGAAGGTGCCATCTTAGCCAGTCTTCTTTTTTCCGCGGAGCCCTGCAGACGTCCCCGTCTTGTCCCCGCGAAAAAGTTGATTTTACTCTTATTTTATAATTTTTTCTTTCGGTTCGACGCCGATCGTTTTCCCGCCCGGACTCGCGACGCCGGTCTCGAGTCCTCTAACGTTTTTTCGGTTTTTCTGACTTAGTCAGCTTTCGTTTTCGTTTTCCCTGGCAGCCCGGTCCTTTGACCTCGCAGGGGCCCTTTTTCCCCCGATGGCTGCCAGTGGCTTTAAGCGGTGTGGTCGGTGTGACCGAAATATGTCACTAACCGACTCACACGACCTTTGCCTCCGCTGCTTGGGCCCGGATCATGAGGAATTGATCTGTGGGCCCTGCAGCAAACTGTCCTCGAAGGCGTTGAGAAGTCGGCGGCATCAGCGCGAAAGAATCTTCGCTGACCCCAGCCGTACCCGGACCTCGTCGGAGGCCTCCGTGTCAAAGGGCTCCAGCTCGGACCGTCGCCGGAGCTCCTCCGACCGGGGTTCTCCCTCCGGGGACCATCGTCGGAAGGAAAAACCCGCGAGGGCGGCGTCGGTGGACGCTCCTGGCTCCGCGAGGGCCAGGTCGCATAGCCCCGACAGCCGCCCCGGGTCCTTGGAGAAGGAACACCTCCCGAAGCGACCTCGCCTGGAGTCGGAGATGCCTGCCCGGGTAAGTCCTGTAGTCCTTCTGGACTCGCCTCCGCGACAGCCGACGTCGGGCCCGACGCCGTCGGGGCCCGAGTCGGGGGCTGCTGGGTCACCTGAGCTCGGACTCAGGTTGACGGCCTTGGAGAGCAGACTGTCTGCCTTCATGGACCAGCAGCGGGCACTGCTCGCTGGCTTCGCTGGCGTCGCTGCCCCGACCGCCGGGACGTCGACGTCCAAGTCGACCCCGGAGACCGAGCCGATCCTCGAGTCGATGAGAACTCGAGTCGATCCTCGGTCGAGGTCGCCCTCGGCCTCCCGTTCGGGACCGAGGTCGCCGACGCCGACTCCCTCGGCGTCGGGGCGGCTGGCGCCGCTCCCTGCCCGGGCCGACCCCACCGAGTCCTCGTCGGAGTCGGTCTGGGAGTCTGAGGAGGAAGAGTCACCTGATTCTTTCCAGACTCGGTGTGTCCCATCGGACTCTCCGGAGTCCGAGCCTCGGAAGCAGTCCCCCCCGGAGGATGCCCGGTTCTCGGACTTCGTTAGGGATATGGCCAAGGCTTTGGCCTTCCCTGCGGATCCCGAGGAGGAGCCTCGAGCCGAAGAGCTCGACGCCCTCCAGTATGACTCTCTCCCGCGAGGGAACACTTTACTGTGCCGGTTCCTCCTATGCTGGAACGACTACTCTTCCGCATGTGGGAGAGTCCGGCCTCCTCGCCGGTCCTGAGCAAGCGGGTCGATTCTATCTATCGAGTCCGCAAGAGCCCTGGCTTTCAAAAGGCACAGCTGCCACACCATTCCATGGTAGTGGAATCGGCCATGCATCGTCTCAAGAGCCAGAAGATGCACTCCTCGGTGCCTCCTGGAAGGGAGGCCCGTAACCTGGATGGCCTTGGCAAGAAGTGCTTCCAGGGCTCTATGCTCGCCTGTCGTGTCCAGACTTACCAGCTATACATGGGCATGTATCTCAGGGATCTGGCTAAAGAGCTAGCCGGATTCTCCGCTGGTCTCTCCGAGGAGCCCTTGCGGAGGTTCCTAGCCTTGTCCACGGGTATTCGGGAATGCTCAAAGTTCATGTCCCGAGCAGCCTATGATGGCTTTGAAGCCTCGGCTCGAGTAGCCGCAGCCGGCATCGATGCCCGCCGACAGGCTTGGCTTCAGTCGTCCGACCTTGAGCCCTGGGTACAGGACAAGTTGGTCGATGTCCCCTGCCGAGGCGAAAACCTCTTTGGCAAGCCCATGGCGGAAAAGGCTGCACAAATTGAGACTGAGACTCTCACTAGGACCAGGCTTTCTAGGAAGACCTCCGCCCCTTCCCAGAAAAAGAAGGGCTCGGGAAAAAAGCCCTTTTACCCGAGGAAGGCAGCTGCCTACAAACCATACCCCCATTATCAGGCCCCTGCAGCTCCCCAACAGGGCCAGCAGGCCAAGGGACGGGGTAACGGGTCCCGTAGGCAGCAAGCCCCCAAGCCTGCACCACCAGCCCCTGCTCAGCAGGGTGGGGGCTTTTGACTCGCTCAGCATAGCCTCTCCCCCCCCCGCTGGTCCCCCCCAGCACCGGAGGCCGGCTGGTTCACTTCGCCCACAGGTGGTCCAGCATCACCACAGATGCCTGGGTGCTTCAGGTCGTGCGAGAGGGCTACCTCCTCCACTTCCATCAGATCCCTCCCTCCTATTTTCCGGGAGAGCCTCCGCGCCCCCCTCTGCACAGGGAGTTGCTCCTTCAGGAGTTAGCAGGTCTTCTGCAGGAACAGGCGGTGGAACCGGTGCCACACCACCTGAGAGGTCAAGGCTTCTATTCAAGGTATTTTCTGATACCAAAGAGAACAGGAGGCCTCAGACCCATCCTGGACTTGCGCAACCTCAACAAGTTCCTTGTGCGGGAGAAGTTCAAGATGCTTACCCTTGGAATCCTTCTGCCCTACCTCCAGCAGGGAGATTGGCTATGCTCCTTGGATCTAAAGGATGCCTACACGCACATCCTCATCCACCCCAGCCACCGCCAATACCTAAAGTTTGTGGTGGCAGGAAATCATTACCAGTACAGAGTACTGCCCTTCGGCCTGTCCTCCGCACCGCGAGTCTTCACAAAATGTCTCGCGGTCGTGGCGGCCCATCTCCGGCTTCACGGCCTCTATGTTTTTCCGTACCTCGACGACTGGCTCATCAGAGCAGCGTCCGCTCAGGAGGTCACCAACGCCACGTCCCGCACGGTGACTCTGCTGCAGCACTTGGGCTTTGTCATAAACTTCGCAAAGTCCACTTTGCTCCCCTCACAGGATCTCGAGTTCATCGGCGCAAGACTGCGCACTCCTCAGGCGCGAGCGTACCTACCGCTCGACAGGGCTCAGTGGCTCATGGACCTAGCCGGCCGCTTTCGCAGCCAGCCCCTGGTCTCCGCCAGGCGCTTCCTGAGACTGCTCGGCCATATGGCTTCCACCGTCCATGTGACCCCCAATGCCCGCCTGAATATGCGGCCTGCTCAATGGTGTCTCCGCCGGCAGTGGCGACAAGCCACAGGCGGCCTAGCAGACCTAGTGCGCGTCTCCGAGCCGCTGGTCTCGTCTATCCGGTGGTGGCTCCGGCAGCCGAACCTGATATTAGGAATGCCTTTCCAGTCACCTCAGCCGACCCGGGTGCTGACCACCGATGCATCCCTCCTGGGCTGGGGAGCACATTGCCAAGAGGCACGTACTCAAGGCCTCTGGACCAAGTGGGAGTCTGCTCAGCAGATCAACTTCCTGGAGCTCAGGGCGATCCGCCTGGCTCTCAAAACCTTCTCCCACCTGACCTCCCAACAGTCCGTCCTTGTCCAGACGGACAATCAAGTTGCCATGTTCTACGTGAACAAGCAGGGGGCACGGGCTCCTTCCTCCTCTGCCGGGAGGCACAGAAACTCTGCTCTTGGGCCGTCAGTCACGGCATTCTCCTCAAGGCAGTCTATCTCCCGGGCCAGGAAAATTGCCTGGCAGACAAACTCAGCAGGGTCCTCCAGCCGCACGAGTGGCGTCTGGATCCCTCGATCGTTCAGAAGCTCTTCCTCAGGTGGGGTCTCCCCACGGTGGATCTCTTTGCCAGTCCTCACAACCGGCAGCTTCCTCGCTTCTGCTCCCGTCAGCCACACCCCCTTCGGGTTGCGGCGGACGCCTTTCTGATCTCATGGTCGGGGAGCCTTCTGTACGCTTTCCCTCCCATCCCGTTAGTCTCTCGGACTCTTTTCAAGGTTCTCCGAGACAAAGCCTTCATGATCCTGGTGGCCCCTCGCTGGCCCAGGCAGCCGTGGTTTCCGCTCCTGCTGCAACTGGCGGTGGAGGATCCCTTCCCTCTGGGGGTACAACCGGATCTCCTCACTCAGGATCAGGGGTCCCTACTGCACCCCAACCTCAGGTCTCTCAACCTCATGGCCTGGCTGCTGAGAGGGTAGTCCTTGCTCCTCTTCTCTTGCCGGCGGAGGTGGAGGATGTCGTCTTGGCTTCGCGACGGCCTTCTACCCGCAAATGCTACGCCCTTAAATGGCGTCGCTTTGCAATCTGGTGTTCCCAACAGTCTCAGGATCCCTTCTCCTGCCCGGTGTCGGTGATCTTACAGTACTTGCTACACCTCTCTAATCTGGGACTTAAGTCCAACTCCGTCAAAGTTCACCTCAGTGCTCTTTCAGCACATCATGTGCCGGTGGACGGCAGACCTCTCTCCAACGACCCTCTCGTAGCGAGGTTTCTCCGAGGTCTCCTTCTACTTAAACCACCTCTGCGCCCGCCAGCACCTGACTGGGACCTGAATGTGGTTTTGCAGCGGATCACCTGTCCGCCCTTTTGAACCTATGGCTACCTGTTCCCTCCGTTTTCTGTCTTGGAAAACGCTGCTCTTGATAGCCCTCACTTCCGCTAGGCGCGTGAGTGAGTTGCAGGCCCTCGTGTCTGATCCCCCCTACACTCGGTTCTACAAGAATAGGGTAGTCCTACGGACTCACCCTAAGTTTCTGCCTAAAGTGGTCTCCCCTTTTCACATGAATCAGGAGGTGGTACTTCCAACCTTCTTTCCCAGACCACACTCCAGCCGAGCTGAGACGGTCCTCCATACCCTGGACTGTAGAAGGGCATTGAACTTCTACCTTGACCGTACGCGGGAGCACCGTAAAGCTGCTCAGCTTTTTGTGTCTTTTGACCCCAATAAATTGGGGCTCCCGGTCTCCAAGCGTACTCTGTCCATCTGGGTTGCGGACTGTATCTCTTGGGCTTATGGGGCAGCCGGACTCTCCTTAGAAAGTCGAGTCACGGCTCATTGTGTTCGGGCAAAGGCCACGTCAGTGGCTTACCTCCGCTCTGTTCCGCTGGCAGACATCTGCCGGGCCGCTACTTGGTCTTCGAGCCAGACTTTTGCGGTCCATTACTGTCTCGAGAGGGAGTCCCGCAGGGACAGTGCTTTCGGACAGGCAGTCCTCCGTAATCTCTTTGAGGTCTGAGCAACTCCTACCCTCCATCCCGGATGTGGGCTACCGGTGGGTGATAATTCAGCGAAGATTCTTTCCTTCTGTGCTGCTGAGCTAGAGGGAGCTCATTTTTGTGCTTAGGGTCTCCGGTAGCCTTGAGCTTGGGAGTCCCATAAGTGAGGACTGACTTCCTGCTTGGTCCTGGAGAAAGCGTAGTTACTCACCTGTAACAGGTGTTCTCCAGGAGCAGCAGGAATCAGTCCTCACTACCCTCCCTCCTCCCCTTGGAGTTGCAATCGTCTGCTTATGTTCTTTTTGCAAATTTTTATGCTGTCTTTTTTAGCTATGTCATCTGACTGGCTAAGATGGCACCTTCGGGCGGGAAGACGACCGCGCATGCGCGCTGCAATTCCCAAAGGCTTTCTTTGAAAGCTGGGGAAAATTGCTCCGCGAGGGCTCCGTCGGCGCCGACGTCACCCATAAGTGAGGACTGATTCCTGCTGCTCCTGGAGAACACCTGTTACAGGTGAGTAACTACGCTTTCTACGAATTAACCTGTATGAAATGTGATTCAATATTTTTGTTGTGTTCACTGTTCTCCGTAGACCGCTTTGATTCATGATAAGGCGAGATAAAAAATCAACTAATAAAATAAATAAATAAAGCGAAGCACGTGCATGCTTTATTTTGCTAAATACCAACAGACGGCTGCACCTCAACCTAGACGCATAGCTGTCCACACCAAGACTGGTGCAGACAAGCACATAGGTCATAGAATTCCAAAACCTACTTGCATGCATTGTGGCCTACCTGAACACTGCCTAAGGTCCACCCCATGCACACCTCAATTGCTAGTACACATGCTGGGACTTATGCGTGTGTTTACAGACTAGTGATTGCCTTAGATACTTACACATATAAACAGCACAGAACCTTCCGTGCAGTCCCTATAAAATCAGCCCCTTCAAGCCTAAACATTCCTATAACATGGGAGAAATTTGTCTTGACAGGCTACTGGGGGAAGATAAATGATGATCAAGGTGGGCCAAGAGACAACTGTGAAGTCTGAGTGGGCCAAGTGATTCTATGAGTGGGCCAGCTACTATATTTCTCTGTGGCAATACCATACTGGTAGCCTATAGCTGGAATGCTAAGCCATACTGGATTTCCATTACAAATATAGCTGCTTTTTTTTTTACAGTAATTCATAAAATGTCCAAGCAGAAGTGTACCTCCAACACTTCTTCAGAATTGTAGCACAGTGAAAACATTATACAATCTTCACCCTACCAAGTAAACTGAAGTTCCCTTCAGTCTGCAGCCACATCTAAGGCTCAGAAGTATCTGACTTCAAACTGCCTTTAATCTACAAATGAATTCTGCAGAGTGTGAATACAACTGCCGACACTATCATCCAAGAGGCATTCCACTTCAGTAACGCTTCATCCCACCAAGCTGGATTTCGATAGCAGCAAAATGAAAATGATTTCCAATTACATGCTGCTGTAGGGCAGCCTGGGAGACTGCATTGCAAAAGCCTATATTAAGTCAAAATGGACATTAATCCACAATTTTGACATGTGTTAGTGTGCAAAGACTGGCATGGTATTTATTAGAAGGCACTAGTAAATTCCGCAGGTGGAGGGTAATGTTTTATCAGGGCATGGAGACAGGAAGGGCACATAAATGCATACGATGCGTCTATTTTTAAGATAACAGGTAGTTTTTTTCAAATTACACCTGGAAAAACAGGTGCATGACATTACACCTGGTCTGAGGCAGGTATAATTTTGTGTGTGTGTGTGTGTGTGTGTGTGTGTGTGTGTGTGTGTGTGTGTGTGTGTGTGTGTGTGTGTGTGTGTGCGCGCTGGTATGTATTTTAAAAAACAAGTATAAAAATCAATTCTGCTTCTGTTCCACCTATTCTCTAACTCTGGGAATGTCTCTGCATATATCACATAAATGTAGGCACTGCAGGGCCAATATTCAGAGCCCCAGAAAAGTACATGCCATGGTGGTCAGCTGTGGTGTTTTAAATACCCTCCAGATATTCCGTGGAAGTATCTGGGTAGTAGCAGCCAGCCAGATGGTGTGGCCACTATCCAGATAGTGATGATTTTCAGCTGCTATCGGAATAGAACTTAGGCCAACATTTCTTGGAAGGGTTGGCCAAGCTACCCACCCAGCTTATCCAGATAGTGGCTGAAAATCGCCACTATCTGGATAAGTGCCACAATTATGTGACTAGTGGCTGCACTGCTCTCGTTCTGCCCACAGACTAACCGGATAGCACTGAGGTGGTCTGTGGAGATCTTCAGTAGCACTATCTGGATAATCTCTGCGGTTATCCAGAGAAAGGCAGGTTTTGAAAATTGACGCCTATGTTTCTGTGTGCCTACTTTTTACGTGTGTATGAGGTGTGATCAAAAAGTATTGATACTTGTGTAACTATATAACAATACTTTGCACCATGATGCTATTAAGCATGCAGTGACTAGTTATGTGCTCTGCTTATGCGGAGTGTAGTGTAGCCTTTTTTGAATCACGTGATGTTTGGCATCGTGTAAAAGCAGTTCATCAGACTTACGATGAGTGAAAAAATGAAGCAGCAAATTTGCATTAAATTCTGCCAGAGACTTGGAGATTCGTGCAGTGACTTATGACAAGTTACAAGAAGTGTATGGCGATGAATGCATGAGTCATCCTTGAGTTTACAGTATGACTGGAACAAACATTTCCAAGAGGGCCACCAAAGTATTGACAGTGACAAACATTCTGGAAGGCCATCCACGAGCAGGAATGAAAACAAAGTTGAAGCAGTGCATGCTACAATATGCCCAAATCATTGATTGATTATCAGGGAGCTAGCTGAGGACATGAGTTTCGGGTCGGTACAGTCCATTCTTACTATCAATTTAGGGATGAGATGTGTGTCTGCAAAATTCATGACAAATCTCCTGTCCCCTGACCAAAAAGAAGATCGACTATCTGCAGCCAGAGTTGTTGGGATGCATTAAAAATTACTCAGATTTCATCAAAAAGATTATTACTGGTGATGAATCATGGGTTTATGGTTCGGAAATTAAGGCTCAATCCTCACAATGGAAAACTCCAAACTCTCCCAGTTCCAAGAAAACCTGTCAAATGAGAAGCAATGTCAAGGTCATGCTCACAGTTTCCTTTGATTGCCAGGGTATTGTTCATCATGAGTATGCTCCAAAAGGCTAAACCATCAGTAGGGAGTACTATGTCCAAGTTCTGATTCGTTTGAGAGATGCAGTTCCTCGTAAAAGGCCAGAGTTGCACAGGAACGGTGAATGGCTGCTTCATCATGATAACAACCCAGCTTACGCATCACATCTTGTCCAGCAGTTCTTTGTCAAATACCAAATCAAGCAAGTCCATCAGCCTCCGTATGGACCTGACCTCACACCCTGTGACTTTTTCTTGTTTCCAAAACTGAAATTGCCACTGAAAGGAAGGAGATTTGATGACTTGGAGACCATTAAACAAAATTTAACAAAGCAGCTTCACAGCATATCGAAAGAGGCATTTCAAAATTGTTTCCAGCAGTGGCAGGAACACTGGGAGAAGTGTGTTTTATCAGAAGGGGACTACTTTAAAGTAGATTGAATGCAATAAGTGTCAGAGTTATACTTCTTGTGTTATTGTACAAGTCTCGATACTTTTTGATTGCACCTCGTATACCCCACGTCCTTTTAAGATTATCCCCTAAGAGTTCACAACTGCTAGTATTACAGCAGCATTAATGATAATGCTAACACCTATTGCCGACTTTTCTGAAAAAGTTGCAGATGGCCCAAATCTCATCCCTTGAGTAGCACCCTCCAGAGTATCACCCCACCCGTCCCTTCCCGTGAACATCATTTCTGCCCTCCCAAGCACAACCCACCAAACAATTCCCTCTCCAGCATAAACAACCAATCAACGCTCCCCATCAAACATCATTGTCTTAGAGTAATCCCTGCAAGGCACATCGCACCCATTTTTGGACAATTGCACTGGCTACCTATAGCGAGCCATATCACATACAAAGTCTTACTAACAATATTCAAAACATTGAACAATCTTTCCTCAAACTACCTACAAACTACCTTGCACAAAACACCTACTAGATCAAGGAGACAATGTACTCAGAACACATTAATCGTGCCATCCATGAAAGGAAGAAGCAACCAAGCATCGTGCTTCCCAGAGTTCTTGCTCCATGCCCTAAGGGCGGAAGCCGCTACCGCGGCTTTGTAAACAAGCCCCTAAGTCTCTGAAATGCCCTTCCAGTAAAAATATGAAGTGACACGAACCTTGTAACCTTCCGCAAAGAGCTAAAACCTTATCTATTCCAGCAGCATTTTGGAGACATAACTTCGCTTATCCAGAAATCACAAATGATCATTCCAGCAATACAGAAATTAGCACAGCCCCACAGGTACTACAGTATAGTACAGCCTGCATGCCCGTTCCCTTGTTGTCCTACCCTGCTCCCCTGTTGAAGCACACATGTTCTAATGGGTTCTATGTATTGGTTTAACCAATTTTTATATTAATTGTAAATTGCTCTGACCTACAGAGAGAGCGGTATATAAAAATAGTTAAATAAGGAAATAAATAAATCCCTTTCAGTGTTTCTGTTGATAAAATGTGCTATTTAACTTGTAAAATGGCAACGTTTGTTTCCATGGAACAGGGGGAGTAGGACAAAAGCAGAACTGGAAGTTATACATTTAGCAGTAATAGTCAGGCACCAGGCCTTAACTTCACATGCTGGTTGGGATCATGGAATCGAAGGTCCAAAGAATTAATTATAGATTACATTGTTGTTACTTGCCTCTACCTATTGATACATATGGGCACAATATAATTAACTGCTAAACTGGAAGTTTAATTATAGTTTAATGTTGTTTTTTGGTGTGCTATGATTACTTCTGATATAGCAAGTATCATAATGCCCTAAATGAAACACAATTACCACGGAAATACATGACAAGGAACAGATTTATAATGTCCCATTACAGCTGAAATTTCTCTTCACATTTGAAGGTCAGGTAAAATTTTTAGTTCCCTTTGACTATAGTGGAAGTCAATGGGAAGTTAAAAATCAGCATGAAATCCCCAAGATGGGAATCCCTGACTAGGACTGGCCCTGGCATTAGGTACACTAGGCATCCACCTAAGATGGCTCAAGTAGCAATGCAAATAGACATCCTGGGTATGGCACTGAAACACAGAGCCAGCATGCCTGCCGTGTCCTGCCCACTCTAAACAGGAAGGTTGCATTGGAAGGGATGGAATGTACAGTCCTTGAGCGAGCAAATGTGCTCCAAGGCCTCGCTCTGCCTGTCTCTTAGTGCCGCTGCAAGCCTCAGTGGATGAGTGTGGCAGCAGCAGAGACAAGGGGAGGGGCAGGGGAAGATGCTGGACATGGGGAAGGGGGGACAGTTAGTGAACGACTGAGTAATAAGAACCCCGGGGAGAGGGAGAGTAGGAAATGGGAAGGCTGGGGTGAGAGTAAAGGAAAATTGTAGGTCATGAAGAGTTGAAATCTTAGTGGACAGAGAAGCAGAAAAGAAATGGAAGAAAGCTGCAAGTGAAAGATCTGCCGGAGATGGATGAAGTGAAGGCAGGAGGAGAGAAAAGGAATGGTAAATGGAGACCCTGAAAACAGAGATGAGAGAACGGAGACAGATGAAGGAGAAGCCGAAGACAAGAATGCAGGCAATTAGAAAAAAGAAATGGCCAGAAAACAAACGCAGACAAATGAATTTTTATTTTCAATTTAGTAATTGGAATATGTCAGTTCTTGGAATTTACATCTAGAAACATAGAAATATGACGACAGAAAAAGACCACATGGCCTATCTAGTCTGTCCTTCCATAACAACTACAACAGTCCCCTTTTTACCTTTAGAGATCCTCTGTGTTGGTCCCATGCTTTTTTGAATTCAGTTACTGTCCTCATCTCTACCACGTCCACTGGGAGACTATTCCACGGATCCACTACTCTTTCCATAAAGAAATATTTCCGCATATCACTCCTGAATCTATCTCCCTTCACCCTGTTGTCTTTATATTTTGCATAGCTGTTTCCATTTCTCTCCCGCTGCTTGCAAAGTGTGTCTTCTTGGGGTTTCAGGTTAGTTTTGGTCTACATATTTCTATGTTTAGGTTTTGCTAATTTATTCTACACTTGGTGCGGGTCTATGTTCAGCATATGTGACCAAGCACATTGAGTCCCTGCAGGGATGTGTACTAATCGAGCATGTTCAGTTTTCCTAATAGGTGTATTGATGTTCTAGAGCTCATTGAAATATTTATGCTGTTACCTTTTTATAGTTAGGCTTCTTCTTGTGTGTATTCTGGTCCTGTGTGATCTTTGTAAGGTTTTGTATTGCTTCATAATTTGTCTCCTACTGGAGAGGGTTTATGCTGCTGTTACCGAGACAAAATCGGAAACGAACTTTTTTACATACGTAGCTTTGGAATATTGCATTCTTTTTGGGGAGACAACCACATATCCAGCATTCTGAGCAAGGGTACCCCCTTCCACTCCCTAGCCCAGAGGTATGAGGGTGCCCCTTTTATTGCCTTGGGGAGTACTCTCTCATCCTTCATTGCAGTCAACAGACTGCAATGAACCACTGCTAGTGGAGGGGGGAGGCACATGGCTGAGAGTTCATCTACAGCAGAGGTTCCCAACTTCAGTCCTGGAGGGCCAAACACCATTCAGGTTTTCAGGCTGTCCCTAATGAATATGCACGAGATGCATTTGAATACAATGGGGGCAGTGCATGCAAATGCATCTCATGCATATTTTATTAGGGACAGCCTGAAAACCTGAATGGTGTTTGGCCCTCCAGGACTGGAGTTGGGAACCTCTGATCTAGAGTATCAGATACCCTGTTTCTGGAGATAAGATTTTCCAAGTTGGGGACCCTAAACCTCAAAGTCCATGACACTCTACCCCTGGCCCAGGCATCCTGAAGTAGGGCACCTCTGCCCTGGGCACACAAGCACCCTGACCTAGGGCAGCCAACCCTGGGTACCTTGAGCCAGGGTGCCACTGGTCTGTGCCTGGGCCTAGACCCCAGCACAGAAAGGGACTTGACCAGACAGCCCCCAAAGCATCTTCTTCACCCAATGAACCAATACTTGCCTGATCCTAGAACAGGACACTCTGTTGTCCTCTTCAACTGCTTGCCTTTTAGGAACCTACCAGGTACTTGTGACCTGGATTGGCCACTGTTGGAGACCTTGGTTTGACCCAATATGGCATTTCTTATGTTCTTATGCTCATTAATTTGGAGAATGACAGAGGTCTAGCTGATGTGAATGGCATTAGGGTACCTTGGCCAGGAGTGCCCAGACAAGGTGAACATAGCTGGAGATGTGGCAGAGGAATGGAGGGTTAGCCTAATGGTTAGTACGACAGCCTAGTACCCAACAGAGCAGGGTCCAATTCTCACTGGTGCTCTTTGTGACCTTTGGCAAGTCACTTTACCTTCCATTGCCTCAGAAGAAAAGGCCTGGCAATCTATTTCTGGTCATACCTTGCCAAGAAAACCCAGGGACTGTGCTGGGTAGCCATGAGTCAGCCTTTGCTTGACAGCACTTTGAAAAAAAAAGAGACCTGGTGGTTTCCCTAGTTATGATATGTTTTAAACTATGTTTATTTTGTAGTGATTTCTAGTTATAATATGTATATGTAATTTCTTCAGAGACTGTGGATCTGCGGACTCTGACAATAAACTAATCTAACTATGCTATTGCAGCTAAAAAGCTAATTAACTTTACTTCCATGTTAATAGTGAAGTTTAAATGGAAGCACAGTTCAGTTCAAAGTTAACTTTACTTGTGTTTTAATGCGTTGTTTTGAATTTAGTGTTTTGTTTTTTACTTTGCTTTCATTTGAATGTGAAAGTTTATTTTGCTGCCTTTTGCCTATAATTAGCTTATTATATCAGAAGTAAAGTGTAAAAAAATGTGGGAAAGAGAAAAGGTGTTAAAATCTAGCCGTTTTATTACATGATGCTAATAAGGATATTAGGGAAAATACTATAAACTTGATGAAAGGTCCAAGGATGCCATCAAAACATTGGAATAAACTCTGGAATAAATTGCATAATGCTGCTATTGAACAGCCAGCTAAAAGGTGATCTTTATTTTGTCAGTCCTGATGCCCCGAAGGCCAACAGTCGCCCTACTGCTGAGAATGTGCAGCCCGTTCACCGCCCCCGACTCTTCCGTCTAGTGCACAGGTTATGTTAATGATGACATTCGGGCAAGAAAACCGCAGTGTGTTTAACAATTGCTCATTTGCGGTCGTGTTATTCAAATAAAGAACTGTGCTGTGCATTACTTTCCACTGCAGCCCGAAGAAATGGGTAATTAGCAGAGGCTTGCCATGCTTTTAAACTGTTGAAAGCAAAACAAAGTTCTAGCGATCCTTCCCACCCTTGATCTGGCCATGGGCTGTATTGCTCGCTTATGGTGCTGCTCTACCCGGCGGAATGGACGCGCCAGTGGGTTCTAAATTGTTCCATAATCCTGACCAGGAGCGCGGATT
This sequence comes from Ichthyophis bannanicus, assembly GCA_033557465.1. Taxonomy (NCBI): domain Eukaryota; kingdom Metazoa; phylum Chordata; class Amphibia; order Gymnophiona; family Ichthyophiidae; genus Ichthyophis; species Ichthyophis bannanicus. The sequence continues at coordinate 962,349,527 of CM066034.1, read as the reverse complement.
CCTTTATGCGCGCTGTTTATTCAGCGTACGATCCACAAAGTGGCTACATTTAGACAGAAAAAAGGCAAATGGATGAACGTTACCGTCTAAAGCACATTCGCAAATCTGCTATACGTGTCCACTTTACCCAATCCCTGGTGATCAGCCCTGCTGCTGAGTAAAACAGATTTCTTCCCCTAAAACTGCTGATGGAGGTAGCAATCACCGCCCTTAATTTAGACGTGCTCAGCTTTCCTCATCGCTAGAACTGGTTAAGGGCTCGCTCGGACCGTGCCCTCCTTCCACGTGGCTCTCCAGTTCGAAACCTCTCTTTAGGAATGGTTTCGGGAACAAGCTACAAAAATAAACGCCTACGGCTATTTGTCAATATGCGTATATAGATAAAGTCCATTCTATATCGCTCCTTGTATTTCTTCAGCACCATGTAAGGTGCTATTAGACACTCGCGTCCTCGAAAGTTTCCTTGTCATCGAGCGGCGCTGAAGGCTCCAGCGTGATCGCCGATGCCAACAGTTTGCCGGGGACCCAATGCAGCGAACGGCCAAGCGTGCGATGTGCAACTTGCTCATGCGGGAGTTGAGCGCCGGTGTGCGCTAATCCGCCAGCTCTTTCCACGCTCGGGCTTCCTCTCGGCTCCTCCCCCGCCTGGTGGCTCGGCATCTGCAGCCCTGGGAGGGGCGAAGGCGCTTTCCCCTGACTGCACAGTACGGGCGCTCGCCCCTCAAACTTCCCATGGAGTTGTGCGTCTGAGCGCGCAGAGGAGCAGCGCGATGGCTTTCGCTCGGCGTTCTCTAAGCATGGGGCGAGTTGCTGGCGTGCGCCCAGGCTGGCACGCTGCGCTCCTCTGGACATGGCTCGGGCTCTGCACGCTGGGGTTGAGCAGCGCTGAAATAACTTGCCGATCTTGCCACGGCCAGGTCGACCTGCAGCACCAGGGGCTGTGGCATCCGCCGACGGGCGGAGGAGAGGAGGCGAAGCGAGCTCTTGCGAGGAGAGTTGAGAGGACTCACGGTAGTACTAGCGACCCGTCCGATCGGGCTGCCCTCGGAGCGGGGGGCGTCCATCGCCTGGAATTAAGGAAGCCGCCGGAAAAGTTGCCAGCCTTTGCCCAACCTGGTGCCGCCGTCGCCGCTCCCGGCCAGCAGAAGGCACCGGTCGGATCGGAGAGGCTGCAGCTGGCCCCGAGCCCCCTGCGCCGAAGGAGAAGGAGCAAACCCGATCCCCCCGGGCGGAAATTCGAGCCCGGGGGGCTGCAGCAGTTCCCGAGCAATCCCGGCTGGAGCCCCGCTGCTGAGAAGAGCCCAAGGGGGTCCTCGGCTGAGGGGGCCAAAGTTAGCGGCGCCGAGAGCCCCGAGCCGGCCGGCGAGCAAGGGAAGATCAACCGGTTCAAGGTGGAAGAGCTGAGACTGACCAGCACCACTTTTGCGCTGACCGGGGACTCGGCGCACAACCAAGCCATGGTGCACTGGTCCGGCCACAACAGCAGTGTAAGTACCGGCGTTATCGCAGCCCTGCTCTCACCTCCGATAAATGCACGCGGAGTTAGTGCTTGCAAACCCTCTCGGATTCATAATCCCCGCATGTCTCTCCTCTGTACAAACGGATAGAGCGATCTGTTTGCCTTTAAAGTTCACACGCTTGAGTTTGCAGCGAGAGTCTTTGTTTGCTGATTGCTTAGGTTCAGTTTAGATAACAAATGTCTCGTATGTGTCCGTATGAGAGTCGCTGCTTTCAGAGCAGTCAGTATATTGCAGGCTACCTGCTTCCCGTATGCCGTGGGACACTAGCAGTCAGGTCTCTGTATTGCTTTGCCTTTCCTAGCAGACGTTGCCTGCTTTGTAGCTAGAGAGAAGGATAAAACCGTCTCTACCTTGCCCCGAATTCCGACTCTTGTTCCGACATGAAGCTGACCCGAAGTCGCTTCTGGAAATAGCTTCAGACCTTAAGGTAGGGGAAATAGGTTTATTACAAAAAAAAAAATCAGGAGAGAGCTCTCCAAGATTTAACTGAGAGAGAAGAAGGGGACCGTGCTGAGATTAAACGGCGTCCCGTATAGTGTGTACAGATAACTCAAGAGTGAGCACAGCACAGTATGTTTCTGTAATGCCATGTTGTGCAAATGTTTATAAACGTGCTAAAGAACTTTCTAATCAAATAATTGAATCAGAAGAATGTGATTCAGCTAACTCCTGTTGACCCATAAATCATGACATTTACTTTTAGCCTGTAGAAAAATGTTAATGCTAATGGAAATTTTTTTCTTATACTGTGGCTACAAACACCAAACACAGGCTTTATGTAAGTGTTTTGCTAGTTTCAAAGTGCTCATCAGCACTGTTCCCTCTAAGCTGTGTGCATGTGCACACGCACACACCTCGCCGAGCGAGCGCACATACTTTACAACAGAGTGCACAAAATTACGGCTCTGATTCTGATAGAAAACAACACAGACGTCTTAAAATTTAAAAGTTATGATTGTAATTACTAGAAATTTCCCGCTTCATTTAGTAATCGTCTATTTTCATTTAATTTGATTAAAATCAGTGTGGTGTACATACTGTATTCTGACGTGTAGTAAAATTTTAAAGTCTATAACTCCGAGTGTCATTATGTGGCACACAAAAATTTAACCTTCCTTCAAAAGCTGCACACAGCTGATATTTTATGCGCACACAGCCTACAGAAAATTAGAGGGAACATTGCTCATCAGTTGTATCTCTCCCAAGAGTGGTCATGTGGTTATTTGCTGCTGTGACAGTATGGACGGTGGTAGTGGAGTTTTCTGCCGTCTACCCAGTCAGTGCTTTATCTCTTCCTTAACAATCATAAACCGAGTCCACACTCAACTTCATTCTCACTTCATTTTCACGCCTTTCCCCAGAAACAGTTTCATTTAATGCCAAAAGATTTTACGGTTGTCGATGTTGTTGCTTGCAATATTTGACCCTTTTATTAAATCTGAAAATAAGTTGATTCCAAGCACAGTTTGAAGTCAAAATTTAAGAAACGTGCCCCTACTGTGAATAATAGCTCAAAAGCATGGATGGAGTTTTAGGGGCCTTTTTACTTAAGCTTGCAAACTGGTTAAGGTGCATTTTAGCGAGCGGTAACTGGATGCCCAGAATCCTAATGCCCAGGCGAATCCTAATGCCCAGGCGAGCGGAACTGGATGCCCGGGCAGCTACTGCCCACTGAAACACATTGAAATTGGCCTTGGCACAGTAGCACTAAGTGGGTGGGTTAGGGGCAGAGTGTGGGTATAGAGAGCGTAGCACTACTAGAGTGAAGACATTTGTCATGCGCTCAGTGGCACTGTGGCAATTAGCCCAAGTGCTCACAGTGATACCGCTATCGTGCCAAGCATTAATGTTCACGATCATGCACGGCTAGGAACATGCCAGGCACACTCACAAAAGCGCACGGAGGGAATACTTACCATGCGCTAGTATTGCCACTAATTGCATAGTACCCGCACACTTTCAGTAAAAGGGTCCTTTAGGGGCCCTTTTGCTAAAGACTGCTAAGATTTTGCACTTAATGTGCCAAATAAACACACGTTAGCTGTCGGGGCATGACCAGCAGCTAATGTGGGATGAGTTTCTCTAACATGTAAGATGGTTTGCTTAAACACATGCACAGAGGTGCTGTTCAGTGAACTCGCATTAAGGTTCAGAGTGCGCTAAGCACATGCCCATTTCCCCGGCGCTAGAAGTAATGAGCTCTCCGTGCCTACTCTTTACTCATTCCCCTCCCCATCCCATGATCACCGGTTAACATGCATTTTAGCATGCGGTCTAGGGCATCCTCCCATGCTAATGATCCCAGCTGCCAGTTGCCACACATTAAAAGGCAGGTTCATTGGCTAAGGGGTTTTAGTAAAAGGGCCCTTTAGTTACTTACAATCTAACCATGGATCAGCATTCACTCTGCAACAGAGAAACCTGTATGAGTGTCGTGAAATGGGTCAGTTATACACAGATGTGCCCATTTTTCGTGGGAGTATTGCTGAGTTTTGTGCTTCTTTGTTGTTAAATTATTTTTTTATAGCAGAGGCACAACTGCAAATCCCCAAATATTGCCGCACTGTAATAAAAAAAGAAAAGAAAAAGGAACCAAAGAATGGGAGTAGCCCAGATAATCCTGCTTAAAACAAAGTCCTCTGGTGCCCTTCCTCGATTGCTTTCTTAGGACATCTTCTGAAGGGAAGACAGTTTCGAGTGACAGAAAGTTGTGCATGCATGCATTTTTGTGTGCATTGCCTTCCTAATAACGTTCATGGGTTAGTGTCCTATCCACATCACATGTGCAGTATGTCAGGAGGTCCAAGGGGCTCCTAAAAGTATGTTTTTTTCCTTCCTGTGGTAGGACATGGCATGCGGGACCAGGGGCTCTTAAAATACTAGGAACGTAAAAGTTCAGGGACAAACAAAAACCTACTTTTCTGTCTCCACAGGCCTCTCTCCCTTCTGCAGCCTGCTGTGTTCTTCCCCCCCCCCCCCCACTCCGCCCTCCCTCCCTCCCTCCCAGCCTTGAAATCAGGGCTGCAGATTCTCTTAAAGGGAGCTGTTGATAATCCTTTTGGAGGGGGACGGGTAGCATTCAATATACCCATCATATTTCCACATATATATGTAGTCACATTAGTTCTAGATAGGCCTTTTTCTTTTAAATTATTTAGCTTCTGCTGTTTGAGCTGCTAGTGAACTCAGGGTTGACGATTCCTATGTTTACTAGGACAAATCTCTCTGCTTGAGCTGAGAACCTCTTTAGTATAACAACTGAAATAATTGCACTCTACCTGTTGCCTTCCAAATGCCTGCACTGTGGGTCCTGATTGTTTTCGCCTAGAGTAGTACCAAACTACCTTGCACAATGAGCAACTGGTTGCTAGAGTAAAATTTGTATTGACTATTGGACATGCAGTTCTTCCAGCAGCAAGAACCAAATGGGTTTGCATGGCAAGAGGAAGAGCAAAGGTAAATGCATGTCCCTTTCCATCTGAGCATTCCTGCGCTCATCTTCGAGAACTTCTTCAGAAATGCAACAGCTCTCCGCTGGTCCAGGGTTCAGCTACCGATCAGCCCTTACTGCCCCACGAGTATCATTGTTCCTACTGCAGCCCCACTGCCGTTGACATTGGCACATTTTATGGAAGAGATTTATTTATTTAGTGGTATTTGGCTCATGACTTTCCAGTAGTTACATTCAGGTGCAGTATTTGTGGACATCAGGATAAATGTTAGTCACTCATGTATCAGTTCCCTGTAAGAACTAAAAACATACCTGTTCAGAGAATTTTATGGAGACAATACTTAAATACAAGAACCAAGGACACACAACTCGAACTAACTACCTACGAACGATTACAGCTGAACTCGCCCCTCATCCCATACTTTATCCTATTTAAGCGATCATATGGTCACTTATATACACGCCCATAAATTGTATATAGTTAAACTGCTTTATTACCCAGCTTGTACGTAGCAAACACAGCTTCATCCCTATGTTTCGTGGTCCAAGTTGTACTGTACCCTGTTCGATGTAAAAACCCAGTTGTTATTAATTGTGAATCGCTCCGACCTATGGAAGAGCGGTATAAAAGAATAGCCAAATAAATAAAATAGGGAAATTGGTCTTATTAAGTTCTATGACTTTCAGCGCCAGTTGTAGGCTAACTCGTGCCCTATGCAAAAGCTGAAATTGGCGCCACCTTTTGATGGTAGCTGCTCTTGCACAGCTCTGTGGTAGCGATATTAGCTTCGGCACAACATCCCTCTTTATCTCTCCAACAATCTTTCTTTTTCCCTTGCCCTCTTTTGCACAGGATGCAACCCAGATAACTTTCCTCATTATTCTTGCAATTCAGTTCACTTGTAATTCCATAGTCGAAACACGGAAGTTTCATTTTAATAGCATGGCAAGTAAAATTGATATTATTCTATAGTTTCTGTTTTATTTTTTTGAAACTCAAAATCTGTGAAAAGAGGTTTCCTAAGATTAATGCACTGGCAATTGAACTCAGGGTAAATGTCGATAATGGGGCATATACTGAGGACTGCAAATGCAATAGATGATCCCAATCAATCTAGCTGTATGGTAACTTAAAATTAGGACTGACTATGTGTTTTTGCATATCCAACATACTGTTAATTGGGATAAGTTTGTAAGCAGTACAAACCATTATCAAACTTACCCCTGGTCTGCACATCCTTTTCAGTGCTATGTTACAAAATTTAGCAGCATGATGGAGTGCTTGCTTAAGAAGAGCATTGTGTAGTAAAAACTCAGCTTCCTAGAAATTACTGACTTTTAATGATTCTGTGAAATCTCTTTCAGTTCCTGCCTTCAGTTCTGCAAAAGTCTTTTCAGTTCATGTTAAAATGTGGCTGACTGAAAAGCTGTTCATATAAGCAAATGTAGATTTTTTCCTCTTGTAATCATTAAGACAGGTCATGGGCAAGAAAATGGGGATCGTTGATCTTAGGGTTTCTACAGCAACGCTTCTGCTCTACTAATGTTGCGTATCATGGATTGAAGAGTAGGGGGGGGGGTTCCTCAAAAAGGAAACGAGACAAAGGGAAAACGTGCACATCGGGAAACGGTAAATGCATGTGGAGTGCTTGCCCTGTTTGTTGAAGGAGCAAGAACGATAAGGCTTGGGCTGAATTTAGGAAAATGCTGCTACCTTGTGCATTCCTTCTCAAACTCTTTTGTTATTGCTGTCTCGTAAATCTAGATGGTGATTGCAGATATGGAAAGCGTAGCTCACACGGTTACTGTTTGGCTGAATGATCAAAGTTTGTTCATTCAGGTTGCTATGAATGACAAAGACAAGCTCCTGTTCATGTCTATGGGGATGGGGAAGAGAGATTTTTGAAAAGAGACCCTAAATTTTATCTGGAAATTGGAGCCCATCCAATGGAAGGTGTACAGCTAGGCATCTATTTACAAGTATAGTTGTATTTCCTGTGGTCTGTTACTATATGATAACTCTTACTACAGCGTTCACGTGAAATGAAGCCCGCTATGTACTCCTCTTGCCCAGTACAGTTGAGGCATTGAAATAGGTACCTAACGGACTTACAGGTGTGATTTGCTGCATTAGCATCTCCGTTACGAACAACAAGCGAAAATCTTAGCTATGACCGGAAGGTGTTCTTTACCGCTTCAAAGCCAAAACTTCTGCAGAGAAGCATAATGAGACTTCCTGCCCTGCCTGGAATAATAAGAGTGCTACTTGGGAATCTGGCATCTTTTCACTGTAGTTTAATGCTTTGTATAAATATTACATTAGCCATATCATCACTGTGTCTCCTTACCATCATTCCACTGCCAAGAGTATTTATTTTAAAGAGCTTTTTAATGATTCATAATAGGAATTATGATGATGCCTATTACATGGTCTAATCAAGAAATTATTAGCTATTGCAGCCAAAACTATTAAAGTGACAAGAAATTGGAAAGGAGACGAACAGATATAGTAGCACATATTTGGCAGCCAGTCCTGGGGAATGCAGGTGAAGTACATTGCGTTCATAATATCTGTGCAGTTGCACCGATAAATATGAAATTGACATCATGGCGATAGAAAGCCCGATTATGTATGTGGTGTCTAGGTAGGAATCGAGACATCCAGGTTGGACTGCGTGCAACCTTTGTGATATTTTACGAAAGACTCACTGAACCTTTTGTAAAATATGTGTAAGAGTGCACGAAACACATGTGTAGATGGCAGCAAGACCCATGGGAACAGCCAGTTTTCAAAGGAATACATAAAAAAAGAGAGGCGTCACTTGGGGTTTGAATGTGTACGTGCCGGTGCACATGGAGGGGAATTTTGTAACAGTGTGTCAATTCTATAAAGTCAAGTGCATAGAATAGGGAGTAAGTGACCCCCAACACGTGCACACACTAGGCACGAGCACTTACCTCAACCCCATGGCAGGTGAAAATGCTGGCACCTAGATTTTGGAAAGCGCGGGTACAGGTTATGGTATTGCTACAGTCTGCCTCTGCTTTGCCGCAGTACCATCCCTGTGCATGCCCATCTGCAGGTATATGTGGTGGTACATACAGTACGCGCACAGAATAGCGACTGGATAATGTACTGTTCTTGTGTACGTCACTAGAATGGCATGACTTACATGCACGGATGGTGCATCCCTTGAGCACCCTCGTTGTGGAATTACCCCCATAAGGGCTAGATTTAAAAAAAAACTGGATGTCCCGGAAGAGCCAAGTTTTGAGACAATTTTAAACAGCAGTGAAGTAGGCATGATTGTCCCCTTAATCTCTGGTGCAAACCGCAAGTCCAAGCAAATAACTAGCCGGCCCTTCTGCCTGCTTTGGGACAGGTGCACGTAAATGCTGTGCTTTGGTTATAAAACTGGCAATATGTGCATAGTTTGTCAACCTGACTACAACATAGTCCCTCCAAAACTGTCCATGCTGTGCATCTTCACATGTGAATAGAAACTTTCTAATGTTGCTATCTATATCTGTAAGGAATTCATACATGTAAATTTGGCCATTTACAGATGTAAATATTGTGTAAACCTCTGCTTAAACATGCAAATAAGAAGAAATTAGAAATGGGGAAAGAAAGAAAGAATTATGATTTTAAAGGGCATAAATGGATTATATATAGCTGATACAATATTATTATCAGGCTTCTATATTTTGTACAGCATGTACAATCGTTCATTATAGAGTGTGTTGGGCGGCGGGAAGCAGCCTCTTTCTGCTTCTTTGTGTTTCCTACTTAACTGGAACCAGTTTTGAGGATGCTAGGAGTCATCATTCACAGTTTCCAGGCCTGATTCTCCCATTCATAACCCTCCCAGGTTTAGTCCAGCCGTCACAGTGGACATTCTCAGCCTGGTGTCACAGACCACGACTCTCTGCTACCTGGTACCTGTGTTCCGTGAGTCTGACCACAGCTAGAGTTCTACAGCATCGCCAGTCCCGGTTGCCCGAAGGCGCAGGAGCCAGCCTTGGAAAGCAAACCCACATCTCTAGTAAACTTGTTTTCCTGAACAAACTAATTAGCTGCTGCTGCTGCTGCTGCTTTGTTGGTTTGTATTTAACTTGTGGTAAAAAGCAAAACAGTTTACTCCCTGTCCCCTCTTTTTCTCATGCACATCTTACAGGACTCATGAGAGAGATGTCATTGCTACACAGCAGATGGTAATATTTAGTGCACCACTAGTTTGCTCATTTAGGGACTGATATTATTGGACTTGGCATATGACTATACTGTTATGCCCGCTGTCCCGTGCATGTTCTATGGTTGAACGACCAACACCTGGTAATTGGAAAACTACATCAGATGGGTCATACAGATTGACAGCAATAAACGATTTGCAGTAACTCAAATTCTCTAAAAATGGATCTTCCCATTAGTGAATAATGTCATTGCTAATTTGAACATTTGGAAACATGGATTTCTTTTTTTTTAGAGGGAGGGGAGAGAAAATATGTGGCTAAAACAATTTGTATACAAGATCTCCCATATGGTAAGTGTGATTGTTTCAGAGGGTTGCAAGATCTATCAATATTATGTTTACATTGATTTTTTTGTATTTAATAAATTGCATTTGTGAGTGAAATGATGTTTTATTTTCTTGTGTTCGGACTGTAAATTAGTAACATCAGATGGCATGTTTCTTTCATATCAGATGAAAGATTTTCATGCAACAGATTTAAGCTTGGAACACTGTCTAGAGTTGATTAGCATGTCTGACTGTAGCTTGGCCAAATGGCTTGCTGATAACACAAAGTACATAATCCCTTTAATTTTGCTTATTTTACTGCTCCACAACATGGTCCAAGTCAAAAGTTTCAAAATGAATTGGCTTGCTTCAACTACAGCAGGGAGAACTATCACATTTTGACTGATTCAGAGGCGGAAACCGATCAGCGACCCCTGAAATGTGTTGTAAACAGTTACATATAAATCAGAGTGACACAGTATTGTTTATCATGGCGTGAATTAAAGCAGAAGGACTAAAGTGGAAAAGCCAATAAGCGATTCAGCTAGCATTACACTAAAGGAAAATATAATTAAATGTCATTTATCGAGGAGCGCGAGGTCGGTTAGTGAGTTTTTCAGCTGTTTTTCGGGGTTATGGAAATTACTGTGTTAAATTTCCCATGATGTTTTCCGAAGTTCAGGTAGAAGTTTATTGTTGGAGAGAGAAGTATGCATGAACAAATTATACTCGGCATCGGCTATATTTTCATGGAAGATGGATGGACAAGTCCTGTTGTGTGGCTCTCAGGGGGTAACTTGCATGAAAAAGGAATTGATGAATCTAGGTTGCTGTACTCACAATGGGAGACACATATTCAATACAGTAATACATACTAAATCAGAGGAAAAGGGACGCATATGGGTAGACTGTGAGGAACAAGGTAGAGAATTGCTGGATATAATGCAGATTCACGAGCAAACTAATTAAGTACACAAGTGAACCCAATCCTAGGTTGAGTGCATGCGACTAATGCTTTAATAAACTTTACCGGAATGCACACGATGGCTTGCTAGAAAGAAATCATGTGAATTCAATATTTTCTCTTGAATTCACGATTTTCCTGCAATTTTGTTGGTTTATTCAATATAAATGTTCTTCCTTTCAATCACAGACTGTGAAGGCAGGTAAAGGCCATAAAGTCATTTAGCCTGCTCAGTTTCATTCCTGGTGGAATGCTATAGGACAGTGATTCTCACGATAGTCCTGGAGTATACCTTAGCCAGTCTCGTTTTGAGGCGATCAATAAAGAATATGCATGAGTGAGATATGAATGCACGGTCTCCATTGTATGAAAATCTAACCCATGCATATTAATTGTGGATATCTTGAAAATTAGCCTGGAGGGGATATTCCAGGATTGCCCCAGTTGATTTTTGACTTCCTCTCATATCGTCCCAATTTTGTCTCCTCGTGTTGATCATGTGCTTTCTTGAATTCGGTTTCTGTTTTGACTCTGCCACATTCACCTAGAGGCTACATCCACCACCCTTTCCAGGAAATATTTTCCACTGTTGTTCCTGAGTCTACCCTTTTGGAGCCTCATAATGTCAGCCCCCCATCTTCAGAATGTTTCTTACAATTATTTTCTGATATATTACTAGTGCTTATGAAATGTGCCAGAGTGAAGGTCCTGCAGTACAAGGCTCAGTGTGCTGTCCACACGTTTCTACAGTGCTCTAGAATAGGGGAGGGGAGATACTCGATTATTACCCTCTGTGCTAGGGATTCCTCAACTACGGCTCTGAGCCTCAGCCATATCTGCTGCACTGGGTCACAGGACAAGAGGTTGGAGGAGATACGTTTTGGGAGGTTGTGAGCATTGTGTGGGAATCCCTCCCTTCCCACACTCGGCAAACTCTCTGGCCCTCTCAGTCATCTGAAATGTGCAAATGGGGACGCCTGATCTAAGTGGGCAATCTGGTTGATACCATGCTAGCTGTTTCTTCAAAGAAACTCTCCAACCCTTTCCTGTAATTTGTGTAAGGATTAAAACACTAAATTCAAAATTTCAAACTGATTCCTCTATTCAACTGGCGGCCGGTGTAGGTTTCGCAGGACTTATTCTATGCCCATATTGAATACACCTGTATCCAAAGTCCTATGCACCAGTTGAAAATAGTATATACAATATATTTTGTTGGTATGCCATTTAACAGCACATTGCAATAATTTGAGACAATCACTGGAATGCATTTGTGATTCACTTATATATTCTGGTATTTTGTCATCTTTTGTTTATATTGTTCTGTTCTAAGGAAAAAGGTTCTAATCTTTGAAAGTTAGTCCAAAAATGTATTAAGTTAGTCTAATAAAAAAAGTATCACCTTATTTTTTTGTTTTCTTTATCAACTAATGATTTAGTTGTAATAAGAGCACATATTATCTTTATTAGGTCATTATTCTCTAAAAATGGCTTAAATTGTTGAGTTAGTCTTGCTGGCCAAAGCAAGATTTAGGGAGTCTTTTACTAAAGGGGACTAGCTGTCCGCACAGGTCTGAGGTGCATTAGAGACGCATGTTGGACCCGCATGGACAGTGAGCGCTGCTGGATTATGGCACTGAACTGTCCATGGCGCATTAGGATTGCAGTGAGAGGAATATGGGCGGAGAGAGAGTGGGACAAGAGCTGCAGAGGCAATGCACCTGCACAGTGGGCTAGTAATGGGGGTACATTCACCGCCACCTCCATAAGTGGCATTGAGTGCACCTGCACTCTTCTATTTCTGCAGCAGGGCTACATTCACTGTGGTAACTGCTTTCCATGCTCCCAGCATTTAATGCTGTGACATTGCCCTAAAGCACCATGGATTCACACCTTATGGGTGCATTGGGTGCAGCACCACAGTGCCCTTTAGTAAAAGGACCACTTAGAAACTGCCCTTGTTTGTGATTTAAAAGTTAATGCACTATTCAAACTCATTCCTAAACTCCAGGCTTGAGGTTTAAATACGTTTTGCATTTTTTTTGTGTGTGTTTTAAGTGTTTGTTTTGTTTTCACATGTTCTTCATTTGCTTTTTAGTGCATCCTGTTTGGAAATAGTCAGAGTGTCTCATTTTATGGGCAAATTAATTATGAGTGAATTATAGGGGAATGTTAGTGCTTTAGCTGACTTGACCAATAACTAACTATTTGACATATGGGGGTTGTTACTTTGAAGGGTTTATCTGGTTAGCAGGACATGCAGACTACATAAATCTTTCTCTGCCTGATATTCAGCGGCACTATCTGGTTAGTGACACTGAATATCCCCACAGACTGCCCTAGAAATATGTGGCTGGTTTTGGTGTCCATCAGTGGAGCTGGGGTGACCCCGGCACCTATTCAGGTAGCAGTGTTGTTCAGCCAATAACCAGATTGGCAAACTGCATAAAGTTAGGACAGGTCAATGTCTGTCTTAACTTTATACGGATCTTGCGATTAGCTGAATATTGCTGCTAACCACTTAGCTAGACCGATCGCCGTCAGAACCAGATATTTAGCACCAGACGCCAGATAGGCTCCAGTTCTGAATATCCGGTTTCAGGTTTGGCTGCGGCGGTCAGATGCTTTAGCAGTGCTGACTGCCGCGATCTGAATATCTACCCCATAGAATTTAGAGTCTGGGAAAAGTACGATGGGGAAGCCCACAAGGAAAACATTTTGATTTATTTTCAGTTCATTAGGACTTTTTAATGTGGTTTTCTTACTTTTTCAGTTTGTTTCCCAGATCTGTTTTAATAAAGATGTTTTAATGCAGGTTTGCACTATTTAACGCATATTATCACCTCCAAACTTTCACTTAAGTCAGCTTCCTGAGCAAAAATGGCCACAGTATTTTTAAAGTTTGCTCCTCCCAATGACATCATTTCTTAAAGGGATAACCGCCCCTAAATTAAAGTGTACCAATCGATTTGTTGGTTCAGACCTTGAGATGCCACTGACTGTAAATTATATATCTCAAAAAGAACTCTCAAGGGGCTAGCGTATAAGCCAAAATCAAAAAGGAACTACCCCAGAAAAACTAAACAAACACAAAACACCCGCATGAGATAAACAAAATCAGATCAAAAACAAATGAAAAGCAAAAACAAACCCAAAACAAAAAAAAAACAAAACGAGAAACCCCTTAACTGCAAAAGAAAGCCTATTATTTAAAAGGAGGAAAAAAGACCTCAGCAATCTCCAATGTAAGAACAAAAGGAGCCGAGTCTGGCAGGACGACAAAGCAACGTCTATGTCCAAAGCCAGACTACTAATTACATCAAAGGTCTAAAAAAAAAAAAAAACCCTCCAGCCAACCGCATTAATAAAAGCAAGGCAGGCTTCCAACAGGCTTCCAGCAGGCTTTCAAATCACACAACTCAGTCCTTGGTGCAAACAATACAGTCCTTGGTGCAAACAATACAGTCCTTGGTGCAAACAACAAAAATAACAAAAACAGAACTCCAAGCACTTATCTGCTGATGGTAAACAGAGGTGGCAGGAAGCCCCGACATCAGATGTTTCGCCTCAGCGGCTTCTTCAGGGAGCTGAATTCACTCTCCACTCACTGTGTCTTGTCACCATAGGTTGCCGAAGGGTCCAAGTCGCAGAAAATGCACCGAAGCTAAAAACAGAACCAAGAACCAAAATGAAAAAGGGGGGGGGGGGAACAAACAAACATGTCTCATGCAGTCACAAAAAAACAGGATTTAACCCTTTCAAAAAAGCAATCAATAACCGAGGTACAGAAAAACCGAAAACAAACAAAATACCCTGTCAGCTGGAATCAAAAAAGGTCAATAGGGAAAGGGCGCATCCAGAATGCAAAACGCAGCCGAAATGAGCACTCAACACGGCTAACCTCCCCAAGACGCCAGCGCATGCGCTTTCACAAAAAAATAGAGAAAGTGAAGCTGAAGCATGACGTCAGACCAATCAGATGGGGGCCGGCTCCAAAAATGACAGTCTGGTGCCATTTACCCTAAAACAAAAATAAAAATAAACAAACAAACCAGCAAACAGGTAAGAATGAAAAAGAAAATGAAAAAACCAAAATATCCCAAAACCCACCTTCCCTGACTAAAACAGTCACAAACAGCTTTTCGATTCAATGGAATCATTGAGACCATCAGGAACAATGGTTTGCAAAGAGAAAATCCAACGTTGTTCCATCTGAGATAATAGCTTCTGCAAATCACCACCGTATATGGAAGGAGTACATTGTGTGATGACCAAGCACCGCAAATCTTCAAAAGCATGGCCCATAGATTGAAAATGATCGACCAGTGGAGCACCCTCGACCTTATGACAAAGGCGACTACGGTGCTCAATTAAGCGAGTCCATAAAGCGCGGCTGGTCTTTCCCACATACTGACTGTAAATGGCATATCCAATATTGCTCTCTAACATTCAGTTTCATCTCATGACTACCCCCATGATGTGAAGGGGGAACTTGATCAATCACCCTCCATTTTAAATCTGCAAAATTATGTTGATATTGCATACAATGTTGGATAATTGGAGCTGTAAGGGGTGGCTATCCCTTTAAGAAATGATGTCATTGGGAGGAGCAAGCTTTAAAAACACTACAGCCATTTTTACTCAGTAAGCTGATTGAAGTGACAGTTTGGAGATGAAAATGTGACACTCTTCATGAAGATCTGTGCTATAAGAATCAACTCATGGAGCATCTGTTTTCAGATAAGTGCTTTAAACCTTGAAGCAGAACTGTGAATAGCTTTTTTCAGTTCAAAACATGACGGTTGGTGAATTAAAAACGATCTATTGGGAATAATTCTGAACTGGTTATTGGTGCTAGTTTGCATTAGACAATATAACAATAAAACATTTCTTGCTATCCCTTTAGTAATGTTAGGGTGGTTTGACGACATTGTTGTGTGTTTTTTCCCTTACACATTGTCCTGTTTGTGGTAGATAAGTTTGTGACCAAACAGCTATAACATATATTGTGAAGCAAAGAGACAGCTGTTCTCCCCTAGGGATCGTGCAGTGTTTAAAATGAAACGTTTCACTGAACTGCAAAACATAAAAATAACATATCTTTATCTTCTTGTTTGAACCTCTCGGGTATTCAAATGCCTTGATGATTAAGTTAAATTGTACTTGAACAAGCAAGAAAATAGTGATGTAGCAGAGTATTAAAAAATGCATAGAAAGAGAGAACTTTACTGGCACTAATTGCTTTAGGGCCATATGTACTAAAGTTTTGTAGCACACAGAGGACATTTAATCTGCATGTTCAGTTGTATGCTATGCACTAAGGTCCTATTGCATGTGCTAAATGGGTCTCTTTGGCCCATTGCTGATATGCACTAAGAATGAATGTTTTCTCCCATGTAGAAGTCATATGAGCAGGAATATAGGAAATAGGATATGATCTCCCGCTTCACCCACTATTTAGCACATGCTCACTAAGGCCTAAAGTGTAACTCATGCTTTGAGCCACATATTTATTTATTTAGTTAGTTATTTGTGCGCTTTTCTATATCGCCCCATCCAGAGATCAGGGGCGGTTTACAGAGAACATGGTAAACATCAATTACATAGAACATTTTTGAGCACATAATAACTATTTTACAGAGAAAATATTAACTATTTTACATAGATTGAGCACATATTCATTATTTATGAATGTTTTAGCTCTCCAAAGTGAGATAAAAAAAGCACATACATTTCTTTGACTTCCTATGAAAAGTCAAGCTTATCTGCTGAAGAACTCTACTGCTCACATGGCTTGAAATATATCAGTGTCCCACCAAGTCCCCAGCCTTCACAAGGGTTTGTCATCTTGGTTTGCCTCCATGATTTCAAGTGGCCCCACAGCTGCCAGGCCTATAACTTACAGGCTCTATAGACAGGTCAGTGTGTGTAGGAGAACCCTGCAAATCAACTAACTGGGCTTTGTGTGGTAGCCAGGTTAACTGTTCATTTTAAATTAAATCTCTCTCCCCAGAACTTGCTGTGTGTTAAACTTTTTTCCTGTCCTAGCCTGCCTGAGTGAATCCTCCCCCTCCCCCCCCCCTGCTGAGGTATTGTGTAGCCTTCTTCCTGTTTCCTCCACGTGTGCATAGTCTGTTTTAGTCTGCTTTTCTCTGATCAGAGAAGAGCAGTGCTTTTTACAGTGCTCTGCTAGAGAAGTGGATATTTGTCTCCTGTGACACCTTGCTGTGAGTTCTAGCTGTTTATTAATTATTTATTGTTTGTCTAACTGTTTATTTAATTATTTATTGTTTGTCTTAGTGGTGTGCTAGTTCAGCCTTCTCAGCTATACCTTACCTTGCCTCTCTCAACTAACTGGGCTTTGTGTGGTAGCCAGGTTAACTGTTCATTTTAAATTAAATCTCTCTCCCCAGAACTTGCTGTGTGTTAAACTTTTTTCCT
The DNA here is from genome assembly GCA_033557465.1 of Ichthyophis bannanicus. Classification (NCBI taxonomy): domain Eukaryota; kingdom Metazoa; phylum Chordata; class Amphibia; order Gymnophiona; family Ichthyophiidae; genus Ichthyophis; species Ichthyophis bannanicus. The sequence goes on along the minus strand of CM066034.1, from coordinate 962,332,631 downwards.
GTCCTAACCTGCCTGAGTGAATCCTCCCCCTCCCCCCCCTGCTGAGGTATTGTGTAGCCTTCTTCCTGTTTCCTCCACGTGTGCATAGTCTGTTTTAGTCTGCTTTTCTCTGATCAGAGAAGAGCAGTGCTTTTTACAGTGCTCTGCTAGAGAAGTGGATATTTGTCTCCTGTGACACCTTGCTGTGAGTTCTAGCTGTTTATTAATTATTTATTGTTTGTCTAACTGTTTATTTAATTATTTATTGTTTGTCTTAGTGGTGTGCTAGTTCAGCCTTCTCAGCTATACCTTACCTTGCCTCTCTCAACTAACTGGGCTTTGTGTGGTACCCCCCTCCCCCCTGCTGAGGGTTCAGGACAGGGTACCTTGTAATTGCCCTCTTTAATAGGACTTATCTCACTCCCTCCCTCCCCAGCACCCACCCACCGCTGGGGTAATTGTAGTTTTATAGGTACTTGCACATCTTAGAGGAAAGGGGCTGCTCTCAGGTGCAGCTCGTTATCCAAATCAGTCATACACAGAGGACCTGAGATTAATTACTTAAGCTTCAGGTACACAAGGTGTATTAGGGGTATTAGATACACTTTTATTGGTATAAGCATCTAAACCAATCCTTATTATATACAGAATTTAAAAGACCTAAACACAAGCTTTAAACTAAGATGCAGACAGAAGTCCAGCAACGAGATGGGGGTTCTCCGGTCTTTTGCATTGAGTGTCACATGTATGATTTTCTCCCAGTTGGTGAGAGGTCTTACGTATGCACTAAGTGCAAAGAACTCTTTGCTCTCAGGGAACGAGTCCGTTCTCTAGAGGCTAGAGTAGCAGACCTGGAAGACATAAGAAAGACAGAGAAGTACATGGACGAGACCTACAGGGATATAGTCCTGAAGTCCCACCTCCAGTCTGGCAGCATCCCGTTGCCATGGAGGAGAGAGGTCACGTGACAGGAGAGCATCACCCTGGTGTGGCAGGAAGTGATCCTGTAACTAGGACCTGTCCTCCAGGTGATGTAAAACCCTCTCGCACCGAGGACGTTTCTCCAGGGCCATGTCCCCATGAGGGGAGGGTCAGGACAGCTGTTATAGTTGGTGATTCAATCATTAGGAATGTAGATAGCTGGGTGGCTGGTGGACGTGAGGATTGCCTGGTAACATGCCTGCCTGGTGCGAAGGTAGCGGACCTCATGCACCGCCTAGATAGGATCATAGATAGTGCTGGGGAGGAGTCTGCTGTCTTGGTACATGTTGGTACCAATGACATAGGAAAATGTGGTAGGGAAGTTCTGGAGGCTAAATTTAAGCTTTTAGGTAGGAAGTTGAAATCCAGAACTTCCAGGATAGCGTTATCCGAAATGCTTCCTGTTCCACGTGCAGGACCCAATAGACAGGCAGAGCTCCGGAGTCTCAATGCGTGGATGAGACAATGGTGCAAGGATGAGGGTTTTGGATTTGTTAGGAACTGGGGAACATTCTGGGGAAAGGGGGGGCTCTTCCGAAGGGATGGGCTTCACCTTAATCAGGATGGGACCAGACTGCTGGCATTAACCTTTAAAAAAGAGATAGAGAAGCTTTTAAACTAGAAAATAGGGGAAAGCCGACAGTCACCCAGGAGTGCATGGTTCGGACGAAGGTATCCTTGAAGGATACTACCAAAAGCAGTGAGGTTCCAAAAGGGAGCATAGTAGCCCAAATGGCCTTGAGTAAGGAGCAGACAGAGCATAAAGATTCAAAATTACCCCTGCCTACCAATAGCCAGATTAATATGAATAAAATATTGTCTCTAAAATGCTTGTATGCCAATGCTAGAAGTCTAAACAATAAGATGGGAGAGTTAGAATATATAGCACTAAATGAGAGGTTAGATATGATTGCACTCTCAGGACATGGTGGAAGGAGGATAACCAGTGGGACACTGTGATACCTGGATACAAACTATATCGTAATGATAGAGCTGATCAAATTGGTGGAGGGGTTGCGCTCTATGTTAGAGAGGGCATTGAGTCAGAAAGGATTAAAGTTTTGCAGGGAACAAAATTTGCTGTAGAATCTCTATGGATTGAAATTCCATTTATGAAGGGGAAGGTGATGGCAGTGGGAGTATACTATCGACCACCTGGCCAGAATGAACAAATGGATGATGAAATGCTCAAAGAAATCAAGGAAGCTAACAAACGTCACAACAGAGTAGTAATGATGGGTGATTTCAATTACCCCGGTATCGACTGGGTCAGTGTCACAGCAGGACAAGCTAAAGAGATAAAGTTTCTAGATGGAATAAATGACTGCTTCTTGGAGCAGCTGGTTCATGAACCGACCAGAGGGGAAGCCATACTGGACCTAGTCCTTAGTGGAACGCCAGATCTGGTGCAAGAAATAAGGGTGCTGGGACCACTTGGCAATAGTGATCATAGTATGATCATGTTTGATTTAATTAGTGGAGGACAGATAGTAAAGGCATCCACAGTACTACCTTTTAACTTTCAAAAGGGAGACTATGATAGAATGAGGAATATAGTTAGGAAAAAACTAAAAGGAGCGGTTCCAAAGATTAAAGACTTACAGCAAGCTTGGGTGTTATTTAAAAATACTATCCTCGAAGCCCAGACCAGCTGTATTCCACGCATTAAGAAAAGTGGAAGAAAGTCCAAAAAACTGCCAGCATGGTTTAAAGGTGAGGTCAGAGAGGCTGTTGCTGCCAAAAAAGCAACCTTCAGGAAATGGAAAAAAGAGCCAAATGATGAAAACTGGAAACAGCACAAGCAGTGGCAAGTTAAATGCAAAGCATTGATAAGGCAGGCAAAGCGGGAATTTGAGAAGAAACTTGCTATGGAAGCAAAAACACGAAATAAAGACTTTTTCAAGTACATTCGTAGCAAAAGGCCTGTGAGAGAGTCAATTGGACCATTAGATGATAGAGGGGTAAAGGGGGCAGTAAGAGGAAACAAGGCTATAGCAGAGAGACTGAATGAATTCTTTGCTTCGGTCTTTACTGAGGAAGATATAGGGATGTTATCCAAGACTGAAGTGGTATTTAAAGGTGATACTGCAGAGGAATTGAGAGAAATATCGCTACACCGGGAAGATATATTACAACTATTTGATAAACTGAATAGTAGCAAATCACCTGGACCGGATGGTATACATCCCAGAGTGTTGAAAGAACTGAAATATGAGATTGCAGACCTGCTATTGGTAATCTGTGAACTTTCATTAAAATCATCTGTAATACCTGAAGATTGGAGGGTCGCCAACGTAACACCAATTTTTAAAAAGGGTTCCAGGGGTGACCCAGGAAATTACAGACCGGTGAGCCTGACGTCAGTACCAGGGAAAATGGTAGAAACCATCATAAAGAACAACATTACACAGCATGTAGATAGTCATGGCCTAATGGGAGACAGCCAACATGGCTTTAGACAAGGAAGATCTTGTCTTACTAATCTGATATGTTTTTTTGAAGGTGTGCATAAACAGGTAGACAAAGGTGAGTCGGTTGATATAGTGTATCTGGACTTTCAGAAAGCTTTTGACAAAGTCCCCCATCAGAGACTTTTGGCGAAGCTAAAAAGTCATGGGATAGGAGGCAGTGTACTATTGTGGATTGGGAACTGGTTAAAAGATAGAAAGCAGAAGATAGGGCTAAATGGCCAATATTCCCAATGGAAGAAGGTGAATAGTGGAGTACCCCAGGGATCTGTACTGGGTCCGCTGCTTTTTGACATATTCATAAATGACTTCGAAAAGGGAATAACTAGTGAGGTTATCAAATTTGCAGATGACACAAAACTGTTTAAAGTTGTTTAAAACCCAAGAGGATTGTGGAAAACTGCAGGAGGATCTGGATAAATTGGAAGACTGGGCATCCAAATTGGCAGATGAAATTTAATGTGGACAAGTGCAAAGTTATGCACCTAGGAAAAAAACAACCCACTCTATAGTTACACGATGCAAGGCTCCACATTAGAAACCACCACCCAGGAAAAAGATTTAGGAGTCATCGTGGATAACATGTTAAAACCCTCCGCCCAGTGTGCAGCGGCGGCCAAGAAAGCAAATAGAATGCTAGGTATCATAAGGAAAGGGATGGAGAACAAAACAAAGGATATTATAATGCCTCTGTATCGCTCCATGGTTCGAACACACCTTGAATAATGTGTGCAATTCTGGGCACCGTATCTTAAAAAGGACATAGCGTTATTAGAAAAAGTACAGAGAAGAGCCACCAAATTGGTGAAGGGGATGGAAGGATACTCCTATGAAGAAAGGCTAAAAAGGTTAGGGCTCTTTAACCTGGAGAAGAGACGGCTGAGGGGAGATATGATAGAGGTCTATAAATTAATGAATGGAGTGGAACGGATAAACGTGGATCAATTGTTTACTCTATCAGAGTATAGAAAGACTAGGGGACATGTAATGAAGCTACAGGGTAAACTATTTAAGACAAATAAGAGAAAATATTTTTTCACTCAACGTGTAATCAAACTCTGGAATCTGTTACCGGAGGATGTAGTAAGGGCTGTTAGTATAGCTGGGTTTAAAAAAGGTTTGGACAAGTTCCTGTAGGAAAGGTCCATAAACCACTATTAAAAGGGACCCAGGATATTAATGCTTGACCCAGTACAAGCATTGTGGAACCTGTGTCTTTTGGGGATATTGCTAGGTACGTATGACCTAGATTGGCCACTGTTGGAAACAGGATACTGGGCTTGATGGACCTCGGTCTGACCCAGTATGGCATGTCTTATGTTCTTATGTTCTTATGTTTGCTAGATGTTCCTAATTTCTGATTTTGTAACATTAGTAACCCACCATCTCAGTCCTGATATGGTGAATCAATGTGAATTGGAAAGGCTTTTGATGGATAAAGATCCTGGTGCTCTTTTCTGAGAGGCCCAATTTAATGTGCTGGTTGTGATGATTCACCTCTGATAATGTCCTGGGGAACGATTCTGAGGCTGCTGACATCAACGTTATTCACACAAAGAATGGCACTCCAGCTCTCCAGACTCAGTTCCAGAATGAAGTCGTTTTTTTTCCAGATATGAAGCTCCACATACATTAGCGAGATCATTGCTCTGCCATTAGAGGTTCTGGTCCAGTTCTTCCTCCTCCTCCTTCTTTTCATCATGTTCTACTTCATAGACAGACATAGGAGACATGTGCTTCAGGGGGTTCAGCATCCTTGATGTCTCTCCCCTTTCCCTTCTGCTATTGCTTTCTCTTTTACTTCTACTACTTCTAGTATTAGTTATCATTTCTATAGCACTACAAGGCGTATGCAGCACCGTACATGTAAGAGACTGCGTTCCTCTAGCTGCATCTAGTGGATCTGTCCTGGGCTACGTGAGATCCCTTCTCTGCCCTTCTGGCCTGACTTCTATGTCTGTGCCCCTGCTCGCTCATACCTATTCCCCGTCTGTCTCTTCTTACACTGCACTGAGCCTCCATCCTCTACTTTCCTCCTGCCCACATTTCCACTTCCCTTGTGCACATTCCATTCTCTCGCCAGGCTCTTTAGAGTATCTTAATGTCAAAGAGGACTGGTGTACAGGAAGAGTGGATCGGCATTGGAGAGGCATGACACACAAGGGAGGAGTAGCCTAGTGGTTGGGGCAAGGTACTTCAGGCCGGAAGGTCAGGGGTTCAAATCCCACTAGAGGACAGCAACCTTGGGCCAGAAGGACTGGGGTTTCTAGTCCCACAGATGCTCCTTGTGGTCTTGGGCAAGCCACTTAACCCTCCATTGCCCATGTTCCCTGTAAGTATTAGTGTGTGTCTCATATCCCTGCATGTTAAATGTATCCCCCAATTGTGTTGTGACCGCTTTGATTGAAGGATAAGGCGGTATACAAAACTGTCTAAAATAAATAAATAAATAAAAGGTGTATAGGAAACAAGACAAGCCACGAAGGCAACTGTTTTCCCTCTCTTTAATCTTTCTGTTATTCTTCAACCTCTTCTTCTGTGTCCAGTTGCTTTCCAGCTCCTCATCCAGCACTGGCAACCAGCCCCATGTTCTGGGCTTTTTATATAGTTTCTTAAAAAGGAGGAGGCGCAATAATGAAAAGAGGATGGAGCATGCTCACTTAAGGGCATGTGCACCATTTTATGTAGAGTCTACAATGGAGCACGTTCAAGCAGAAATTGTCGTTAGTTTTCAGTCCATTGGGGCTTTTCCCAATTTTCATTTTGCTTCATTTCACCCATTGATTTTAAGAGAAACACTTTTTTGCACAATCTAATACACTCAAGGGGTATAAACTGGATTTGCATTAGCCTTTTATAAAGTCACGCGAGCTCTGATGTGTAGGTGCTTCCAGCTGACTTTGCCTAGGGACCTTGTTATAAAATTACTCTCAGTATAAATAAGTTCATATGTTGATGTGTGTTAAATTGATCTAGAGCATACTACATTTTTTAAGGAGCACTTGCAAGCCAAATGCACCCTCATGAAGGCATATCCCTAGTTCGTACACTTGGGGCACATTGACTAAGCTGCATTAGCTGTTAATGTGGACTTGAGCACGTGATAACAGCTAGTGTGTGTATGTTAAACAGGGTGAATTCCGCACAATCTGTATAGTGCATGGTGAGGAGGGAAGTGGGGGAGGGTAGGGGCAGAGTGTGGTTAGAGTGGGCAGTGACAAGTGTGTCTTTGCTGTCAATGTTGCAGTTAGCACAGGTTGCATTTAGCGCCTCCATGTTGCTGCCTGCGCATGTTAGCATCTGAATCAGAGTGGTATCAGCTGGGGCCATGCTTTATCTGCCCCTAACAGGGCACACATGACTTTTGTATATACCATATGTTCATTTCTAAGCTAAATGTGCACTACCTCCAAAACCTCAGTACACTTTAGTAAACGTACCCCTAATAAAGTATAGAGATAATATACTTTAGGGGCTAGTGTGTATGATAATACCATCGGCATACTGCTGAAGATTTAATAAGTGTGTGTGCTAAAGAAACTTTAGTGGATCCCACATCAAATGATATCTTAGCATGCATTTTAAATTTTTTAGTAAGCACTCATTGGAAATATTTTACTGCAGGTTTACGTGCATAGGCCCTCTACTGCAGTAAGTGAGAAGTACAAGATTTAAATCTTGATGCCTGCTTACAAAGCACATAAACCTCAAAGCTATGACATACTGTGATTCTGTAAAAGGTTCCCTGTCAGTAGGCTTACCAGGTCACGAGGGGTAGGATGACCAATTCTGTTTTTAACTCATTGCATCTAGGGGCGACTACTGCTGGCTGTAAGCAAATTTCAAACTTCTATGTCAAAAAAACATAGAAACATGATGACAGAAAAAGACCACATGGCCTATCTAGTCTGTCCTTCCATATCAACAACTATAACAGTCCACTTTTTACCTTTAGAGATGCTCTGTGTTGGTCCCATGCTTTTTTGAATTCAGTTACTGTCCTCATCTCTACCACCTCCACTGGGAGACTATTCCACGGATCCACTACTCTTTCCGTAAAGAAATATTTCCGCATATCACTCCTGAATCTATCTCCCTTCACCCTCATCCCATGTCCCCTCGTAGCAGAACTTGCCTTCAATTGAAAGAGGCTCTCTCCCTGAACATTTATGCCACAGAGATATTTAAACATCTCAATCATATCACCTCTATCCTGCCTTTCCTCTAAGGTGTACATATTAAGATCCTTAAGTCTGTCCTCATATGCTTTATAATGAAGCCCACTAATCATTTTAGTAGCCACCCTCTGCACCGACTCCATCCTGTTCACATCCTTTTGAAGGTGCGGTCTCCAGAATTGCACACTATACTCCAAATGAGGTCGCACCAAAGACTTATACAGAGGCATTATCACCTCCTTTTTTCTGCTAGCCATTCCTCTCCGTATGCACCCAAGCATCCTTCTAGCTTTTGCTGTCACCTTTTCTACCTGTTTAGCTACTTTAAGATCATCAGACACAACCACGCCTAGGTCCCGCTCTTCTTTAGTGGACAAAAGTACTTCACCTCCTATACTGTATTGCTCCCTTGGATTGCTGCAGCCCAAATGCATGACCTTACATTTTTTAACATTAAATCCCAGCTGCCAAATTCTAGACCATTCTTCAAGCTTAGCTAGATCCCTCCTCATGTTATCTACACCTTCCTGGGTGTCTACTCTATTGCAGATTTTGGTATCATCAGCAAAGAGGCAAACCTTACCCGACAGCCCTTCCGCTATATCACTAACAAAGATGTTAAAAAGAATCGGACCAAGGACAGATCCCTGGGGCACACCACTGGTAACATCCTTCACCTCAGAGTGAGCTTCATTTACGTGTACTCTTTGTCGCCTCCCACCCAACCAATTTCTAACCCAAGCAGTAACTTTAGGGTCCATCCCTAGGGTGCTCAGTTTGTTTATAAGTCGCCTGTGAGGAACAGTGTCAAAGGCTTTACTAAAATCTAAATACACCACATCTAGAGCTCTCCCTCGGTCCAATTCCCTGGTCACCCAGTCAAAGAAATCAATCAGATTTGTCTGACAAGACCTGCCTCTGGTGAATCCATGCTGCCTCGGATCCTGTAATCCGCTGGACTCCAGAAACCTCACTATTTTCTCTTTCAGCAGCGTTTCCAATAATTTACTCACCACCTAAGTTAAACTAACCGGCCTGTAGTTTTCAACCACATCCTTACTTCCGCTTTTGTGTAAAGGCACCACATGAGCCTCTCTCCAGTCCTTTGGCACCACTCCCGACTCCAACGAGGCATTGAAAAGGTCAGTCAGTGGAGTTTCTAGAACGTCCCCAAGTTTCCTCAGTATTCTAGGGTGTATCCCATCCGGTCCCATCGCTTTGTCTACTTTAAGTTGAGCTAGTTTCTCACGAACACAGTCTTCTGAAAATTGTTCAAGATGTCCCTTGCTTCTGTTCCTATTTGTGGGTGTTTTTTGAGGTCCTGCTCCTGGTTCTTCATCTGTGAACACAGAACAAAAATATTTCTTAAGCAAGTCCGCTTTATCCTTATCAGCTTCTACATATTCCCCCCCTACACCCTTGAGTCTGACAATACCACTTTTGCTCTTCCTCTTCTCACTAATATATCTGAAAAATGTCTTATCCCCCCATTTTATTGCATTGGCTATTTCCTCCTCCTTTTGAATCTTTGCCTTCTTGACTACTTTGCTAGCTTCTCTAAGTTTTTCCAAATACAGATGCCTGTCTTCCTCTCTCTGTGATCTCTTGTATTTCATGAAGGCCTCCCTCTTTTTCTTCACTTTTTCAGCTACTTCCTTAGAAAACCATAGCAGTCTTCTTTTCCTTTTGCCTTTATTTACCATTTTAACAAAAAGGTTGGTTGCCCTTAAAATATCCCCTTTCAGTTTTGCCCACTGTTTTTCTACATCCCCCAGCTGTTCCCATCCCACTAACTATGGAAAAGTTCGTCCAATCTCAACTCGAGAATGAGTTATAATAGGGCTATAGTAACACTGTTTATGGGTCTCAGATTTGATAAGCACTCGTTTAGGACCCGCGTCCTTTCACTCGGTGCCGTCGTTCACATCAATGACCCCAGTGACTCTTAGCCATCAAGTGCTTTATAAATGCAAGTGCTGTATTACTTTTAAAATATAACTTAACTTAAAACCGCAGCCCTTATTCACAGCCTTAAGAACAGTGCTGGTGAACTGGATCCCGACGCTCTGCTATGGCGCCTTACCGGCGTTTCAAACTAGTTTTCTTCAGGAGATCCTTCCCCAAACCTAAAAATACACAAACAACACTCTAAAAAACTATCCCTCGTACCAAATTATTAATACTCATTCTACTTAAAACCCCTACTTTGACATAAACTTACAATTTATGATGCTGCCCACGTCCCATACTGCTGTCAAAAGGTAACTCCAAAATCTCAAAGAGACGCCGCGCATGCGGGGTGGAACTCTCCTCCCCTATTTAAACCCCTACTACTATATTCCGGCGCGAAGTTGTCTTCATTCAACCGTGTTTTAAAGAATTGGTACTGCAGGATGTGCTTCAGTTAGAAGCTACTGTAAAACCTACTGGTAGGGTTTTAACCCGAGTTGAAAATCAAACTCTACAGGAACTATCAAATAGGGTAGATCTTGTAGTTAAACGAGCTGACAAGGGGGGAGCTGTGGTGGTACTAGATCGGGATCAATATGTTCAGGAGGCTCTAGCTCAATTAGGGGATGAAGCAACTTATAAAAAATTAGAGATGGATCCTAAATGTGAATTACAATATGAAATTAAACAGCTTACAAAACAAGCTTTAGCTAACAAGTTGATTTCGAATAAGGAATATAATTATTTGAATGCAGTTTCTCCGAATGTGGCTAGATTTTACACAGTCCCCAAGATTCATAAACGTCTCGACAATCCCCCAGGCAGACCTATTGTGTCTACCAGGGGTAGTGTGTTAGAACCCATTTCGATATATATAGATTCCTTTATGCGTCCATTGCTTTTCACCATACCATCTTACTTACGAGACACTACACATTTTCTGAATATAGTGGAGGATATGGCACATTGGTCAACTTGTGATGACACCTGGCTCGTTACATTAGATGTTATATCCCTCTACACCAACATACCGCAGGTAGCGGCATCAGCCGTAGTAAAAGATACACTGATCAAGCGAGGGGATTTATCAATGGAACATATTGAGTTCATTATGGGTTTGGCCCACTTAGCTATTTTTCGTAATTATTTTGTGTTTGAAGGTACGCTGTATCAGCAAGTTAGTGGGGTTGCTATGGGGGCGACATGTGCCCCCTCAATAGCTAATTTTTATATGGGAGCATTTGAACAGAGTTGGTTATTACAGTCCCCTTTTGTAGAACATCTGTTGATATGGCGGAGATTCATTGATGACGTTTTTGTATTGTGGAAAGGCCCGTTAGATAAACTGATGGAGTTTTTTACCTGGCTGAATGAACAGGATGTCAACATACAGTTCACCCATAATTATCATATGAGTGAGATTGATTATTTGGATGTACATATTAAGAGAGGACAAGATCGGTGGCATACAACAGTGTTCCGGAAATCTACCGATAGGAACACATTCCTTCACTATCAAAGTAAACATCCGCAAAGACTTAAAAATTCTCTCCCCTTTTCACAATTTTTACGCTTTAGGCGTAATTGTTCTGATACCGGTAGTTATAAACAACAGGGTACCCTGCTGAAAAGAGAATTTGAGGAGAGAGGCTATCCTAGAGAGCTAGTTCAGCAAGCTTATCGTCGGGCACTGTACAATCATCGAGGGGGGCTATTGACAATGAAGCCCAAAGATGAGACACGATTAGAAGGTGATGCAGTTAATTTGATTACATCTTACTCTCCGATGAGTAAATACATACAGAAAGTGCTGTATAAACATCAAAATATACTAGCTATAGTCCCGGGACTACAAGCCAAACGGATCAGATGTGTTTGGAAAAGGGGAAAAAATTTAAAAGAATATCTTAGCCCCACGGTACTTTCCCCCCCAATTAATAGTACTGGGCAGGAAGGGGGACATAAGAAATGTGGTGAATGTGACGTGTGTATAGTGATGTCAGAACGGACCCGATTTGTTTATCATGGTCGCAGTTATGATTTGCGGACTAACACTAATTGTGCTTCTGAAGCTGTAGTATATTGTCTCCAGTGTCCGTGTAGTATGATATATATAGGCAAAACTCTGCGCTCTTTACGAACCAGAGTACGGGAACATCGTAGCCGTCTTAGGTGTAGAAGATTAGAAGCTCCCATCGTAGGACATTGTTTGGCTCAGGGACACACTTTTGAGCAGTTGAGTTGTTTTGCTATAGAACGTGTATTACATCCACAAGGGGGACGCACATTAGATGAAACACTTCTTATGAAGGAACAACGATGGATATACAGGTTAAATACAGTAGCTCCGGAGGGCTTAAATCTAGCAATAGATTGGCAGGTATGTACGTGACATACACTGCCTAGGAAGATGATGGTGGAAGGCTTTAATAATGGGGACAGTTTACTTTACTATCATTGCCTTTGACCCTAGGATACCGGGTCGGAAGGGATTTCTGTATATAGAATTGTTTAAACATCTAAGTATAATGACGGTGAGCTGTTCTTATATTTTTCTTGATAACAAGATTGAATATATTGGGAGTATAAGATGGCTCAATGAGTCAATTGGTAATACGGTTGAATGAAGACAACTTCACGCCGGAATATAGTAGTAGGGGTTTAAATAGGGGAGGAGAGTTCCACCCCGCATGCGCGGCGTCTCTTTGAGATTTTGGAGTTACCTTTTGACAGCAGTATGGGACGTGGGCAGCATCATAAATTGTAAGTTTATGTCAAAGTAGGGGTTTTAAGTAGAATGAGTATTAATAATTTGGTACGAGGGATAGTTTTTTAGAGTGTTGTTTGTGTATTTTTAGGTTTGGGGAAGGATCTCCTGAAGAAAACTAGTTTGAAACGCCGGTAAGGCGCCATAGCAGAGCGTCGGGATCCAGTTCACCAGCACTGTTCTTAAGGCTGTGAATAAGGGCTGCGGTTTTAAGTTAAGTTATATTTTAAAAGTAATACAGCACTTGCATTTATAAAGCACTTGATGGCTAAGAGTCACTGGGGTCATTGATATGAACGACGGCACCGAGTGAAAGGACGCGGGTCCTAAATGAGTGCTTATCGAATCTGAGACCCATAAACAGTGTTACTATAGCCCTATTATAACTCATTCTCGAGTTGAGATTGGACGAACTTTTCCATAATTAGCAGTAAATCGTCCAGAAGATCAGACCCAATTGGTTGTACCCATCCCACTAACGACTCCCTGAGGTATTGGCCCATCTTCGCAAAGTTAGTCTTTCTTAAATCTAAGATCCTCACCTTGGAATGGATTCTAACAGTCCTAGTCCTAATACTGAACCACACCATCTGGTGATCACTGGATGTAAAATGATCTCCCACTACAACATCAGAAACACTTTCACCATTGGTAAGCACCAAGTCCAGTATGGTCCCTTCACGTGTAGGGTCTGTTACCAATTGCCTGAATAGTTCTCCCTGTAGAGAATCCAGGATCTCCTTACTTCTAGATGATACTGCAGCAGGAATGTGCCAATCAACATCTGGCATATTGAAATCTCCTATCAGTAGCACTTCCCCTTTTCTAGCAATGCTGCGTATGTCTTCAACTAACTCTCTGTCCACCTCTTCCTCTTGTGAGGGAGGTCTGTATATCACACCAATGCAAATAGATTTCTCTTTCCCTCTTTCTAGTTTAACCAACAATGCCTCCCCTCTCCCTTTTAAGCTCTGTTATTCCAAAGCTTTAATAATAGTTTTTACATATAGTGCCACTCCTCCTCCCCTTCTTCCTACCCTGTCCTTTCTGAATAAAGTATAGCCAGGTATAGTTACATCCCAGTCATGGTTTTCTGTGAACCATGTTCTGTAACTGCCACTAAATCCAAGTCAGCCACTCCCACCAAAGCTTCAACATCAGGGATCTTATTTCCCATGCTACGGGCATTTATTCACACTGCAAACGGTCTGAATGATACAAAATTCTGCATCTTTCTTTGTCAGAATAACAAAGCATGTTATTTTTGAGTGATAATTTAAAATACAATACAGAAAAAAATATCACAAAACGTGCCACATGCTGAATTTTTATGTGGGGAATTCCAGCAGGAGTAAGGGACTCATAATTTATGCAAGACGAGTAGCTGTTACCTCAGGTCAATTCAAAGATACAAATCCAGTCTTGCTTTTAACCCTACTGACCGCAAAGAGATGCAATCCTGCTTGTCATAGTTATATCAGAACTGTATCTGTGTTGAATGCCAAAGGGCAAAGTCTGGGTCCATGCCTTTGAATTAAGCTGGGAGAGGTGGCAAATAAGACAGGATTTCGAGTTCAAAGCTATCATGAGTCTAAGCCAAGACTGACTCAGCCTGTCCTGTTTGACCTGAATCCATCCGATAATGTTACTTTTAGACTTCTGTGCTAGGAATGAATGGCTCTATACACCATGAAGCGCACTTCCTCCAGTCTGACCAGCAGTCAGGAAGCCCTTTCAGTAAAATGGTGCCCAGCAATGAAATGAAAATGAATGCAAATTATTCTAAATAGGCATTCAAAATTGACAGAAAACAGATTTATTCTTTCAACACTGACGACGCCTGAGAAAGGCGAAATACAAACTTAATGTACTGCAGCAATGGATATATACAGTAAGTTGTACCATTTTCTTTAAAGACACACTGCAGCTAATCCTATACACTTTATCAACTAAATATATTACCAACCTTTTTTTAAAGATTATTCAAGTAGCAACCAGACAGTTCTAAACTCTTGAAAGCAACTCTTTTAGCAAGAAAGAAACACGTTGCCATATAGATATTTATGGTGTTTGAGGTCTATAAATATAACATGGGAAATGAAATGAAGTCCGATGGATTCCTTTTTGCTACTGCCATTAATGATACACAATTTGCATGAGCTGGTTGGTTCGCCGTCCATGTAGGGTCACATGGGACATCGCTAAACAGGCTTGCTCTCAGGAGTTTAGCAGAACTGCAGAGCAGCAGCTTAAATGGTTCAAAATAACAATTTTGCAGTCTATTTTGGGTAGAGTATGCAAATTCCATTGCACAGCATGCTGAAGGTACAGCTTTCTTTGAAATGTCTCATTTGCTGCAAGATATTATCCCTTTCTTAAACAACAACAGGTGTGCAAACAATTTCAACAGAAGTAAATCCAGCCCTGTCGGCGGCAGCAGTGTCTCTGGATTTGCCCAGGGACAGGCGAGCGAAGAAGTAAGTGCTAGAGTGTACCTATTTGAATGAAAAGAATACATGCGATCCCGGATTTCTTTCCCCGTAATCTTATCAGCACGGTGGCTGGCAGAGAGCTGGGGCTGCTTCAGGCTAGAGGGCAGCAAGTCTTGGTGCTAATAGGAGGCCTGTCGACTGGACTGCAGTCTCAGGCGAGCAACTCATAACAGGCCTGGAAAATCTCAGACAGCAATTTGTAAAGAGCAGATTCTTACAGCACGTGAACAAATGGGAAAGGAAAAAAACCTCCTTTGGCAAAACAATAAAGCCGGACCCAGCTGTACGAGCAAAGACATGAGATAGGTTTGGAGCAAGTGGTTTGTATAGTCCTGTTCTAGAAGCTGTAATGGATTTAGTACTACCGGGGGGGGGGGGGGGGGGGCAGGTGCACGCTTTACAAATTGCCCTGGCTGTTAGGAGAGCCCTGCAGAAGTCCATCAATCAAGGAAATGCCACCAGACTACTCAGTTCAGTGGTTATCAATTAGCATAGCGATGGTCATGGATTAAAGTCCCTTTATCCCAAAAAAGGCTATTACCAGGGCTTTCAACCTGCATAAAAGGCTGTTCAGTCAAGAAGGTGAATGCAGGGAAATTGTTTGGAGGGCACGGTAGGTGGGAAAAAAATGCAACAAGGTTACATTAAAGCCCTTCAGATTTTACCTTTAGTCCGGGCAGTTTTTTAAAGCATTTACATCAGGACTTTCCGAACCTGTCCCTGGGAGCCGTAAGAGCCAGTCAGGTTTTCAAGATATCCCCAATAAGATTGTTCTGCATGCATTTACCTCCATTAGATGCAGATTTATTCCATACATATTCTTCACGGATATCCCAAAAACCTGGCTGCTGGGAGGTCCTTCCAGGACACGGTTGGAAGGACCTCCCAGCAGCCAGTATTCTCCAAGTCTCGGCATTATGGTAGGATAAAACCACGACTGGATTAACCTGGTTTGGAAATCTGGAACAAGTTAGAAATCATAAATATCACCGTCATTCTCTGAATTGCATATAATTCAGACTATGATAGTTGGTCAGACAGAAGGAGAGACATTGATTTCATCCTGCTACAACTTTGGCCATCTTACCGGGCTGACTAGATGGACAATGCTGGTCTTTATTTGCCATCATTTGCTGTGTTGCTATATTGCTGGAATCTGGAGATTAGTGTGGCTGGACAAGTTGGAGAGAGGCTTGTAAACCCCACTACCTCCACTGCTAGGATTCATTTTTGGAGGAAAAGGAGAAAATACCTGATTTTATTTTATTAGTTGAATGGGATGGGAGGCTTAAAGGTTCATCTTGATTTCAGGGTCTAATCAAAGGTCTATACATTTCAAGTAAAGGTAAGAGTTTGTGGCTTTTTTAATTTTTGGCTCTCTGCCAGGGATCTCTTAAAAGGGTTTTGGTACATTTTTTAAAACAAAGTTATATTATTTTTGGTGCTTTAGTTTAAAAGGGGAACATTTTTCTTTAGTGGGGTAGGTTTAAAATTCTGCTTAGTACCCTTCTCAGCTCTTTGATGCTACTTACACCTCTTCAGGTGTTAGTCCCCTCCCTCCTGTCCCCAACTCCCACCCAAACCTAGTGAGCAGTCTTGCTTTATAGGGCACCTCCCCAATTAACTACACACAGGGACTTGGAACAGCACATTTTGAACACACTTAAAAGAGATTTAACTGTTTTTTCTCTGAAAGGACAGCAGGGAAATTGGCTGGTGCTTTGGTAGGTCTCTCTCTCTTTTGCTTAACAAACACCTGAGCTCCACCAACTGAATAATGGCTGGGAAAAATCTTATAGCCAAAGCTGTTGCCACAGTTACAGCTTCTGCCTCTGTCCAGACAGAGATCCCAATGCCAGTTGAAGGACCGGTTCCATGTGCAGGATGCCTGCATGCTGAAGCTCTAGTGGAGGAACTCAGAGAGGAGGTGGAGAGGCTGAGGAGCATTCAAGACAGTAAGAAGTACATTGATGAGATGCTTCTTGCAACATCCAAGCTCTCCAGCAGAGGAGAAGATGGGAGCCAACAGAATGATGAAGGTTGGACACAAGTCACCAGGGCCTGCAGAATCACCAATCCAACTTCTCCAGCCCTTGAATTGAAGAACCATTATGCAGCCCTGGAAGTGGAGGAGGTGAAAGCATCCCTGGAAAGGGAAGAACTCAAGCTCAAGACCCCAAAGTTGCAGAATCAGTGACCACAAGGAAGCAAAGGGTAGTGGTGGTTGGTGACTTTCTTCTGAGGGATACTGAGGCATCCATCTGCCGACCAGACTTGATGTCCAGAGAGGTATGCTGTCTGCCAGGTGCCAAAATCTGAGATGTTACGGAGAGTTTGCCAAGACTTATTAAGCCCACTGACTATTACCCAATGTTGCTAATCCATGTCGGCACAAATGATACTGCCAGGTATCCCTTTGGCTCTGGGAGAGAGGGTGAAGCAGATAGGGGCGCAGGTGCTGTTCTCTTCAATCCTCCCTGTTGAGGGTAAAGGCCAAGGCAGAGAAGCTCGCATCCTGGAGATGAATGCATGGCTGCATAAATAGTGTCATTGAGAGTGTTTTGGTTTTCTGGACCATGGGATGCTGTTCCAAGGGTTGCAGAGCAGAAATGGTGTCCTTCAGTCCAAGAAAGGTCAATGTGTCTTCAGTAGCAGACTGGCTAATCTACTGAAGAAGGCTTTAAACTAGATTCGTTGGGGATGGGTGAAGAAAGCCCCCAGGTAAGTGAAAGCCTATAGGTAAGTGAAACATTAAATGCCTTTATGGAAATGGGTAAAAGGGGCAACATATGGAAAGCGGTGTGTATTAATGCCCGTAGCATGGGAAATAAGATCCCAGATGTTGAAGCTTTAAAGGGAGAGGCTGACTTGGATTTAGTGACAGTTACAGAAACATGGTTCACAGAAAACCACGATTGGGTAACTATACGAGGCTATGCTTCATTCAGAAAGGACAGGGGAGGAAGAAGGGGAGGAGGAGTGGCACTATATGTAAAAAATAATAGTAAAGCTTTAGAACTACAGGGCTTAAAAGGGAGAGAGGAGGCAATGTGGGTTAAACTAGAAAGAAGAAAAGAGAAATCTATTTGCATTGGCGTGATATACATACCTCATTCACAGGAAGAAGAGGTGTTCTGTGTTCACAAGAAGCAATATATTATAGGAGGTGAAGTACTTTTGTTTACTAAAGAAGAGCGGGACCTAGGCGTGATTGTATCTGATGATCTTAATGTAGCTAAACAGGTAGAAAAGGTGATGGCAAAAGCTAGAAGGATGTTTGGGTGCATAGGGAGAGGAATGGCCAGCAGAAGAAAGGAGGTGATAGTGCCTCTGTATAAGTCTTTGGTGTGACCTCATTTGGAGTATTGTGTGCAATGCTGGAGACCACACCTTCAAAAGGATATAAACAGGCTAGAGTCAGTACAGAGGGTGGCTACCAAAATGGTTAATGGTCTTCATTTTAAAGCATATGAGAACAGACTTAAGGATCTTAATATATACACCTTAGAGGAAAGGCGGGATAGAGCTGATATGATTGAGATGTTTAAATACTTCCGTGGATTAAATGCACAGGATGAGAGCCTCTTTTGATTGAAAGCAAGCTCTGCTATGAGGGAACATGGGATGAGGGTAAAAGGGGATAGATTCAGGAGTGTTATGCAGAAATAGTTCTTTATGGAAAGAGTGGTGGATCCATGGAATAGTCTCCCAGTGGAGGTGGTAGAGATGAGGACAGTATCTGAATTCAAAGAAGCATGTGACAAACACAGAGGATCTCTAAAGGACAAAAGGGGACTGTTGTAGTGGTTTATATTGAAGGACAGATTAGATAGGCCATGTGGTCTTTTTCTGTCATTATGTTTCTATATTTCTGAGCCCATTACCACAGGTAAACATAGTTCTCCTAAGCACTATGTTGATGTTGTTGTTGTTGTTAAGTGCCATTGAGTCGGAGTGGATTCATGGCGACCCTCTGGATAGCTATCCTAAATTGTGTTTGGTCTTCTGTCAGGCGGCTCATTGTTGACAGACTAGTACCCGTAGCTGCTGTTACTATATCGATCCATCTCATTGCTGGCCTTCCTCTTTTGCATTGACCTTCTATCTTGCCAAACATGATGTCTTTCTCTAATGATCTCTCTCTTGACATGATGTGTCCAAAGTATGAAAGTCGAAGTCTTGTCATCGGAGCTTCTAAAGAAAGCTTAGGTTTGATCTCTAGTACCGACTGGTTTGATCTTTGGGCAGTCCATGGTATACACAGTATTTGCCGCCAGCACCATAATTCAAAGGCATCAATTTTATTCCTGTCTATCTTTTTCACTGTCCAGCTTTCATATCCATATGATGTTATTGAAAATACCATGGCTTGAGAAAGTCAAATCTTTGTATGGAGAGAGACATCTCTGCTCTTGAGAATCTTTCTAGGTCATTCATAGCCATTCTGCCAAGAGCAATGCGTCGTCTGATTTCTTGACTGCTTGTTACTTCTTTATTGATAGTTGATCCAAGTAGGTTAAAGTTGTTCACAATTTCAATTTCTTCTCCTTTAACAATGAACCTGTTTATTATGTCAGTTGTCATGATCTTTTTCTTCTTTACATTAAGGTGCAGGCCCATTTTGAGACTATGGGGGATGTTTATTAAACTGCGGTAATGGTACATAACGCGCGTGATGTAACGTTAATGATCGTTAACTTATGTTAACGCGTGTTATGATGCGTTAACGATTGTTAACGTCTCATAACGCGCGTTAATGTAAGTTAACGATTGTAAAGTCCCGCGGCGCGGTAAAACACCGCAGAAGGTGGAGAGAGGGCAGAGAGAAGGGGTCAATGGGCAGAGTGTGGGTGAGGAGAGGCTCCTTTCACACTAACACGTTGATCTGAAGAGCTGAATCCTAACGCGATTGAAAACCTGCCGTTAAATGCACATTTCAGGGGAGAGAAACCATTTAGGTGTCAGCAGTGTACAGCCTAGACAGGGAAACCTAAAAAAAGTGATAAGTGTGATACATGTGCACAGAACAAAAGGGCACAGAAACATTGAAAATGACCTCAACAAACTGGGAAAAACCCATAACCAAGCTGGCCAATAGTGGTATTAATGGAAAACATCAACCCCCCCCTCGATAAAGCTCCATAGAAAAGATATAAATCGTGGAAGGGTCTATGCTCCGTCCCCATACAATGTGAATGAGCCCACAGTGAAATTGCGCTGTGCAGGGTTTTCCTCTCCATCGGACAGGTGTCCTATGGTGTGCACATGTGCAGCAACAGCAGGGCGGGCATGTCAGAATGGCAATTGGACAGATACCGGAAAAGGGGATACAGAGGCCCGCAGGTGGCACATGCTGTGGTGCAGCTGGGCCACAGTGCGGACTAGGGTGATGCCTAGGTGGCCCATATGAATGCTGAAACAGCAGAGCAGCCAGACAGCAACTGCTGAAGGCCCAGCATGGACATGACTGTGTTTCCCACAGTGTCACAGGGGATAGTACCCAGCAGGTATCCCCAAGGGCACAGAACAGTGGCAGGCGGTGCTGGGGGGAAGCATGGACACCTATGCAGTCACCCCTACCCCAGAACCTGCACCATAGGCATCCGCCTACCTGCACACTGGATGGCCTGAGACTGCGCTCCACCAGCACCACCAGCAGAAGGGAATGTCAGCATGGTGGCAGAGGGGTACTGGTGGTGGAGGGGGCAGTGGCAGCTGCCCAGAGCAGGCCGTGGCCTAGCCCTGTGTAGGTGGGTGCCATGCACTGCAACAGACAGGCCCTGTCTGATGAAGAGTCATGGTATCACCAGGGAATGCATTGACTCTGTGATAACATGGTGGTGCAGTGCACAAAATCAGTGTATTCAGAAGCAGAAGGTCACAGGTTCAGGTCCCAGCTGTGGTTCCTGCCAACCCAGTCCCCATATTTTTCCCACTACTAAAACATGCTAATACAGACAGAACCTTTATTGCAGATGACATAAACATGCCCAAAACACCTACATTTTACCCTACAGAGCACATACACCATAAACATTCGCATTACCTAGAGCAGGGTCTCCCAAATGCAGTCGTGGAGGACACAACACCATTCAGGTTCCATGCTGCCTCTAATAAAGATGCCTGTGCTGCATTTCTATGCGCCGCCCCCATGCAATGTTCCCTCTAATTTTCTGTAGGCTGTGTGCGCATAAAATATCAGCTGTGCAACTTTTGAAGGAAGGTTAAATTTTGTGCGCCACATAACGACACTCGGAGTTATATACTTTAAAATTTGACTACACGTCAGAATACAGTATGTACACCACATTGATTGCACTAGAAAATATTGTAGAACTTATGAAAACCATAAATACACAACAACCTTTAAATTTTAAGACGTCTGTGTTGTTTTCTATCAGAATCAGAACCGTAATTTTTGTGCGCTCTGTTATAAAGTATGTGCGCTCGCTCGGCGAGGTGTGTGCGCGCGCACACGCGCACAGCTTAGAGGGAACAGTGCCCCCATGGTATGCAGATGTATCTCATGCCTATTCATGTGGTACAATAAAATAAAATAAAAAACAAGATTCACCATAAAAACCCGTCCCAGAATTTAAATATTTTTTGTCGAAGCGCACCGGAGGAGGAATGTAACTGTGATCCACCCACACCAAGCGGTAAGCTGCTTTTATTCAAAAAGGTTCTCCACCACACAAATCTTTAAAACCGTAACTTAACTGAACTGAAAAGGTCTATATTCCACCAGGATATTGTCACACCGTTGCCAAAGAAGAGTATTCACACGACGTGCATGTTTCGGCACGTCCTGAGCTGCGGTGATGGCGTTTTTTCAACCATAGTTGCTGGTGAACGTGACCAAAGCACTTGATACAGGGTTCATCCCGAAACGTGCACGTCGTGCGAATACTCTTCTTTGGCAACGGTGTGACAATATCCTTGGGTTACGGCCCTGTGAGGGTGTGTTTGCTGGAAGCACTAATTAAAATTAACAAACAAAATGCCTCAAACAGCACTGATTTTGAGTAAACAGTGATGTCTCAGCCAGCTTTACTCATTAGACCCACAGGAGGATTGAACTCCCCCTGTGGGGGAGTGGCCTAGTGGTTAGGACAAGGTACTTCAGGCCAGAGGGCCGGGGGTTCAAGTCCCACCTGGGGACAGCAATCTCAGGCCGGAGGGACTGGGATTTCTAGTCCTATAGGTACTCCTTGTGGTCTTGGGCAAGCCACTTAACCCTCCATTGCCCATGTTCCCTGTAAGTATTAGCGTATGTGTGTCATATCCCCTCGTGTTAAATGTATCTCCCAATTGACCACTTTGACCCGGTAAAAAGCAGGATATAAAAACAGCTAAATAAATCCCCTGCACCACTAGTCAGTGTATTAACCATTGTGCTACAGTTCTAGATGCCTTGCGTGACACCTTATCAGATGCCTTATGGGCGCGCGTTGTGTGGCGCTCTACACGATGTTTTTTTTAACGCTCGTTAGGCTATGGCGCCTGGTAACGCGCATTATCGGTAACGATGTACTGCCCATGTCCTTATTTGGGGTTTCTGCCTGTACCGCGGATCCTAACGCGAATCACACTAACGCAGTTTAGTAAACATGCCCCTATGTTCTTTGATTGTGAGAAGCAAATGTTTCAGATCATCTTCACTTTCAGCCAGTAATGTGGTATCATCAGCAGAGCGAAGGTTGTTGATGAGTCTTCCACCAATCTTCACACCTCTGTTGTCTTCATACAATCCTGCTTCTCTGATGATTTGTTCTGCATATAAATAAAACAGGTAGGGGGAAAGTATGTAGCCCTGTCTTACACCTTTGCTTATTTTAAACCATTCTGCTTCTCCTTGTTCTGTTCGAACTGTTGCTTCTTGATCAATGTACAGGTTGTGCAAGAGTACAATCAGGTGTTCTGGTATACCCATGCTTCTTAATGTGGCCAAGAGTTTCTCATGGTTTACACAGTCAAAAGCCTTGCTATAGTCGATAAAGCACAGATATCCTTTTGGTATTCTTTAGTCTTTTCAAGGATCCATCTCACATCCGCAATGATGTCTCTCGTTCCTCGCCCTTTCCTGAACCCTGCTTGCACTTCAGGTAGTTCTTGTTCCAGGTATAGTTGTAGTCTCTTTTGAATAATCTTCAGTAGAATCTTGCTGGCACGTGAGATCAGAGCGATTGTGCGATAATTTCCACAGTCAGTTGGATCACCTTTCTTTAGTATTGGTATAAACACAGATATTTTCCAGTCAGTTGGCGATGATGTTGTCTTCCATATTTCTTGGCAGAGCCTTGTAAGTACGGTAACAGCTGCATCAGATTGCTGTAATACTTCTATGGGAATGCTATCAATGCCTGGTGCTTTGTTCTTTGATAAGGCTTTTAATGCTGCTTCAACTTCTTCTTTCACCACCAATGGTTCCCACTCATAAGGTACAGGTTGAAACATCTGTTGGTCCACTTGATCTTTATCATATAAAAACTCTGTATATTCCTTCCACCTTTTCTTGATCTTCTCAGCATCATTCAACATAGAATCTTGAGCATCTTGTAACATTCCAATTCGAGGCTGGAATCTTTTTCTTTAACTCTCGTAGCTTTAGGAAAGCCGATCTTGTTCTTCCTGTAATAGTGTGGAGAGTGGCCAACGTAATGGCAATTTTTTGAAAGGCATTGCAAACACGATCTGGAAAACTACAAGTGATCCTCAGATCAGTGCTGGGCAGAATGATAGAATCTATTATAAAGAACAAAATTACTGTACGTATAATGAAGGTTTAATGAGAAAAAGCCAACATAGATTTAACCAAGGGAAGTCTTGCCAGTCTGTTACAGTTTTTTAAGGTATGAATAAACGTGATTAAAGGTAAGTCAGTGGATACAATGTATGGGGATTTTCAGAAAGCATTTGACAGAGCCTCATGAGAGCTTTCTCAGGAAATAGTCATGGGATAGGATGTGATATTATCATGCGTGTACTTTTGCACTTATGCTCTTTTTGATAAAGTCAAGTACTTGTGTCCTTATCTGTATAAAATAAGTATAAAACATGTGCACCAGTTTTTAAAAGTACCCT
Source organism: Ichthyophis bannanicus (assembly GCA_033557465.1). Classification (NCBI taxonomy): domain Eukaryota; kingdom Metazoa; phylum Chordata; class Amphibia; order Gymnophiona; family Ichthyophiidae; genus Ichthyophis; species Ichthyophis bannanicus. The sequence goes on along the minus strand of CM066034.1, from coordinate 962,308,732 downwards.
CTAGAAGGGCAATTTTATAAGGAGGCACATACGTTTAGGCATCAAAAATGCACCTGGGGGTTATTTTAGTTATTAATATATGTATGTGGACACATATATGCAATAATGATCTTTTATAAACACCAATTGGTATAAAAGAATATGCATTGCTTGATGAATGCACTTTGCTGTGGGTGTGCACATGGGAGGAGTTTGGGTGGAGCAAACAAGTTGTGTGTAGATTAATTATTACATGCTATAATCGACCCTTGAACTTTCAAACATCTAAACTGGAACTTCACCCATGTTCTGCCCAATATACTCCCTTGAACACGTGCACTCTAGTGGCATTCAAATATGCACCTAATTGCACCCTGCACTCTTTTATGCATGAGGTAATTTTATAAGACGCCTTTTACGTGCATAAACTGATGAAGACCCATGAAAATTCCTTCCATTTTCACTAGATTTCAGGTCAAAACAGAATAAGCAAATCAAAGCATCATAAACAATATATCACAGAGTATATTCAGGGAAGGGGCAATTTTCACAGCAATTTCTGTGGATGAAAAGTATTTTACCTATGAAAATTAACTACCTGAAAGTCAGCCTTCCTGTGTGTTGCTAAAAGTCTGTGTGCTTTTCCTGATCACGTGCTGTTTTACCTGCATTTGGTGAAGATTTTCCTGAACCTGGGGTTAAAGAGGCAATTTTAACAACCCATTTTGTATTTTCAAAAGTATTCACATTTTAGTCATAAGAAGCCCCAACCAAAAAATAGGAGGCTAAACAACAACCATGGGCTTTGCCATCCGAATCTTGTTCTCAAAATGCTTGTGTGAAGATGAAGGAGGAGGGGGACAGATGTGTTAGCAAAGAGACCAATATTCAGCCCTTGGCTACCAAAGAAATACGTAAAATTACTAAAAAGCATTAAAATAACACATGGCATGTTAAGATAACACATATAGCAGGGCTGTCAAACTCGCACCTGGAGGGCCACAAACCAGCCTAGTTTTCAGAATGTCTTCAATGAACATTCTTGAGATATTTTGGCATACAATGAGGGCACCACATGCAAATTTATCTCATGCATATTCATTGTCATATAATACGCTATGCAAAATTAATTAAGCCAAAATAAAACCAACATCTTATGAACAAGACTCACACAGGGGCAGCAGCACACTCTAGTATGTAAATATTTAAAGAGGGAGAAAATGCCTCAGGATAACATCTCGTCCCTCTATGTAGCTACTTAAAGCCATAGGAGATACAACGAGCTCAACATCACTGCTTAAAAACTCCCAGTCTTTATTAATGTAAAGACATTTATTAATATATACAATCTTATAAGCCACTTCTGAAATTGAATGAAGTCTTAAACTGGACAAAGCAGAAGATACTGCGAGGCGCCTCAGCAATAGCCGCTGCTAAAACTACCGGCCAAACTGAATTCTATCAAATCACATTATAGGCAAAGTGAGCTCTGAAAAACGATACTCAAAATTGTAATACTGCAAACAGAAGAACACAGAAATGAATGCAGGATCAAACTCAAGGAGACAAAATGAGAAATAAGGCTAGCAAAATCAAAGGCAGAGGAAAAGATGGCTAAAGATGTGAAGTGTGGCAACAAAACTTTCTTCAGGTATATTCGGGAAAGGAAGAAGATCAGAGGTGGAATTGCAGGACTCAGAAGTGCTGGAAACGGACTCGTGGAAAATGACATTGATAAAGCAAAATTACTAAACAAATACTTCTGCTTTGATTTTACTAAAGAAAATCCTGGAGAAGGACCACTTGTGACTCCCAAATATAAAAATAGAAATGAGGTAGATACCACACCATTCAGAGAGGATGAGATTTTAGAACAACTTGCAAAACTGAAAGTAGACAAGGCCATGGGACCGGATGGGATACATCCCAGGATACTGAAAGAGCTCAGAGAGGTTCTTGCAGGGCCGTTAAAGGATGTTTTCAACAGATCCTTGGAAACAGGGGAGGTTCCTCAGGACTGGAGAATGGCTGACGTCGTACCTCTACACAAAAGTGGTGACAGTGAAGAAGTGTCAAACTACAGGCCCGTGAGCCTTACCTCGGTGGCGGGAAAAGTAATGGAGACACTCCTGAAAGAACAAATAGTGAACTTTCTCATAACAAGCGGGTTACAGGATCCGAGGCAACATGGTTTTACCGAGGGACAATCTTGCCAGACAAATCTCATTGAGTTCTTTGACTGGGTGACCAGAGAACTGAATCAAGGACATGCGATGGATGTCATCTACCTGGATTTCAGGAAAGCCTTTGATACTGTCCCTCATAGGAGGCTTATCAATAAACTCAGTAGTTTGCGGATGAGTCCCAAGGTGGTAAACTGGATCAGAAATTGGCTGACTGACAGACGACAGAAGGTGATGATAAATGGAGCTCACTCAGATGAAAGGAAGGTGATTAGCTGGGTGCCTCAGGGTTCGGTCCTAGGCCCGGCACTGTTCAATGTATTTGTGAGTGATATTGCTGAAGGACTGAATGGAAAAGTCTGTCTTTTTGCAGATGACACGAAAATTTGCAACAGAGTGGACTCCCCCGTGGGAGTGCTTAACATGAGGAGGGATCTGCAAAAGCTGGAGGAATGGTCTGATGCTTGGCAATTAAGATTTAATGCGAAGAAGTGCAGTGTCATGCACTTGGGTAGCAGAAATCCAAGGGAAATGTATGCGATAGGGGGCGAGAGGTTGGTGTGCATGGAGCAGGAGAAAGACCTCGGTATGATTATTTCTGTAGATCTCAAGGTGGCAAAACAGTGCGACAAGGCGGTGGCAAAAGTCAGGAGGATGTTGGGCTGCATTCGAAGAGGAATTACCAGCAGAAAGGAAGGGGTACTAGTGCCACTGTATAAGTCTCTGGTGAGGCCTCACTTGGAATACTGTGTTCAGTTTTGGAGACTGTATCTTGCAAAGGATGTAAAAAGAATGGAAGCTTTTCAGAGGAAGGCGACCAAAATTATTTGGAGCCTGCATCAGAAGCCTTATGAGGAGAGACTTGAAGACCTAAATATGTACACTTTGGAGGAGAGGAGGGATAGGGGAGATATGATTCAGATCTTTAGAGAAATAATGATCAACAAACCTTTTCCAGAGACGGGGAAGCTGTAAAACTAGAGGGCATGACATGAAGCTGCAAGGTGGTAAATTGAAAGGCAATGTCAGGAAATACTTTTTTACTGAAAGGGTGGTGGATGCTTGGAATGCCCTCCCGATGGAGATGGTGGGGGCAAACACAGTGTCGGAATTCAAAATGGCCTGGGACAGACACAGTGGATCACTTTACAACAACAAGATTAAATCAAAATAAACTGAACCATGTAATTTCTCAACAAATAGGGGTGTCCTACATGGAGCGATTGGGGGAGGAGCGGTTGGTTCACCCCTAAACAAACAAAGAAACAAAGATATGGGGAGGGGTGAAGACATGGGGAGGGGTGCACCTGCTTCTGGTGGGTGCACCACTAAGCAAAGACATGGGTAGGGGTGCACCTACTCCCTAAAAGACATGGGAAGGGGTGCACCTACTCCTGCCATATAGCTGGGCAGACTAGATGAACCATACTGGTCTTTATCTGCCGTCATTTACTATGTTACTATGTTAATAGTAATACCTGTGGAGGAAATAAATAAAGTCAATGAAAACTTATGAACTCATTTACTGTCTTGTACAATTTACTTATCTGAAGACAGCTTCTGTCACGTTGCCCTCTCTACAGTCATAAAACTGTCGAAGCTGCTGCCCCCGTGTGGGTCTTGTTCATAAGATGTTGGACCTATTTTGGCTTCATGAAATTTGGTATAGTGTATTGTATGATAGCTTAAGGTCTGAGAGTTGTGGGGTGTTATTGTTTTGTAAACTCTCAGTACCATAGTTTATTTGTAGTTGTTTATTTTATTCATGCATATTCATTAGGGGCATCTTGAAAATCTGACTGGTTTGTAGCTCTCCTGGTCTGGAGTTTGATGCCCCTGTGTTTTAGTGTCCATGCGTGTTATTTTAACACAAATCACTTAACACAGCTTAGTAACTCTACCTATAACTTTACAGAACAAACTAACCTAAATACAGTAGGGGTATCCTGACTAAAAGTAGAATTTTCCAAATGATGTCCAAGTGCAGTCTGACACATCCAAGCCAGAATGCCGGGGAAAAAAAGTCGGCCTGTCCAAGTTCAGGCATGATTTCACAAACATGGATCTGCCCAATATTGATATCTGCAGGGGCGTCTACATAGACATCCCCAGAATAGCATTTCAGACCATGGACATCTATCTAGGAATAACCTAATGGTTAGAATAGTGGACTAGGGTTAGGGTTCAAATCCCACTGCTGATATCATTGTCATTGTGCAGAGTACTGGGGATGGTCCAGTGCCATCTTCTCTACACCCTTTGGATGTTTTACAGCCAGAACAAGCATGTTCCTTATACCTATTCATGCCTAGAGCAAATCTAAACTTGGATGGGTTCAGACATCCCCGATGTTTCTGAAATCAAACCAGGATGTCTAAGTCCATTGCATCACCCCAGACACTCCTCTGCCACACCCCCTGTCTACTTGGATGTCTCCATATCAGAGGTGTCTTTGTAAAATGGCTTTGTGGACTTCTCCATGATTTGGTCATCTGCATGCATGTTTTTGGACACCCACATCATGACTAAGGCTTTTAAATTGAATGCCTAAATGCATCCAGGCTGAATTTGTGGTCGAAAATTTAAAGTTCTCTTCTCACTTTTAAGAGAGATTTTTGGCAATTATCTTTTTTTGCAGAGATAATCTGGTCTCGAATTCTAATACTAATGAAAAGATCAGGTTCCCAAATTCCTGGAACCTGTATTAGAATCTGGGACCAGATCATCTTTGTAAATCAGTAATGTACTGGTAAGCACAAAGTATTAGTGAGGCACTTGAAAAGGTAAAAAAAAAAAAATAAAAAAAAAAAATAAAAAAATATATATATATATATTGATAGTGACAGCACTACTGATCAGATGGAATGGGAAAATAGTGAGCAGTCTGCCTTTAAAAGTAAGAGCAAGACAGGTTCCCATAGCAACAAAATGCTTTCAGCTAGAACGGAGCTCAGCCATAGTGCTGACGTAGAAGCTGAATGGAGCTCTGATGACTTCCACCTGAGTAACCAGAGAGGTGTGGCTGCAGGAGGAAGCCGTTTTAAACCAGCTTCAGAGTCAGACTTTAACTCAAGGAACACAAGAAACTCAAGGGACTGGAGGAGTTCAGGAAACTCAAGGAGTTCAAGGGCCTCAGGATTAGAAGGAGGAAAGAGAAAGGAAGGCAGAGAGAAGCCTCGACAGCAATCTGAGCCACTCAAGCAGCAAAGATATACAGGAAAGCAGCAACAAGGGAAACTTGGGAACCCAGGTCAAGTTGAGAAAGATTCTGGAAGTTCCATTTCCTTTAACCCTGAAACACTGGAAGCAAAACCTCTGTGGAAGCTACCCGAGGGAAAGGTAAAACAGTTTGCTTGCACGAGGGGAGAAAGCTCTGAGTACAGAGAAGCCATTGCCAGTAAAGAAGGTACGTCTGCATTATTCCCTAACCAGAAGCTTGCTGAAGAAATAGTGCAGCAGTTAAAAGCTAGTGCCAATAAGAGCAGAGATAGCACGGCTCTGAAAGCTGCTCATATTAGAAACATTCTTACCAAATGCTTTGAACCAGACATAAAGGCTGTAGTGAAAAGTTTAAGTAAGAACCAGTTTCCTGCCTTAGAAAAAGACACTGCTAATGAGAGGGACGACTTCATAGGGCAGCTGCAAGAAGTTATCCACGAGCTGCATCTAAAAGTCCCCCAAAGCAGCGCTACAATGATTACAGTGAGGATATGATTATTGACCCAGAAAACAAGTCTGATATATCGGAGAGTTGTGAGATGGACTGTTCTCTATGTAAGACTGACCATTTGGACTTACGTTAAGAGCCAACTTTGTATGAGGAAAATACAAAGTTGTTCTGCCTGTTTATTTGCTGTAAAGAAACAGTTTATTACCTGCTTTGTTTTCTGACTTTAATTTGCTCCTGATTTTCCTATTGTTTTGCCGTGCCATGTTTTGAGCCATTGAACCCATGTGCAAGGGAAGAATCCCCAAATAAAAATTTATCTGTTTAAAAAAAAGGACCCTCGTGCCACAACACATTTCTTGAATAGCTACTTAAACTACAACTCCCAGCAACCCTTGCTGCTATAGTAGTTGATAAGGATGCTTGAAAACATATAAGAGGTCGCCCTCGCCATAGAGCCATCGGCCCTAGGCGGGGGAACAGGACAATATATATATATGTTGTTTGAACTTGCGAAGATTTTTAGTCATTTCTATGCGTAAATTAAAGTGAAAGTAAAAAGGACGCCTATGACAGGGCCAATGGATGATCACTGTTGCGTCAAGTAACAGAAGAGATCTGACAAACAAAAAGAATGCCTTAGGGATCCAATTCGATGAGATGTATTTGACTATGAAGCATTTATAACATAGACCTGAAATAGGCACTTTTTGGGTCCACATTCAATTACCATGGTCAGTGTCTTTTTTAAGCACCAATTGCTGTGTTTATTTTAAAATCATTTTTATTAAATTTTCAAAATTACACTCCAGCTGACAGAGTATTACTCCATTTAATTATGGTATACCAAAGTACATCATTACACACATAAGAGAGCAAAACACCAAAACAAAAACATCAAGCCCCTTTAGGTCAGTATGGAGGTCAGTCACAAATGCGAGTTGTGAGGATGTGCAGCCCCGCAAGCCGTCCATGTCTGATTCCCCCTCCGACTGTCCCTGTACGTCCTGTATATCAGGACAGGGAGAGCCAGCGGGGGCCGGAAGCAGGGCCGGGCCAGCCCGGCAGCATGTATAGGGACGATTCAGGTCACGGCCCTGTACGTGCTGCTGGGCCCATGGGGACATGCTGCTTATAGCACCTCAAAGGTGGTATAAGCAGCACTTTGGACCCGATCGAGCCCGAGGATCCCCCCCCCCCTAGGGCCATGGGTCAGGTGGTGGGGAAATGGTGGGCCGTAGCTGTGGATATTGGGGACGCCTGAAGGGAGGACGTCCCCGCAGGTGGAAGGAGCACACTAGGCTGTCCTCGGGACCAGAATCAGGTACACACAGATCCGTTTTCATCAGAGACATCCGGACGGCCCGGACATCCCCCTCCGTGGATCGGGCTCCATGCCTCTGTACACTGCCCTATGTCACAACACTAACCTCTCTCTTCCCTTTAATCCCACCCCCTGTACACCTTATCTACTACTGTATATACCACTGAGGATCAAGATTACAATATGGAGGTGCTATTGCCTTCACAGAAGACTGCCACAGCTAAAACCTCACCAACTGAACCGTTAGGCCCACCATCTTCAATAACATATGCATCTGCATTTTCCAAGTTTCAAAGGTAGATGGGGATAATCCTCACAAATCACAAGCTTCAGCCTGGGAAGGAAAAGCTGCCGGGCCTGGAGAAGAGGCAGCGCAGAAGTCAGCAAAGAAGTCAAGCTATGTTTTCCAGTCACGCTTCTGCTGCGTAGGCCAATGGGATGTCTGCTCCAGATGCCCAAGAGGCTTGGAACACCACTGCCATAGAGCTATAGGGATGAATTTAGTACATTCTTTTGGCTGTCCTAAATATATCCATATAACTGTACAGACTGTGGCTGAGTATCATCATCCAAATGTAGGTGTAGGCCTAATGACCATGCTCCACATTTATTCCACTCTGAGACTACCCAGATAGTGCTGATGTGGTCTACAAGAATTCTTATTGGCACTATCAATCTAATGCTACTGAAAATTCATGGACAGAGAATTTATGTGTTTAGCAGTCACTGCTAAAAATATAAACCCTTTTGAATAACGGGACATTTGTTTTTAAAGTTTTCATGCATTGTCTTATAAATTTACTCCCAATATTTGCATGCCTCTATATTCCCAAAATACAAGTCATCATTTCTACTACTGCTAAAATCTATTTAGAAAAGAGAGAGAGGGTAGAAAAGGAGGAGGAATAGCCCTCTATGTCAAAAGCAATATTAAAGCTGCTGAAATGCAAGGGACGTAGGGAAAAGAAGAAGCGCTGTGGATTGTGCTGGAAAGAGGAGATGGCACTGTCATCCATACAGATGTAGTCTACAGGCCTCCAACTCAAACTGAAGTAATGGTTTCAAACTGATTGTTGATATTGCAAAGATAGCCATGAAGGGGGAAGTGATCATATTGGGTGACTTTAATCTACCCGATGGGATTGGAGCGTTCCTTCTGCAAATCTGGAAAGAAGTAAAAAAATTGTAGATGCCTTCCAAGATGCGCTACTTAAAGAAATGATGATTTAACCGACCAGGGAGAGCTCCGTGCTGGATTTAGTGCTCACCAACGGAGATAGTGTGTTGAATATCCTGGTGGGTACCCATGTGAGCAGCAGCGATCATCAAATGGAGTGGTTTGAGATAAAATCCAAAGTGGAATCCAATCACAGCAGACTCAAAGTCTTAGGGGTAAGTTTACTAAACCGTCTTAATGTGCGCTCTGTGACGTTATCACACGATAATGGTGCTTTTTTAGGCGCACAGGTACCTTATCCCGCGATAACGCACGCAGCGGCGCAAACAAGCGCTGAAGGTGGAGAAAGGCTCCCAGAGGGCGGAGGAAGGCTCCCCAGGGGCAGAGAGAAGGGGTCAATGGGTGGAGAGTGGGAGGGGAGAGGCTCCCCGCACACTAACGCTGTGAAATCTGAGGCTGAAAACTAATGCCAGTGAAACCCTGGCGTTAGAGCTGATTTAAAGGGAAGAGAAACCATTTATGTCAGCAATGTACAGCAAAACCAGGGAAACCTACAAAAAAGTGATAAGTGTGATACATGTGCACGGAACAAAAGTGCAAATATACATTGAAAATTACCCCCCAAAAATATAAAAAAAACATAACCAAGCTGGGCAATAGTGATATTAATGGGAAACATCAAAAAACACTCCCAAGAAAGCTCCAAAAAATGATATTAATTTTGGAAGGGTCTACGCTCCGTCCCCATACAAGGCGAATGATCCCACAGTGAAATAGCGCTGATCAGGGTTTCCCTCTCCATTGGACAGGTTTCCTATGGCATGCACATGTTCCACAACAGCAAGGCAGGCATGTCAGAATGGGCAACTGGACAGATGCTGGGAAAGGGGACACAGAGGGCTGCAGATGGCACATGCTGTGCTGCAGCTGGGCCACAGTGCGGACTAGGGTGATGCCTAGGTGGCCCATAGGAATGCTGAAACAGTAGAGCAGCCAGACAGCAAATGATGAGGACCCAGCATGGGCACGAGTGTGCTTCCCACAGTGTCACAGGGGATAGTACCCAGTAGGTACCCCCAAGGGCACAGAACAGTGGCAGGCGGTGCTGGGGGGAAGCGTGGACATCTATGCAGGCACCCCTACCCCAGAACCCGCACCATAGGCAGCCGCCTACCCGCACACTGGATGGCCTGAGACTGCGCTCCACCAGCACCACCAGAAGAAGAGCATGTCAGCATGGTGGCAGAGGGGCACTGGTGGTGGAGGGGGCAGTGGCAGCTGCCCAGAGCAGACTGTGGCCTAGCCCTGTGTAGGTGGGTGCCATGCACTGCAACAGACAGGCCCTGTCTGATGAACAGTCATGGTATTCCCAGGGAATGTACTGTCTCTGTGGCAACACCGGGGTGCAGTACACACAGCCAGTGTGTTGAGGAACAGAAGGTCACAGGTTCACGTCCCAGCTGTGGTCCCTGCCAACCTAGCCCCCATATTTTACCCACTACTAAAACATGCTAATACAGACAGAACCTTTATTGCAGATGACGTAAACATGCCCAAAACACCTACATTTTACCCTACAGAGCACAGATACCATAAACAGGCGCATTACCTAGAGCAGAGTCTCCCAAATGCAGTCCTGGAGGGCCAAACACCATTCAGGTTCCATGCTGTCTCTAATAAAGATGCCTGTGCTGCATTTCTATGCGCCGCCCCCATGGTATGCAGATGTATCTCATGCATATTCATGAGGGACAGCATGAAAACCCGAACAGTGTTTGGCACACCAGGACTGGAGTTGGGAACCTCTGCCGTAAAGCAGCAGCCAAAAGGGGCAGACACACCCACACCCACAGGCTCCATTAGCCAATGCCTCCTGGAGAGGTAGACCAAAACAGAATCCTCTCATCAAATCAAAAACATAGAGATCCTGTGAACAAAAGTCCCCTCAAAAACAAATAAATAGGATTTAGAATATTTTAAACCTTTAAATTTTTGTCTGAGCCCAGTCAGCCCAGTGTGAAGAAGTCCTCTCCACACCACTGCGACCACTCCTTTTAATCACAAAGTTTTATGCTTGCTTGCTTGCTTTGACCTTTCAACGAGAGTGTCTTGTACAAGCATCCATAAAGCTAAGTTCTATTGACTGTTGCAAAACTCTTGCTGTTTTTTCATTAAAATAAAACTTTGTGATTAAAAGGAGTGGTCGCAGTGGTGTGGAGAGGACTTCTTCACACTGGGCCGACTGGGCTCAGACAAAAATTTAAAGGTTTAAAATATTCTAAATCCTATTTATTTGTTTTTGGGGGGACTTTTGTTCACAGGATCTCTATGTTATTGATTCCTGGAGAGGCAGGACATTGGGCCCTGCGTGCATCTCCCAATACTAGCACTTGCATACCTTAGCAATGCCACCCTAAACCTGGGAATACGGTACACAGCTATCAAAAGGTTGCTATGATTACTGGCAGATAGCAATTCCTAAGTTAAGCACAATTTGCTGATTGAGCTGCATCATAGCAACCTTTCTGATGTCTGTGGAGTGTGCTTCAGGTCTGGTGTCTGACAGTGTTTACCACCCTGGGGAGTGACCCCAACAGTATTGCATACCATATCCATGCCTGCACTGTGCTCAGGACTGGTGCGGTGGCCAGGACTGCCAAACACCTCCATAATTGCACAATGCTGGCATAGGTGTGGGGAGTGTGTGTCTGTCTGTCCAGTGTGTGGTGGCTGCAAACACCCTCCACAGCCCACACTGCCAGCACTGTTGCCAGTATTGGCCTGCCAATGTGCATAATGAGGAGCAAGGTACCATGGGTATAGCCCGGACAGGGTGGCCTGGCCAGGATGCATCTGCACAGGGCATAGGGCAATGGCTGGGACATTGTAGTGCCCGGCCACCCCCTGCACAGACAGGGTGGCCACAGCATGTCCTGCTGGGAGATCACTCTCACCCTGACTGAGCAGTGACCACGGCATGGCTAGGTTCCCCCATAGTGCTATATAGTATGTCTCTCATGTGATATTTATGGGTTCCTTTTTGGGACCCAATCACTGACTTATCTGCTTGTTGTATATGCTGATATCCCAGTTCTGGGGGTATGCATCTCCACCAGGAGCATGCACTATAGACTAAATAGCAGACTGTCTGCAGCTGGTATGTGTCTTGCTGGAACACCTTGCAGTGGCTGGAGGCTTGCTGCTGGAGAATATCAGATAGTGGTGGGGTGAAGCTTAGTATTTCCAGGCCTAATGTCTGTCTGCTATTGTTTTATGGATGTGTACAGAGCTGCATTGACTGCCCTGTAGGGTGTCTGTTCCCTAGCAGCACTGGGGGTTGATGGTCCTCTCTACTGCCACCATTACAGTGAGGTAGAATGTGGATCTGTTGGTGGGAGACCCTGTTTCCCACTCTCAGCCCCATAGGGTGGGTTGGGTGGTGGTACATAATCCTCCTATGAGTCCATAAGGGCTAAACCTCACTGAGAAATACAGATGTATCCAAGGTGTGTCTGCAGGCACTACCTATCTCACACACTAGTACTGCTGTGGGACCTGCAGCATGGCCTACTTCTGCCATAGAAGGTGCTGTGGACCTGGTGCTAGGCGCCCCACCTCACCCTCAGGGTGAGCACAGTACCTGCACAATGTGACAGTGTGTAGCTACTCTGTGCCAGTAACACACACGGTCAGTTCCCCCTATCAGGCCGAGGTGCATACCCCATTTGTGATCATCTGTAGACTGCTGATTTGCATGTGCAGTGCATCATGGGTATGGGTGGGTTAACCCTATCCTGGTGACCACATCAGACTGTTTGTGTGGTGACGTGCAGTCCTTCTGCAGCCAGCCGGGGGGGTTTGTTAGCAACTGTAGAGCTGTAGACCACTGGTTACTTCACTGCCTGTAGAGCCAAAGGTCATGGGTTCAAACCCACAGTGGGGTTACTTGATAGGGCTGTCTGAAGCATTGTCTATTTTTAATGTACATTAGTGCTGCCAGCAAAAACACCCTCAGAGTACTGTAACCATAAGGTGCCTCAGAAGGCGCCCTATAAAGCGCCTTCTGAGGCACCTTATGGTTACAGTCTGTATAAGGTGCTTTATAAGGTGTCCTATGGAGCGCCTTATAGGGTGCCCTATAGGGGACATTATAGGGTGCCGTGGCGGACAATGCACTTATAATGTGCCTTATGGAGTGCCTTATAGGGTGCCTTATGCGGCACCTTAGGTTATGGCACGTGAGAGTGTGTTTGCTGGCAGCAATAATTAAAATACATATAAAATGCCTCAAGAAACAATACTTACATGTCAAAGCTGATGCCTCAGCCAGCCTTATGCATTAGGCACACTGGGGGATCAAACTCATGACCCCTGTATTATCAGTCAGTGTATTAACCATTGTGCTACCCCTCTGTTTCTATGTTTGCATGTCTGCTCGCCTACTTAAGATTACCGCGCGGTAATGCGCTTAGCGGCGCTTTGCCCGATAATGTGCGCAGCAGCACGATAATCCCGGTTTGCTACTTTAAGACTGAAACGCCCACTCCTTTTATGGTATCCTGCACACTATCGCCGGGCGCACGTTAAGACGGTTTAGTAAACATACCCCTTAGACTTCAAAAAAGCTGACTTCAGAAAAATGGCCAAGTACCTGAAGAAGGAGTTGGTAGGGTGGGAAGGGTTAAGGGAAGTGGAATTGCAATGGGATAAACTAAAGAAAGCAATAAAAGATGCAACAGACACATACGTAAGGAAAGTAAATAAAAACAAGAGGAAAAGGAAATCTATTTGGTTCTCCAAAGAAGTGGCTGCACATATAAAGGCAAAAAACGCAGTTTTCACAAAATTCAAAAGTTTGCAAACAGGAACACAGAAAAGCATACAAGATCAAACTAAAAGAGACAAAATGAGAAATAAGGATAGCAAAATCAAAGACAGAAGAAAAGATGGCTAAAGATGTGAAGTGTGGCAACAAGACTTTTTTCAGGTATATTCGGGAGAGGAGAAAAATCAGAGGTGGAATTGCAGGACACAAAACTGATGAGAATGGATTCGTGGAAAGTGACATTGAAAAAGCGACAATGCTTAACAAATACTTCTGCTCTGTTTTCACTAGAGAAAATCCTGGAGAAGGACCACCTGTGATTGACAAATATACAAATGGAAATGGAGTAGATCAGAGGTTCCCAACTCCAGTCCTGGAGGGCCAAACACCATTCAGGTTTTCAGGCTGTCCCTAATAAATATGCATGAGATGCATTTTCATGCACTGCCCCCATTGTATTCAAATGTATCTTATGCATATTCATTAGGGACAGCCTGAAAACCTGAATGGCGTCTGGCCCTCCAGGACTGGAGTTGGGAACCTCTGGAGTAGATACCACACCATTCACAGGAGATGATGTGTTAGAACAAATTGCAAAACTGAAAGTGGATAAGTCTATGGGACCAGATGGGATACACCCCAGGATACTGAAAGAGCTCAGAGAAGTTCTTGCAGGGCCTTTAAAGGATTTTTTTAAATAGATCCTTGGAGACAGGAGCAGTTCCACAGGACTGGAGAAGGGCTGATGTGGTACCTCTCCACAGAAGTGCTAATAGGGAAGAAGTGACAAACTACAGGCCAGTAAGCCTTACCTCGGTGGCAGGAAAAGTAATGGAGGCACTCCTGAAAGAGCGAATAGTAGATTTCCTCGAAACCAACAGGTTGCATGATCTGAGGCAACATGGTTTTACCAAAGGACGATCTTGCCAAACAAAACTGAGTTCTTTGATTGGGTGACCAGAGAACTAGATTAAGGGCATGTGATGGATGTGATCGACCTAGATTTTAGCAAAGCCTTTGATACTGTTTCTCATAGGAGGCTTATCAGTAAACTCAACAGCTTGGGGATGGGTCCAAAGATGGTGAACTGGATCAGAAATTGGTTGAGTGACAGAGTATGATGGTAAATGGAACTCACTCGGATGAAAGGAAGGTGATTAGCAATGTGCCCCAGGGTTCAGTCTTGCGACCGGTACTGTTCAATATATTTGTGAGTGATATTGCTGAAGGACTGAATGGAAAAGTCTGTCTTTTTCCAGATGACACGAAAATTTGCAACAGAGTGGACTCCCCTGAGGGAGTGGAGAACATGAGGAAAGATCTACAAAAGCTGGAAGAATGGGCTAATGCTTGGCAGTTAAGATTTAATGTGAAAAAGTGCAGTGTCATGCACTTGGGAAGCAGAAATCCAAGGGAATGGTATGTGATAGGAGGCGAGAGATTGATGTGCATGGACTAGGAGAAAGACCTCGGAGTGATTGTTTCTGATGATCTCAAGGTAGCGAAACAGTGCGACAAGGCAGTGGCCAAAGCCAAAAGAATGCTGGGCTGCATACAGAGAGGAATTACCAGCAGAAAGGAAGAGATACTAATGCCACTGTATAAGTCACTGGTAAGGCCTCACTTGGAATAGTGTTCAGTTTTGGAGACCATATCTTGCAAAGGATATAAAAAGACTGGAAACTGTTCAGAGGAGGGCGACCAAAATGATTTGGAGCCTGCGTCAGAATCCTTATGAGAAGAGACTTGAAGACCTAAATATGTACACTCTGGAGGAGAGGAGGGACAGGGGAGATATGATTCAGACCTTTAAATGCTTAAAGAAGGACAAACAAACCTCTTCCAAAGACGGGGAAGCTGTAAAACTAGAGGGCATAACATGAAGCTGCAAGGGGGTAAACTGAAAGGCAATGTCAGGAAATATCTTTTCACAGAAAGGGTGGTGGATGCTTGGAATGTCCTCCCGATGGAAGTGGTGGGGGCAAATACAGTGACAGAATTCAAAATGGCATGGGACAAACACAGTGGATCCCTTTATAGCAACAGGACAAATAAGCATAACTATCTCATATCCGAACAAATAGGGATGACCTACACGGAGCGGTGGGTATACCCCCTAAACAAAGGCACGGGGAGAGGTGACCTGCAGAGAGCGGCAAGTGCACCTACTCTTGCCTCCTTGCTGGGCAGACTAGATGGACCATACTGATCTTTATCTCATATCATATAGTATGTTACTATGTTGCTACTAACCATTTGTATAGTGCTACAAGACATAAGCAGCGCTGTACATATAGGCGTAAAAGACAGTCTCTTCTCTTCAAAGCTTGCAACCTAATCAAGACAGACAACACAGCAAACTGGGGACTAGGGGTAATCTAGGGAAAATGGAAAGGACACGAATTAGTGGTGAACAGTCAGCAGTCTAATAGAAGTTTAAGGTCTCTTGACAAATTTCCAGCATTCAAAGAAAATGCAGTTTAACAGAACTATCTGTTAATTCACTTACTTGAACTTCCACAAAATGGAATATGCCCGACGCTCACCACCTGCTCCTTAAAATCACAAATAGTTTTTGGTCAACAAGAAAACAAGGTTTGTGTGCTGTTGATCCCCTTATTGTCCATGATGCAATTATTTAATTTAAAGAAGTTACATTCCCATGCTTCAGATTTGATGCAAATATTTGTTCCTGTTTATGTCTACTGCAAAGATGTGATATATATATAAATCTGACTCTAGACGTTTTTTCACTACCTGTTGTCTATCTCAAACTTGAACTACAATTTCTCTCTGCTACTTGAATAAAGCAGCCCTTAAGGAAAGGAAGAGCTGAAATGATCTATGCTATATGGATGGCACTTAAAGAAAAAACAAATAAAACATAATTTAGAGAAACAAACCCCCCCCCCCTCCCAAGAAATAAATAGGGGCTATCTTTGCACATATAGAGAATGAGCATAACCCAAAAGAGAAAGATTCTTGCCACAAAAAATAAGGCAGCACATTAGCCGTCAAATGTTAGTCACCAGAGAAGGAAACTTGAAAAGAGCAGCCCCAGCTCTCAAGACTAGCATACACACTCTGGCTGTATCCTGCACTGCGATTGTAGGACACCGGAGGGAGAGAGAGGAGTCGGGGAAAAAAGAAGCAAAGGCGAAAGAGGACTTGGCCAGGGAGCTCAGTGCAGAGTCTGAGTTTGGACTGTAGGGCACAGTGGTCAGTAGGACCCCGTGGGGGCTCAGGCTCCTGAAAAAACTGCAAGAGCCACTGGGGACGTTTTCCCTGGGCTGCAGAGGCTCCAGGATGTGGATAGATCATCCCTTCCCTCCAAGAGGTTTTGGGGTTCATAGAGGGCATGCTTAGAGCCTCTCGGGGTGCTGGTGGATCCTCACCGAGGTCCCTGGTAAGACCTCCTGGTCTGAGATCATATTGCTATAGTCCTGTCCTAGCAGCTCGAAGAACCCCATTGCCTCTGGATTGTCTTTGTCCAGGTCCTTCAAGGTCATGCCAGAGGTGGAGCTGACCTGGTAGGGGGACTGGACAGTCTTGGTGAAAAAGAACAGGGGCAGGTTGCAGCTTTGTTTCCATTGC
Organism: Ichthyophis bannanicus; assembly: GCA_033557465.1. Classification (NCBI taxonomy): domain Eukaryota; kingdom Metazoa; phylum Chordata; class Amphibia; order Gymnophiona; family Ichthyophiidae; genus Ichthyophis; species Ichthyophis bannanicus. The sequence goes on along the minus strand of CM066034.1, from coordinate 962,291,983 downwards.
TATTGGATATAGACAGTACTGTGCACATACTGTATACTTAAAGACAATCCATGCTCCATGGAGCGTGCAGCCTAATCAATATGCACAGAAAAGACAAATAAGATGTCCTCAGAAATGTGTTTATTACAGAAAATATAATTAAAGCCTTTTAATTCCTTTATCTGAATGCCTCTTCTTCTCAGAAACTGAGTCCCTTTGAACAATTACACTTACAATTATTTTCATTCTTGCATTAGTTTTCTGTGACCTTATGCCATCAATTTCACAAACTTTCAAATATTTGCACACAAATAATTTTTTGCTTTATTCAGTCATTTATTCATTCAGTCCAAATGAAAAGCAGAAATACTATAAAAAGCATACAGATGGAAATTGTTCTGCATGTCCGCACATTCTCTCTAATGGATTCGTTTTCCTTGTGTCATAAGAATGAACCTCATCCTTATTCCAGGGTGTGTCGGGGATGATCTTAATTTCTCATATTCACTGCTAATGTTCATCTTGGTGCTTTCATTGTGCCAAAGAGAGTTTCATTCTTCAGTTCCCAAAATTAAATTATACCTTCAACATATCAAGAAACACTTTGAAATTATTTTTCATCAGGGTGATGATGCCCAATACAGTTGGGGAAATTTCTGTATCTTTCTGTCGCATTATGCTAATATGATTGCGCCTGTTGGCCCTTGATGATCTTCCCTTTCCCCACCCATAGTAAAGAATAGTCACTTAGTACCGACACGTCTATTAGTAATGCTGCGCTTATTTTTTCCTCCTTTACCAAAATGTCTGCTTTTCTTGGATCAAGCGTTTTATCAGCAGGAAGCGGAATTTCCCAGACGATGACAACTTTTTCATTCCTCAGTGTCATGACCCAGTGTTTTCTGGCCCAGCAACGTTATAGTTAGGACTTCTGATTTGAGGAGTTTATGATTTAGAATTTTAGGCATTTATTTTTGAAGCAATTAAGTGTTTTCCTAGGGTTAGCAAATAAGGGTTAATTGGTGTTTTCCTGTTGTGATTTTTTTTTGCAGTTTTTTAGGAAGATTACCTTCAGTAACCCAAAGCACAATTTTTCAGCAGCAGCCCCTTCTCCCAGCCCCTACATTAGCAACAGCCCCTCCAGTGTTCTTCCATCACCTCTCTTCTCCCCAGCTCCCTACATCAGCAACAGTCCCCCTCCCAGCCCCTTTCATTAGCAACAACTTCCCCTAACTACGGTATCTGCAACAGCCCCACTCTTCTCCATGCATCAGTGGCTGCTCCCCCAAGCTGCTACATCACTGGAAGCTTGAGCATTTGTTCCCACCACACTCTGCATCTTCTGCCAACTCTGCAGCTGGTGCCGCAGGAGGCTTTTGGAATACAAGAACAGGAAGTGCCTATTCTTACATTTCAAGACCTTTCTAGTGCTGATAGCAGAACCGGTGAGGCAGCAGACCAGGGTAGAAACAAAAGCACAAACTTAGGGGTATGTTTACTAAACTGCGGTAATGTCATTCGTGGTAGGTTCCGCGGTAAAGGTAGAGATGCCCATATAAAGGCATGGGCGTTGCATCGTTACAGCAAGCTGACAGCTAATGCGCGTTACAAGGTGCCTTAGACTAACGAGCGTTACAAGGCGCCTTGTAAGGCACCCTGTAAGGTGCCTCATAAGGCGCCCTATAGGGCCTCCTAGGCTAAGTGCCATAATAGGCACCCTTGGACAAGTCACCGCAGAAGGCACCCTGGGCTATGGAACCATAGGTTAAGGTGGCCTAACAAGGTTATGGTGTCCTAGGTTAGTGTGCCCTAGGGACTGCAAGGTGCCTCAGGATGACATGCATGACCTGTGCGGAACAGAGACAGATGTAGCCCTAACACTGGATAGAGCACTCAGGAAAGGCAATGAACAGGTGAGTGAAGGAGGGAGAAGTGGGAGCCGCTGGACCTGCCATATCTGCAGGCATCCCATGTGCCTGCCAGTACTGATGACAAACATGGTGGGGCAGCTGTACCACAGCACAGGGTGTTGGCAATATAAAGTACCAGAAAAACAGTTGGTGGCAGACAATGGGAATACATGTCCCCCAGTGGAGGCAGAGGTGGCAGGATAGTTACAATGATGGGTGGATAGAGGAGTAGTGGTGCCATGCAGATCAGGCACAGGCGAGGCAAGCAAGCATGAAGAGGCGCAATGCAGGAAAGGGTATGACATGGGGTGGCAGCCTGCACTGGCAGACAAGACTCTACACAGCTGACAGACGCAGATAGACGGACCGAGGGAATGTTGGCAATTGTGGTGAGGGTATTATGGGCTGGAAGCGCAGATCTGCAAAAATATGACCTCCACAGGCATGCACACTATTTGAGTAGGACAGGCATGAGAGGAGGGAACAATGAGGAACTGAACCAATGAACACTGTCAAGAATGGCAATATATTAACCAGTAGGCTATACCTCCATAGTGTATGTCACAGCAGTGTCTGGGTAAAGAAGGCCTGCAGGTCACCGCACAAATTGTCTGCTCTGAGTGCCAAGATAGGGTAACCCCACCATACCCATGATGCAATGCACATGCTGAATAGCAGTCTACAGCTGATCACCAAATGGGGTCTGCACCTCTCTGGTACCTCAGCTGGGAAAGACGAACTGACAGTGTGTGATACTGGCACAGAGTAGCTACAGACCATGCCATTGTGCAGGTTCTGTGGTCACCCTGAGGGATAGGATTGGTGCCCAGTACTAGGTCCGCAGTACATGTGGTGCTAGAGATAGGTCCTGCTGTACATTCCCATCACTACCAGTGTGTGACAGGTGTTCCGTGCAGTCCATCTGTATCCTGCAGTCACATGTGGCCCTGTGGGACCAAACACGAGCCAGATTAGTGTGTACCCCGTGTGAGGGTCTGGCTGACATGGGCAGCTGTTATCAGGGAAGAGGGGTTCCTAGAATTGCATGAGGTGTGTGTAGCAGTGGCTGTATAGGTCACAGTGGTATATACACTACTTACCCCAAAGGGCCCACATCACCCTTGTGTAGGAAAAGAACAGTGCCCCCCTGCCCCCCCCGTGCCCCCCTGCCCCCCCCCGTGCCCCCCCCGTGCCCCCCCCGTGCCCCCTGCCCCCCCTGTGCCCCCCTGCCCCCCCCGTGCCCCCCTGCCCCCCCCGCCCCCCCCGTGCCCCCCGGGAGCGGGTTCCAGGATGAAGGGGCATACATGGACATCCTCACATCCCCCCATCACTGCCTACCACTATTATGTCCCCTCCACATGGGGGCAGGATGGCTGGGGGATGTCAGGTCTGTGCCCTAGCGACTGTTGGCTAGGGTGGACCAGGTAGATATTGGTCGATTGTGTTTGGCCTTGGTTAACTGCTGTCTTGCTGATCTCCGGTGTCTATGTTGCTATGTGCCACCTAGGCGTCCGCCTGGTCCACCCTGTGCCCCAGCTGCCCATGCTACATGTCCCGCCTGTGGCCCCCTATGCCCCATTTGCACCATCGCTATAGTGGTCATTCATACTTTGGCACTATGGTATTGCTGTACATGGAGCACTACTATCACAGTTTTTGGGCTCCCTGCCTGGGCTGTACATTGCTGACACGTAAATGGTTTCTCTCTCCTGCATATGTGCATCTTACGGCAGGTTTTCAATCTTGTTAGGATTCAGCTCTTCAGATCAGCGCATTAGTGCGAATGGAGCCTCTCCCCGCCCACACTCCGCCCATTGACCCCTTCTCTCCACCTTCTGCGGTGTTTACCGCGCCACGGAACGTCAACGATCGTTAGGTTACGATACTGCGCGTTAACGTTACATAACGTGCATTATGTAACGTTACCGCAGTTAAGTAAACATGCCCCTTATTGTTGCTGAGGAGTTTTTGCAGTGTCTGGGATGGAGTGTGGGCAGGGCACCTAGTTATACATGTACATTATAAAATCTTGTAATTTACGTTTGGTAGAAAGCTAGGTGAGGACATTTACAGCAATTCTGGTGCTGATGTAAGTGATCACATCGCAATGAATGTGTGTTCACTGCCCACTTATACTCTGGCCTATAAAGTAAACCATGCTCATACTTGACTTTATAAATTAGGCACAAAATATGCTCCCAAATGCATGTAAATCAATTTTACCTCGGGGTAATATTAAAAGGGAGTTGTATAACGATATGCACCATTTGGCACATGTCACTATTTTTAAGGACTTGCCCTCCAGAATGGGCACTTACTATAGGCATATATGTTAGCCAGTCACTCATCTGCAAGTATGCAGGTAAGACGGATTGCATGTACTTTCAGTGTGGGTGCGTAATGGGTGGAGTTTGATCGCAGCATGGGTGAGGGTGCAAATACACACATGGAAGCTATAAAGTACTATAGGATAGGCGTGAGTGCTCACAACTAGTTTGACATGCTCTATTTGTGCCACTTGCATCCCTATTTTATAAAGTAAAGGGCGCGTGCACTTTACCATTATAAAATAGGCCTCAAATGCGTGCATACTAAGGCTGTTTTAAACACTGTAGGAGTTTATAAAATGAATCTCCATATTTATAATCTATTTCTATAAGGCCCATGCTGCCTTCAGCTGTTGGGCTATGCAATCATTTCATATACAGGTTGGTATAAGAGTTTTCTTGTTCTTACATGCAATTTTTCAGTCTTCCCTTCCAGTACTGTAGAAGTGCACAGAGATTATAAGCTGCTTGGTAGCTTGTGTTTTATTCTGTGCTGTTAAAACACTTTTCAATATCTACTTCATGCTGCTATAATATTCCTTGCTGGTCTTTTCTCTCAATGTCTTCCCTGGTTTCTGGTTCATTATCCCTGATAGAAAGAAGCAAGACTGGAGGAGGACATAATGCATTTTGTTTAAAAAAGATAATCTATGAGTTTGGCAAGAGGAACTAACTACTGACCTGAACATTCTTGGATAGTCATGTGGCTCTACAGCTAGCCCACTTGGAAATATAAAAATGAAGGCCAGTGAACAAATTTATTGGACTATGAGGACCAGTTGGCAAGAGTCCCATCCACAGCTTAGAGGAGAAGCACAGGGTGAGAGAAACAGACTTTTCCCCCTTAACCTGTCCTTGCCACCACACACTGACAAGACATCACATTCAGTTTCCATTCACTCAAGTTGGAGTGACTCAACAGACAGCTATTTAAAGCCTCTGAGGACCTTACCCATACATTCCATTTCTAGGTGTTTTTAGAGCATGGACTCAATGGCATACTTTTTTCTACTAGAAAAGATCATTTTGCATTGAAACTAGTAGAGAACTCAATCAAAGTCACACAGGGAGTAAGGGTAGTAGGAGTCAAAGGAGTTGGAGTTGGAGAGGCAGTAGTTCGGCTGGCCTGCTGCCCTTGAGAAGCTGGCGAGGATGGGGAAGACTGGCTTCTCTATGCTCACAGCAGAAAGAGGACAAGGGCCCATTTGTCTTGCGAAATGGGAAAGTGACGATGTGATCCGCTGAAGAATCTGCATCTGCACGGAGAGTAGGTGTATTGCACAGCTACAGTTTTCATTTTTACCATTCCACTCATTTCATTTCAGAGCTTGATTCATGTCATTTGTCTTGAAAACAGCACATACTATTTCTAAAACAAAACAAAGCACATTTTCTTTTATTTTTTTGCAGCATTTTGTTTTGGAACAAAATGATTGGTATATAAGTCCAAGGAAGTGCAGAGTCTAGCAGGTATTACATGGATAATTTATGAAAATCACAGATGATACTATGGTTTGTTATTAAAGAAGTATTGGGGGAGGGGAGAAGGGAGGCCAGAAGAATTTTAAGCGCTCTTAGTTGGGTGGTGTAAATCCAGCTTTTTGACTGTAATCGCTGGAACCGGATTTTGTTATCTGTAACCATCTTTAGCACAGTAAACGTTTTTTTTATTGCAACTACATAATTGATATAAGTACTGATTATTTCAGTGAGTGAGCTATAGATCCTTGCTTCTGAGATCATGTTATTTTTCCCTCCCTGGAACAACTTTCTAGAACTTCAGCAAGTTGGCAAGGACTCAGAAATATCCCTAAGTATGGCTCTTCTTTAAAGAGGCAAGATTCTAGGAGGCTACGTACATACACCTAATTTTCACTGGATTTAGATGTAGAAAGAACAGCCTTTAATGGTATTCCCTCACCACCCCAGGAAATAAAAAATAACGGAATTGAAAAATATTTTGAATGTGCACACATAAAAGAAAAAAAATACAGCTATGCAGCTCATTGTATAGCCACAGCCCAGAGTTTTAGAGTTATATGTCTTGGACCATAGGCAAAATCAAAACCTTCATCGCATATAAACAAAATCAAAAGATATACTAAAAAACGGTAAAAGAAAAAAAATGGGACTGGTTCATATAGTTCAGCTTGATCTTGTCAAAATGATTTTTTAGGAGGTTTTTTTTTAGTTTTATATATGTGTTTAAGGTTTTGATTTTTATTCTAAATTTGTAAGGTATGACATTACTGATTTTTGGCTTCTTTTTTGACATTGAGAATTCTTATATTTTGTCATACTATGTGGTAGAAACCAATAAGGCTAAGGGGTATGTTTACTAAACCCTCTTAACGTGCGCGCCGCGGTAGTCTGCAGGATGCCATATAAGGAGTGGGCAGTCCGGTCAAAAATAGCAAAACGAGATTAGCGTGTGCACTCTTGTGCGCCGCGCACATTAGCGCATGAGTAACGCGCACGGGAAGCATAAGCAGGCGCGCTGATGTGCAAGCAGAGGAACAGGGCTGCAGTACAATGGTGAAGACCCTGACAGATGGTACAAGGGTCATGGGTTCAATCCCCCACTGTGCCCAATGAATAAGGCTAGCTGAGGCACTACCATTTATGTGTAATATTGCATTATGAGGCTTTTTCATTTTATTTTAATTACTGCTGTAACATAAGGTGCTGCTTAAGGCACCCCATAAGGTACCCTAGAGGGCACATTTTAAAGTGCACTGTCTGCCATGGCATCCTACAATGTTGCTGAAAGGGTGGCATATAGGTAGCCATATAGGGTGCCCTATGAGGCACAGCAAGGTCATAGCACTGTTTTTGATGGCAGCACTGTGCATTTAAACGCATGGAAATCTTAAGTAGGTGCGCTGAAATGGAAGGAGGAACAGCAGTGTAGCACAATGGTTAAGGCACTGACTGATGATACAGGGGTTATGAGTTCGATCTCCAGTGTGCCCAATATGTAAGGCTGGCTGAGACATCAGCTTTGACATGTAAGTATTGTTTCCTGAGGCATTTTATTTGTATTTTAATTATTGCTGCCAGCAAACACACCCTCACGTGCCGTAACTTAAAGTGCCGCATAAGGCACCCTATAAGGCACTCCATAGGGCACATTATAAAGTGCACTGTCTGCCACAGCACCCTATAATGTCCCCTATAGGGCACCCTATAAGGCGTTCCATAGGACACCTTATAAGGCACCTTATACGGACTGGCACCCTATCAGTCGCTCCATAGCATACTGTATAGTGCACCTTATATGGATGGTAACCATAAGGTGCCCTATAGGGCGCCCTATAAAGCACCCTCTGAGGCACCTTATGGGTACAGTACGCTGAGGGTATTATTGCTGGCAGCACTAATGTACTTTAAAAATAGATAATGCTTTGGACAGCCCTATGAAATAACCCCACTGTGGGTTTGAACCCATGACCTCTGGCTTCACTGGTAGTGAAGTAAACAGTGGGCTACAGCTGCTAGCAAGCCCCTGACTGGCTGCAGAAGGACTGCAAGTCACCACACAAACAGTCTGCTGTAGTCACCAGGATAGGGTTAACCCACCCATAACCATGATGCACTGCACATGCAAATCCGCAGTCTACAGATGATCACAAGATGGGGTATGCACCCCCATAGCACCTCGGCCTGGTAGGGGGAAGTGACCGTGTGTGGTACTGGCACAGAGTAGCTACACACCGTCACATTGTGCAGGTACTGCACTCACCCTGAGGGTGAGGTGGGGCGCCCAGCACCAGGTCCCCAGCAGTGCTAATGTGTGAGATAGGTAGTTTCTGCAGACACACCTTGGATATATCTGTATGTCTCTGTCAGATGTAGCCCCTATGGACCCCTAGGAGGCTTATGTACCACCACCCTCCTCCAGGGCTGAGGGTGGTAAACAGGGTCCCCACCAACAAATCCACATTCTACCTCCCTGCAATGGTGGCAGTAGAGGGAACCATCAACCCCAGTCCTGCTGGGGAACAGACACCCTACAGGGCAGTCAATGCAGCTCTGTACACATCCATAACGCAATAGCAGACAGACATTAGGCCTGGATATGCTAAGCTGTACCCCACCACTATCTGATGTTCTTCTGCAGCAAGCCTTCAGCCGCTGCACCCTGCAAGGCGCTCCATCAGGACACATACCAGCTGCAGACAGTCTGCTAGCTAGTCCATAGTGCATGTTCCTGGTGGAAATGCATACACATCAAGCAGATAAGTCAGTGACTGGGCCCCAAAAGGAAACCCATAAATATCACATGAGAGAAAAACTATACAGCACTGTGGGGGTGACGATTTCCCAGCAGGACATGCTGTGGCCACCCTGTCTGTGCAAGTGGTGGCCGGGCACTACAATGTCCCAGCCAGTGCCCTATGCCCTGTGCAGATGCATCCTGGCCAGGCCACCCTGTCCGGGCTATGTCCATGGTATCTTGCTCCTCATTATGCACATTGACAGGCCAATACTGGCAACAGTGCTGGCAGTGTGGGCTGTGGAGGGTGTTTGCAGCCACCACACACTGGATAGACAGACACACACTCCCAAACCTATGCCAGCATTGTGCTACTCCTGGGCACAGTGCAGGCATGGATATGGTACGCAATAATGTTGGGGGTCACTCCCCAGGGTGGTAAACACTGTCAGAGACCAGACCTGAAGCACACTCCACAGACAGCAGAAAGGTTGCTATGATGGAGCTCAATCAGCAAACTGTGCATAATGTAGGAATTGGTATCTGCCAGTAATCATAGCAAACGTTTGATAGCTGTGTACCATATTCCCAGGTGTAGAGTGGCATTGCTAAGGTATGCAAGGGCTAGTATTGGGAGATGCACGCAGGGCCCAATGTCCTGCCTCTCCAGGAGGCATTGGCTAATGGAGCCTGTGGGTGTGGGTGTGTCTGCCCCTGTTGGCTGCTGCTTTACGGCAGAGGTTCCCAACTCCAGTCCTGGTGTGCCAAACACTGTTCGGGTTTTCATGCTGTCCCTCTTGAATATGCATGAGATACATCTGCATACCATGGGGGTGGTGCATAGATATGCAGCACAGGCATCTTTATTACAGGCAGCATGGAACCTGAATGGTGTTTGGCCCTCCAGGACTGCATTTGGGAGACTCTGCTCTAGGTAATGCGCCTGTTTATGGTGTCTTTGCTCTGTAGGGTAAAATGTAGGTGTTTTGGGAATGTTTATGTCATCTGCAATAAAAGTTCTGTCTGTATTAGCACGTTGTAGTAGTGGGTAAAATATGGGGACTGGGTTGGCAGGCACCATAGCCGGGACTTGAACCTGTGACCGTCTGCCTCCAAAACGCTGGTTGTGTGCACTGCACCACCGTGTTGCCACAGAGACAATGCATTCCCTGGTGATACCATGTCTGTTTGTCTGGCAGGGCCTGTCTGTTGCAGTGCATGGCACCCACCTACACAGGGCTAGGCCATGGTCTGCTCTGGGCAGCTGCCACTGCCCTCTCCACCAACAGTACCCCTCCGCCACCATGCTGACATGGCCTTATATTGGAGACAGCATAAAACCTGAATGATTTGTGGGCCTCCAGGACTGAATTTTTGGTGACTCTGCTCTAGGTAATGCGCATGTTTCTGGTGTCTGTGCTCGGTGGTGTAAAATATAGGCGTTTGAACCATGCGTATGTTCTCTGCAGTAAAGGTTTGTCCTTACTATCACGGTTTGGTAGCGGGTAAAATATGTGGACTGGATTGGCAGTAGCCCCAGCTGGGACTTGAACTTGTGATTTTCTGCTCATGAACACACTGGCTGTGTTCACTGCACCACACTGTGCTCACAGAGACAGTGCAGTCCCTGGAGATACCATGGTTGTTTGTCAGACACAGCCTGTCTGTTGCAGTGCATGGCACCCACCTACACAGGGCTAGGCCATGGTCTGCTGTGGGCACCAGCCGCTGCCACCTCCACCACCAGTACCGCTCCATCCTTAGATTGGAGACAGCATAAACCCTGAAGGGTTTGTGGCCCTCCAGGACTGCATTTGGGGGATTCTGCCATAGGTAATGCACATTTTTATGGTGTTTGTGCTGTGTAGGGTAAAATATAGATGTTTGACCCATGCTTATGTTCTCAGCAATAAAGGTTCAGTCTTTACTACCATGTTTTCTTCATGGAAAAAATAAGGGGACTGGGTTGGCAGGAGCCACAGCTGGGATTTGAACCTGTGACCTTCTGTTCTTGAACACACTGTCTGTGTGCACTGCGCCACTGTGTTGCCACAGATGTGATGCATTCCCTGGGGAGTCCATGACTGTACATCCTACAGGGCCTGTCTGTTGCAGTGGGCGGCACCCACCTACACAGGACTGTGCCTGGACTGCTGTGGGCAGCTGCCACTGCCCCCTCCACCACCAGTACCCCTCTGCCACTATGCTGACATGCCCTTCTGCTGGTGGTGCTGGCGGTGCGCAGTCTCAGGCCATGCAGTGTGCGGGTAGGCGGCTGCCTATGGTGCGGGTTCTGGGGTAGGGGTGCCTGCATATCTGTCCACGCGTCCCCCAAACACCGCCTGCCAATGTTCTGTGCCCTTGGGGGTACCTGCTGGGTACTATCCCCAGTGACACTGTGGGAAATACACTCGTGCCCATGTTGGACCCTCATCAGTTGCTGTCTGGCTGCTGTACATTTCAGCATTCCTATGGGCCATCTAGGCATCATCCTAGTCCACACTGTGGCTCAGCTGCACCACAGCATGTGCCACCTGCAGCCCTCTGTGTCCCCTTTTCCGGCATCTGTCCAGTTGCCCGTTCCGATATGCCCACCCTGATCAGTGCTATTTCTGTGGGATCATTCACCTTGTATGGGGACGGAGCGTAGACCTTTCCAAACCTCATATCTTTTTTTTGGAGCTTTCTTGGGAGTGTTTTTTGATGTTTCCCATTAATATCATTTTTGCCCAGCTTGGTTATGTTTCTTTTCTATTTTTTGGGGGTCATTTTCAATGTTTATTTGCCCTTTTGTTCTGTGCACATGTATCACACTTATCACGTTTTGTAGGTTTCCCTGGTTTTCATGTACATTGCTGACAGAAATGGTTTCTTTTCCCTTTAAATGCTCTCTTGCGCGAGGTTTTCACTCGCGGTATTTGTTAGCCAGATATTTCACTGCGCTCGTGTGCGGGGATCCTCTCCCCTCCCACTGTCCTCCCCTTGACCTCTTCTCTCCGCCCCTGGGGAGCCTTGTACGGACCTTCCTCCGCCCTCCCGATGCCTTTCCCCGCCTTCCGCGCTCGTGTGTGCCGCGGGGCACATGAGCGCACACTAATGCGCATTTGTGCCCCGTAAAGCATCAGTAGCATGCGCTAAAGTACCTTAGCGCACGCTATTGCGCGCCGCGCACATTAGGACGGTTTAGTAAACATACCCCTAAGTTTCAAAGGGTTTCACTAGCCAACTTTGAGAGTGAGCCAGTTAAAAAGCTAGTTTTAAAACTCCCCCCTTCTTCTTCTGAGGCATTAAATTTCTCGTCCACCTGATTTAGCCTGTGCATAAAAGGGGCTGCTTCAGGATTATGATTTATCTGGTTGGCACTGACTATTATCATGAAGGAGCTTATTTATTAAGCCACACTGGCTGCTTAATGCAGGGACTGTTACATACCAACCACACTGTCAATGAAGCTCATTAACTGTTAGCAGGTGCAGATTCTCATATTAAACAGCTAGGGCATAATTTTATAAACTTTTTTCCGTGTAGAAAATGGCTTTATAATATTAACCCAGGGTTACACACATAAAGGTCTGTGCACTGGCTCATACTTTTATGCAACCCAGATGTAGGCGTGCTCAGAGGGAGAGTTCGCGTGGAACACAGGTGGCATCCCAAATTGCATGCATATCTTTTTAAATGCGCATGCCAACAAGGTTTGTTTATGTTCTAACACAGACACCTCACATAGGCATAAATGCCTGTAGCTAGTATTAATTCTTATGTTCTACTGTAAACCACAGAGCATGCAAGGGAGCTGTGGTATACAAGCACCAATAAATTAATCTCTATTTGCTCCTACTATTTTATAAAAACACACAGGCACCAAGGTGTCTATAAAAGAGGCACCTCCTTGGCCTCCTCACCTAGGCAACCTGTTATAAAATTGTTCCCTACACATGGAAAATGGCATTTTCGAATGAGGAATAGTCAGGGACTATGGCTTACGGTTAACGTGCTGCAGAGCAGTTAACGTAAATTCTGTGAATGTAGCTAACTACGAGCATCACATGTTATCTGCAAAAAATGCAATGTGTGCCTTCAAGTCAGTGTTGACTCCTGATGGCCTAGTAGCTCCTGAGTTTTCTTGGCAGCGTGACCAGAAGTAGATTGCCAGGCCTTTCTTCTGAGGTAATGGAGGGTTAAGTGATGTGCCCAAGGCCACAGGGAGTACTAGTGGGACTTGAACCCCAGTCTCTTAGTTTGCAAGCCAGTGCTTTAACCATCCATGGTAGACAACGTTTCTCTGTGTTAACTGCAAGCCCTGCCAAAAATGGTGAGCATGACCCTAGTAGTTAAGGTTTTGCAAGTTTTGCCTTTTAATTTTGGCTATTAACAAAGCATTAAACATTAGTGCACCTTGATAAACAGGGGTTTGACTGGCAAAGTTCCATCTTTTGTCTCATTCAGTCCTTAATCTAACCATTTAAATTTTGACCATTGATGTTTAGGAACATTCCCAACTCAAAAGTTAGCTGTTTGCATTCGACTAAACATTTATAAAAAGAATTGGGTAAAATTTGCCAGTTAGTTTTGCTTCTCAGAGGTTGTTTGAAAATCAACCTCACCTTAGTAAAAAATGAACGTCCAGGGGCCTATTTCCAAAAGAATAGTGTGGTTTAGCACCTAATGCCCCAGTAGCGTGTAAAATCCAGGTGTGTTAAGTGCAGCGTTGCCATGTTCACTGTCAGGGACGTGAGCAGCATTTTCCCAGCAGTTAACACGTTGCACCATGCCCTAATGTGGGGTGCTGTTACCATGAGTGCACTTAGCGCCACCTATTGAGGTTACTGCGTTACTGCAGGCTGAAACCCACACATTGCATAGTGCACTGTAGTAAAAGGGCCCCTAGATTTACTAATATGTGCTATGACACTAGTGTGCGCTAACACCATTAATGTGCATTACCAGTAACCAAGTTTCATTCCATAAAAAAGGACTTGCACTAAAATAATGCACTTTAATGGTGTTAATGCATGGTGATGCGGTAGTGCAGATAAATAACTGTAGCTGTAAATTGCTTATATTAATTATATGCTTGAAGTTCAATTATGAAGATCTTCGAATAAACTCCATTAGCATGAAGAGGTTTCAGATTAGCTGGGAAAAAGATGTAGTATTTCAAACTGAGGCTTAATGTACTTTATCTGCGGCTTTCCACACAATTTCTGCTTTCAGATGTTATTTGTTTGCTTTTGCAAAATTATTCATTGCTGTCCCTCATCTAGCAACGAGCTTGCCTGCTTAACAAGCATCATGTTCTCAAGAGAGAAAAACAACAATGCAGATCTTCTTTAGAGAGTATTCAGTGGCTGTTGTGTTAAAGACAATTTGGGGTTGTGAACTCTGCTGGTATTTCACATCAGTGACAACAGAGGCAGCCTACCAAGTCCCCTAATCATGACAAATGCCTTTGCAAACAACAAGGCTTTGCTGCTCATATTTCTTTCCAGTTATAGTTTTATGATTCCTAGAAAATAAAGCTTTTCTTGTCGTCTCAGATACAATGAAACTGTGTTGCTAAAACTCGGATCGCCATTTTTTCTTTTTAAAGTAAGGTCATGGTGCCAAGTCTCTTCCTAATCTATGTTTACTTGCTGCTGGGTTTTGGCTAGGGTAGTGGAACAGTGTGGCCATCAGTTTACAAAGACATTTGCTGGTTGCCCAAATGATGTCTGCAAGGTATGGAGAGTGGCTTGCATAAGGTACCCGCTGTTGTGTCATTGAGGGGGTAGTTACTAAGCTGCAGTAAAATCATGTTTTTTACTGCTGCTTACTCTGCCATGGAAATAATTAACCTATGGTAACTTAGTACCGCAGGTTAGTGACTCCCATGGTAAAGGAATAACGCGGCTTGCAGTGAATCCCCAGAAGCTGCATTATTCCATTGGAAAAATGACTACCTCAAATCTGGCATTATTTGTCCACTGGAAACAGTGGGCTTCTAACACGCTGTTCAGTGCTCCCAGCCATGTTCTTATAAGAACATAAGAACTGCCATACAGGGTCAGACCAAAGGTCCATCAAACCCAGTGTCTTGTTTCTGACAGCGGCCAATCCAGGACATAGGTACCTGACATATCACAAAAGTAGCCAGTTTCATGCTACTTATCCCCAGGTCTACCTTAAAAACGGTTTATGGACTTTTCCGCCAGCAATTTGTCCAAACCTTTTTTTAAACCCAACTACACTGCCTGCTTTTACCACTGCTCTCAGCAGTGCACTCAAAACACTAATTATACATTGACTACTTTGTTGCTTCATGGCGTGTTCTTAAAGGATCCGGCATATTTTTGCTGCCACCCCCCTCCCCTCCAAATGAAGACTCTAAACCCCAGAACATTCCCCCTTGACATCCCCACTCTTGACAATTGTCCATAGTACCCTTCTTCCTCTGAGAAAGACCCCCCCCCCACCCCCTGCTCTGTAGTCCTCCCCATCAGCTTAGCTCTAGATATAATTGGTGGTTCTAGAGTCTTTGAGCAGGAGTGATCCCCATTAACTCTTGCCTGGCTTGACACGGTTCAAAATGACATCCCTGATCCTCTAGCTGCAAGGCCGGTGCAGGGAGATGAGGTACCCTAGATGAACTTCACCCCTTGCATCCCGCACTCTTGCTCCCTCCCCTTTCCCAGTTGCTGCCACATTGGCCCCTTCCAGGACCTGTAGTGGAGGCAATGGTCTCTGATGGAAGGGCGGACTACATAGGCCATGTGGTCTTTTTCTGCCATCCTGTTTCTATGTTTCTAAACAGTCCCACAGCACTTACCTTAAACCTCCAGCACTGCAAGGCTGTTTGAGTCCCCCTCCCTCTGAGGCCTGTAAACAGGAAGTCAGCATCAGGCCTCAGTGGGAGCAGGAGGTTTAAGGTAAGCACTGTTGGGCTGTTGGAGACCATTGCCGCTGCTGCAGGCCGACCAGGACCATTTATGCTCTAGGCGGCTGCCTAGTTTGCCTTATGGTAGTGCCAGTCCTACCTACATGTAGTCTCATGGTACTACCAGTGGGGGTTGGCTGCTAATGATAGTACTGTGAGACTACCACTAGGAGATCACAGACACCATTTTGAACTTGGGAATCGCTCCTGCCCAGACATCCCAGGACCACCAATTACAATTAGAGATAGGCCCTGGAGGGGCCTATGGTATAGGTGGGGGGGGGGGGGGTCGCTTGCTGAGTTAGGGGTGGTCTTGGAGGTGGGGAGAGGCATACTAAGGATTATTGTTGAGGGTAGAGGATTTCAAGGGAGAGTGTTTTGAGGGTTAAAGGGCTCTTCATTGGGGGGGGGGGGGGTGCAGCAAAAATGTGCTGGCCCCTTTAAGAATGCAATCAGGAGCATCGAGCATATATTAGAGGCCCAATGTTTCCAGCAGAAAACTAACACCAGCTTTGAGCTAGTGTTATTTTCAAATAATGCAGCTTGTAACGATTTACCACAAGTTGCAGTATTCATTTGCATACTAATGAGGTGTTTAGCTTTGCATCTCATTAGTATTTAACACACGTTGCAGTGGCTAATTGTGCATTACAGTAAAATAGCACACGTTATTGCCCTTAAATGTGCATTAAGGACCAAAGAAGTATGTTATTGTCATAAGGCATTTCAGTAACTACCCCCTGAATCTCATGGTTCTAGCATTGCCCTGAAAATTAGTTCTACCCTTTCTTTCTTACAAAGGTAAACTCATAACAATTCAGCATATGGCTCTGTGAAAAATGTCATGGAGGGAGCTGAGAGGATAGTGGCATCTCAGTGGGTTGGATATGCCATTTTCAGGTCAAGATGGGGCACATTCTCATATTAATCTTGTTTGCCAAATGGATTAAAGAGTCTGTAGGAATATCACTGTGCTATTTGCAAAGCTGCATGAGCAATCTCGTTATAAATAGTCCAGAAACTAACAGATCTATAGCAATTACTGTCCGAGAATACATTACCTCAATATTTAGCTTTCAAAGTTTGCACTAACCTAACTCGTATCCAAAATGTGACTAATTTAACCAACTTGAATCTCCAGGGCTGAAGCAGCCTCCTGCTTCCTTCATCAACTTCCCATACAGAAATATCTCCAGGCTTAAAGTGTGTAATGGCAGTAAGTGGAAAAAGTGAGCAGTGGCTCAGAATGAAAAATTATTCTAATTAAAAAAAGTAAGCCATTTCTATTTTTCTTATTAATAAATAAATGGGGTTGAATTATTGCTGGAATGTATATCGGGCCTAATTTACTAAGGCTTTCTTCCAAGTCGATGTCGGTGGGAAAAAAGCTTAGTAAAGCAGGTCCTTTGGAGTCTTTGCTAACACTTGTTAAAGTCACTCTTTTCTCGGGGTCTGCTCGTGAGCAATGCATTCCAGTTGTTTTGAAGTTCTGGCATGCTGTTTCTCACATTCATTTCTCGCTCCCTGTCACTGTAGCTACTGAATTCTGTTTCAATTTGTGGTTAACAAAAGGCTCGGCTTAGAGATACATACAGATGAATGGCACCAGACAGTTATGATCCCATTCATTTGCTCTTGTCTGTTTGCCGTATCTGGAGAGCAATCATTGTTGCAACCAGTTCTCTCAAATCTCACTGAGTCTGTCAATAGAAACCGCCAAAAGCAAGCGAATGCAAGACTGTGTTGCCATGTGAGGCCTTTATCTAAACCTTAATGTCTTCGTCGGCCAAAAGTGAAAGTATGAAATGGAAACACCGCTTCTGGCTCAAGTAATTTACATTGCTTTCCCATTTGTGTTTGCTTTGATAATAGTTAAAGGATCTGGTTTTATAGCTGGTGAGCTCTTCCTGTTTCTAAGGTATATGAAAGCGCAAGGATCAGAATTTAAGCTATATGTTTTGAGCTTTTTTTGCTCCAATTTGGAAAAAAATGTCTTCTTTGCACAGATTCTTTCTTGTGGGCTTTATAAACAATAAATAAGGAAGTAAATAAAACAGATTCGGCAGCAAGTAGGCTTCCTTATTTACTTTTCCTTTAGCCATTGGGTTTCTCATATATTTTGTTGCTGCCATGGAGTCATGTTTCTCAAGGGAGAAGTGGCCTAGCAGTTAGAGAAACAGGCTGCAAATCATGGCAACCAGGGTTTGAATACCACTAGCGCTCTTTGTGACCTTGAGTGGGTTGCTTCATTTCCCATTGCCTCAGGTACCCACATAAATTGCACACCCATATTTGTCAGCTTGACCCTTTGTGGTAGTACAGCAAGACTATGGCAGAGAAATCCTTTTCAACCCAGGAGCATCCAGGAATTGCTCCTTCCCCCCACTAGTCACTAAGGACCACAAGTAAGAGCTAGGGGAATGGGGGAGGGTAGAGGTTAGAGCCTTATTCTTGGAAATGTTGGGGGATGTCAGGAGTGGGGGATTCTTGGTTGTGTCAGAGGGGATTAGTGCCAGCAAGGTTTCTGGAGGGCTATTTGGGGGAGATTCTCTTTAGTTGCAGCGGGCCCTTAGTGCATTGCCAATAACCTGGATGCAAACAGAGCCGGTTCATCTTTTGTGCGAGAACAACATCTTGCATATTTGACACTGGCAGGGTGACTTTAGAGGGAGCTGGAGAGGCCCCGGCTCACCTCTGACAGCTGCCGGTGAAGAGTTCCTTTTTCCTTCACTTTGGCAGTTGTATTGTGGTATAGGCCACTGGCATGCTGAATGCCGGGAAACAGGAAGTTCCCTTTGACCTCCGGCGTGCCAGAGGTCTATACTACAGTACAGCTGCTGAAGTGAAAGAAATAGGAGTTATTCACTTTGGCAGCTGTCAGAGGTGAGCCAGAGCCTCTCCGGCTCCCTCTAAAGACATTTGGACAGTCGTGGGGCTCTTGGGGGGGGGGGGGGGGGTGGAGCATGGACTGGAAATAGCTGATGGGGAGGGGAGCTTGGACTGGAAATGGGCTGAGTGGGGGGGCTTGTACTGGAAATTTGCTGAGTGGGAGGAGGACTGGAAATAGCTGATGGGGAGGGGGCTTGTACTGGAAATTAGCTGAGTAGGAGGAGGAGCTAGGATTGGAAATAGCTGATGGGGAGGGGGGCTTGGACTGGAAATGGGCTGATTGAGGGGCTAGGATAGGACTGGGAATGGATGTGTGAGCTAGGACTGGAAATGGCTGATGGGGGGCTAGGATAGGACTGGAAAGAGTTGATGGGGGGGCTAGGGCTGGAAATGAGCTGATGGGAGAATGGGACTAGAAGGGAGCGGATGCTAGGTGGAGCTAGAACCAGAAGGGAGCTGATGTTGGGGGAGAACTAGAATGGGATGGGGCAGGGGGAGTGAGGATGGAGAGGGGAAAAATATTTTGTATGGTAGGGAAGAAAAATCTGTGATTGGCCTGGTACTGGGAGAATAAGTGGGGATTGGGGATTGAGGATGGAGGAGTGAAATTTGAGTGGATGAAAAAGAAAGAAATGGAGGAAAGAGCAAAAAGAGAAAGATCAGTATGTTAAAGCGGATGTAGAGAGAGAATGGAAAAAAAACTAGAAGAGAGAAGTAAGAACAAACGGACAGCAGACGATGGAGAGTTAGCAAATGACACGAAGAAACTGGAAGAAAGTGACTGGAGCAATTGCAACTGAAAAATAAAATGCCCAAACAACAAAAGGTAGAAAAATACTTTTTTATTTTGAATTTATTAACTGGAATATGTCAGCTTTGGGAAATGTGCATTGCTAATATCTTTGCATTTTTGTTTAGTACCAGAGGAAATTAATTTATAGTTTTATTTCTCCAGTGTTGTTGTACATTCCAAGATTGGCTTTTGGGGTTCCCAGTTTAATTATTGCCTTCCCATTTCTAAATTGTGATCCCTTGTTCTTTGTTTGGTGCTGGTCTATATTCTGCATGTGTAACCGAGCTGAGGTATTCTGTTTATGTAGTTTCTATTTGACCATGTCACTTGTTCTCTTTCCCCGGTAGGACATGTATTGGTATTCTCTGAGATGTATTGGTTTAATATTTGCTGTGTTGCCTTTTGATAGGTAGGGTTTGGTGCTTTGTGAGTCCTGGTAGTGCTGTTATGATACAAAAGGTTAGCTATGGGTTCTTAATGCTTTGATTTCCCTAACCTGCCTTAACTACAGGAACTAAACCCATATACTATCTACCTTATTTTTGTCGGATCACTCACCGTGAAAAGAAACTTTTCTTCTCTCAAAGTGAGCCCTCCTTTTTAATCAATTTATATGGACCGGAACCCGGTCAAAAGCCCGACTAAACAACACTTGAACCGGACTTACAGAGGGGGTTGCAATTCTGATCCTATGGGGCATGTCTAGCCCCGTGGGACCAGAATTGCGAACAGTCCTGTACGTGCAGGCCGGGACTGCGATTCAGCCTGACTTGCACATATAGGTAAAGCCCGACTAACTCAGTCAAGGCTTTACAATGGAGCCACGGTGCCAAGGAGTTCGGCTGCCGTGGCACTGTGGCTCCATTATAAAGCCGCGATCCTGGCCGCCTGCTTAACAAAGGCTTTCCCCACAGCCTGGCCCCCGATCCGGCCTCCTAAGGCCAGGGTCGAGTTGCAGGGAATGTCCTCGGGCCCCCCTGCCCCATCCATGCCCCAGGCCTGCCAAAAAAACCCCACAAGTTGCTGGCCCTGGACATCCAGAGCCGACATTAAAATCAACCCTGTATGTCCAGGGCCGGCGACTGCCCACCGCCCGCCCTAACTCTGCCTGCTATCTGCCCCTTCTCCACCCTGTCTAACTTCCCTGCAGAATTCAAAAAAGCATAGGACAAATAGAGAGGATTTCTAAAAAGTAAAAAGAGGACTATTGTAGTTGGTATGCAAGGGCATGTAGTTTTTTTCTGCCATAATGTTTCTATGTTTCTAAATATCACTCATTTGACTCAGGAACATATCTGGGCAATGCATGTAAAAGGGGTGTCAGTGTCGAGTAATTAGTTAATATAAGTAATTAGTATTTCTTCTACCACTATCTCCTCAACTTGGTTTTCTAATCACTTTGAGTGGCGAAGACAAGTGGAGGGTAATTTTATAACAGGTGACCTGTGTGTGAAGGCCATGTAGGAGTCTATTTGTAACCCGTTTTATGAAGACTCATAAGCCCAAATGTGTCTTTATAAAATTCTAGCAAAGGTCCAGCAGAAATAGCGACAAGATTGAAGCCATGAACATTTTCGTCTGCTCCAGAGAAGGCATAAATATTATCATCTAAAGCTGGGGTCACCAACCTCCAGAGGGCCGCGGGCCGCACAGCCGACTACCGGGAGCCTCGTGGGCCGCACCCCCCTTCTCGCCCCCGCGAAAAAAAACAACAAACGCAAAATTATGAAAACAATGGCTGATCACCTTTATTGAATTTAATGAGATGGCTGATGATTCATGCTAGCAGACAAAGGCTTAAAGTCCGGCTTCACAGATGACACTGACAGGAGAAGGGACGCTTGCAGGTGGTCGTCGATGAGCTGCGAGCACGTGGATACAATGGCGGGAATCCTTGGCGGGCCACACGTAATGTTAACCGGGGTAGAGCCTCGTGGGCCACACGAAGGGACCTCCGCAGATTGGTGACCCCTGATCTAAAGTATGTGTATATTTTATAAAATATAAATGCAAACTAAAACTCCACCCTGCTCTGCTCAAATTCTCCCTTGAAGATGTGCACTCTTGTGACATACAAATATGTGTCTGATTACACAGTACATACATTTCTGCACGAGATGGTTTTAGAAGAGGCCTTTTAAGTGCATTTATTGGCGCAGACCCACAAACAATCCTTTATAAAACTACCTTCTTACTGTACAGTTTTTTTTCATAGATTAACTCCATTGAATAATGGTGCGGAACACTCATTTTTATTAGTTAGAGCTGTAAGGAGCAATGATCTGAAAGCAGTTCTATCTGCAAGCTAACAAGTAGGAAACCTATTTTTACTATGTTTTTTCTAACAAAGGGTCAAACGCCTTCTGTACTCTAATGACTGATTCCTCATCTCCTCCAGTCAAAAATTAACTGCGAAGAATTGCCCTCTTTCAGAATTACTTAAATAAGATTTCTCCATGGTGAAATAACAATTTAGTCTCTGCTGGGAGATGGAGAGAGAAAATAATTACAGCAATAGCACAGATAATTCTCAATTCCTCTCCTTCCCAAATGGTTTCTTCAATGACAGTAATGGTTATGTCCACTCTAAAGTGGTTTAATGGTGAGACTAAAGACAGCAAGTCAAGTTTGCTGGAATTTCCAAAACAGGAGTACATCTTATCGCAAATTGTTTAAGAACCCCAAACAATGGGAGACTCTGCAATCATAGGGGTATTTTTACTAAACTGCGGTAACGTTACATACCACGCGGTAGGTAACGTTTTTGAGCATTAGGTAACATTAACGCACGGTATGTAACGTTAACGCGCGTTAACGTTACCTAACGAGCGTTTGCGTTCCCGTCCACGGTAAACACCGCAGAGGGTGGAGAGAGGACGGAGAGAAGGTGTCAATGGGCTGGGAGTAGGTGGGGAGAGGCTCCCTGCACACTAACGCGCTGAACTGAAGGGCTGAATCCTACCGTGAATGAAAACCCGCCGTTAGATGCACATTTGCAGGAGAGAGAAACCATTTCAGTGTCAGCAATGTACAGCATAGACAGGGAGCCCAAGAAACGTGATAGTAGTGATCCATTTGCAGCAACAGCATAGTGCCCAAGTATGAAAAGCCACTATGGCAATGGTGCAAATGGGGCATAGGGGGCTGCAGGCGGGACATGTAGTGGGGGCATCTGGGGCACAGGGTGGACTAGGCGGGCGCGTAGGTGGCATATAGGAATATAGAAACCGGAAATCAGCAAGACAGCAGCTGACAAAGGCCAAATACAATCCACCTACATCTACCTGGTCCACCCGAGCTACCAGTTGCCAGGGCAATGACCTGACATCCCCCCAGCCAACCCTCCCCCAAGCGGAAGGGACATACTATTGGTAGGCGGTGATGGGGGGGATGTGAGGATGCTCATTTATGCCCCCTGCCCCAGACCCCGCTCCCTAGGTGACCAACTACCCACACAGTGAATGGCCTGGGACTGCGCACTACCAGCATCGACAGCATATGGTCATGTCAGCATGGTGGGGGGGGGGGTGCCCGTGCTGGAGGGGGCAGTGGCACCTGCCTGCAGTGGATCTAGGCCATGCCCTGTACCAGTACGTGGTGTGCAGTGCAACATCAAAGGTCTGGCTGAGGAAAAGTACAGGTAGCTCCAGGGACTACCATACATCTGTGGCAACAGTGTGGTGCAGCACACCCAGCCAGTGTATCCAGAAGCAGAGGGGACACAGGTTCAAGTCTCAGCTGTGGTTCCTGCAGGGCATGTCCCTATATTTTACCCTACAATGCAGATAGAACAGCAACATGTGCAAAGCCCAAAGCAGCGGCGAACAGCGGTACAAACACCCACTCGCACAGGCTCCACAATGCAAAGATGCATGGAGAGTCAGGCTGTTGGCCCCAGCATTGAGCTGCAGTTATCACCAGAGCACTACTACTACCTCCTGCACAGTTTAGCAATGTTATCACAAATTATGCAGGTCGTTCATCAGAGGGTAGTAGTTACCTACAAATTAGTATGTGCAATCCCTCCAAAAACTAAGTAAAAATGGTCCGTTAGTAATAAAAAAGACAATCTCAATATACAGTCAAACCTCGGTTTTCATGATTAATCCGTTCTAAGAAGTCTGACTAAAACCGAAACGTACGAAAACCGAAGCAATATTTCCCATAGGAAATAAGGTAAATTCAATTATTCCGTTCCAGACACCCAGCTCCTGTCACTTCTCTCACCTGCCCGATCGTCCACAGGACAGCAAACACACAGATATTGTACTGTACAGCACTGCAACATCTCCTGCTTACATTGACTGCTGCCCTGCTACCTCCGAGCCTGAGGGGGCGCTCCAGAGAACAGGCAGGCAGTGGAGAGATCGGGGCCTTCCTCTCTGTGCAATCCTTGCATCTCTGACTCTGGCTCGAGGATGTTGCTCAGCTGACTTTCGCTTCTCAACACGCGATCGGTGAGTCCGGGGGGTAGTGCTGCCGGGACTTCCGGGGGGTAGTGCTGCCGGGACTGGGCGGGCAGTGTATACAGACCAGCGCCATTCTTTACGAAAACCGAGGCGATATCCGATAACCGAGACAAAATCTCAGTCAGAAAAGACGTCGAAAACCGAAACGTACGAAAACCAGGGCAAACGAAAACCGAGGTTTGACTGTAGATGGAAACCAACGGTCTCAGACTGGGTAGCTAAACACTCTCGGATATACTTTCACCGAAAAGCGCTGCTAAAATTGCATCAATGACCGTATAATAAGGTTTCCACTACAACATATGAGTGTCCAAAGTATATTAATGCAAAACTTCCATAGCAATTTATCAGACCAATCTTTACTTTCTATTTCAAAAAATATTCAGAGATTGTGCTTATCTCTTAGCTAACAATCTTCTAAGAGATAAGCACAACCTCTGAATATTTTTTGAAATAGAAAGTAAAGATTGGTCTGATAAATTGCTATGGAAGTTTTGCATTAATATACTTTGGACACTCATATGTTGTAGTGGAAACCTTATTATACGGTCATTGATGCAATGTTAGCAGCGCTTTTCGGTGAAAGTATATCCGAGAGTGTTTAGCTACCCAGTCTGAGACCGTTGGTTTCCATCTATATTGAGATTGTCTTTTTTATTACTAACGGACCATTTTTACTTAGTTTTTGGAGGGATTGCACATACTAATTTGCAGTTTAGCAAAGTTGGCACTGTAATCAGGACCAGTGTGGCAGGCAGGGTTGCCAACCACCCCTATCTTTGCACAATACTGCAATAGGAGTGTGTGTGTATGTATGTCTCTCCATTGTTCTGTGGCTGCCCACACCTCACTGGGCCCACAATGTCCCACTGTTACCAGCGTTAGCCTGAATATGTGCATAATGAGGAGCATGGTATTGTGGGTATGGCCCGGACAGGGCGGATTGACAAGGATGCATCTTCACAGGGTGTGGGGCAATGGCTGGGACACTGTAGTGCCTGACCACCACCTGCATGGACAGGGTGGCCACAGCATGTAGGGTTGCCAACTGGCCGGTTTTCAGCCGGCCTGGCCAGTTTTTCCACGGCCAGGCCGGCTGCCGGCGCAGAGGCAAAACCGGCCCTTTAAAAGCCGGTTTTTTTGCTCTGGCCGCAAGATCGGGAGCGGCCAGAGCAAAACAACCGGCTTTTCTCCGCTTCAGAGGGAGCCGGGGAAGCCCGCGCGAGGCCCCGGCTCCCTCTGAACAGCCACCAGCGTGAAGAGCCTTTACCTTCACGCTGGCGGCTGTTCCTGTGAAGCCGCGAATGCTGGGAAAGGTTAAAGGTTGCCCTTTAACCTTTCCCAGCATTCGCGGCTTCACAGGAACAGCCGCCAGCGTGAAGGAAAAGGCTTTTCACGCTGGTGGCTGTTCAGAAGGAGCCGGGGCCTCGCGCGGCTTCCCCGGCTCCCTCTGAAGCCTCAGACAGCCGCGATGCTGGTCGGGGGGGGGGGGGGGGCAAGGAATGCATTGGCTGTGATGGGTGGGACCTGGACGGGAAAAGGGCTAAGGGGGGGGGACTTGGACTGGAAAAGGGCTAAAGGGGGGACTTGGACTGGAAAAGGGCTAAGGGGGGGACTTGGACTGGACTGGAAAAGGGCTAAAGGGGGGGGGACTTGGACTGGAAAAGGGCTAAGGGGGGGACTTGGACTGGAAATAGGCTGTGATGGGGGGGGGACCTGGACTGTAAAAGGGTTATGGGGGGGGGGCATGGACTGGAAATGGGTTGTGATGGGGGTGGAGGGGACCTGGACCAGAAAAGGGCTATGGGGGGGGGAAACTTGGACTGGAAATAGGCTGTGATGGGGGGGGGGACAAGGACTGGAAATGGGTTGTGATGGGGGTGGAGGGGACCTGGACTGGAAAAGGGCTATGGGGGGGGGGGGAAATTGGACTGGAAATGGGCTATGGTGGAGGAAGGGGGATCTTGGACTGGAAATAGGCTGTGATTAGGGGGGCTAGGACTGCAAATGGGCTGTGATGGTGCGGGGGGACTCGGACTGCAAATGGGCTGTGATGGTGCGGGGGGACTCGGACTGCAAATGGCATGTGATGGGGGGGGGGGGCCTAGGACTGGAAATAGGCTGTGATGGGGGACTTGGACTGGAAATGGGCTGTGATTGGGGGGGGGGAGCTAGGACTGGAAATGGCCTGTGATGTGAGGGCTAGCACTGGAAATGGGCTGATGAAGAGCTGGAATAGGACTGGAAATGGGCTGATGGGGGGCATGGGAGAATGGGACTAGAAGGGAGTGGATGCTGGGTGGGCCTAGAACTATAAGGGAATTGATTTGGGGGGAGGACTAGAATGGATGGGGAATGAGAATGGAGAGGGGAAAAAATATTTTGTGTGGAAGAAAAGTCTATGATGGGCCGGTATTGGGAGAGTAAGAGGGGCTTGAGAATGGAAGGGTGAAATTTAAACGGATGATAAAGGAATAAGGAAAGAATTGGGGGAAAGAGCAAAAGGGAAACAATCAGTATGTTAAAGCAGAAATAGAGAGAGAATGGAAAACATCTAAAAGAGAAGAAAGGACAAATGGATAGCTTGCAGAAGACACGAAGAAACCAGAAGAAAGTGACTGGAGCAATTGCAACTGAAAAATAAAACGCCCAAACAGAAGGTAGAAAAATACTTTTTATTTTGAATTTATTAACTGGAATATGTCTGGTCTGGGAAATGTGTATTGCTAACATCTTTGCGTTTTTGTTTAGTGCAAGAGGAAATTACTTTATAGTTTTATTTCTCCAGTGTTGTACATTTCATGTTTGGATTTTGGGGTTCCCAGTTTAATTATTATCTGACCAAGGAAGTTAGCCTACACGTATCCTCGGTAATTTTTGTGGGTGGGGCTGGGGGCGGGGCAGGGGTGGGACTGGGGGCGGGGCAGGGGTGGGACTAGGGGCGGAGAATGGGTGGAGCATGGCGAGCCACAGGTGTCGGGTTTTTCTCGGTGAAAAAGTTGGCAACCCTAACAGCATGGCATGCCGGAAGAGCACTCACTCTGACCGTGCAGTGACCTCCAGTGATACTTTTGTGTTCCCAGTGCTGGAGCCCCATTCATTGAGATGTCTGCTTGATGCAGGTAGTTCCTCTGTGAGCATGCACTATGGACTGGCTAGTGGACTGGTTGCAGTTAGACTGTGCATGGTTGGAACACCTATAAGGTGCAATCTGACTGTGTTGTCTGCTGGTGACTGGCAGACAATGGTGTGAGGCAGTTGGGGTTTTCCAGACCTAACCCTAACATTGCTGCTGCTCTTCTCTGGCCCAACAACCCTGGAAGGCTGTCTTCTTACCAGCAGGATGGAGGTTTCTTCACCAGTGCTGGGGCAGCTGTCCCTTACCTACAGCAAGGGTGATGTGGGGTATGTAGTGTATACTACTTTGATCTTATAAAGGCCCTGCTACACAAACCTCATGCAAGTCTAGAAACCCCTCTGCCCTGACAGGTGCCCATGTCAGCCAGACCCTAACGCAGGGTACACACTAATCAGGGTGGTGTCTGGTCCCAGAGAGCCACATGTGACTGCAGAATACAGATGGACACCAAATTACCTTCAGCTGTACTGCAAGGAACATCTGTCACACACTGGTAGTGACAGAGATGTACAGCAGGACTTATCTCTAGCATCACATGTACTGCGGACCTAGTGCTGGGCACCCATCCTATCCCTCAGGGTGAACACAGAACCTGCAAAATGGCATGGTCTGTAGCTACACTGTGCCAGTATCACACACTGTCAGTTTGTCTTTCCAAGCTGAGGTACCGAAGAGGTGCCGACCCCATTTGGTGATCAGCTGTAGACTTCTATTCATCATGTGCATTGCATCATGGGTACTGGTGGGGGTTACCCTATCCTGGCACTCAGAGCAGACCGTTTGTGCGGTGACCTGCAGTCCTTCTGTACACACCAATTGCTGTAACATACACGACAGAGGTATAGCCTACTGGTTAATACAATGCCATTCTCGGCAGTGTTCATGGGTTCAATTCCTTATTGTTCCTTCCTCTTATGCCTGTCTTACTTAAATAATGTGCATGCCTGTGGAGGTCATATTTTTGCAGATCTGTGCTGCCAGCCCATAATACCCTTGCCACAATTGCCAACATTCCCTCGATCTTTCTATCTGTGTCTGTCAGCTGTGTAGAGTCCTGTCTGCCTATGCAGGCTGTCACCCCATGTTCTGCACTGCTATCCTTTCGTGCACTGCGCCTCTTCATGCTTGCCTCACCTGTGCCTGATCTGCATGGCACCACCACTCCTCTGTCCACCCATCATTGTAACTATCCTGCCACCTCTGCCTCCACTGGGGGAAAGTATTCCCATCGTCTGCCACCAACTGTCTTTCCAGTACTTTATATTGCCAACACCCTGTGCTGTGGTACAGTTGCCCCCACCATGTTTGTCATCAGTACTGGCAGCCACATGGGATGCCCGCAGATATGGCAGGTCCAGCAGCTCCCAGCTCTCCCTCCTTCACTCACCTATTCATTGCCTTTCCTGAGTGCTCTATCTAGTGTTAGGGCTACATCTGTCTCTGTTCCTCACAGGTCATACATGTCATCCTGAGGCACCTTGCAGCCCTTAGGGCACACTAACCTAGGGCACCGTAACCTTGTTAGGCCACCTTAACCTATGGTTCCATAGCCCAGGGTGCCTTCTACGGTGCCTTGTCCAGGGGTGCCTAATATGGCGCTTAGCCTAAGGAGCTCTATAGGGCGCCTTATGAGGTACTTTACAAGGCACCTTACAGGTGTGACATTACCGCAGTTTAGTAAACATACCCCATAGAGTCCCTAAATAGAATTAACAGTGCATAGTCCAGAAATACAATAAACCAAAATATGCATTTACAGTTTAATTGTGCAAACACTGCTTATCTTTTCCAAGAGAGTTCTTCATACAAACAGAATTCGAAATTGTTATGGAGATGGGTGGGTTATTGAAACTGCTTTGCAGAATTTGGATTGTAATTTGGAATTGCAAACTGAGGAGGCAGTCAATGTATTTTTAAGAACAAATGTAGCACATCTCATCATTTATGATGTTAGAGAAGCTTTCATATTGAAATTTAGTAATATTCAGGATATTTGGATTTTTCTCATACTTTTTTTTTTGGGTAGCTCAAGATAAGTAATATTCAGGTACAACAGCAGTAGGTTTTTTCTTTGCCCAACAGGGCTAATAATTCAAGGGTCTGATTTTCTAACTTGCTTTATAATGCGAGTTATGTACTTAGGTCCTCTTTTACTAAAATGCAGTAAAAGTTAGCAGTTACTAGGAGTAGGCACGGCCAAAAAATGTTTGGTTCATGCTCATGTAAAACAGATTTTTGGCCATTTGTTTGTGTTTGATTGACTTCAGGCCGGTATTCAGCCCATAGCAGTCAGTGGTTTCTTTAACCACTGTCCACCGCGGGCAAACTATAGCAGATATTCAGCGGCGGTCTCTGTACAGCGGTGGCTGCTGAATATGAATATTTGCAGTCAGTCCTGACAACTATCTAACTAGTGGCAACATTCAGCTTCTATCTGGATGAATTTATTGACTAGGGGGTATGTTTACTACATGGCGGTAAGGGAGCATGTCTTTCCAAGTGGTAACGGCAGCGATAAGAGGTTACCGTGCGGTAAGTATGCTGGGCATGGTAGAGGCGTTCCGGCATTAAGGGGTAGTAGTAGACACTTAAAAGGCGGTACCAGGACATGCTGCGTTAAGGTGTCTGAAATGCTGAAAGAGGGGCAGGAAAGCCATTGGAGAAGGTCTGGATGCAAGCACAATTGGTAGCTGATGGAGTTGACTCACCTGATGCCTGGCAATGTTGCAGTATGTATGATGAGCATGTTTGACCGTACAGCATTCCTGTGCTGTTGACTAGGTGAGATAGGCGGCTGACTAGTAATGGTGATCAGTGTGGGTGTTGGCAGTGTCATGGGTGAGTGATGGCAGCAGCGGAGTCAGTGGAGGGATTGCTCTGTGACAGGTGTGCAGTCCTAGATGTTCTTGAAAGCATACACCATGCCATAAGTTATATTATAGTGTCTGTGAGGTGTGGACATGTATTCAGATGTACTGTCAGTGTGTGGCATGCCAAAGGCCAGGACAGTGTCTGGGTGGAGGCAGCATGTTCCTGACATGGGCAGCAAAGGGAGGATTGTCCATGAGTGCTTATGTGGAACAGTCACAGGAGAGGTGTGCATGCTATGGCTAACTGCTGCAAATGATCCCTGATGGCCATGGTGGGGCAGCTTACTGACAAATACATGAATACATGAATCCCCCTGATGGCCAAATGGTGGGTGCAGGGCTGTGCCATGGATTTTCCAAGCAGAGAGTTTGCAATGTGTGTTGTGGGAGGAGTGGCCTAGTGGTTAGGACAAGGTACTTCAGGCTGGAGGGCCGGGGGTTCAAGTCCCACCTGGAGACAGCAATCTCAGGCCGGAGCGACTGGGATTTCTAGTCCTATAGGCACTCCTTGTGGTCTTGGGCAAGCCACTTAACCCTCCATTGCCCATGTTCTGTAAATATTAGCGTATGTGTGTCATATCCCCTCGTGTTAAATGTATCTCCCAATTGACCGCTTTGACCCGGTGAAAAGCAGGATATAAATACAGCTAAATAAATAAAAATGTATGGGATCTTACTGGCCAAAAACATTTTGTGTGTGTGATCCAAAAGTAGCAGTGCCTTAGGGTACACAAAACACCATTTGTGTGGGTGGCACTGGTGCCTCAGCCTGTGCAACTGCAAGACAATACACCCAACAGAGTGACATGATAGAAAGGGGCAAGTTGAACCCATTTTCCGCATGTGGAGTAAATAATGATGGCAGGATAGTGCAGGTGATGGCTATTCAATGAGTGTTTTGTGCCTGAATGTACACGATATATGTTCTTTACGTAAAGCTGGGAGGTCACAATGATGGCACAATAGAAAATGCATCCATAACAGTTGTCCCAGACATCTGCTGAATATACATCACTGACCCGCTGCAATGTGCCGCAGCAGAGCCACTAAAGCCATGCTCTCGGATGTCCATGATGGGGAATGCCATGTTGTGCTACCCAACATGTGGCCATAACGCATAGAAATGTAGAAGGATGATTATCTGTAGGTCACAGCAGAGCCAGGACTGTGAGAGGCAGGCAAGTGACCCGAGTAGCACCCAGGCACAAAATGAACAAGTGGGAATTGAACCCTGGACCTTTGACTATGGAGACATTGCCCTAAACAGTAGACTGCACCTCCATACAGCTACACACAGATGAACAGAGCCTGCAGCTCTCTGATCAAACTGTTTGTTGTGTGTGCCGGTATAGGTTGGGCCCTCCACTACCCATGAGGCAATACACATGCAAAATAGTGGTCTGCAGTTTAAAAACCAATCGAGAATGCACTGATACAGCACATCAGCTCAGTAAGATGCACTGACTGTGTGTGCTATATGCACATAACAACTACAAGCCTTGCTGTAGCATGGTTTCAGTTGTCACCCTGAGGGTGAGGATGGAAACCAAGCACCTGGTTCACTGAACCCGCACTGTTAGAAATGGTTTCTACTGGCTATGCTATAGATTTACATCACTGCTAGTGTGTTGTGCTTTTTCTCCTTGTTTCCTTCATGCTGTAGGTTGACAGCAATAGCTTGGCCCTGTGTTCTGCTCATGTTGGACACTAACTCTCTGAAAACAGTGTAGGTCAGTGTCTAGTGTTGTTTTGCTGATACCATGAGCATCCACTGCAGTGGAGGCAGATAGGCTGGTGTGGGGCTACTGCTACTTTCTTGCCGTGACTCCAGTGAGTAGAACATAAACTACTACTGCCCCAACCATTGAGGACCAAAAATTGACCACAGCATGCACAGTAAGACTGCCCCTGCTGCTCTTCCCTGGGTTGTGTCAGTCATGCCCAAACCAACTGCAGTTTGTCTGCTGGTCAGCATGCACAGCATGTGTTTAGAGTGACCACAAGCACCCTGCCTTGTGATATTCAGCATTGACACCCAGTATTTTACTCAGTGATTGGCATTCCCAGACAGAGATTGCATCCACATCACTGGAGCCAGATATTATAATAGCTTTATGTGGATACATAGACATGTCATGGTCACTTTCTGGTCATAGTGAGAATACCATCTCAGCATGACATGCTGTGGCCACCTAGACAATGCACGTGGCAAACGGGTACAATGATGTCTCAGCCATTGACCCTACCATTGTGGCAGACACATCCAGGCCAATCTGCACTCTTTCAAGCGATAACTACAATCCTCTGCCTCGCGTTATTCACATTTTCAAACAAAGGCTGGGAACAATTTGGACAATGTGAGCCAAAGCAAAGTGCAGAAAGCCACAGGACAAAGGGGAGCCATACACACACACATGCATACACTCTCATTGGCACACTGTGCAAAAGTGGGGATGGTTGGCATTCCTGCTTGCCCCTCTTGTCTCAATGTCAGCTCAAGGACTGATAACATGTGCTCTGTGTGCAGGAGCTATAAGTGCACCTTGGCCTCACCACATGTTGTTACCAGCTGGTCAGGGTGCTATTAGCCTCCAACCAGCTGTGGATAGTGGAGCCAGTCAGTGCTGCTGGTGGGTGTTTCCACCCTTCCTGACTGCCTCCTTGGGGGTTGCACATGCTGGAGCTGTACTTGCACTGTCTGCGAAACCTTGTCCAAAGGAACATGCAGTACAGAAACCCCAGCGAGGACCTGATCCTGTGATCTTTCACTTATATATATATATATATATATATATATATATTAGTCACAGCCCCTCCCAGTGGCAGCGTGCAGAAGGGATAGGGCAGACACTTATTGTTGGTTGAAGAAGGAAAACTTTTCTAGACCAGGTGCATCATGGTCTTTGTAGTCCCACTTCATAAAGAAAATAGTTGTGAGCCTTGAGCAGGGTTAAACATATACGGTTTTATTCCCTTTGTTGCGCAAAGGTTCTCCAGGAAGACAAAACAGAATGGGCCTTACTTCAGGGTTAATGCCAAAATATTTACAAAGTCAGTAACTGTTACAGGCGCTTCACAGTTCTTTGCATTCAAACAGGTTTTTCAACACCAAGAGGAAAAACAAACGCAAAACTTCTTCTTTCAGTTCAACAAAAGCAGAAATGGTAAATTTTAAAGTATGTCATGTTGGTCAGTACTCTGTGAGGGACTCTACACTCTTGGCAACACAGAGTGAGCAATCCATCGGGTGCTCTAACAGCAACAGGTCTGGTTCAACCAACTCTGTTTGCATGGGTTTCTGTTCAGCCGTGGTGTCAGCTAATCCTGAGCTTTCCCTGGATAAGGCAGGTTGTAGTTCAGTAGCTCTATCCAATATTCTCCAGCCTTGCTGGTCTTGCTTTGGCCAATAACTGATATGGCTTTTTACTATGCCTCTCTGTACAGGTTTTAAAAGCCTTTCCCAGCTTTGTTTCCTATCAGTACGGCTCTCTGGGTTATAAGCTTTTCTAGGACCTGGTTCACGTTTTGGAAAGGAAATATCACTGTACCTTGGACCCCTGAGACATGCGCTGCTGGCATTTCTTCTACCAGGTACTCTCCTTCTATAACCGTCTTCCCTGAAGACCTGTTCCTGTAGCTTTCTGGAATGGGCTTGTTCTCCCTGGAACTTAAGAACATAAGAACATAAGATATGTCATACTGGGTCAGACCAAGATCCATCAAGCCCAGTATTCTGTTTCTAACAGTGGCCAATCTAGGTCATATGTACCTAGCAGTTTCCCCAAGAGACACAAGTTCCACAATGCTTGTACTGGGTCAAGCATTGATATCTTCGGTCACTTCTTAATAATGGTTTATGGACCTTTCCTCCAGGAACTTGTCCAAACCTTTTTTAAACCCAGCTACACTAACAGCCTTTACTACATCCTCCGGTAACAAATTCCAGAGTTTGATTACATGTTGAGTGAAAAAATATTTTCTTTTATTAGTCTTAAATAGTTTACCCTGTAGCTTCATTGCATGTCCCCTAGTCTTTCTATATTCTGATACGGTAAACAATCAATCTACGTTTACCCGTTCCACTCCGTTCATTAATTATAACTTAGCTCTTCCTGGTAAGTACTCCAAGCTTCTCTGCCTTTCAGTATGTGAGGTTCCACCTTCAGGTCCTCTCTCAGATCCTCTGTCAGATCCTTTCTCAGATCCTCTCTCAGTTCCTTTCTGAACTCGAGATCCTCTCTGCTTTCTTCCTTCTGAGCACTGTTTATAAAGCAGTTTCTCCACTGAGCTTCCTGGCTCTCTACTCAGGTGTACCTGATTAGCTCCTGCATTCTTAAAACCTGGGTGTGTCAGCTTAGCTTCTGCAGCCTCGTGCCTGCTCCCTCTAGCTGCACTTTTAGGTAACTGCACCCTCTGTGAGTCAGTTGCTTTATAATAAACAGTGTTTTTTTCTAAGTCTATAGCTTCAATGGCTTCAGCTTCATCAAATATCCCCCCTCTTAAGATATTACGGGCTGGCCTTGCATCGCCTGCACAGCACGTAATCTGTGACCTGGCCTCTGCATTGTGATACATCTTCCTTGCTCTGGGCTCAACCCTATACAATTTCTGTTTCCTCTGCACTACTCCAGCTAAGGTAACTAGGGACGTCCGCTCATGCCATTGTCTAAGGACATTAATGTGGTAGACTTGCTGACGACCATTCTTATTCTCTACCATATATGACACTGGACCAATCTGTTTAGCCACTGTATATGGTCCCCTCCATCGGGCTTCGAATTTTGGGGTAGCCCCTGTTACCATTACTATCACCTTCTCACCTACTGATAGCTGGCGGGGTTTTGTATCTCTATCATAATATCTTTTCTGTCTCCCTTGACTAAACTTTAATGTCTCCTCTGCGAAATGGGAGGTTCTCTGTAGATGACTCCTCAAGTCTCGCAAAAACTGGGGTACTCCTATCTCCTTTTCAACAGGTTCTACCCATTGTTCGCGGAGTATATCCAAAATCCCTCGTGGGGTACGTCCATACATTAGCTCGGATGGCGAAGTCCCCAAAGAAACTTGCGTCCATTCTCGGCAAGCATATAGTATAAACGGGAGCATGGTTTCCCATTCGGCCATCTCACCGTCTAAAGCACGCCTTAACATTTGCTTTATAGTTTGGTTTAGTCTCTCTACTAAGCCATTGCATTGAGGATGATAGGCGGCTGTCTTAACGTGTCATATGCCAAAGGCGTCCCACACCTGGGACAAATACTTTGACATAAAGTTACTGCCCCTATCGGTTAGTACCTCCTGTGGAAACCCTATTTCACAGAATAGTTTTACTATTTCCGAGGCTATAGTCTTGGCCGATATATTCCTCTCCAGCTGCCGCCATCTACAAGCTCCCCCGATCGGGGTAGAGCTGCAGGGAGAGCCAGCAAGCCAGCCTGCTCAGCGACTCCAGCCCTATCAGGGCTGTGGGAGGAGGAGCAGCAACTTTAAAAAGAAAGAGCCGCCGGCGGGAAATCCTCTCTCCAGCTGCCGCCATCTACAAGCTCCCCCGATCGGGGTAGAGCTGCAGGGAGAGCCAGCAAGCCAGCCTGCTCAGCGACTCCAGCCCTATCGGGGCTGTGGGAGGAGGAGCAGCAACTTTAAAAAGAAAGCGCCGCCGGCGGGAAATCCTCTCTCCAGCTGCCGCCATCTACAAGCTCCCCCGATCGGGGTAGAGCTGCAGGGAGAGCCAGCAAGCCAGCCTGCTCAGCGACTCCAGCCCTATCGGGGCTGTGGGAGGAGGAGCAGCAACTTTAAAAAGAAAGCGCCGCCGGCGGGAAATCCTCTCTCCAGCTGCCGCCATCTACAAGCTCCCCCGATCGGGGTAGAGCTGCAGGGAGAGCCAGCAAGCCAGCCTTCTCAGCGACTCCAGCCCTATCGGGGCTGTGGGAGGAGGAGCAGCAACTTTAAAAAGAAAGCGCTGCCGGCGGGAAATCCTCTCTCCAGCTGCCGCCATCTACAAGCTCCCCCGAGCGGCGTAGAGCTGCAGGGAGAGCCAGCAAGCCAGCCTGCTCAGCGACTCCAGCCCTATCGGGGCTGTGGGAGGAGGAGCAGCAACTTTAAAAAGAAAGCGCCGCCGGCGGGAAATCCTCTCTCCAGCTGCCGCCATCTACAAGCTCCCCCGATCGGGGTAGAGCTGCAGGGAGAGCCAGCAAGCCAGCCTGCTCAGCGACTACAGCCCTATCGGGGCTGTGGGAGGAGGAGCAGCAACTTTAAAAAGAAAGCGCCGCCAGGCGGCCCGCGCCTGAGGGCCTCGCCAGAGGGCCCTTTGGCGTGGCCCTTAGGCAGTGGCCCCCTTGATTCCCCCACCGCACTGTTCCAGCGAACCAGCTCTCCTCTCCAACACGTTCTTCCAGTGTATCGTCCACCGACTCTCTGTGCACCTCACCGTGTAAAGAAGGACACCACCGGTCGATGAGGTAAATTCCTCATTCCATAGCTGACACCTACAGGGACTGTAAAAAGCCGAACATTTTACCATTTATCTTACCCCTTTCCAATGCTAAACTGCCTTACTTGATACTGCAGATGTATTCTTTAGATATCTTGTTGTGATTAGCCCTCGCTCTTATACCTGTACCTCTTAACCTATTATAATCGTGCCACAGTACTGACACAGTGGATACATTACTGTCTCATTGTTACTTTCCAACTGCTACTACTACCCCAACTTGTAACTAACCTAGTTTACCACAGCACTGACACGGTTCTGTTACATGTACTGTTACTTTGTACACTTTGTTATATTCTAGCTGCTACTGCCTTAAATTGTACCTACTATCAAGCTCCAATCCTACACCTAAAGTAGCTGCCCCACTTTGAACATCCAAAATGCCCTCTTCCTTATCCTTATTCCTCTTCCTCCTCACCGCTTGGGCCCCCAACCTGTTACTGGCCCTCAATCCTGATATCAAGCATATCCCAATCCTCTTTAACTATAGCAGAAGATGGTCTGAGAATCCTCGTCAACACTCAACAAAAGCCAGTGCCCTTCATCCCCACCTTCTACACATCCCCTTACAAGATTTCAAAAGGATCCAAACTGAGAAATGTAATTACCAACAGTTACTAAAATGTGCACTTATCAATTCCAGATCAACACGCTCAAAATGGCCAGCTGTCAACGACCTTATAACTCTACATGATCTCGATATTCTAATGATAACAGAATCTTGGTTTATCCGATCATGATAATGCTCTAATCAACCTGATGTTACCACCTGGTTATTCAACCTTTGCCTGCCATAGGTCCCACCAGAGAGGAGGTGGAACACTCATTTTTGCCAAATCCGACCTTCAATTTACTATAAAGAATTCTATCAGCTCAACCTACCTGGATATAATATCCATATCGAATGAACACTGTTCAATAAATCTCTTATACCGAGCACCAACTGCATCACCAGATGACCTCCCGTCAATAATCGACTTAGCTTGCAACTCCGCTAACCCACGCACCCTAAATGTCCTGATGGGAGATTTCAACCTGCCATCCCTACATGATACACATTCGACAGCATTCCTCGACGCAATGAATGAACTGGGCTACACCCAACTTATCAACTCCCCTACTCATAACAAAGGTGGCATACTTGACTTGATCTTCATACCACAGACCGCTATCAACACCTCCCAGAGTTTGTTCTCTCCATAACTCCGGTACCCTGGTCCGACCATCATTTACTCCTATTTCACATACCCACCAACAATCTTGGCATTTCCAGCACCAAAACACACGCTCCCACTAGAACCGTGACAACACGCTTTCGACCACTTGTTAAGGATACAGCTCTCGAGAAGATCCTACCTCTACTCACCAACAATTCTCTTGATCCAGATGAATTGGTTTCCAATTGGGACGACACCCTCAGAGCTGCCTCCTGCCTATCATCCGTCAACAAAACCAAGCGAAACGTGATCACGCACCATGGTACTCTCTGGATCTACGAACATCGCTCATCCAGCTACGTAAACTAGAAAGACAGTGGCGCCACAATCGGACTCCTGAGGCACTTGGTGCATACTCTACACCTGCAAGACCACCGAAGAAAAACCATGGCAAAAAGAAAGTTGTATTACTCAGAACTACTAAAGCGATCACTTAACAAACCTCATGACCTATTTAACATAGTGAAGTCACTAACTGGCGATCCAGCACTAGCCCAAACAACCTTGCCCCAGCCGCAAGACTATTCTACCTACCTTCAATCTAAGATGATACAAACCAAGGACAACACGAAGACATCCATATTTCATACCTCCCACGGACTTCCACAACCAACCCCATTACTATCATTCTCCAAGGTATCCAACAAAGAAATTGCAGATATCATCACATCTATCAACCTCACCACTGCCCCAATGATCCCTGTCCTGCTAGTTGGATTAAAGAATTACGCCATGACCTCAGTCCATTTATATGCAGAATTTTGAATCAATCATTCATAACAGGATCCTTCCCTCAAAGCTTAAAAAACACTTCAATCCGCCCTCTGCTAAAGAATAGTAAACTTGACCCATCTAAAGTTGAGTCATTCCGGCCAATCTCGAGCATCCCACTGCTTGCCAAAATCATGGAGAAGGTAGTCCAACGGCAAATCCAACACCATGTTGATACAGTCGCACCACTGGACCCATCCCAACACGGCTTCAGGGAAGCTCACGGAGTGGACACCATCCTCACAACCCTCTTCAACAACCTAATCACAGGAACTGACAATACCAACCATGGATTCGTCCTCATTTTTTTAGACATAGCAGCTGCATTTGATTCAGTGAACCATGAAACACTTCTAGATCGCCTCAAAGATAAAGGTCTGCAAGGCTCAGCGCTAGCATGGTGCGAATCCTATTTATGTAACAGATCACAACAAGTCAGAGCAGGTTCCAAAACCTCCGAACCATTCTCACTAAAGCAAGGTGTACCCCAGGGTTCCTCCCTCTCGGCATTAATGTTTAATATATACATGCAGCCCATTTGCGCCTTAATCCGCTCCTTCAATGTCCAATGCCTTGCATATGCAGACGACATCTTAATGTACCTTCAATTTAAAATCGATCAACCAGATTTCAATCCAATTATAAGATGTTTTGAAGCTGTAGCAGATTGGCTCCTCTCTCAAAATCTCCGCATTAACCATAGCAAAACAGATGTACTATTCATCTCACGGAACCAGAAGTTCACGCCACCTCCCTCTCTTCTAGTCAATAACATTGAACTAAAGTCCAAAGCTACAATTCGCTACCTGGGCATCACCCTTGACCAGCGACTTGACATGTCAGCACATGTTACAAACACAGCTAAAGCAATCTATCACAAGATCCGATCACTACGCCATCTCCGCCCACTGCTTGACTTCCCTGACTACCGCTCAATTTTCCAAGCCTTAGTCATCCCACACCTTGACTTCGCCAACATTATCCTACTGGGACTTCCACAATCGACTCTTAACCCGTTACGCCTTGCCATGAACTCAGCTGCAAGGGCACTGTCCGGGCTTTCAAGGTCTGACCACATAACGCCAGTTCTAAAGAACCTACACTGGCTCCCGCTACGGGCCAGAGTCCAATTCAAGGTTCTTGTCATGACGTTCAAGTCATGTAAGAATCTTACTCATACACCCATCAGCGATCTCCTCAACAGCACACCAGATAATAGAACTAGGAGATCTACTTCGTTGAATAAACTTGAAGTCCCAAAAGTGTTGGTAAAATGTAAGAAATCAACAGCAAGTAGAGCCTTCTCCATTGCTGCACCTATGGCATGGAACGCCCTCCCAGCAGAAATCCGGGCCATCCCAAATTTGGCACTATTCCGTAAAGCCCTCAAACATCACCTGTTCCTACAATATTACCCTGACAGCATTCCCGACATTTACAATGCCCCCACCTCACCTCCCTGCCTAACCCGTCCCTCAGATCATCTTCCTGTAGATAATGGTTAACCACTATCTCTCCCACTGACCTCCTCGACCATCTAGCCAACCCTCTAGACAAAGGTCATATTTTTATTTACCGTAAGAGCATTATATTTGTTTACAATATGTACATAGTTCCTCCCTCGTTTTTACTCCATGTTTTACATTCCCTGTTCAATGTAAAAAACTTGATGTAACTTGCTTACATTCTTGTATGTTCTGTTTCAAATGTAAACCGCACTGATTATAATAGCGCGGTATATAAGAAATATAAATAAATAAATTCCTTAAGGGAATAGCCCACGGAAATCTTGTGGCTTGGTCCACCATGACCATCATATATTGAAAACCTCTAGGCATCTTCAATAAGGGTCCTACTATATCCACAGCTATTCTTCTAATGGGTTCCAATATAACCGGCATCGGAAGCAAGGGCACTTCGGATGGTCGGACAGAGGTTACTCTCTGGCAGGAGGAACATGACTCGCAAAATCGCGAGGTCTCTTTGAAGACTCCTGGCCAGTAAAACCACGCTAGTATTTGGTCTAGGGTTCCCTGTACCCCTTTGTGACCTCCTACTGGGTGATCATGAGCTAACCTCAAAACCAGGGACTTAAAAGCAGCGGGCACTACTAGTTGCTTACGGACAGATCCAGTCTGAGGACCTACACTTTCCCTGTATAGCACCTCTTTATCAAAAATGAACCTGGGGAAGGTATCCTTTCCCACCTGGGCATACTCGAATGCCCTAGCAAGTGCAGGGTCAGCTCTCTGCTCTTTGGCGAAAGATGGAAACCTCTCTACCAACTCCGATGGAACCCAGGGCAATCCCTGCCCTGCCTCTAACTCAGCTCTCCTTTGAGAGCGGCATCTTCTCTCCTGCGTTTTTCTGCCTTAGGCTTCCTATTCCCTTCAGCTGGGGCAGATATTAGGTTTTCGTGTGAGGGCAACTCAGCTAGAGTTTCATCCTGGGGTTCGGAGATCTTGCCTGGAGCTTTAGCTTGGGTGCGTGTGGATACGAGGGCTTCCTGGGAAGATAGTCCCTTTTCCAACCCCTTTCTAAATTGGGGCCAGTCCCTACCTAGCACAAAATCGTGAGGCAATTTTGGAACTACAGCTAGTAGCATATCCTTTTCTATCCCTAAACCTTTTACTACCAAGTTGTATACAGGATAGAAAGAAAAAGCACCGTGAATGCATTTAATTTTTACTTTTCCTTCTGCTCGATTTGGTGCTGACTCAGCTTGATCTTCAATGGTGCGCCAGAGCTTTTTAGAGATCATGCTCTGGTCTGCACCAGAATCGAGAAGAGCATTCGCAGATATACCTTGCACTTTGACCTCCAACAAAAATCCTTCTCGCAACATTTTTGTATTTTCACTTATCAGTGCAGTACGCGATTTACATTCACTCTTTAGATGCCTTATTTTCCCACAAAGAAAACATCTCTTTTTCTCAGAGTGATTTCCTGGCATAGGCCTACCAGTTTCTAAACCTCCTGGTTTATACCTTGAGATCCTTTCTGATGACTGCATCATAGCCTCTACTGCCGTCTTCGAAGCTTCACCACTTTTTCGAGTAGCCAATTGTGCTTCAAAACACCTTTCTGTTAATAGGATTGCTTCTTCAGTGGTACGGCAGTTCTGCAGTATCAGGAAGGTCTGCACCTCCTGGGGCACAGCAGTCATGAATTGCTCTAACACAATAACATCAACTATGGTGTCAATGCTCTTACTCTTGGGCCTCAACCACTTTATCGCCAGGCTCTTAAGCCTTTGACCTAAAGCTTTTGGTGTTTCTCCCATTTTAAGCCGGGTAGCTCTTAGCATTTGGTTGTACACCAAAGGAGTTAAACCAAGGCGTTCCCTGACAGCCTTTGTTACTTCTGCGTAATCATTCGCTAGGGCTGCGGGCATAGCTTTATATGCAGACAACGCCTCTCCTGTGAGCGAGGTTGCCAGGCATATAGCCCATTGCTCTTTTGGCTACCCTATTGTACGTGCTATCCTATCAAAGGACTCCAGAAAGTCATCTATGTCATCGCTAGGTGACAACTTTCCCACAGTCAGTGTCTCATACGACCACGGCCCTACCACACTGGTGCTGGCTACTGCATTTAGTCCTTGAAGAGAAGAAGCTGCTCCTTGGACTGTCTTCTGGTGAGCTAACCATGCCTCCATCATCTCCAAGACGGGCTTTTGTTGCACCTGCATGGCCGACACTGCTTGTTGCTGTGCTTGGCAAGCCATCTCTCGTTGTTTGTCAAATTGTACCACCATCCGCTGTAGGATCTCCTTCGGGTCCATGGCGACTACTTCCTAGAGAGAAATGGAGAGAGAGAGAAAAAAACCCAAGTGTGGCACTGGCAACTCTTTTTTTTTTCTTCAATTACCCACACCTGAATCCACCACAGGTTATGCCCAATTACATGTTACCTGCTTCAGGTGTTGACTCGTGCTTTGAGCAAACGATGTGTCTAACGTCCTCCAGCAGTACTGGTGACAACACTTCCATCTTCCAGTCAGTGCTTCTTTTCCTTTGAATTTTTTTGACAGTTTTCTTCTTTGCTTGGCAGGTTCTTCTTTGCTTCCCAGCAAATATCCAAAAACTACACCATTATGTCACAGCCCCTCCCAGTGGCAGCGTGCAGAAGGGAAAGGGCGGACACTTATTGTTGGTTGAAGAAGGAAAACTTTTCTAGACCAGGTGCATCATGGTCTTTGTAGTCCCACTTCATAAAGAAAATAGTTGTGAGCCTTGAGCAGGGTTAAACATATACGGTTTTATTCCCTTTGTTGCGCAAAGGTTCTCCAGGAAGACAAAACAGAATGGGCCTTACTTCAGGGTTAATGCCAAAATATTTACAAAGTCAGTAACTGTTACAGGCGCTTCACAGTTCTTTGCATTCAAACAGGTTTTTTAACACCAAGAGGAAAAACAAACACAAAACATCTTTCAGTTCAACAAAAGCAGAAATGGTAATTTTAAAGTATGTCCTGTTGGTCAGTACTCTGTGAGGGACTCTACACTCTTGGCAACACAGAGTGAGCAATCCATCGGGTGCTCTAACAGCAACGGGTCTGGTTCAACCAACTCTATTTGCATGGGTTCCTGTTCAGCCGTGGTGTCAGCTAATCCTGAGCTTTCCCTGGATAAGGCAGGTTGTAGTTCAGTAGCTCTATCCAATATTCTCCAGCCTTGCTGGTCTTGCTTTGGCCAATAACTGATATGGCTTTTTACTATGCCTCTCTGTACAGGTTTTAAAAGCCTTTCCCAGCTTTGTTTCCTATCAGTACGGCTCTCTGGGTTATAAGCTTTTCTAGGACTGGTTCACGTTTTGGAAAGGAAATATCACTGTACCTTGGATCCCTGAGACATGCGCTGCTGGTATTTCTTCTACCAGGTACTCTCCTTCTAAAACTGTCTTCCCTGAAGACCTGTTCCTGTAGCTTTCTGGAATGGGCTTGTTCTCCCTGGAACTTAGCTCTTCCTGGTAAGTACTCCAAGCTTCTCTGCCTTTCAGTATGTGAGGTTCCACCTTCAGGTCCTCTCTCAGATCCTCTGTCAGATCCTTTCTCAGGGCCTCTCTCAGATCCTCTCTCAGTTCCTTTCTGAACTCGAGATCCTCTCTGCTTTCTTCCTTCTGAGCACTGTTTATAAAGCCGTTTCTCCACTGAGCTTCCTGGCTCTCTACTCAGGTGTACCTGATTAGCTCCTGCATTCTCAAAACCTGGGTGTGTCAGCTTAGCTTCTGCAGCCTCGTGCCTGCTCCCTCTAGCTGCACTTTTAGGTAAGTGCACCCTCTGTGAGTCAGTTGCTTTATAATAAAGTGTTTTTTTCTAAGTCTATAGCTTCAATGGCTTCAGCTTCATCACAATATATACACCAACTGTGTGTGTTGCACCACAGTGCTGCCATTTGGGGATAACAGCCCCTGTTGCTGACATGCTCCCCTTTGACTGGCCTTTGGCACATGCTGCAATGCGCATGGCGCACATGACTAGGACAAGGCTTCTGCCTGCTGCAAGCTGGTGCCACTGCCCATGCAACCACTACCACCACCCCATGCAGACATGATCACGTGCTGTCAGTTGTGGTGGTGTGCAGTCTCAGCATGTTAAACATGCGGATTAGGCAGGCGCCTTGGGTGCAAGGCCCAGATGCGGGAGGGGGGGAGTCAGAGGCTGCTATGCAGGGGTCCCATCACTGCCTACCACCGATACATCTTAGGGGGAGGATGGCAGAATGATTTTTTATCTATTGCAAGACATGATCCAGAGTGGTTTTATCACTGGGCAGGAGTACAAATTTTTCAAAGTATCTAGCCCTCGAGTTCCTCCTTAGTGGCGCCACCTGGGAGGCCTATAGTTTCAGGGCAGGCTTCACTGCTGGAATTGTTGTCAGTATTTTTAGATCATTTTTTACAACCAGTGGTCAAAATGGCGGTCATACTGAAGGACACTACTGACTTTCTTAATAAAATAGCTTGTTATGATATAGCATCTAATCCTGGTTTATTGGTAACTTTTGATATTATAGCATTGTATACCAATATCCCTCAAGCACAGGCTTTAGAATTAGTCCACACGGCATTACAACTAAGCCCCCTGATGGATAGGATTCCAGTGCAATTTTTGTTATCTTTAGCGCAACTGGTTCTTCGGAAGAACTATTTTCGTTTCAG
Organism: Ichthyophis bannanicus; assembly: GCA_033557465.1. Lineage (NCBI taxonomy): Eukaryota > Metazoa > Chordata > Amphibia > Gymnophiona > Ichthyophiidae > Ichthyophis > Ichthyophis bannanicus. The sequence continues at coordinate 962,247,835 of CM066034.1, read as the reverse complement.
AGAATCATATTATATTCAGATCCGTGGTGTTTCAGTAGGGGCCATGGTTGCTCCTAGTATTGCCAATCTCTATCACCTTTTTTGAAGAAACATATTTGTATTCATCCATGTGGTATTCCCAAATTGTACTATGGATACGGTTCATTGATGATATTTTTTGCATTTGGTTGGGTTCACAAGAGAGCTTAATTGAATTTACAGTATGGTTAAATGCCCAAGACCCTAATGTGCAATTTATTATGTTGTGTTCATCTACACAGATTACATTTTTAGACATACAGATTATTAATCAGAATGATGTTTTGCATATTTCTCTTTATTCAAAACCTGTTGATCATAATCAACTACTCTGGTTTGACAGCCATCATCCTTTCAAGCTTAAACATGCCCTGCCCATTGGTCAATTTTTAAGAATTTGCCGGATCTGCTCATCAGAACAGGATTTTCTTACTCAGGCAAAGACATTGATGTTGAAACTGTGAGACCGTGGATATCCCAAACGAGTCATCAAGACAGCGTATCTGAGAGCCAAGTTTGCAAAAAGGTCTTTGCTTTTGCATAAACAAATGCCTTCCGAAATAGAAAAACAAGTGGTTATTTTGCAATACTTGAATAGAGCGTAAACAATAGCAAGAAGCATTTACAAGCATTGGCACATTCTGGCTGTACATGAGTTTTTTTGTAATGACCCTTGTTTTGCGTTCTGCAGAGCAAGAAATTTGAGGGACATTTTGGTTTACATACCGAAGATATGGTAATTGTTGCAAGGGTCATCATCAGCCATGTAATCATTGTTTGATATGTGAACAGTCATTGAACATTTGTGAATGGTGAGATCCACGGTCTCACAAAGTGTTCTTTTTGAAGTATAACACTGATTGCCAAACAGCTTGGGTAGTATATGTCATCATCTGCCCTTCTCAGGAGGCGTACATGGGTAGAACTTGTCGTAAAGTCAAGGTCTGCTTGTCAGAACACAAATCACGTCTTCCTACCCAGACTCTCACTGCACCTCTTATACAACATTGCCTACAGTTTTCTCATACATGGGAAAGCTTATGCTGGTTTGTGATTGATGCTATGATAAACTCATGAAGCTTACAAGGCTTGAACAGAGATAGATTTTCACTTTGAATTCAGTGTATCCAGCGGGTCTGAATGAGTCATTAGATTGGATGACAGCTATCTGATCTGATTGGTTGAAGTCTGTTTGGATTACTGGCCGCTTCCACTATAACTAGTTGGGAGGTTTTAGCTCTCCATTAAGAGGAATCTCAGTGAAGCTGGTGAATTTGTCCTGATGCAGCCCATTTGAAATTATAGGACGAAACTCGAGTCGACATAGATCCAACTCTTTGGGAGTTTTGATATTTGCACCTAGGAGGAGCCATGTTTCAGTTGTGTTTCTTTTCTTTTAAATGCATTTAAAAAATCGATAAACACTTAGCTTATGAATGAAATTACAGGGTTGAAGTGGTTCAGAATCATTAGTTTATAGCCATGATACGAATTCCACTCCCTGGTCTGAGGCTTCCTTAGACTCATGGCGTACTCCTAGGTTGTTTCTTATACTCCTGAACTGGGAAGTAGTGCTTAAATGTTTGCATGCACACATTGCCCAGATTTATATATGTTCCTCCATAACTTAAGTGTGGCTCTATAGCTCTTGTTATTTCAGTTTGTAATGAGTGATTCAGTTGAGTTTGTGGTATTGCCCTGGGCACCTGCATTTTCCAGCTACCTGGAGGGCTACAGCTGCAGGCGCTATCGGCCTCTTCCTCCGCAGCTGGATTCAGTGGCACCATGGGGGGTGGGGGGGTGGCCGCTGGGATTTCTGCCTAGAATGCCCTGTTCCTTGGACCGCCCCATGTGGCAGATCTCCTTTTCACAGCTGCCGTATGTACGTGTTTCGTCCAAGTCACTGTGTGATCATGACGGACTTCACAGATGGTGGGGATGGGGGGATGCCCCAGTGGTTAGGCCCTTTCAACCTGGAGGACAGACAGCTAAGGGGAGATATGCTGGGGTTCTATGCATTACTGAATGGCGCGGAATGGGTAAACGATCGCTTGTTTACACCATCAAAATGTGGGTGGACAAGGGGACAGGCAATGCTGCTACAGTGTAACACATTCCAAACTGATAGGGGCATATAGTTTGTCAGGCAACACACAGGCAATCTCTGGCACTCCGAACACAAAGATGTTGTAAAGGCTTCTCATGTAACTGTGTTTAGAGAAGGTTTGGTTAGGTTCCAGGGGAACTGTCATTGCACCCTTATACAGGGAGCACTGCAGATCCACAGCTTGCCCCACTACAGGCATCGTTGAAGATGGGTACATTTTAAGGACCCAGCTAGGTACTTGTGAGCATGATTGGCCACTGTGGGACAGAGGATACGGGGCTTGATGGACCATGGTCTAACCCAGTATGGCATATCTGCGGATCCTCTGTTCTTATACCACTATGTGCCACCAGGGCAGCTCCCTGATCTAAAATATCCACCTGCACTTACCACTGCATGAGCAACATACCGCCCCCTTTGCTCCATTGGCAGCATCAGCATGGTGCCCTATCCTACTTGTACACCATGCTGCTTTTGCTAACGGAGCATTACTATCGCTGACTTGGGCTCTCTTGTCATTTCATTATGCTGCTCACATTTAGATAGCCTCTCTCCCCTCTGCAGACACCCTTTCCTCGAGGTTTTACATTGCGGTAAGGTTACAGACATTAAGGGACTCTTAGAGGTGTTAATGTAAGAGGCATTCTCTGCCCAATTTCCACCCTTTCATGCCCGCTCTCCACCTCCTGTTCCCTTTACGCTGCAGGGACATTTTACGCATGGAAACTCAGCATTTTTGTGGCATTATGGCGACATGTGTGCCATTACCACATGTAAAGGGCACATTTGCTCCCTTACCGCCATTTTGTAAACATGCCCCTAGGTGTATTAAGTGCCGGCTGCTCTCCTGCTGTTCCTACGGATTGCCCCAGCACTATCTGGATTGGGCCATAATGGTCAGAAAAAATATCTGGCAGTACTGTCCAGATAGTGCATCTGAACATTTGCCTCTCTGGGGTTTATCCATTTATCAGGTCCTGCTAACCAGATGAACCCTTTTGAATATTGACCCCGTTGTTTCTTAGGTGTGCATTTTGAGGGTAATTTTATAAGAATCGCCTAGTTTTGTGCATGTTACCAAAAGGGACTGCTTCTGCTGGAAAGACATTTGCACTTGTATTTACTTCTGGGAAATTCTCTAAATCTTGGAGAAAAGGAAATTCTTTGGATTAAAACTGATAAATCTGTGTATTTTAGAATCCAGTATTCGTTAACTCAGTCAGGACCTAGTATCAGCGGAGAGCTGTTCATTTAAATTTAAAACTCAGTCGGGGCCTAGTATCTGCAGATAGCTTTTAGGTTAAATTTAAAACCTAGCAGAGAGCTTTTAGTTCAAGTTTTTAGTTTACTTTTAAAACCAGGAGAGAGCATTTAGTTTGAATTTAAAACTCAGTCAGGGCCTAGTATCAGCAGAGAGCTTTTAGTTTAAATTTAGAAACAGAGAGCTTTTTGTTTAAATTTATATCTGTCAGGGCCTAGTATCAGTAGTATCAGCAGAGAGTTTTTAATTTAAATCAAATCAGAGTATAGTTTAGCATAGAAGGAAGAATAGGGTAAAAAATACTTGAGTTGAAAGAAATACATTGTTTCTAGATACCTTTACAAAGAGGCCTTCCACTTAGGAGGCAAGAGATCTGGGAATTTGTTTTAAATAGGTGTTAAAGCAAAGTGAGAGGTCAAAGGGGCAATTTGAAAGGCCTCCTCTATCAAACCAAGGGTTGTGTGACTCACCCAGGAAATTGTTAACAGATAACCTTAGAAGCACAGGTCCGAGAACCGGGGTAGAAAGCAAACCTTTACTAAGAGTTGGTTCCATCCTGCGCACCACAGGCATAATCTTAGCTTTATAGACTCTTAAACCTATAAAAGGGGGAGTAGTGGTCAAAGTCACTTTCAGGTTCAGCTGGTTATCATCACTAGGAATAGATTAAGGCCCTGAAGTTAATTAATCTTGAAGTAAACAAAGTCACTTAAACGTAATTGGTATAGTTGTATCTGTGCAAGTATCCCTAGCAACTTTAAGTAAATTACTTAAATAGCTAAACAAAACCTTAAAACTATGATGCATACAGCAGTCCAGCAGCGAGATAGGAGCTATCCAGTCTTTTGCATTGAGTGTCACATGTACAATTTTCTCACAATTGGTGAGGTGTCTTACATGTGCACTACATGCAAGAAGCTCTTTGCAGTCAGGGAATGAGTCCGATCTCTGCAGGCTAGAGTAGCAGACTTGGAGGACATAAGAAAGACAAAGAGGTAGATATACAAGACCTACAGGGACTTAATATTGAAGTCCCACCTCCAATCTGACAGCCTCTCAGTTGCCATGGAGGAGAGAGGTCACGTGAAAGTAGAACATCACCTTGGTATGGCAGGAAGTGATCTTACAGCTAGGACCTGTCTGCCAAGAGATGTAAAACCCTCTCACCTCAAGGAGGTTTCTCCAGGGCCATGTGCCCATGAGGGAAGGGTTAGGACAGCTGTTATAGTAGGCAATTAGATCATTAGGCATGTAGATAGCTGGGTGGTTGGTGGCCATGAGGGCCACCTGTAACATGCCTGCCTGGTATGAAGACAGTGGACCTCACGCACCACCTAGACAAGGTTTTAGATAGGGGAAGAGTCTGGGGAGGAGTCTGCTGTCTTGGTAAATGTTTTCACCAATGACATAGGGAAGTGTGGGAGGGAGGTTTTGGAGGCCAAATTTAGGTATTTAGGTCAAAAGTTGAAATCCAGAGTTTCCAGGGTAGCATACTCTGAAATGCTTCCTGTTCCATGCACAGGACCCATAAGGCAGGCAGAGCTCCGGAGTCTTAATGTGTGGATGAGGCAATGGTGCAAAGAAGAGGGTATTGGAACTGGGCAACATTCTGAGGAAAGGAGGGGCTATTCTGAACGGATGGGCTCTGCCTTAATTGGGATGGAACCAGGCTGCTGGCATTAATCTTTAGAAAGGAGATAGAGCAGCTTTTAAACTAGATAATAGGGGGAAAGCTGACAGTCACTCAGGAGTGCATGGTTCAGAAGGATGTATCCTTGAAGGATTCTAGCAAAACAGGGAAATCAGGGCATCCTGACAGAGGGTTCAAACAAAGATAAAAGTAACTCAGATGTCCTTCAGAACCAAAAGAGTCCAAATTACATTTATCAACTGATAATCAGATTAATATGAATAAAATACAAATCTAAGATGCCTGTATATAAATACTAGAAGTCTAAAAAATAAGATGGGAGAGCTAGAATATATAGCACTAAATGAAAGGTTAGATATGATTGGAATCTCAGAGATCTGGTGGAAGGAGGACAATCAGTGAGACATTGTGATACCTGAGACAAACTATATTACAATTAAAGAGTAGATCAATTTAGTCACATAGGATTAAAGTTTTGCAGGAAACAAAATACACCATAAAATCTCTATGGATAGAAATTCCATGTAAAAAGGGGAAGGCGATGGCAGTGGGGGTGTACTACTGACTGCCTGGCCAGAATGAACATATGGATGATGACATGCTGAAAGAAATCAGGGAAACTAACAATAGTTACAACACTGGTGATTTCAATTACCTTGGTATCGACTGGGTCAAAGTTACAGCAGGACATGCTAGAGAGATAAAGTTTCTAGATAAAATAAATGACTGCTTCTTAGAGCAGCTCGTTCATGAACCGACAAGAGGGGAAGCTATTCTGGACCTAGTCCTTAATGGAACACATGATCTGGTGCAGGAGATAAGACTGGAAACGGTTCAGAGGAAGGTGACCCAAATGATTTGGAGCCTGTGCCAGAAGGCATATGAAAAGAGAGTCCAAGACCTAAATATGTGTACTCTAGAGGAGAGGAGAGACAGGGGAGATACAGACCTTTAAATACTTAAAGAGTATTAATAAACAAACAAACCTTTTTCAAAGACGGGGAAGCTCTAATACTAGAGGGCATAATATGAAGCTGTAAGGGGTTAAACTGAAAGGTAACATCAGGAAATACTTCTTCCCTGAAAGGGTGGTGGATGCTTGGAATGCCCACTCAATGGAAGTGGTTGGGGCAAATACAGTGACATAATTCAAAAAAGCCTGGGATAGACACAGCGGATCCTTTTATAGAAACAAGATAAAATCTAAATAAACATAATTGTTTCAGATATCTTAACAAGTCAAGGTGACCGCATGGAATGGTGGGTACACCCCTAAACAGATGCATGGGGAAGGGTGACCTGCACAGAATGGCGGGTGCACCTACTCTTGCCACCTTGCTGAGCAGACTAAATGGACCATGCTGGTCTTTATCTGCTGTCATATACTATGTTACTATGTAAATTAGATGCAAGGTATTGAGAAGGCAGGCAAAGAGAGAATTTGAAAAGAAGTTTGCTGTGGAAGCAAAAATGCATAATAAAAACTTTATCAAGTACATTCATAGCAAAAACCTGTGAGTCATTTGGACCGTTGAATGATAGAGGGGTAAGGGGTGTGCAAAGGGAAGTCAAGGCCATAGAAGAAAGACTGAATGAACGCTTTGCTTCGATCTTTACTGAAGAAGATGTAGGGAAGTTACCCATGCCTGAAATGGTATATAAAGATGATATAGTACAAGAATTGAAAGAAATATCAATAAACTCGATAAATCAATAGGGAGGAGTGGTCTAGTGGTTAGGACAAGGTACTTCAGGCCAGAGGGCCAGGGGTTCAAGTCCCACCTGGGGACAGCAATCTCAGGCCAAAGGGACTGGGATTTCTAGTCCTGGCAAAATTAATAAGTCATGGGATAGGAGGCAGTGTAATATTGTGGATCAGGAACTGGTTAAAAGATACAAAGCAGAGATTAGGGCTAAATGGCCAATTTTCTCTGTGGAGAAAGGTGAATAGTAGAGTATGCCATGGATCTGTGCTGGGCCTGCTGCTTTTTAATATATTCATAAATGACCTGGAAATAGGAATAATGAGTGAGGTGATCGAATTTTTTGAAGAGACAAAATTATTCAAAGTTATAACTATAATTATTAAACCACAAGAGGACCTTGAAAAATTGGAAGACTGGACATCCAAATGGCAGATGAAATTTAATGTGGAGAAGTGCAAAATTATGCACCTAGGAAAGAACAACCCAAATTATGGTTGCACAATGCAAGGTATACCTTAGAAACCACCACACAGGAAAAAGATTTAGCTGTCATCGTGGATAATACATTCAAACCCTCCGTCTAGTGTGCAGCGGCAGCTAAGAAAGCAAATAGAATGCTAGGAATCATAAGGAAAGGAATTAAGAATAAAACAAAAGATATAATGCCTCTGCATCGTTCCATGGTGCGACTGCACCTTGAATATTGTATGCAATTCTAGTCACCATATCTTAAAAAGGATATAGCTGAATCAGAAAAGGTACAAAGAAGAGCAACAAAAATGGTAAAGGGAATGGAAGGATACCCCTATGAGGAGAGGCTTAAAGGGTTGGAGTTCTTCAACTTGAAAAAGAGACGCTGAGGGGAGATATGATTGAGGTCTATAAATTAATGAATGGAGTGGAACGGGTAAATGTAGATAAGTTGTTTATGCCATCAAAAAGTAGAAAGACTAGAGGACACACAATAAAGTTACAATGCAACACATTTAAGACTAATACGAGAAAATATTTTTTTAGTCAACATGTAATCAACTCTGGAATTCATTAACGGAGGATGTAATAAAAGCTGTTAATGTTGCTGGGTTTAAAAAAGGCTTGGACAAGCTCGTGGAGGAAAGGTCCATAAACCATTATTAAAGAGGACAAACATTGTGGAACCTGTGTGCCTCTTTGGGAACTTGTTAGGTACTTAAGACCTGGATTAGCTACTGTTGGAAACAGGATACTGGGCTTGATGGACCCAGTAAGGTATTTCTTATGTTATGTTATAAAGAAAAAGTGGGCACCTCCTTTTCTTTATAAAGTAGAGATATAAGTCATAAGATATGCATGCTAAACCTATGTGTGAGCACTTATGCCAGCCCTAGATTTGGTGTAAATGTGTGTGCCTTGTTTTGTAAAGAGAACACATTAGTTATAACATTTTATAAATTATGCACATAAATTTAGGCTTTGCCTAGCTCTCCCCATGTGCTCACCCACTCCAAAAGTATGCATCCACAGCCTGAAATGCATACTTATAGAATATCAACCACCTAAAGTATGCTCATAAGTGTCCTTCCGCTTATGTCAATCATGGCACATACATGATTTACCCATGTGGATGGTGCATAACCTTACGCAGCAAATTATGAAATTTCCTTCTGTATGTGCAAGAACTTTGGGCTTCTTTTACTAAAGGCTGTTAGCTGGTTAATGGCCATTTTAACACATGGCCACAGTTAGTCGGGAACACTAGTGCTTAATAGTGTCTGCCTTTGCACGCCAAAATGCAGGTTAATCAGTGATCATGGGATGGTGTGGGGAATGGGTGGACAGTGGTTGTAGAAAACACATTGCCACTAGTGCCAGGACAATTGTCCCATGTTTAGCGGCAACGTCGCTCTTCTCGTGGTTCACCTAATGACTCCTCTATAGGAGGCGTTAAGTCAACCCGACCTAGTGCAGCACACATTAGGAGAACCCTCCACACATCAGCTGCCAGGGACATACTGAACACATCCCCAACAGCTAACATGCGACATTTGCCAGGAACATGCATGAGATTGGCACGTTAATGGCAATTCCTTACTGAGATTTAGTAAAAGTGGCCCTTATAAATGCGCATAACTGAATTTGCACACATTAATTTGTAGGTATCCACATGTACAAGTGATTTGCATGCAGTTTACATTTTTAGGCATCCCAAAAATGCACACCTCTAGCGATTACTACGTATGCATTAATGTCCAAAATGAACATATGATTACCGCAAAGCCTCTTTATTAGCTGTAGGGAGCATCTCCATCATCACTCATACAGTTAACGCACAGATAACACATTGACTGCTGGTTAACTGCATAGCAGGTAATGCAGATGTACTTAAAGTTATCTATTGGGCTGGTGCTAACTGCTCCAAGTTATCTATGGCATCAACAGCTAGCACAAAGCACCATACCATGTGTTTTAAGGGTAAGGCACCATCCCTGCCCAGTTCCTGACACATTCCACATTTTTCCATTAACCCAGGAATCAACATTAAGGGACTAGTAACTAAGGTGTGCAAACTTTAACGCTGTTAATTCACAGTTAATGAATGTTATTAGTCTAATTTCACTAACATAACGTGTTAAATGTGAAGTAGTGACTGCTAATGTTAGTGCATCTTTGTTAAGAGTTCTTAGAAAAGGCATGTACTAACAACACATGCTAATTTTTGTACATAAAGGGTAATTCTGTAATCTTGCACACGGGAGTTGCTACGCACGTATTTGCAACCTATTCTATAAAGTAAAGGAAAGGAACGGATTGATAGACTTGTATCTAGGCGCAGTAGTTACACCTGTTCTAGGGCAGGTGCAAATGCTCGTGACGTGCATGTCATGGTATTTTATAACATGCATGTAAATCTAGGTCCCGCCTATGCTCTGCCCACGCTCCACTCCATGCATATCCCAACCAATGTTCCTGCTAAGCTGCGCTGAGTTCTCCGTTGGCACTCCTGCTGGTGGGGGGAGGTGCAAAGCCATCACGCTTAGGATTGCATGGCATAGCTAGGCCCAGAGGGCTGCTGATGCTGTTCGATCCTAAGTGTGATCACTTTGCACCTCCCCCCACTGGCAGAAATGCTGGCGGAGGACTCAGTGCAGCTGAGCGGGAACATTGATCCCAAATGAAAGTATCCTCGATGGGACTTACCACCTCCTCACAGAATAACGACCATCTAAAGTGACGCATAAGTGTTCATTCAAGCTCGTAAGTCCTGTGCGCACTATATAGAATCTGCCCCCAACTGTCTAACATACTTCAGTAAAAGGGACACTTAATTAGTAAATAAGACTCACTAGCAGTAATTGGTCTTGTATTAAATTGCATTAGTGGGAGTTTACACAGCTTGGTAACCTGTTTACTAAAGGTTTTCTCCAATTTTGTGTCTTTGGGAAAAATGCTTGGTAAACCGGGCCCTTTGTGTCTGTGAGAAAGAGGCTTAGTAAACAGTAAACCTTAAGTTTTTAACATGGACAGTGATAGGGAAAGTAGCTTGCTCAAGATCGTAGGCTACATCAGTGGGAACTGTGGGATTGGAAGCTTAGTTTCTCTGGTGGCAACTCTTATATAAATCTGTACTGCACTGCATATACAGTAAATGACATGGAATACTCATAGATACATAGAAAATGATGTCAGAAAAAGATCACATGGCCTATCTGGTCTGCCTTCCACATCCACTACAATAGTCCCCTTTTATCCTTTAGAGATCTTCTGTGCCTGTCCCATGCTTTCTTGAATTCAGATACCATCTTCGTCTCCACTGCCTCCAATGGGAGACTATTCCACGCGTCTATTACTCTTTCCATAAAGAAATATTCCCGCATATTACTCCTGAGTTTATCCCCTTTCACTCTCATTGTATTTCCCCTCATAGCAGAGCTTGCTGTTAATCAAAAGAGGCTCTCCTTCTGTGGCTTTATGCCATGGAGGTATTTGAACATCTCTATCATATTTCTTCTATCTCGTTTTTCCTGTAACGTATACATATTATGATCATTAAGTCTGTTCCCATATGCTTTATAATGAAGACCTACAACCATCTTAGTAGCTACCCCCTGCACCGACTCAATCCTGTTTATATCCTTTTCAAGGTGTGGTCTCCAGAACAGTATACAGTATTACAAATGTGGTTGCATAAGAGACTTATACAGAGGCACTATCATCTTTTTTTTCTGCTGGCCATTCCTCTCCCGATGCACCAAAGCATCCTTCTGGCTTTCGCTGTCATCTTTTTTACCTGTTTAGCCACCTTAAAATCATCAGAAACAATCATGCCCAGGTCCCGCTTTTCTTTCATGGTCAGAAGTACTTTGCCTCCTACACTGTACCACTCCCTTGGATTGCTGCAGCCCAAACGCATGGCCCTGCATTTTTTAGCATTAAATCTCATCTGCCAAATTCTCAACCATTCTTCAGGCTTAGCTAGATCCCTCCTCATGCTATCTATTCCTTCCTGGGTGTCTATTGCCGATTTTGGTATCATCCACAAAGAAGCAAACCTTACCTGACAGCCCTTGTGCAATATCACTAACAAAGATGTTAAAAAGAATTGGATCAAGGACAGATCCCTGTGGCACACCACTGCTAACCTCCTTTTCCTCAGAGTAAGCTCCATTTACCTGTACCTTTTGTCAAACAATTTATAGCCCAGTCAGTCATTTTAGGGTCCATCCCTAGGGCGCTCAGTTTGTTTATAAGTCGCCTGTGAGGAACAGTGCCAACGACTTTACTGAAATCTAAGTACACCACATCTAGGGCTCTTCCTCGGTCCAACTCCCTGGTCACCCAGTCAAAGAAATCAATCAGATTTGTCTGACAAGATCGGCCTCTGGTAAACCCATGCTGCCTTGAACGCTGCAGTCTACTGGACTCCAGAAATCTCACTATTCTCTGTTTTAGTAGAGTTTTAAATAAGTTACTCACCACCAAGGTTAGACTAAATGGCCTGTAATTGTCAACCTCATCCTTACTTCCACTCTTGTGTATTGGGACCTCTTGTGCCTTCCTCCAGTCTTCTGGGACTACTTCAGACTCTAATGAAGCATTGAAAAGGTCAGACAGTGGCACCACTAGAACGTCCCCAAGTTCCTTCAGTATTGTGGGATATATCCCATCTGGTCCCCTTGCCTTGTCTATTTTTAATTTAGCTAGTTCCTCATAAACACAGTCTTCTGAAAATCGATCCCCGTCACTTCTTTACATCCTTGTGGGTATTTTCTGAGGGCCTGCTCCTGGCCCTTCATCTGTGAACACAGAACAAGAATATCTGTTAAACAAGTCTGCTTTATTCTCATCCGCTTCTACATATTCCTCCCCTTTCTCCTTGAGACTGACAATACCACTTTTGACCCTTCCTCCTCTCATTAACATTTTTGAAAAATGTCTTATCCCTGCTTTTTATTGCATTGGCTATTTCTTATTTTTGTATCTTTGCTTTCCTGACTACTTTGTTAGCTTCTTTTCCAAATATAGATGCCTGTCTTCCTCTCTCTGTGATCCCTTATATTTAATAAAGACCTCCCTCTTTTTCATCATCTTTTCAGCTACTTCTTTGAGAACCATAGGGGCCTCCTTTTCCTTTTACATTTATTTACCTTTCTTACAAAAAGGTTTGTTTCCCTTAAAATATCCCCTTTCAGCTTTGCCCTTTGCTTTTCTACATCCCCCAGACATTTCTATTCCACTAACAACTCTTTGAGGTAATGTCCCATCGTGGCAAAGTTAGTTTTCCTAAAGTCTTAGACCCTGGCTTTTGAATGGCTTTTATCAGCCCTAGTCCTAATACTGAACCACACCATCTGATGGTCACTGGATGTGAGATGATCTCCCACTATGACATCATTGGTGAGCACCAAATTCAATATGGCTCTAGTTCTCCCTGTGGAGAATCTAGGATCTTTCTACTTCTAGATGACACCGTAGCAGGGATGTGCCAATCAACATCCGACATATTGAAGTCTCCTATCAGTAGCACTTCTCCTTTCATGGCATTACTGTATATGTCTTCTATTAAATCATTGTCTACTTCTTCTCTCTGTGAGGGATATCTGTATATCACACAAATTCAAATGAATTTCTCTTTTCCTCTTTCTAATTTAACCCACAGTGCCTCCTTGCTTCCTTTTAATTCCATAACTTCCTCTGTAATTTCATAGCTTTAATATTATTTTTTACCTATAGTGCCACTCCTCCTCCCCTTCTTCCTTCCCTGTCTTTACTGAATAAAGTGTAGCCTGGTATAGTTACATCCCAGTCATGGTTGTCTGTGAACCATGTCTCCATAAGCACCACTAAATCTAAGTCAGCATCTTCCATTAAAGCCTCAACATCTGGGATCATATTTCCCATGCTACGGGCAATTTATACACACTGCTTTCCAGATTATGCCTCTTTTCCCCATTTCTACACAGGCATTTAATATTTCACTTACCTGGGGGCTTTCACTTACCTGGATGATTTCTTTACTCATCCTCAATGAATCTAGTTTAAAGCCCTCTTCAGTAGGTTAGTCAGTCTACTGTGGAAGACATTTTGACCCTTTTTGAACTGAGGGATACCATCTCTGCTCTATAGTCCTTGGAAAATCATCCCATGGTTGAGGAAACCAAAACGCTTTCGATGACATCATCCACATAGTTATTCATTAGGATGTGAGCCTCTCTGCCGCAGCCTTTACCCTCAACAGGGAGGATTGAAGAGAACACCACCTGCATACATATCTGCTTCACCCTCTGTCCCCGAGCCATGAAGTCACTCTTGATACACTCAGAGGGATACCTGGCAATATCATTTGTGCCAAAATGCATGAGCAACCTCGGATAATAGTGGCTTGATGAGTCTCGGCAAACTCTCCGTAATATCTTGGATTTTGGAACCTGATAGATAGCACACTTCTCTGGACATCAAGTCTGGTTGGCAGATGGACACCTCAGTACCCCTCAGAAGAGAGTCACCATCGACCACTACCATTTTCTATCTGGTGGTCACTGATTCTGTAACTTTGGAGTGTTTGAGCTCTGGTACTTCCCTTTCCTGGGATGCTTTCACCTCCTGCAGGGATGCATACTGGTTTTTCAATTCAAGGGCTGTAGGAGTTGGATTGTTGATTCTGTAGGCTCTGGTGACTCTTGTCTACCTCTCTTCACTCTGTAGCACCCCATCTTCACCTCTTGGAGAGCTTGGATGTTTCAAGATGCATCTTGTCAATGAACTTCTCTCTGTCCCTGAATCTCAGCCTTGCCTACTCTTTTCTGAGCTCCACCACTTGTTTCATGATGGCTTCAGCTTGCAGGCATCATGTCAGAGAAAGAGCTGTTAACCTTTTATGTGTGTTCTAACAGTGCTGTTCTGTGTTCCTGTGTGTAGCCCCACTTCCTTGCAAGACAGTTATTACTTCACATTAGTAAATGTTGATATTACGTGTCTGAAGAATACAGATCAATGTGTTCCCTTTGTAAAATTTCCCAATCAAGGTACCATGAAGAATGTCAAAGCTAATTTGGGAGTTTCCCTATATAGCAAGAAATCTCACAGGGGGTGGGCAAGAGTGGGGGCGGTAGGGAGGGATCTAACTCAGTTTGTTCAATGTAAACCACACTGATGCAGAATAGCGCGGTATATAAGAGAATGTAAATAAATAAATAAATAAATGATGTGTCAGTGGCTTCAAAGAGCTGGGAAAGAGAAACTAAAAGCAGAGTTTTAAACCAACACCACAAAAACAATTTCCCCTTTTGAAATACAGCATCTAAAAATGAATGTAGCTTTTTAAAAATGTACACCAAAACACTTTTAGGAGCTCTCAGGCAAAGAGTTAGTAATTAAAAGCCACACAGTCTTACCTTGCTTGCAATCGATACCCTGTTAGGAATGCCTCATAGTAGTAATAATAATTCAATAACCTTTATTGACTGCACTGTTTTACCCATTTTGGAGGTAATTTTATAAGGAGCTGCGTGAAATTACATGCCATCAATAAATAAGTCATGAATTTTGAATGATTTACACACTTGGTTAGGCCTTTACGCTGGTAAATACGTGAGCCAGGCCAGTGTCGTGTACTTTCAATGTAGCATACAAAGAGGTGAAGCTGGTTTTTTAGCTACTTACAGTTGTGGTCAACATTATTGGCATTCTTGTATTTTAGGTATGTTGTGTACAGTATCTTGAGAAATAATTGGAAATATTCCAACTGTATGTCATCATAATATTTTGATAGTATTTTCAGAAGTATACAACAAAAAAAAAATGTCTGTGCAACGTAGACATCATTCTGAGAAAATACAAAATATGACCTGGACAGGATTAATGGCACCTTTCACTAATATATTGTTGGACAACCCTTGGCAGTGAGGACAGCCTCCAAACGTTTCTTGTAGCCATCTATAAGTTTCATACTTCTGTCTGCTGGTAGTTTCTCCCACTCTTCAACTGCAATTTGTTTCAGCTCATGAATGTTTCCAAAATTCCTTTAACCAATAGCATATTTCAGCTCTTTCCAAAGATTCTTGATTGGACTGAGGACAGAAATAATTGCTGGCCAGTTTAAAACAGCACATTTTTTTTCCTTTTTAACCATTTTTTTGTACTTTTGGATGTATGTTTTGGATCATTGTCCTGCTGGAGGACCCATGACCTTCAACCTAGACCTAGCTTTCTGACACTAGCTTTTTGCACTCCCAAAATACCTTTGTAGTTCTCTGACTTCATGATTCCTTTAATACATTTCAGTCCTCCAATTCCTGAGCCAACAAAACAGCCCCAGAACATTATGGAACCTCTACCATCTTTAACTGTAGAAAGGTTTTTTTTTTTTCCTTATAAGTTTCATTTCTTTGCCTGTAAATGTATCGCTGGTCTGCATGGCCAGGTTCGGGCTACAGGGAACCCCCTTCACTCCTCACTTGTCTGTCCCCACCATCAGCTTTGTATGTCCGGAGTCTCGCCCTGCCCATGCCTCGCCCTACCTACAGACTGTGTTGTACAGGGCGCTGTAGACGAGGTCAGTCTGTAGGTAGGGTGAGGCGTGAGCAGGGTGAGACTCTGGACATACAAGGCTGATTCAGAAGTCGGCCCTGTACGTTTGGGGTCAGCCGGGTAGACAGATGATTTATTCCACCTCTGAGGTGGAATAAGTCCCCCTGGATGTCGAGGAATGGCAGCGGATGGTGGGGACAGACAAGTGAGGAGTGAAGGGGGCTCCCTGTAGCCCGAACCTGGCCATTGGAGGCAAAATTGGGGTCATACTGCGGGGAACGGGCATTTTGGGTTGGCAGCCGTGGATTCCAGCTTTGTAATGGAGCCAGGCTGAGTTTGCCGGGTATGTGGCTGGGCATGCAGCCAATCAGAATCGGGGCCTGATCTGCACATCCAGGCCGTAGACCCAATTCTGATCCCATGGGCATGTCTATCCCTCATGGGATCAGAATTGTTTCTACCTCTGTACGCTCTGATTCTGATCGGCTGTACAATGGCTGGATGGCCAGTACAGAATTGGCCTCATTGTGATCTGTAGACACAGGAATCCCAAGTTCTTTGGAGATGGCCTTGTACCCCTTTGAAGTTTGATGTTTGTTGATCATGGCTTTTCTGATGGTCTCAGGCAGCTCTCTTGTCTTCACCATTGTGAAAGTGGAACAGGGAGTGAATGTGGCCATTTTAAACATTAGAGCCATCATTCATTAGTTGATTCAAGTCTCTTTCACCACATGAGCTCACTTAGAACTCCAGGAGGGGAGACCTCATCACATCAACTGCATCGTGGAATATCCGCTGCCCTCTCGGCACCAAAAGGATCAAGTAGACACCAACAGAAATGGGGAAGGTAAGCCTGCTACATGTGGCTCCTTTTCCTATCTCTTCCTGACATCACTGCTGGCCAGCATTTAAAAGGACCGTGCTTCAGGTGCACCTGCATCTGAGGGCCTCATCAGAGGTCCCTTTGGTGTGGCCCTTCAGCGTGCAACTTCAGAAAACATATAGGGAGACATAGGTATTGCTCTAGCCCCTCTGTTAACTTCATACACAAAGGTTTGTCAGATAGTTAGAAATAGGAGGGACGTTTTATCCTTGTCTTTGTGTTACTTCACGTACTACTATTCTACATTAACTTAATATTACAGGCGAAGTACATCTGATGATATTAGTTTACCCTATTAAGGTATTTATAATACTTAATTGTGATTTGTCATGCTTGATATTTTCTATTGTCCCAGGTATTAATTTAGCCGGATTACACTAATAGTTGCTTAGGGATCATTTTGAACTGAATTAATGCTACAAACTCCACTTATTATTCTATACCAGATCTTGCTATTCTATACAAGATCCTAATTTATGCTATATATACTACTAGTATTCTGTTACTTCTTCTGAATTTATAGCTACCTACATTGCAATATATTTCTGACTTGTTGGCATATTACCATTCCTCCTCTGATATATACTTGCACATTGAAGGCTTAGATAGCTACTTCTTTCCCTATAATCTCCATTAGACCTAATTGTCCTCGAGTTGTACAGCACAGATATACAACTGACCTTACAATGGAGAACAGGAAACCTTAATTGTGCATTATCTTCTTGTTAGTTATCTATCTCCTAATATCACAAAGTTATTCTTACCCATCAGCTACATTATACTTCTACCAAATAGTGTTTTTCTTTTAATATTTATTGACATTTCAGCAGCTTTTGACACAATCTCTCATCCTTTAATGATTCAACGTTTAGAAGATACTGGACTATGCGGCAACACACTTAAATGGTTTACATCCTACCTGAATAATCGTACGCAAATAGTAAAATGTGGAGACAAAAAATCATCTCAAATCCCAATTACACAAGGCGTACCACAAGGGTCAGCATTATCATCAATCCTTTTTAACATCTATATTCAACCTATATGTAAAATTATTCAACAATATGGTATAAATACCATCTATACGTTGATGATATTATGATCTATACTGCAGTTAACCAGAATACATTTGACACAGAAATAATTAATAACTGTTTGACTGAGATGAACAATTGGCTCACAGCTAACAACTTTAAAATAAAACCAGATAAAACAGAAGCGTTGTTCATTTTTAATAATCAGAACTTAATAACTCCTAAAGAAATCAATATACTAAACAAACCCATAAAGGTCAGCGAGGAAGTAAAATATCTTGGTATAATCATAGATAAACATATTAACTTAAAATCCCATATAAATAAAATTACAGCTAAAGTATACCATCGTTTAAAGATCATTAGGAACCTCAAGCCAATTTAAGAACTAATTCACTTTCGAACGGTATGTCAAGCAGTTATAACACCACTCCTCGACTTTGGAAATATCCTTTATCAAGGTCCTCCAAAATATACTACCCATCCCCTCCAATTGAAACAAAATACAACCGCAAGAACTATAATGAATTCTCCAAAATTTGATCATATAACTCCCTTGCTTCAAGAATTGCATTGGCTTCCAATCATTATGAGATCGAAATACAAGAACCTCATGAATATTTTCAAAATTTTACATGAGTCATCAGCAAACGTTCTAACAACTATTATTTCTAAGGACATAGGCTCAAGGCCCAGACACACACAGTCTACTAACAGACTAAATTCCCACTTGAAGTTTAATAGATCCAAACAAATGACATCTAATAGCGCTTTCTCCTTTATGGCACCACAACTATGGAATTCTATTCCTAGTGATTTAAGAAATGAGTATGATATCAAAGATTTTTGAAAGTCCCTTAAAACGTACCTATTTATTGAAGCATATAGCGACTAATCTAATTCGAATAGAACAAAATGTTTTAACCCTTTGAATTTCAATTTTCCTATAATGCTTAAATTATTTTAACATTTTGTAAGATTACAGTTATTTGTTTAATGTAATTGTAATGAATTATGAAATGTAATTTTGCTGTAGTTTATGTATAATTTTAATGTAATGTACTGTAGTTTAATGTAATGTACTATCTTGTTGTCTCCCCCCCCCCCGATGTAGTCCCTCTGTTGTCTTGTTGACCACTTTGATTGAAGGATAAGGTGGTTTATAAAACTGATTAAATAAATAAATATCCCAATTATTCAGAGTTGTTTTAGACACAACCTATCCTATCTTGCTCATAAATCTACCTATGGCTATAAACAACCTCACCACAGATTAATTCACATTATCCCTCAAAATCTTAATTTGCACCATATGCCTACACATAATTCGGTGTCAATTAAATGCATTCTCTTCAATTCAAGATCTATTAGGAATAAAATACTGGTAATAATAGATCTTGTGAAGGACAATAACTCTGATTTATTTTGCATTACTGAAACATGACTCAGATATCATTTTGATCAACCAATTAAACCTCACTGGATATAATTTATTCTAATGCCCCAGGGTTACTAAACGTGGAGGAGGTGTCCTCATTAATAAAGCAAGAACTTAAAGCATCCCTATGCTTAAATAATAATGTAGATATTATGGACATCCTTAAAATTGAGAATACAAATTTATCAATCTGTTTACTATATAAGCCACCCTCTCCAATTCAGACAGCCTTACCTCAATTTTGGAAACTGCCTGTACCTCTTCTTTAAAAAAAACCCTCACTTTTTACTAGGCGACTTTAACCTATTATCTCTTCACATTTCGTAATCTACTCTATTTCTCAATTCTATGACTGATATGGGTTATCATCAGGTAGTACAGATGCCTACTCACAATAAAAACAATTTAGACTTAATATTTCTCCCCAATAATATTTTACAACATGATTTCTACTCACCCCCACAAGCAGCGGGCGGACCATTATCTAATATAATTCATATTACCATCTCTACCTCCCCTACCTTTACCTCATGATGTAATATCACAGAAAAAGTGATATAGATCATTTAATAATGAAACCTTTTTGAATGATATCCTCCCACATATAGATACTCCATTAACTGATCTGGATGACATATTAGCAAACTGGAATATATCAATCTCTAAAGTCATACCACAGAACTACACTTAGACCCTCTGAGAAATGGTATTCTCAAGATCTAAGAAAACAAACAAAAATTGAGTAAACTTGAACACAGATCGAGGACTACAAAATACGCAAATGACAAACTACTCTATATGACTACTCTTCATACATACAAAGAATCTATTAACAACAGAAAAAAAGAATATCACACTATGATACTCACTCATTCGTCCGAGGGAGCTTTTTGAAATTGTAAAATCTCTAACTCAGACACCTAATCCAGAAGTAAACAATATCAATGTCAAACCACTATCTCTTGCTGATCACTATGGGGTAGATTCCGATCCTTATATAGTGGGTCTGAACGTCTGTTCCGGACATCCAGACCCCCTAAACGTCCGGTTTGCACTGGTGGCCACAGAGCTCCCCGCACATATAGCCAACTTGTGAGGGGATCTCTTTTTGTGGGCGGGAGGGGCTGGGCCGGGTGAGGAGAGAGGGCAGGCCGTATGAGGGGATGCGACTCCGGACATATGTTTCTATTCCAAGGGAGCAATATAGTATAGGGGGTAAAGTACATTTGTCCACTAAAGAAGAGCGGGACCTAGGCGTGGTTGTGTCTGATGATCTTAAAGTAGCTAAACAGGTAGAAAAGGCGATGGCAAAAGCTAGAAGGATGCTTGGGTGCATACGGAGAGGAATGGCTAGCAGAAAAAAGGAGGTGATAATGCCTCTGTATAAGTCTTTGGTGCGACCTCATTTGGAGTATAGTGTGCAATTCTGGAGACCACACCTTCAAAAGGATGTGAACAGGATGGAGTCTGTACAGAGGGTGGCTACTAAAATGATTAGTGGTCTTCATTATAAAGCATATGAGGACAGACTGAAGGATTTTAATATCTACACCTTAGAGGAAAGGCGGGATAGAGGTGATATGATTGAGATGTTTAAATACCTCCATGGCATAAATGTTCAGGGAGAGAGCCTCTTTCAATTGAAAGCAAGTTCTGCTACGAGGGGACATGGGATGAGGGTGAAGGGAGATAGATTCAGGAGTTATATGCGGAAATATTTCTTTACGGAAAGAGTGGTGGATCCGTGGAATAGTCTCCCAGTGGAGGTAGTAGAGATGAGGACAGTAACTGAATTCAAAAAAGCATGGGACCAACACAGAGGATCTCTAAAGGTAAAAAGGGGACTGTTGTAGTTGTTGATATGGAAGGACAGACTAGATAGGCCATGTGGTCTTTTTCTGTCATCATATTTCTATGTTTCTATGTACAGGGCCGATTCTGAGGTCAGCCCTGTACGTTCGGGTTGGGCAGGTCAGTTGCGGGATAGCGGAGCTGGGCGGACCAAAGAGGTGAGGGGATGCAGGAGGTTCCCCGCAGCCTGACCCCAGCTATAGGAGGCCTGATCAGGGGTTGGGATGTGAGGAAAGAATGTTTTGGGAGGTGACTGGTGATCACAGTTCCTTCATGGTGCCATGGTGGCATAGCAACAGAGCGCCATGTCACTGCCGCTCCATGGAGAGTGGCTGGACATCCAGGGTACCTATATCGGGGCACCTCCTGGACATCCAGCCACTGTGCTGCAATTCTGCTCCCTGGGCTGTCCGGATGTCTAGATGTCCGGTCGGCCCGGGGACGCACATCTGAATGTGCCTCTAAATGAATAAATTAAAATGACAGGATATAGGAGATATCTCTTGCTCAGATAGTGATCTGTTAACCATAAATATATGTCATAACTTCCATATGATTGACCTAAAATACCTGAAGAATATAATCACCAAAATTAACACAACCACCTTCCCTCTTGACCCCTGTCCTGTTAACTGGATAAAGGCAGCTAAAACTGAACTGTCTCCATTCATCATTACAACAGTCAACCAATCTATGAAACAAGGTTACATGCCTTAGAATTAAAACATGCTATGATTCTCCCAATATTAAAAAACAAATCTCTTGACAAGGAACATCCTAATTCATATAGGCCAATATCTAGTCTGCCGTTCATGGCTAAAGTGATTGAAAAGATTGTCCAGACCCAGCTACAAGATTTTGTTGACCTGAATTCTCCTTTAGATGAACAAGAATATGGTTTTAGACCATTTCATGGCATAGAGACCCTTCTTGTAACCCTTTTTGATAAACTTATTTGAGATAGGGATAACCCTAAACAGGCATTTGTCCTCATTTTTTGGATATTGCCTCTGCATTTAATAGTATTAGCCACAAGATACTACTTACAAGACTACACCAGATAGGGCTAAATGGCACTGTGAGCCAATGGTTTCAGTCCTACATCTCGGATCGTACCCAACAAGTTCAGATTGGCCAACAGACATCATCAACCTTCAAACAGGAGAAAGGCATACCCTCTCAGCGCTCCTATTCAATTTATAACTGCAACCAATCTGTAATATCTTCAAAAAAATTAAAAGTGTTTACTTCCATGTTAATTTTCCTGTTACTTGTAATAGGTTTGTTATATCTGACCAATTGTTGTATTGTTTCAATGTAAACCGCACTGATGACAAATAGCACGGTATATAAGAAAATTAAATAAATAAATGATATCTATACAGATGATATAATGTTGTATCTCCCCATAGATATAATGAAATCCAACCAACACCAAATGTTATCTTGCCTCAATAAAACAGTGAAGTGGCTGAAAGCACGTGGAGGTTGATTCCATAGGTGCACGTCCAGGCTGTCTGAACATCCAGAAATCTGGTATGCCTGGAGATGCACTCGATACTGCTCCCGCAGGGGCTAGACGTCCCCGTGGGAGCAGAATCGAGAATAGTGGCTGGATGGTCAGGAGATGCCCCGATTCAGGCACCCCGGACATCCAATCACTTCCCGGCTAACTCAGCCAGGCTTCTGAATGGAGCTGCAGTGCCATGGCGTCTTATCGCCATGGCACTGCGCTCCATTTAGGAGCCGTGATCACCTGCTGCCACCAAAATGCTCTGTTCTCTGCAGCCCGACCCCCAATCCAACCTCTCATGGCCTGGGTCAGGCTGTGGGAAACCTTCTGCGCCCTTTACCATCCCATCACCGCTATCCGCCGCTATCTCCCAACGTCCAGAGGGACTTACTCCACCTTTGAGGTGAAATAAGTCCCCTGTCTAACTAGCCTAGCCCGGATATACAAGGCCAACCTCAGAATCAGCCCTGTACATCCGGGGTTACTCGATGCCCACTACCCGCCCTCGCTCCTCCCCTGGCCCGCCCCTCCTGTCAACGAACAGAGCTCCCCGCACAGATCGGGTAAACGTTCGGGGAGCTCTGTTTCCCCTAACGCTGGCCATATGAACAGTGGGTCTGGATGTCTGGATCGGACGTCCAGACCCACTATTCTGGTCTCAGAATAGACCCCATAATCTAAAAATAAATTATAATAAAACTGAAGTTTTATATATTACCAGGAATCGAAACTTAACCCCAAAACTCATCATTCAAGAAGCTGAGCTGGAAGTAAAGAATGAATTAAAATACCTTGGGGGGTTACCCTTGATCAGTCTCTTAGCATGGTGGCACACATAAAACTAGTTACAAAATTTATCTTCTTTAAGTTACACATGATACAATACCTAAAACCACTGCTTGACAGTTATGGCTTTAGATCTGTGCTCCAGGCCTTGATCACTCCACATTTTATTTTTGCAATAGTATTCTACAAGGCTTGCCTAAGAAGACAATTAATCAGCTTCAAATGGCTCAGAATGTTGCAGCCCAGATCATTTGTAAGTCACAAAGCATAGATCATATCACCCCAATACTTTATAATCTTCATTAGTTACCAGTTGCAAGTAGGATCAAATAAAAATCACTAATGATCACTTTTAAACTCTTAAATAGCATTGCCCCATCATATCTCACTTCTCTAATTAACACACTCACTAATTAATAAATAATAATAAATAAGTAAATAAAGTAAGGAATGTGAATACTGACAATTGATCAGAGGTCCATCTAATTGTACTGCAATGGGAATGTGGTTCTTTTGTTCAAACTGATTTGAATTGTTTATAAGGGGGCCAATAATTATGTCCTTAGAAATTAACCCCCCTATATCTCCTACAAATATACTATCAAACAAGGGAAACATACAAACAAATATGTTTTTGTTGGAACTTATACTGTGAAGAAACAATTCCTTCTCGTAGTGTGATGTTCCTTTTTATTCTTTTTTTAGGGACGTAACCCTAACATAAGTTTTAAGGGGACAGTTGTGTTTCAGGCCTAAGATTTTCCTGGCTCTTCTTCAAGGAGAAGGGAGCAACACAGTTTGAAGAAGAGCCAGGAGAATCTTAGGCTTGAAGCACAACGTTGGGTTACTGCATTCGGGATTTGGATCTCGAAGTGGTTGCTACAAGAATGTTTTGGAAAGTCGTTATTGCTGAGACTTCATTACATATCCAATTGTATGGCTTGGGACGACGCTAAGATTGGAGGAGGAGTCATACGGGGCGATTTTTCTGACCGCAAGTAAAATAAAAGGTGGCGTCTCCTCTTCGGAATGAACGTCTGATCAGCTAAGTGACTTTCAGTTGGTTTTTTAACTATGTGGAGGAGATTTTACCGGTTGGTATTGAGGGGTTACTGTCCCCTTAAAACTTATGTTAGGGTTGCGTTCCTAAAAAAAGAATAAAAAGGAACATCACACTACGAGAAGGAATTGTTTCTTCACAGTGTAAGTTCCAACAAAAAATTATTTGTTTGTATGTTTCCCTTGTTTGATAATAATTTTGTCCTGGCAATGTCCCAGTTTTTATACTATTTCTGCACTTTCCCTTTTGAGATTACACAAATTCCTTTTACATTGGACATGAGAGGTAGGAACCTACAAGATTCTGGCAACCTAAATACACCATCGTTTTTAAATAATGCTTGTGAAAAGAAAGCCTTTTGAAAAGTTTCCAGAGTGAAAGAGGAATTTAGATCTGATTATGCTCTTCTCATACCTTAGGAATGTGTAATCATTTGAAGATGCTGAAAGACTCTAAAGAAATTAGCGTCAGATTCTGTTTCTCCCTGTTGGAAGGGTCGTCTCTAAGGCCATAGAAACGGGGGATGAAAGGGCGAGATGTTGCAAATTGAAGCTACAGGATTGGCCAGTTTATGAAAGCTGAACAATTATACACAATTGTCTATTTTTACAGTATGATACACCCAGGCTCTTGATAGCTTTAAATCCGTGTTAAAAAGTAAACAACAATCAAAAGTTTGAAAAGAAAAATGTAGATGTTTTGTGATTGTTGATTTACACAATATACTTTTTTTCTGTAATCTTTTCTTTTATATCTTACAAAAACGTTATGTTCGTTTTAATGATCCTAATTTTATTTTAATTTTCCTGTAATTCTGTAAAATTGGTTTGAAAGCAGTGGTGTAGAGCTGTTTAGGCGCCACTGGGGAAATGGCAATAACTGTCATTTCTCAGAAACCTAGAAAACTGAGACACTAAACTTTTACTCCAACTTAATTATAACTGTACTAGAAAACTGAAAATCCCTTCAGAATGAGAACCACAGTTGTTAATAATAAGGATAAAAAAATTCCCTCTTTCAGTCATGACTCAATTTTGGCTCTGTGAGGCAGAGTGAGAAAGTGGTAGTGATAACAATGCTAGCTAGATTGCTTTGAAAATGTCAGACCGCTTTTATTGTTGGCAAATGCAACCTGAGATACTTAATTGCTGATGCCTGGGACCCGTTTAAATATTTAGTCCTCTGTGGCAATGCACAAAGGCCCTTATTCATTAAACTGCATGAAGTGTTTACAAGGGTTTTAATGTGCATCAGCTTAACTGGGAGCTCAAGCAACAATTAACTCATCGTACTAGACCAGAAATATGCTCTGCGTGAGCCATGAATCTGGTATTCCCCCTCCCTAGCCACATGCAGGGACTCACTTCCTGGAAGTCCAGTGATGACGCCATTGCCCCTTTTGTCCTTTCGCCCTGTGTGGCTGTACTGCTCACGTAGCCCTCGGTACGGCCCAGCTAACAAAGCATGTTAAATATCACATAAAACACCTATGGGCCAATGCAGAAAGACTAGTGCGCCCTTTGTGTGCAGTTAACACAACTTATACGTCCAAGTTCCACTTCAACAAATGCAGACAAGAGCTTGACACGCATGTAAACAGCAGAAGAAAAGTATGCACACACAGCAATGTCAAGCACATTTACATAATATGCAAATGACTGTGTGTATTAAAAGGGTATGCTAATAAGGTCTATGCCCAATGCAGAGAAACACGTTGTGGCTTACATAACAACATTGTGGCTTACAACGACAACATTAACCACCCCACACTGATTAACAGACTTCAAAGCCTAGGAATAGGTGGGACGGTCCTTGAATGGTTCAAGTCCTACATCTCAAACAGACTAATACGCGTCCAAATTGACCAAGAGACGTCAGAATCATTCCCCCAAGGCCAAGGAATACCCCAAGGATCAGCCCTCTCCGCCCTCCTGTTTAACTTATACCTACAACCCATAACTAACATATTTAAAAAACACAAGATCAACCACTTCATATATGCTGACGACATCATGCTCGCTATCCCCATAACCACTAAAAACCCCTCATACGACACACTATCACAATGCATGACTGAGACCTCCTCCTGGTTAGAATCTAACTACCTCAGCATCAACCTCAAAAAAACAGAAGCAATGTTTGTAACAAGGTCATCAATCACTGAGAACACCTTCCCAGAAGCAATCACAATCAACAAAACATCCATACCTGTTAGAAAAGAGGTAAAATATTTAGGTGTAATAATAGATCACACACTTACCATGCTGCCACACATAAAACAAACCGTAAAAACCATCTACTATAAACTTAAAACTATTCAGCACCTAAGGCCACTCCTCGAAACACAAGATTTTAGATCTGTAGTAAATACACTAATCACCCCCCACTTCGACTATTGCAATAGTCTATTAATAGGCCTCCCTCAAAAAAACACATACCTCCTTCAAAGAGCCCAAAACATCTGCGCTAAAGTAATAGCTAAAGCTCGGCTAACGGACCATGTAACCCCAATACTGCTAGATCTACACTGGCTCCCAATAAACAGCCGAATAAAATACAAAATTATCCTAACAACCTTCAAACTCATAAGAGACATAGCCCCCTCACACTTATCCACACTACTGCATTCACCAACCGAAACTAGATCACATAGACAAAACGCGGCCCACTCCCTTACCACATCAAAAGCTTTCAGAAAAACAAAGAAAACCACTAGCTCCAGAGCATTCACATTTACTGCCCCTACGCTCTGGAACGACCTCCCTATAGACCTCCGCATCATAAAAGACCTCTCCCAGTTCAGGAAAGAACTAAAAACTTACCTATTTACTGAACACTTTGAAATCCCATATTCCCCTAAAAGACCTCCATAACAACCATACCCCTACACTCACTAAAACCCCCATACTCAAAACTAAATATCTCTCCCTCCCCTCCTACCTGCCTCCACAAACACCCCGACTTATGACATAAAAGGAAATAAATTCCAACACCTAACGACACATGCCCTACACACAACACATGCCCTACACATGCCCTACACACAACACTCAACCACTGTAAATTTCCAATGTAAATAATTAATAGTTGTTTGTATTATCAACACCTCATAAAGTTGAAGTTTATTGTTCAATGTAAATAGTTGTACCTAACCGTTCAATGTAAATAGTTGACTCCGATTGTTTAATGTAAATGTATACAACTGTGTACAATTGTTAAGTTTCATGTAAACCGCCCTTGATCGCTGGAAGGGGCGGTATAGAAGAAAATAAATAAATAAATAAATAAATAAATAAATAACCAGCAGGAATACCAACATCTCTTCGTCTGGTCTGAGGTGACTTAAACATCTTTCACATGTAGGAAAAGACCGTTTCAGGGTATGTACCGGTGAATGGTTAGCTTCGACCTGAAAATTTCCTGCGTGTATCTTTCAGCATATAAGTGAAAGTTCGGCATTCAAGAACAAATGTCTTTTGCTTCTCATCCTTGGGGTTTTTTTGGACTCACGTCTATCATTCTTCATTTGCTGTTAGGTCTCTTTGTTGTGATTTCATAAAAAAATGTTATTGGATGAAATAGCGTTGATTATTACAGGCTGAGCGCCTAAAGAACCTGCACGTCCCGTGCGCATAACACGAGTGCTTACATGGCCACTGGGAGCGCGTCTGTTATTTGTGCATAGGTTGGCTCTCCTCCTTTCAACTTTACGCCAAAGTTTTGTGCGCAGCTCATTTGCATACACGCCCTTTGCTGCATACCAGCGCTATCGGCACGCTAATGTGGAAAATGCATATTCAGCTAATAGTGCGCGACTTCAGCCGGGCTTTTTGCATCGGCCTGCTAATGTGGAATTAAATGTTAGCGGCAGGGAATGTGAACGCAGCAGATAATGTAGAACGGTTAGCTGTACCTCCAGAGGTGTAATTAATTGCATTGTTTTTTAGCAGTCATGCCGCTGAAGTGCATTAGCCATCATTGCCCCATGTTAACAGGACTACTGCCTTCACCCACATGCTGGGAAAGCTCTCTGTAGTTACTGCAGACATTTTGCAGCTACCATGGATGAACTTATGTCGTTAAAGCAAAACCCTAATGCAGTTTAGTAAATGGGTGCCAGACTGTATATCATTGTCAGTCTCTAGTCTGGATTTCACAATAGTTAAATCAAAATACCTGCCAGTTGATTTCATTTTTATCACTGGTTCTCACCCTTTACTATCTCCAAACAGCTTCATGTGGGATTGAAGACTCACCCGCATGCTTATGTACCAAATGTAATAATTTAAAGGCCAATTTGGAACCACAAGCCCCTCTTTTTCTTGTAGCAGATGTCAAATCTGCTATATTATGTAAAGAAGATTATTCATGCGCTAATGATTAGCAAATTTGATTGTAGCAGTTTGCTGTATTTTGGGTCTTCCAGGATTGGCCTTTAAACAGTCCAAAGAAACACAGAACGCAGCTGTTCCTCTCTGGTGGGGGAGGGGGGTCGTCTTTGGGGCCAGGATCAAAGGCTATGTAATCTGCTTATCAGGGCTAGTGCAATGATTGGAGGAGCCCTAGACAGACTGCTCCATCTTGCTGCGTGTATGTGTGTGTGTCACTATTCAAAGGTGCTTATCTAGATAGCAATCCTGCTATCCCAAAAACTTTGACCACCTTGTCACTATCTGGATAGTTCCAGGGCATTCTGGGGGTGGGGAGATGGTGGAGAGAGGAATTATCCAAACACAATTCAAAGCGAGGTGTAACAAGCAGCTAGTGTATCAAAAGAACTTTATTCTTGAAGAATCCCAATGCGTTTCGGCATCTGCCTTTCTCAGGAGGTTAAAAGCCTCAAAAGAGTAAATATAAAAACATTAGCATATACATTAACATATACAACAAATAATTGATGAGTTACAGGACATATTCAAATTTAAAATGATTGAAATAAGAATAACAGTCCATTATATACACATGATCTATTATGGGGAATCGTACCAGTTGCATATCTATTATAAAATCAAATAAAAAGAGTAATACCAGCATCAGGAAGTGTTGTAACCATTCATATAAATGTCTGGACAGGGAGGAAATATAGATGTGGCACTTGAGATTATGCAAGGTGAGTTAAAAATGTGTCGCCAAAAGGCTTATACTAAAGATTGAAACATGAAGAAAAAATGACCATGAATCACAAAAACGACATAATGTCCATGATTATATCATATTATGAAATGTGTATACTCACTCATATAAAAGCCCAAAATACCTAATGTGTCACTGTGATGTAAAGATAAACCAGGATAAAAAATGATAAAACCAATCTCAAACTCATAGTATATACATGTGAACTTCAAAAATTTCAAAGCAGTAATATAGTTAATTGTAAATGTCAACACTAAGGCGATAACGTGTGAAGGGAAGAAACACATCATATCAGGGGATGCCAGGATAGCCCCAATGTTCACCAAAATCATAAAAAGTTAAAAAATAAAAGGTGTGGGCGGGCAGAGAGACGCCGGAGGATTCGGGGCAGGACATCAGCTCCTGGACTGCCTGGACTGCCGTAGCCAGTATTGACCTCAGCGTTCCCTTCTGTGGCTTGGAAGATCGGGCAGGCGGGCCCCGGGCACCTTCTTTGTCTTCAGGGACCTTTTGGTTTATATATTTGGTTTATCCTTTTCACCGCAGAGCGTGTCCGCGGGGCGTGGATCGAAGGGGCGTGGTCAAAGGGGCAGGTTTTGCTCCTTTAGCGCTCCTTCGGCGATACTGCGGCGGCTCGCTCTGGTTTGTCCTTTTTCCCATTATTGTTTTCAGTAATGGGGAAGCGGAAGGCGAAAAGTGTAGATAAGGCTCCTGAGGCTGGTCCTGGAGGAAAACAGATAGGTCCCTTGGCTAGGCACTTTGTGCCAGTTCCACTTGCGCAGTCTTCACCAGATGGAGTCTCCTTCAGTTCTAGCGGGGGATCTCCTCCTCCATTACCTGCACCTTTGCATTTATCTGAATTGTCTGTTAAGTCGCCTGAAACAGCAAGTATATCTAAATTTCCTATTGTATTACCTATTCCTGTACAATCTGTGCCATTGAATACTGTAACCAATGTCTCTTCTGAGCCTACCGGCGGTGAGATTACATTGAAAGATATTTGGTCCGCTTTATTAACTATTGATAAAAAAGTATCTTCGACTCTGAATGTGCTTTGTACTTTTTCTCAGGATGCTGTTGTAACCTTACAGCAACTTGATGAAAAAGTTAGTTCTGTTGATAGAATTGTTGTGCATATGAGTTCTCAGGTTCCTTCACTCTTGGCCGCACATGATGTTGGGGTTAAAAATTCCTTAGTGTTATATTCTCGAGTGGAGGCTCTTGAAAACTCCTTTCGCTCATGCAATCTCCGGTTTTTGAACTTTCCGCATACTTCGTTATTGACACCTAGAATACTTTTGGAAAAGTATTTCAAGGAAATTCTTAATATTCAGGAACCAGTTGTTGTTTTGCAGGCTTATTATTTTCTTTCTAGTATTAAGAATGTTAGTCCCACCAAGGGGGATTTAGATGAAATTGTTCCAGCTATATCGAATCTCACTGCTTTTCTGGAAGACTCTACAGACAAAGGGGTATGTTTACTAAACCCTCTTAATGTGCGCCCAGCGTTAGTGTGCAGGATACCATATAAGGAGTGGGCATTTCAGTTTAAAGTAGCAAAACAGGATTAGCGCACGATAACGCGCGCTGCTGCGCACATTATCGGGCAAAGCGCTGCTAAGCGCGTTACCGCGCGGTAATCTTAAGTAGGAGCACAGACATCCAAGCATAGAAACAGAAGCGTAGCACAATGGTTAATACACTGACTGATGATACAGAAGTCATGAATTCAATCCCCCAGTGTGCCTAATGCATAAGACTGGCTGAGGCATCAGCTGTGATATGTAAGTATTGTTTCCTGAGGTATTTTATTTATTGCTGCCAGCAAACACACCCTCACGTGCCGTAACCTAAGGTGCCGCATAAGGCACCCTATAAGGCACCCCATAGGGCACATTATAAAGTGCACTGTCCGCCACGGCACCCTATAATGTCCCCTATAGGGCACCCTATAAGGCGCTCCATAGGACACCTTATAAGGCACCTTATACGGACTGTAACCATATGGTGTCTCAGAAGGCGCTTTATAGGGTGCCCTATAAGGCGCCTTATAGGGTGCCTTCTGAGGCACCTTATGGTTACAGTACCCTGAGGGTGTTTTGCTGGCAGCACTAATGTACATTAAAAAAAGACAATGCTTTGGACAGCCCTATCAAAGAACCCCTACTGTGGGTTTGAACCCATGACCTCTAGCTCCACAAGTAGTGAAATAACCAGTGGGCTACAGCTCCATAGCTGCTAGCCACCCCTGGCTGGCTGCAGAAGGACTGCACGTCACCACACAAACAGTCTGCTGTGTTCACCAGAATAGGGTTAACCCACCCATACCCATGATGCACTGCACATGCAAATCAGCAGTCTACAGATGATCACAAGATGGGGTATGCACCCCCACAGCACCTCGGCCTGGTAGGGGGAACTGACCGTGTGTGGTATTGGCACAGAGTAGCTACACACCGTCACATTTTGCAGGTACTGCACTCACCCTGAGGGTGAGGTGGGGCGCCCAGCACCAGGTCCCCAGCAGTGCAAATGTGTGAGATAGGTAGTTTTTGCAGACACACCTTGGATATATCTGTATGTCTCAGTCAGGTTTAGCCCCTATGGACCCCCGGAGGATTATGTACCACCACCCTCTTCCTCCTCCAGGGCTGAGAGAGTAAACAGGTCTCCCACCAACAGATCCACATTCTACCTCCCTGAAATGGTGGCAGTAGAGGGGACAATCAACCCCAGTCCTGCTGGGGAACAGACACCCTACAGGGCAGTCAATGCAGCTCTGCACACATCCATAACGCAATAGCAGACAGACATTAGGCCTGGATATGCAAAGCTGCACCCCACCACTATCTGATATTCTCCTGCAGCAAGCCTTCAGCCGCTGCACCCTGCAAGGCCTTCCATCAAGACACATACCAGCTGCAGACAGTCTGCTAGCTAGTCCATAGTGCATGTTCCTGGTGAAAATGCATACACACCAAGCAGATAAAGCAGTGACTGGGCCCCAAAAAAGAACCCATAAATATCACATGAGAAAAAAACCATATAACACTATGGGGGAGCCTAGCCATGCCGTAGTCACTGCTCAGTCAGGGTGAGAGTGATCTCCCAGCGGAACATGCTGTGGCCACCCTGTCTGTGCAGGTGGTGGCTGGGCACTACAATGTCCCAGCCAGTACCCTATGCCCTGTGCAGATGCATCCTGGCCAGGCCACCCTGTCCGGGCTATACCCAAGGTACCTTGCTCCTCATTATGCACATTGGCAGGCCAATACTGGCAACAGTGCTGGCAGTGTGGGCTGTGGAGGGTGTTTGCAGCCACCACACACTGGATAGACAGACACACACTCCCATACCTATGCCAGCATTGTGCTACTATAGAGGTGTTTAGCAGCCCTGGCCACCACACCAGTCCTGGGCACAGTGCAGGCATGGATATGGTATGCAATACTGTTGGGGGTCACTCCCCACGGTGGTAAACACTGTCAGAGACCAGACCTGAAGCACACTCCACAGACATCAGAAAGGTTGCTATGATGGAGCTCAATCAGCAAACTGTGCTTAACGTAGGAATTGCTATCTGTCAGTAATCATAGCAAACGTTTGATAGCTGTGTACCGTATTCCCAGGTGTATAGTGGCATTGCTAAGGTATGCAAGTGCTAGTATTGCGAGATGCACGCAGGGCCCAATGTCCTGCCTCTCCAGGAGGCATTCACTAATGGAGCCTGTGGGTGTGGGTGTGTCTGCCCCTGTTGGCTGCTGCTTTACGGCAGAGGTTCCCAACTCCAGTCCTGGTGTGCCAAACACTGTTCGGGTTTTCATGCTTTCCCTCATGAATATGCATGAGATACATCTGCATACCATGGGGGTGGTGCATAGATATGCAGCACAGGCATCTTTATTAGAGGCAGCATGGAACCTGAATGGTGTTTGGCCCTCCAGGACTGCATTTGGGAGACTCTTCTCTAGGTAATGTGCCTGTTTATGGTGTCTTTGCTCTGTAGGGTAAAATGTAGGTGTTTTGGGCATGTTTACATCATCTGCAATAAAGGTTCTGTCTGTATTAGCACGTTGTAGTAGTAGGTAAAATATGGGGACTGGGTTGGCAGGCACCATAGCTGGGTCTTGAACCTGTGACCTTCTGCCTCCTAACACACTGGTTGTGTGCACTGCACCACCGTGTTGCCACGGAGACAGTGCATTCCCTGGTGATACCATAACTGTTTGTCCGGCAGGGCCTGTCTGTTGCAGTGCATGGCACCTACCTACACAGGGCTAGGCCATGGTGTGCTCTGGGCAGCTGCCACTGCCCCCCTCCACCACCAGTACCCCTCTGCCACCATGCTGACATGCCCTTCTGCTGGTGGTGCTGGTGGTGTGCAGTCTCAAGCCATCCAGTGTGCAGGTAGGCGGCTGCCTATGCTGCGTGTTCTGTGGTAGGGGTGCCTGCATATATGTCCACGCTTCCCCCCAACACCGCCTGCTAATGTTCTGTGCCCTTGGAGGTACCTGCTGGGTACTATCCCCTGTGACACTGTGATAAACACTCTCGTGCCCATGTTGGGCCTTCATCAGTTGCTGTCTGGCTGCTGTACAGTTTCAGCATTCCTAAGTGCCACCTCGACATCTGCCTAGTCTGCACTGTGCCCCAGCTGCACCACAGCATGTGCCGCCTGCAGCCCTCTGTATCCCCTTTCCCAGCATCTGTCCAGTTGTCCATTCCGACATGCTCGCCTTGCTGTTGTGGAACATGTGCATGCCATAGGAAACCTGTCCAATGGAGAGGGAAACCCTGATCAGTGCTATTTCACTGTGGGATCATTCACCTTGTATGGGGACGGAGCGTAGACCCTTCCATAATTCATATCTTTTTTGGGGGGCTTTCTTGGGAGTGTTTTTTGATGTTTCCCATTACTATCACTATTGCCCAGCTTGGTTATGTTTTTTGTATATTTTGTTGGGGTCCTTTTCAATGTTTATTTGTACTTTTGTTCCGTGCACATGTATCACACTTATCACTTTTTTGTAGGTTTCCCTGGTTTTGCTGTACATTGCTGACAGAAATGGTTTCTCTTCCCTTTAAATCAGCTCTAACGCGAGGTATTCACTTGCGTTATTTTTGGCCTCGAATTTCATATCGTTAGTGTGCGGGGAGCCTCTCCCCTCCCACTCTCCACCCATTGACCCCTTCTCTCCGCCCCTGGGGAGCCTTCCTCCGCCCTCTGGGAGCCTTTCCCCACCTTCAGTGCTTGTTTGTGCCGCTGTGCGCGTTAGCGCGCGCTAGGGCACATTTGTGCCCTGTAAAGCATCATTATCGCGCGCTAAGGTACCTTAGCATGTGATAATTGCACAGCGCACACGTTAAGAAGGTTTAGTAAACATACCCCAAAATTACTTCTCGCTCCACTTTATTGGTTACATTTGCCTCCGCCGAAGTTAAGCAGCGGATTCTTGGAGCCTTTTTTAAAAAGAAGTCTGTTCTGTTTTGCGGTCAGGCTATTAACATTTTTCCTGATGTCTCCCATGAGACTCAGCTTCGACAAAGGCAATTTCTGGCTCTTAAACCTAAGGTTGTGGCTTTAGGTGCCACCTTCTTTTTGCGTTTTCCATGCAAATGTGTGATTGGTTTTGATGGAGCCTCTTATATCTTTACGGATGTGACTCAGTTGGAGAAATTTGTTAATGATCGCTCAGGTGCAGTGATTGGAATCAATACTGGTTGATAGAAAGTTTCTCCAAATAGTGTAGGCTTAGTTGCCTGGTTTTCTATTACTTCGTTTCTTATATTTAGTTCTCTGCCTGTATCGCTTGATGTGGACTATATCATTGTATCATGTTTCCTTCATTGTATCTTTAGACAGCTTGTTCTGTATTGTGATTTACCTTTCTGATTTGGTGTAATTTCACTAAAAAATTTAATAAAAAAATATAAATAAAAATAAAAGGTGTGGAAGAGATAAGAATGAATAAAAATCTGTTCAGGTACAAAGTTCATTGTAGTTCACATATATATTCTGTGAGTTTGAGGCTGATTTTATCATTTTTCATCATTTTTTCTCCTGGTTTATGGCTAAATCACAGTGACACATTAGGTGTTTTTGGATTTTATGTTGTTAAGTGCCATCAAGTCAGTGTCGACTCATGGTGACCTTCTATATAGCTGTCCGAAACTGTGTTTGGTTTTCAGTCAGGCGGCTCATTGTTGACAGAGTGGTACCCATAGCTACTGTTATTGTATGGATCCATCTCATTGCTGGCCTTCCTCTTTTGCATTGACCTTCTACCTTGCCAAGCATGATGTATTTCTCTAATGATCTCTCTCTTAACAAGATGTGTTCAAAGTATGAAAGTCAAAGGGGTATGTTTACTAAACTGCGGTAACGGTACATAACACGCGTAATGTTACGTTAACGATCGTTCGCGTGTCATAACGCTCGTTATGACGTGTGAACGATCGTTAACGTTACATAACAAGCGTTAACCGTAGTTAACGATCGTAAACTCCCGCGGCGCGGTAAAACACCGCAGAAGGTGGAGAGAGGGCGGAGAGGAGGGGTCAATGGGCGGAGAGTGGGCGGGGAGTGGGCGGGGAGAGGCTCCCTTCACACTAACGCGCTGATCTGAAGAGCTCAATTCCAACGCGAATGAAAACCTGCCGTTAAATGCACATTACAGGGGAGAGAAACCATTTCAGTGTCAGCAATGTACAGCCCAGGCAGGGAAACCCAAAAAAAGTGATAAGTGTGATACATGTGCACAGAACAAAAGGGCACATAAACACTGAAAATGACCCCAACAAACTGGAAAAAACCATAATCAAGCTGGCCAATAGTGGTATCAATGAGAAACATCAACCCCTCCCCCCCCCCGAGTAAGCTCCATAGAAAAGATATAAATCGTGGAAGAGTCTATACTCCGTCCCCATACAAGGTGAATGAGCCCACAGTGAAATAGCACTGCTCAGGGTTTCCCCACCATCGGACAGGGTTCCTATGGCGTGCACATGTCCCGCAACATCAGGGCGGGCATGTCGGAACGGCAACTGGACAGATGCCGGAGAAGGGGATACTGTGGGCCTCAGGCAGCACATGCTGTGGTGAAGCTGGGCCAAAGTGCAGACTAGGGTGATGCCTAGGTGGCCCATACGAATGCTGAAACAGCAGAGCAGCCAGACAGCAACTGCTGAAGACCAACATGGGCACGAGTGTGTTTCCCACAGTGTCACAGGGGATAGTACCCAACAGCCACCCCCAAGGGCACGGAACATTGGCAGGCGGGGCTGGGGGAAGCGTCGACGTCTATGCAGGCACACCTACCCCAGAACCCGCACCATAGGCAGCCGCCTACCTGCACACTGGATGGCCTGAGACTGCGCACCACCAGCACCACCAGCAGAAGGGCATGTCAGCATGGTGGCTGAGGGATACTGGTGGTGGAGGGGGCAGTGGCAGCTGCCCAGAGCAGACCGTGGCCTAGCCCTGTGTAGGTGGGTGCCGTGTACTGCAACAGACGGGCCCTGTCTGACGAACAGTCATGGTATCACCAAGGAATGTACTGATTCTGTGACAACAAGGTGGTGCAGTGCACAAAACCAGTGTATTCAGAAAAAGAGGGTCACAGGTTCAAGTCCCAGCTGTGGTTCCTGCCAACCCAGTCCCCATATTTTACCCACTACTACAACTTGCTAATACAGACAGCACCTTTATTGCAGATGACATAAACATGCCCAAAACACCTACATTCTACCCTTCAGAGCACAGACACCATAAACATGCATATTACCTAGAGCAGAGTCTCCCAAATGCAGTCCTGGAGGTCCAAACACCATTCCGGATCCATGCTGCCTCTGATAAAGTCAAAGGGGTGCTGCATTTCTATGTGCCACCCCCATGGTATGCAGATGTATCTCATGCATATTCATGAGGGACAGCATGAAAACCCGAACAGTGTTTGGCACCGCAGGACTGGAGTTGGGAACCTCCGCCGTAAAGCAGCAGCCAACAGGGGCAGACACACCCGCACCCACAGATCCCATTATCCAAAGCCTCCTGGAGAGGCAGGACTTTGGGCTCTGCGTGCATCTCCCAATACTAGCACTTGCATACCTTAGTAATGCCACCCTAAGCCGGTGAATATGGTACACATCTATCAAAAGGTTGCTATGATTACTGGCAGATAGCAATTCCTAGGTTAAGTACAATTTTCTGAGTGAGCTGCATCATAGCAACCTTTCTGATGTCTGTGGAGTGTGCTACAGGTCTGGTGTCTGACAGTGTTTACCAATCTGGGGAGTGACTCCTACCATATTGCATACCATAGCCATGCCTGCACTGTGCCCAGGAGTGGTGTGGTGGTCTGGGCTGCCCAACACCTCTATAGTTGCACAATGCTGGCATAGGTGTGAGGAATGTGTGTCTGTCTATCCAGTGTGTGGTGGCTGCCAACACCCTCCACAGCCTTCACTACTAGCACTGTTGCCAGTATTGGCCTGCCAATGTGCATAATGAGGAGCAAGGTACTGTGGGAATAGCCTGGATGGGGTGGCCTGACCTGGATGCATCTGCACACGGCATAGGGAAATGGCTCGGACATTGTAGTGCCTGGCC
The DNA here is from genome assembly GCA_033557465.1 of Ichthyophis bannanicus. Classification (NCBI taxonomy): domain Eukaryota; kingdom Metazoa; phylum Chordata; class Amphibia; order Gymnophiona; family Ichthyophiidae; genus Ichthyophis; species Ichthyophis bannanicus. Next base: position 962,209,780 of record CM066034.1, on the reverse strand, counting down.
ACCACCTGCACGGACAGGGTGGCCATAGCATGTCCTGCTGGTAGGTCACTCTCACCCTGACTGAGCAGTGACCATTGCATGGCTAGGTTCCCCCTATAGTGCTGTATGTTATTTCTATCATGTGATATTTATGGGTTCTCTTTTGAGTCCCAATCAGTGACTTATCTGCTTGGTGTGTATTCTGGCATCCTTGTTCTGGGTACATGCATCTCCCCCAGCACCATGCCCTATGGACTAGCTGGCGGATTGTCTGCAGCTAGTATGTGTCTTGCTGGAACACCTTGCAGGGTGCAGCGGCTAGAGGCTTGTTGCTGGAGAATGTCAGATAATGGTGGGGGGCAGCTGAGCATTTCCAGGCCTGCTGTCTGTCTGCCATTGCATTATGGATGTGTAGTGCTCTGTCTGTTCCCCAGCAGGACTGCGGTTGATGGTCCCCTCTACTGCCACCATTGCAGGGAGGTAGACTGTGGATGTATTGGTGGGTGCTCCTGTTTCCCACCCTGAGCCCCAGAGGGTGGGTTGTGTGGTGGAACATAATCTGTCTATGGGTCCACACCCCCCCCCCCCTTCTCCTAAAGCAGGTAACCATGGCACCAACACAGGATATGCACTACTCTGGGTGCATCATCGCCCATAGGGACTAGACATGACCGAGACATACAGCAGGACACAGATGTATCCTAGGTGTGTCTAATGGAACTACCTATCACACACTGCTGGGGACCTGCAGCATGGCGTATTTCAGCCATGAAAGGTGCTGTGGACCTGGTGCTGGGCGCCCCACCTCAACCTCAGGGTGGGCACAGTACCCGCACAATGTGACTGTCTGTTGCTACTCTGTGGCAGTGACACACACGGTCATCTCGCCCTACCGGGCCGGGGTGCATACTCCATCTTGTGTTCATCCCTGGACTGCTGATCTGCATGTGCAGTGCACCATGGGTGTGGGTGCGTTGACCCAGATCCTGGCCAACACAGCGGGCGGTTTGGGTGGTGGCCTGACGCCCTTCAGTAGGTAGCCAGGGGTTTTTTAGCAGCTATGGGGCTGTAGTCCAGTGGTTCCTTCACTACCTGTGGGGCCAGTGGTCATGGGTTCAAACCACCGTGGGGTTATTTTATAGGGCTGTCTGCAGCATTGTCTATTTTTAATGTACATTAGTGCTGCCAGCGACAACCCCTCAGCGTACTGTAACCTTACAGTGCCTCATAAGGCGCCCCATGCGGCACCTTATATGGCGCCCTATAAGGTGCCTTATAGGGTGTTCTATAGGGGATATTATGGGGTGCCGCAGCGGACAGTGCACTTTATAATGTAGCCTATGTAGTGCGTTATGGGGTGCCTTATGCGGCACCTTAGGTTACGCCACTGTGAGGGTGTGTTTGCTGGCAACACTACTGAAAATAAACGTAAAATGCCTCCTTATTCACTACTTAAATGTACAGGGTGATGCCTCATCCAGCCTTATGCCTACTTGGGAATCAAACCCATGACGCTTGTATCATTCGTCAGTGCAGTAACCACTGTGCTGCAGCTCTGTTTCAGTGTTCTGTGTCTGTGCGCCTTCTTAAGTTTAACGCGCGGTAATGCGCCATGGCGCCCTCTAACGCTCGTTAATTTCTGTAACGCGCGTTATCAGTAACGATGTACCGCCCATGTCCTTATTTGGGATTTCTGGCTCTACCGCGGCTCCTAACATGAATCAAACTAACACAGTTTAGTGAACATACCCCTTAGTGTTGTCATCTGAGTTTCTAAAGAAAGCTTAGGTTTAATCTCCTCTAGAACTGACTGGTTTGTTCTTCGGGCAGTCCATGGTATACACAGTATTCATCGCCAGTACCATAATTCAAAGGCATAAGTTTTGTTCCTGTCTATCTTTTTCACTGTCCAACTTTCGCATCCATATAATGTTATTGAAAATACCATGATTTGAAGTCAAATCTTTGTCTGGAGAGAGAGACATCTCTGCTCTTGAGAATCTTGTCTAGGTTCTTCATAGCCATTCTGCCAAGAGCACTGCATCGTTGGATTTCTTGACTCCTTGTTGTTTCTTTATTGATAGTTGATCCAAGTAGGTTAAAGTTGTCCACTATTTTAATTTCTTCTCCATCAACAATGAACTTATTGATTTTGCCAGTTGTCAGGATCTTTATTTTCTTTACATTAAGGTGCAGGCCCATTTTAAGACTATGTTCCTTGATCTTGAGAAGCAAATGTTTCAGATCATCTTCACTTTCAGCCAGTATTGTGGTATCATCAGCATAGCGAAGGTTGTTGATAAGTCTCCCACCAATCTTCACACCTCTGTTGTCTTCATACAGTCCTGCTTGTCTGATAATTTGTTCTGCATATAAATTAAACAAGTAGGGGGGAATTAGGCATCCTTGTCATACACCATTGCTGATTTTGAACCATTCTGTTTCTCCTTGTTCTGTTTGAATTGTTGCTTCTTGATGAATGTAAAGGTTGGGCAAGAGAACAATCAGATGATCTGGTATACCCATGCTTCTTAATGTGGCCCAGAGTTTCTCTCACAGTCAAAAGCCTTGCTGTAGTCAATAAAACACATATAGATATCCTTTTGGTATTCTTTTGTCTTTTCAAGGATCCATCTCAGATCCATGATGATGTCTCTCGTTCCTCGCCCTTTCCTGAACCCTGCTTGCACTTCAGGTAGTTCTCGTTCCAGGTATGGTTATAGTCTCTGCTGAATAATCTTCAGTAGAATCTTGCTGGCATGTGGAATCAGAACGATTGTGCAATAATTCCCACAGTCAGTTGTATCACCTTTCTTTAGTATTAGTATAAACACAGATCTTTTCCTAGATATATCCTTGTCTCAGCTATTGTGCTGTCTGTCTTGACTAGATTGCAAGTGAAAGTGTCCTCTGCACCTCCCCTCACCGGTAACAGCACCTGGGCTCTTGGGTAACGGATTTCCACACCCAGAGCAATGAGAAGGAAGCAAGTACGGTTAATAATACAAAACATAACACACACTTGTATTATAAAAAACCACCAAAGCTTTGGGAGAGAGAACAAAGCTAGCACTTTGCCTCTCTGACATCACAGACTTTGGCTATTTTATTTATAGGTAAAAATTCCATTACACAGCATAATTTCCACCTTATTTTTCTACTTCAAGCATCACGTATATTCATAACATCCATCTCTATGTCATAGGTCAGTTCTTATTAGCATACGTCATCATGAGGAGACATACATGTATTCCCAGACATAACTTCTTAAACAATAATTCTAACACTAGCAATTTTGATATCTCTGATTCGAGACTGAGAGACTGAAGAGACAGCTTCTCCCTGCATCTGGTTTTCTAACAAACCTAATATCTTTGTTATAGGAAAGTTCAGCCTAGTTATTTCGGTAGAGTCTTTCAAGGTTGTTGCTGAGTAATAAGCTCTGGAATGTCTGAGTTACTGAACATGTGGTGCTAACTCTTTCTGAGGATTTTCAGTAATATGATGTTATTACGTACCCTGACTGTGTACACAGCCCTGTACAGACAAGCTTCCTTTCAGTAAGCTCTGATGAGCAGGGGCTGTCTTTTACATATGTCTGTACAGCACTATGTGTACCTTGTAGCGTTATACAAATGGTACGCAGTAGTAGCACAGAGACAAGAGGTTACCCAGAGTAATTTCCTGTAGTTGAGAAAACTTGAAGACTCTCTCTAGAGAACATAAGAACATAACATATAAGAACATAAGATATGCCATACTGGGTCAGACCAAGCTACATCAAGCCCAGTATCCTGTTTCCAACAGTGGCCAATCTAGGTCATACGTACCTAGCAGTTTCCCCAAAAGACACAGGTTTTGCAATGCTTGTACTGGGTCAAGCATTGATATCCTGGGTACCTTCTTAATAATGGTTTATGGACCTTTCCTCCAGGAACTTGTCCAAACCTTTTTTAAACCCAGCTACACTAACAGCCTTTACTACATCCTCCGGTAACAAATTCCAGAGTTTGATTACACGTTGAGTGAAAAAATATTTTCTTTTATTAGTATTAAATAGTTTACCCTGTAGCTTCATTGCATGTCCCCTAGTCTTTCTATATTCTGATAACGTAAACAATCGATCTACGTTTACCCGTTCCACTCCGTTCAATAATTTATAGACTTCTATCATATCTCCTCTCAGCCGTCTCTTTTCCAGGTTAAAGAGCCCTAACCTTTTTAGCCTTTCTTCATAGGAGTATCCTTCCATCCCCTTTACCATTTTGGTGGCTCTTCTCTGAACCTTTTCTAATAACTCTATATCCTTTTTAAGATACGGCGACCAGAATTGCACACAATATTCAAGGTGCGGTCTCACCATGGAACGATACAGAGGCATTATAATATCTTTTGTTTTATTTTCCATTCCTTTCCTTATGATACCTAGCAATCTATTTGCTCTCTTGGCCGCCGCTGCACACTGGGCCGAGGGTTTTAACATGGTATCCACAATGACGCCTAAATCTTTTTCCTGGGTGGTGGTTCCTAATGTGGAACCTTGCATTGTGTAACCATAGTTTGGGTTGTTCTTCCCTAGGTGCATAACTTTGCACTTGTCCACATTAAATTTAATTTATTTATGCTTTATTTAAAGCATGAGGCAACCAGAACCTGTTGCTCCTATGATGATTCCTGTTCTACCATCTTTCCAAAGGACTGTGAGAGAGCTGGCATTGCAGAGCTCTGCTGCTTCCTTGTGTTTCTGGTTCTCTGTTTGCTTTTAGTAAATTAAAATACGAAGTTGTGTTTACACATTGCAACTCAGCAGATGATATTATGTTATTAGAACATAAGTGACAGCATATGTTAAGCAGCACTGAACTAACAAAATACATATGTCACGACGATATAAATTTCTGCATGTTGAGATGTACTGGCTTGCTTCTCTTGTTTGTGCCGTATGACATATTGCGGAAATAATTCTGGATATAAAAATACTTCTTCTCCTTTAGAATTTATTTGTACGTATTGCGCCCATTTTCTTTCTTCAGAGAACACCGTTGTCATAGCTTTTAAGTAAAAGAGCAAAGATTATTTCTCCGTTGTGATTGTTCATCTTCCCTGATTAATTACTGTTGGCTTAGCAATGTACTGCTACAAGGTTGATAATGATATCGCCTTTCCCAAGGCTGAATGGACTAAATCTGCAAATGATAATGGTGCGCTGTTGGACAATATTCTTTGGGAGGTTGGAAAGGCAATCCTAAGGGGCAAGTTGACTGGGTATGCCTTTAGGAAGGAAGATGATCAAATCCACAGCAGGAATCTACTTCATATACTTCAATAGCACAATGCATTATGGGCCTGATTCTGTCCCGGATGTAGATCCCCTCTGTGCATCTGGTCTGAACTGGACGCACAGAAGGGTTCGTGATTCTCATCCTGCGGGGCACATCTAGCCCCATGGGATCAGAATTGTGAACAAGCATGGACATACAGGCCGGGACTGCGATTCAGTCCCGGCCTGCACGTGCATTAATAGCCCGGCTAACTCAGTCAGGGCTTTTAAATGGAGCCACAGCGCCATGGTGTCTTGTTGCCATGGCACCGTGGCTCCATTTAAAAGCCACAATGCCGGCTGCCCAGTTAAAGTATCTATTCCCTGCAGCCCGACCCCCGATCTGGCCTCCTAATGCCAGGAACGGGCTGCCGGGAATAAACCCTTGCCCCACCCTTCTCCATCCGTGCCCCAGCAGCTTAAAAAAATAAAACGTCCAGGGACGTTATTCCACCTCCAAGGTGGAATAACGTCCCCGGACATTTCGCCAGCTCTGGATGTACAAGGCCGACATTAGAATTGGCCCTGAACATCCAGGGCTGACAACCGCCAACTGCCCGCCCACTTTCCTCCCCCAAGCCGCCCATTCCCCGCCCCAGTCTAACTTCACCGCACAACCGGCAAGGAAGTTATTCAGGGGCAGGAGAAGTCATGGATAGTGGGGATGGGCTTCCCGTTGGGCTGTCCATCCCCACTATTCATGGCTCGGAATGACCCCCTATATGTGCAACAGTATTCTCGAGTCGTTTTTTTGGTGGGTAGGAGTGGGTTAAATTGCACTGTGGTCCATGGGATACTATTCTTGACTGGGTCAGTATTCAAAAGGCTGTCTTCGGGTGTTAAACCTTGCCAGCCCAAAACAACCCCTCTGACCAACTAAATCCACATGGTCCATTAATTTACCCAGGTAAATGGGTAACCTCAGAAGCATTACTGAGATATATTTATGATTTAAGAAAAAAAACATGCTAGAAACCTTTCAGCATATATAAAAGAAAAGAAATAACAGCCAACCATTTATTAAATAAATGATACAACATGTTATATAATTATATTAAAAAAACCATAGACACAAGAATCATAATAATATGCATATATAAACCAGTAAGTATAAGGAACCAATTCAAAAATAAACCTGCATGATTGCAAACTCAGCAGATACCTAAAAAAATATTCCCATTATTTTTCCATGCTCGATAGAATAAACACTGTCATAATTAGCAGGAATATAGAGATAATGCTTTGTTGTAATCTAAAGTTTAAGAACAGAAAAATATAAGAAAAGCCATGTTGAGTCAGATCAAGGTCCATCAAGCCCAGCATCCGATCTCCAATAGTGGTTAGTCCAGGTCACATTTAACCAGAGATTCCAATAAATATTGTAGATCTTTTTCTCATAGCTCATTTCCAGAGATAAGCAATGGCTCCCTCAAATCTCCCTGGCTAATAATTCTTTTATGAATGTTTATTTCAGGAACTTGTCCAAACATCTTTTGAATCCTGATATGTTAGTTGAGTTGACTCCCACCTCCAGCAACAGATTCCACAAATTAATTATGTACTGCATGAAAACAAAATCTTCCTACAATTTAATTTCAGTCTGCTGGTCATTACTTTCACTGACTGACCTCTTGTTTTGATTGAAAGGTTAAACAGTTGTTCCTCGTACATGATTTATAGGGGTATGTTTACTAAAACCCCGTTAGGGTGCGCGCCGCGCTAGTGTGCGGATGCCATATAAGGAGTGGGCGTTTCAGTCAGAAAAAAGCAAAACCGGGATTAATCATGCGCTAATGTGCGCCCCACACAGCGCATGAGAAAGTTGCGCGGGAAGCATAAGTGGCGCTGATGTGCAAGCACAGGAACAGAGCCACAGTACAATGGTTAAGACACTGACCAATGGTGCAGGGATCATGGGGTCAATCCCCCACTGTGCCCAATGAAGAAGGCTGGCTGAGGCATCACCTATTATGGGGAAGATTGCTTTAGGAGGCATTTTATCTTTATTTTAATTATCTCTACTAGCAAACGCACTCTCAAAGCGTGTTAACATAAGGTGCCCCATAAGGCACATTTTAAAGTGCACTGTCCGCCAAGGCACCCTAGAATGTTGCTTATAGAGCGCTTTATAGGGTGCCGTATGAGGTACCGCAAGGTCACAGCACTGTTTTTGATGGCAGCACTGTGCAGTTTAAGGAATAAAAATCATAAGTAGGTGCGCTGACATATAAAGAGGAGCAGAAGTGTAGCTCAATGGTTAAGACACTGACCAATGATGCAGGAGTCATGGGTTCAATCCCCCACTGTGCCTAATGAAGAAGGCTGGCTGAGGCATTACATGTTATAGGTAATATTGCTGTACGGGGCTTTTTATTTTAAATAGTGCTGCCAGCAAACACACCCTCAAAGTATTGTAACATAAGGTGCTGCATAAGGCGCCTCATAGGGTACCCCAGAGGGCACCTTTTAAAGTGCACTGTCCGCTACGGCACCCTACAATGTTGCTGAAAGGGTGGCCTATAGGGCGCCTTATAGGGTGCCCTATGAGGCACAGCAAGGTCATAGCACTGTGTTTGATGGCAGCACTGTGCATTTAAACGCATGGAAATCTGAAGTAGGTGCGCTGACATTCAAGGAGGAACAGCAGTGTAGCACAATGGTTAAGGCACTGACTGCTGATACAGGGGTCAAGAGTTTGCTCCCCAGTGTGCCTAATACGTAATTCTGGCTGAGGCATCAGCTTTGCAATGTACATATTGTTTCCTGCAGCACTTTATTTGTATTTTAGTAATTGCTGCCAGCAAACACGCCCTCACGTGCCGTAATTGAAGGTGCCGCATAAGGCACCCTATAAGGCACTCCATAGGGCACATTATAAAGTGCACTGTCCGCCACGGCACCCTAAAATGTCCCCTATAGGGCACCCTATAGGTTGCTCCACAGGATAACGTATAGTGCAACTCATATGGACGGTAACCATAAGGTGCCCTATAGGGCGCCCTATAAAGCGCCCTCAGAGGCACCTTATGGGTACAGTACGCTGAGAGTGTTTTTGCTGGCAGCAATAATGTACACGAAAAAGAGATAATGCTTTGGGCAGCCCTATCAAATAACCCCACAGTGGGTTTAGAACCAACAACCTCTGGTTCCACAGGCAGTGAAGTAACCATTAGGCTACAGCTCTACAGCTGCTAGCAAGCCCCTGGCTGGCTGCAGAGGGAGTGCACGTCACCACACAGACAGTCTGCTGTGGTCACCAGGATAGGGTTAGCACACCCGTACCCATGATGCACTGCACATGCAAATCAGCTGTCCACAGATTAACACAAGATGGGCAATGCACCCCCACAGCACCTGGTAGGGGGAACTGACCATGTGCACCCCCACAGCACCTCAGCCTGGTAGGGGGTACTGACAGTGTGTGTTACTGGCACAGAGTAGCTACACACCATCACATTGTGCAGGTACTGTGCTCACCCTGAGTGTGCGGTGGGGCACCCAGCACCTGGTCCACAGCACCTTCCATGGCAGAAATAGGCCATACTGCAGGTCCCCAGCAGTGCTAATGTGTGAAGTAGTTAGTTTCTGCAGAAACACCTTGGATATATCTGTCTGTCTCAGTCAGGTGTAGCCCCTATGGACCCCTAGGAGGATTATGCACCACCACCACCACCACCCTCCTCCTCCAGGGCTGAGGGTGGCAAACAGGGTCTCCCATCAACAGATCCACATTCTACCTACCTGTAATGGTGGCAGGAGAGGGGACCATCCACCCCAGTCCTGCTGGGCAACAGCCACCCTACAGGGCAGTCAATGCAGCTCTGTACACATCCATAACACAATAGCAGACAACCATTAGGCCTGGATATGCTAAGCTGCACCCCACCATTATCTGATATTCTCCTGCAGCAAGCCTTCAGCCGCTCCACCCTGCAAGGCACTCCATCAAGACACACACCAGCTGCAAACAGTCTGCTAGCTAGTCCATAGTGCATGTTCCTGGTGGAAATGCATGCACCCAGAACTTGGATGTCAGCATACACAACAAGCAGATAAGTCAGTGACTAGACCCCAAAAGGAAACCCATAAATATCACATAAAAAAAAATACTGTATAGCACTATGGGGGTGCCTAGCCATGCTGTGGTCACTGCACAGTCAGGGTGAGAGTGATCTCCCAGCAGGACATGCTGAGGCCATCCTGTCTGTGTAGGTGGTGGCCGGGCACTAAAATGTCCCAGCCAGTGCCCTATGCCCTGTGCAGATGCATCCTGGCCAGGCCACCCTGTCCGGGCTATACCCATGGTACCTTGCTCCTCATTATGCACATTGGCAGGCCAATACTGGCAACAGTGCTGACAGTGTGGGCTGTGGAGGGTGTTTTCAGCCACCACACACTGGATAGACAGACAGACACCCCCACACCTATGCCAGCATTGTGCTACTATAGAGGAGTTTAGCAGCCCTGGCCACCACACCAGTCCTGGGCACAGTACAGGCATGGATATGGTATGCAATACTGTTGGGGGTCACTCCCCAGGGTGGTAAACACTGTCAGAGACCAGACCTGAAGCACACACCACAGCCATCAGAAAGGTTGTTATGATGGAGCTCAATCAGCAAACTGTGCTTAACGTAGGAATTGCTATCTGCCAGTAATCATAGCAAACGTTTGATAGCTGTGTACCGTATACCCAGGTGTAGGGTGGCATTGCTAAGGTATGCAAGTGCTAGTATTGGGAGATGCACGCATGGCCCAATGTCCTGCTTCTCCAGGAGGCATTGGCCAATGGGGCCTGTGGGTGTGGGTGTGGGTGTGTCTGCCCCTGTTGGCTGCTGCTTTACCGCAGAGGTTCCCAACTCCAGTCCTGGTGTGCCAAACACTGTTCGGGTTTTCATGCTGTCCCTCATGAATATGCATGAGATACATCTGCATACCATGGGAGTGGTGCATAGATATGCAGCACAGGCATCTTTATTAGAGGCAGCATGGAACCTGAATGGTGTTTGGCCCTCCAGGATTGCATTTGGGAGACTCTGCTCTAGGTAATGTGGCTGTTTATGGTGTCTGTGCTCGGTGGGGTAAAATATAGGCGTATTAACCATGCGTATGTTCTCTGCAATAAAGGTTTGTCCTTACTATCACAGTTTAGTTGTGGGAAAAATATGTGAACTGGATTGGCAGTAGCCCCAGCTGGGCTTTGAACCTGTTACCTTCTGTTCTTGCACACACTGTCTGTGTGCACTGCACCACCGTGTTGCCACAGATATGCTGCATTCCCTGGGGAGTCCATGACTGTACATCCGACAGGGCCTATTTATTGCAGTGCACGTCACCCACCTGGACAGGGCTAGGCCATGGTCTACTGTTGCCACCAGCTGCTGCCACCTCCACCACCAGTACCGCTCCATCCTTAGATTGGAGACAGCATAAACCCTGAAGGATTTGTGGCCCTCCAGGACTGCATTTGGGGGAATCTGCTCTAGGTAATGTGCACGTTTCTGGTGTCTGTGCTCTGTGGGGTAAAATAGAGGTGTTTGAGCCATGCTTATGTTCTCTGCAATAAAGGTTCGTCTTTACTATCACGATATAGTTGTGGGTAAAATATGGGAACCGGATTGGCAGGAGCCCCAGCTGGGGCTTGAACTTGTGACCTTCTGTCTCCAAACACACTGGTTGTGTGCACTGCACTACCGTGTTGCCACAGAGACAGTGCATTCCCTGATGATACCATGACTGTTTGTCCGGCATGGCCTGTCTGTTGCAGTGCATTGCACCCACCTGGATAGGGCTAGGCCATGGTCTGCTCTGGGCAGCTGCCACTGCCCCCCTCCACCTCCAGTACCCCATGCCACCATGCTGACATGCCCTTCTGCTGGTGGTGCTGGTGTTACGCAGTCTCAGGCCATCCTGTGTGCGGGTAGGTGGCTGCCTATGGTGCGGGTTCTGGGGTAGGGGTGCCTGCATATCTGTCCGCACGTCCCCCAATCACCGCCTGCCACTGTTCTGTGCCCTTGGAGGTACCTGCTGGGTACTATCCCCTGTGACACTGTGATAGACACGCTCATGCCCATGTTTGGCCCTCATCAGTTGCTGTCTGGCTGCTGTACAGTTTCAGCATTCCTTGGTGCCACCTAGGCATCTGCCTAGTCCGCACTGTGCCCCAGCTGTACCACAGCATGTGCCGCCTGCAGCCCTCTCTATCCCCTTTCCCAGCATCTGTCCAGTTGTCCATTCCGACATGCCCGCCCTGCTGCTGTGGAACATGGGCATGCCATAGGAAACCTGTCCAATGGAGAACGTAACCCTGATCAGTGCTATTTCACTGTGGGATCATTCACCTTGTATGGGGACGGAGCGTAGACCATTCTAAAATTCATATTTATTTTTTGGGGCTTTCTTGGGAGTATTTTTTGATGTTTCCCATTACTATCACTATTGCCCAGCTTGCTTATGATTTTTTTTATATTTTGTTGGGGTCATTTTTAATGTTTATTTGCCCTTTTGTTCCGTGCACTGCACATGTATCATACTGCTCACTTTTTGTAGGTTTCCCTGGTTTTGCTGTACATTGCTGACAGAAATGGTTTCTCTTCCCTTTAAATCGGCTCTACCGCGAGGTTTTCACTCGCGGTATTTTTTTGCTTGAATTTCAGCCCCACTCGTGTGCGGAGAGCCTCTCCCCTCCCACTCTCCACCCATTGACCCAGACTCTCTGCCCCTGGGGAGCCTTCCTCCGCCCTCCGAGAGCCTTTCCACGCCTCTATCGCACATCAGCGCGCCGTTCACATGAGCGGGCACTTTAGTGCGGCGCGCACGTGTGCGGGGCACAAAAACGCATCATTAGCATGCGCTAAGGTACCTTAGCGCACGCTATTGTGCACCGCGCACTTGAGCGCAGTTTAGTAAACATACCCATAAACTATTATAGCATTCGCCTTTTTTTCCAAACCTTTGACGTAATTAGCCTTTCTTCATAAGGGAGGTGTCCCATCCCCTTTATCATTTTGTTACCTTTCTCTGAACTTTTTCTAGCTCCTCCATATCCTGTTGGAGAACGATTGACCAGAAATGCACACAGTACTCAAGGTGCTGCACCAGGGACCGACAAGAGTCATAATGATATTCTTGGTTTTGTTCTCCAGTCCTTTTAGAATTATCCCTAACCTATTTGGTTTTTAAGCAGCTGTGGCACAAGGAGCTGAAAATTTCAACATGCTGTCCACAATGACTCCTAGATCTTTTTCTTGGACAATAACTCCTGACTCAGAACCCAGCACTTTGTACGTGTAGTTGGGATTATTTTTCCCTATGTACATTTATTTATTTATTTATTTAACATTTCTTATATATTGCCTTTCAGCGGTATCAAGGTGGTTTACATCAACCAAAAACAAGAAGGGTTACAGGGAACATGATGCAATTAACTAGGTACAGGCAACTAGAATCATAATGGTTCAAACTATTTACATTTTAAGTGATAGATAGTAATGTTTTTACTGTCTGATCAGTAGGCTGCCAACTATTTACATTTAAGGGGTGTACAGTTTGCACTTTGTATTTCAGTCATTTCAGGGTTTTGGCTGTGAGTGAAGTTAGCTGTCTGTCCCATAATATTTCTGGAATATGTATGCTGTTAGCATCTTCCTTTAAATCAGCAGTTGCTCTAAGAGTAGCCGGAAGAGTGTTCCATAAAGTGAGTCCATATATAGAAAAGGTGCAGTGGGATGTTTCTTGTGTACTGATTGTTTTCTGTCTGGGGACTTTAAGGAGGTTCGTGTTTTGGTCTCTTCTTGGTCTGTTATCTGAAGGTGTGGGTATGAGGGATTGTAGACAGCCTGCAGTATGGTTATGTATAATTTTGAAGGTGTTCATGGTTGCTTTGTATTGTATTCGAGCTTGGATGAGCAGCCAGTGTAGTTCTTTTGATACTGGAGTGATGTGCTCTCGTCTAGGTGTCCTTGATATTAAGCAAGCTGCAGAGTTTTGTGCCATCTGAAGTGGAAAGAATGTGCCTTTGGGTAGGCCTTGGAAGATCGAGTTGCAGTAGCCCCAGAATGGAGTAATGATTGCTTGGCAGACCGTGCAGAATAGGCTGTGGTCGAGTAATGGGTGGAGGTTATGTAGGGTTCTTGTCCTTTGAAATGTCACTGCAGTTGTTTTCTTAATGTGTGCTTGGAAATTGAATTTCTGGTCTAGGATCACACCAAGGTATTTGATTTCAGATTTGATGAGGATATCATGGTTGTTGAAGGTAATTTTCTCAATTGGGATGTAGTTGGGGGTCTCTGTTCACAATCAGTGCCTGAGTTTTGCTTAAGTTTAGTGTGAGTGAGTGTTCATGTAATAATGTAATCAGTGAGACAAGAGAGGATGGAGGAAAGGTCTGGGTTCCTTGTTGCAATTGGGGTGTACAGCATAATGCCATCTGCATAGATATGAAACATTATCCCGTTTTTTCAGAAAATGTTACATATGGGCTGGATGTATAAGTTAAATAGGAGGGCTGAGAGAGCTGATCCTTGAGGCAGTTCTTGGTGAATTTGAAATGGTTCTGATGTTCTGGTTTGTACTTTAACCTGTTGTGTGTGGTCAGATAGGAATAAGTGAAGCCATCTTAAGGGTATCCCATTTACTCTGGGAGGGGGAAGCATAGAGAAACACAAACATGACGACAGAAAAAAGATCCCATGGCCTATCTTAGAGAGCGCTTGAGTCACAAAGGATTAAACTTTTGCGGGAAACAAAATACACTGTATAATCCCTCTGTATTGAAATTCCATGTAAAAAGGGGAAGGGGAAGGCGATGGCAGTGGGGGTGTACTATCGACCGCCTGGCCAGATTGAACAAATGGATGATGAAATGCTCAAAGAAATCAGGGAAGCTAACAAAAGTTACAGCACAGTAATAATAATGGGTGATTTCAATTACCGTGGTATTGAATGGGTCAGTGTCACAGCAGGACATGCTAGGGAGATAAATTTCCTAGATGAAATAAATGACTGCTTCTTGGAGCAGCTGGTTCATGAACCAAGCAGAGAGGAAGCCATATTGGACCTAGTCCTTACTGGAACACCAGATCTGGTGCAAGAGATAAGGGTGTTGGGGCCACTTGGCAAAAGTGATCATAGCGTGATCACATATGATTTAATTAATGGAGGAGGGATGGAACGGAAATCCAAAGTACTACCTTTTAACTTTCAAAAGGGAGACTTTGATAAAATGAGGAAACAAAGGTTGAAGACTTACATCAAGCTTGGGTGTTGTTTTAAAATACTATCTTGGAAGCCCAGACCAGCTGTATTCCACACTTTAAGAAAAGTGGAAGGAAGTCCAAAAAACTGCCAGCAGACAAAGGTAGAATTTGAGAAGAAGCTTGCTGTGGAATCAAAAATGCATAATAAAGACTTTTTCAAGTACATTCATAGCAAAAATCCTGTGAGAGAGTCAGTTGGACAATTAGATGCATTCACTCTGCAGCTCTTCACTACCTTTCTTCTCTTATCTCTCCTTCTACCCCACTCGGGAACTCCACTCTTCTGGCAAATTGCTTCTGTCTGTGCCCTTCTCTTCCACTGCTAACTCCAGACTTTGCTCCAGGCTGAAAACTCACCTCTTCACTGCTGCTTTTGGATCTTGACTCACCTGATCTCCTTGTTTCTTTATCTTTCTCCCTTGTTTTATCTCTGTCTACAGATTCCGTGTTGTCTTTCTTGACTACATTGTAAGCTCTGATGAGCATGGACTGTCTCTTACATGTCTGTGCAGCATTGCGTATGACTTGTAGCACTATAAAACTGCTCAGTAGTAATAGTAGTAGTTGATGATAGAGGTGTGAAAAGGGCACTAAGAGGGGACAAGACAATAGCAGAGGGGACAAGACCATAGCGGAGAGGCTAAATGAATTCTTTGCTTTGGTCTTTACTGAGGAAGATCTAGGGATGTTACCCATGACTGAAGTGGTATTTAAAAGTGATACCGTGGAAGAATTGAAAGAAATATCGATACACCGGGAAGATGTATTACAACTATTTGATAAAGTGAAGAGTAGCAAATCACCTGGACCAGATGACATACATCCAAGCATGTTGAAAGTACTAAAATATGAGATTGCAGACCTGCTATTAGTAATTTGTGAACTATCATTAAAATCATCAGTAATACCTGAAGACTGGAGGATCACCAATGTAACGACAATTTTTAAAAAGGGTTCCAGGGGTGATCTGGCAAACTACAGACTGGTGAGCCTGACATCAGTACCGGGAAAAATAGTAGAAACCATCAGAACAAAATTACTAACCATGTATATAGTCATGGCTTAATGGGAGGCAGCCAACATGGCTTTAGACAAGGAAGATCTTGTCTTACTAACCTGTTATGTTTTTTTGAAGGTTGAACAAACAGGTATACAAAGGTGAGTCGGTTAATATAGTGTATCTGGACTTTCAGAAAGCCTTTGACAAGGTCCCTCATCAGACTTTTTTTCAAAACTAAAAAGTCATGGGATAGGAGGCAGTGTACTATTGTGGACCAGGAACTGGTTAAAAGATAGAAAGCAGAGGGTAGGGCTAAATGGCCAATTTTCCCAATGGAGAAAGGTGAATAGTGGAGTACCCCTGGGATCCGTGCTGGGTCCACTGCTTTTTAACATAATCATAAATGACCTGGAAATAGGAATAACGAGTGAGGTTATCAAATTTACAGATGACACAAAACTATTAAAGTTGTAAAAACCCATGGGTATTGTGGAAAATTGCAAGAGGTTCTTGATAATTGGAAGACTGGGCATTCAAATGGCAGATGAAATTTAATGTGGACAAGTGCAAAGTTATGTACATAGGAAAGAACAACCCAAATTATGGTTACACGATGCAAGGTTCCACTTTGGGAACCACCACCCAGGAAAAAGATTTAGGCGTCATCATGGATATCATGTATAACCCTCCACCAGTGTCTAGCGGCGGCCAAGAGAGCAAATAGAATGCTAGGTATCATAAAGAAAGGAATAGAGAATAAAACAAAGGATATTATAATGCCTCTGTATTGTTCCATGATGCTACCACACCTTGAATACTGTGTGCAATTCTGGTCGCCGTATCTTAAAAAGGATATAGCGTTATTAGAAAAGGTACAGAGAAGAGGCACCAAAATGGTAAAGGGATATGGAAGGATACCTCTATGAAGCGAGGCTAAAAAGGTTAGGGCTCTTCAACCTATAAAAGAGACAGCTGGGGGGGGGGGGGATATGATAGAAGTCTATAAATTAATGAATGGAGTGGAACGGGTAAACGTAGATCGATTGTCATCAGAATATAGAAAGACTAGGGGACATGCAACAAAGCTACAGGATAACCTATTTAAGACTAATAAGAGAAAATATATATTCACTCAACGTGTAATCAAACTCTGGAATTTGTTACCGGAGGATATAGTAAAAGCTGTTAGTGTAGCTGGGTTTAAAAAGGTTTGAACAAGTTCCTGGAGGAAAGGTCCATAAACCATTGTTAAAAGGGACCCAGGCAGTGACAAAAGCCAGGAGGAATTACCAGCAGAAAGGAAGAGGATACTAATGCCATGGTATAAGTCACTGGTGAGGCCTCACTTGGAATACTGTGTTCAGTTTTGGAGACCATATCTTGCAAGGGATGTAAAAAGAATGGAAACTGTTCAGAGGAAGGCGACCAAAATGATTTGGAGCCTGCGTCAGAAGCCTTATGAGAAGAGACTTGAAGATCTAAATATGTACACTTTAGAGGAGAGGAGGGATAGGGGAGATATGATTCAGACCTTTAAATATTTAAAGAGAAATAATGAACAAACAAACCTCTTCCAAAGATGGGGAAGCTGTAAAACTAGAGGGCATAACATAAAGCTGCAAGGTGGTAAATTGAAAGGCAATGTCAGGAAATACTTTTTCACTGAAAGGGTGGTGGGTGCTTGGAATGCCCTCCCGATGGAGGTGGTGGGGGCAAACACAGTGACGGAGTTCAAAGTGGCCTGGGACAGACACAGTGGATCACTTTACAGCAACAGGATAAAATCAAAATAAACTGAACCATCTAATTTCTCAACAAATAGGGGTGTCCTACACGGAGCGGCGGGTTCACCCCTAAACAAAGACATGTGGAGGGGTTGCCTGCATGGAGCGGCAGGTGCACCTACTCTTGCCATCTTACTGGGCAGACTAGATGGACCATACTGATCTTTATCTGCCGTCATTTACTATGTTACTATGTTACTATTTCTGCCAGGTGGTTTAGGAGTCTTCTTTGGTTTAAAGAGTCAAATGCCACTGAGATACCTATGAATATAAGGATAAATGCCATTTTGGATCTTTCGATTCCCCTGAGTAGTGTATCAAAGAGGAAAGTCAGAAGTGTTTTGGTGCTGTAATGTTGATGGAAATTGTCCTGCTAGTCATCTAGAGGTACATTGGAGTCTATAAAATCCTGCAGCTGGAGCTAGACAGCTTTTTCTATTATTTTTGCTAGTAGAAAGGTACTGGAGATGGGTCTGTAGGATGTGGATGAGGTAGGGTCAGCTATAGCATTCTTCAGGGTGGGCCTGACAGAGGAGACCTTTAGGTTAGTTGGCATCTGGCCTGTGGTGAGGGAAGAGTAAATTATTTTGAACAGTGGTGAGGTTAGCTCTTTCCTGACTGCTTTGATCCGTGAGATTGGGCATGGATCAAGTGGTGATGTGGTGGTGTTCATCACTGAGAGAAGTTATCTAGTTGTTTGCTCTATAGTGGAGTGAAGAGGGACCAATTCGGTGAGCTGCTGGATGTGTTTGTAAGTAGTTGATCCAATTCTATTGTTTCTTTAGTGCGGGGGAATTTGTTCTTGAGAGTGTAGTCTTGCAGGTTCAGGCTGGGGCCTGTTGGGGCAATAGAGGTTTGTATGAGTGTCTTGGAGATTTTGAACAGCTCTCTAGGTTGGTTGAGTAATTTGTGGATGATATTACTATGGTACTCTCATTTTTGTTGGCTTATCAGTTATTGTAGTCCACTTGCATGGATGCTTATTCTTTGTGATGTTTGGTATCTTGTGTTCTTCACCATCTGTGTTCAAGTTGTCTCATTTTAAGTGTTGCTTCTTTTATGTCTTTTGAGTACCACGGTGCTGAACAACTTTGTCTTGAACCTTGCTTTGGGGGGAGTATTGTGAATGAGGTTATTCGGTTATTCCATTCATCAATTAGTTTTATGAGATCTGTACAGGATGATTCATTGGAGGAGTGAGGTGTTCAAGGAGAGCATCCATGTTGAAATCCCGGAATCTGTGCATGCCCTAGTGCTGCGGTTTGCATTTTTTAGTATTTATGGGCATTGGTAGATTGAAGGATACCATGTGGAGGTCAGACCCTGGTAATGGTGTGGTTTGGATAGTCTGTGCTCTCATTGATTTAGGAATGAAAATCGTCGAGGGTGTTTCCTCCCCTATGTGTGGGTGAATTGATGATCTGTGATAGGTCCACTGTGTCTATTGCTTCCAGGAAGGATGCGACTTGGTTTATTGGTGCTGAGTTTAGGTTTAGGTCTCCTAGCAAGATTAATGGTTTTTCTGATGCTGTTTGGGAGCTTGCCAGTTCAATTAGTAATGAAAGATCATCTGTTGTTGCAGTTGGTGATCTATAAACTAAGCATATGGATAGTTGTTTTGGATCTGTAGAACATTTAAGGTGTCATTTGTTGTAGAAGTGGATGTTTGGAATTTGAGGTCTTTCCTAGCTAGGATGAAAATTCCTCCTCCTCTCTTATTTATCCATGGGCAGTTATGTAGTTCCATGTCTGGTGTGATGAGTTGATTTGTGAGTACCTGGTTAGTATCTGTGAACCAAAACGCAGTCACAAACATAATATCTAGCTTACTGTCATTTATGTAATCATTAATAAGGTGACTTTTCTTGCGTGTGGAGCATGCATTTGTTAATGCACATTTTATATATTTAGGTGGATGATTGTGGTTTTGTTTAACTGTTGAAGAGTACGAAGTAGCAATCTGGATTAGTCTTGGTTGCCATTTGGGTATATGCAGAAATTGTTGGAAGTTGGAGAGGTTTCTCTGGTTTATACAATTGGAGTAAATGTTGTCTGTGTCGTGGTTACGTTTGTTAATCCTATTAGAAGGAGTGTTGTTATCAACAATATTAGCGCCTTAGAGGTTATCTGGGCCATTTCGAGCTTTCGTAACTTGGATCAGTCCACTGGGTGTTGTACAGTCTACAAGTGGTGGTTTTTCAGGCTATGCTGATGGAATCTGGTTGTTTTGCTGATTTCATGTGTTGCTTTATGGCAGTGCCTAAGGTTGCACCTTTGTGTTGGTTTACTACTTCCTGTATCCTTGGTCAGGTGTAGCTGGTACTGGGGATGTCTGTGATGCTGTTTAATTTAGCATTCCCACACCATTGGAGGGGATGCCTAATTTTATTGGGGCAGCAATGTTGTGCTTACCTTCCTGTTATAGGGTGCTTTGCTCAAGCAGCTCCATTGTTGGTGGGGGTCCATCAGAACAGATATTCTTTTGAAAAATTCTCCAGCATTGAAGGGGTGTCTGAGTGGGTTGGCCGGAAGGAGGTGCTTACCTCTCTGGTGTAGGGGATCTGCTAATGCTTCTTTACACAACTGTGTTTCTTGACTCTTCTTTGGTTGTATTGATAGTTATTTGGTGATTATGGGTTCTCTGGTTCTTTTCTTCTTTTACGAATGATTGGGTGTAGTTGGAGGTTCCTTCAAGGTCCCCGCCTAAGGGCCACGCCAAAGGACCCTCTGGTGAGGCCCTCAGACGTGGGCACGCCTGCTGCTGCCTTTAAATTTAAAATCCTGCTGGTGGTGAACTGCTCTGGGCCCAATAGGTCTTGGCAGGGGGAGTGGGAGGGGCTAGTATCTCCTGCTTCCACCCCTGACGCCGATTGGGTGCTGGAATGGCCATTGGACGCCTGCTGCTGCCTTTAAATTTAAAGTCCCACTGGTGGTGTGCTGCTGTGTGGTACATTACTTTGTGCTTGCCCACATTAAATTTCATCTGCTATTTAGATGTCCAATCTCCAAGTCTCACAATACCGTTCTACAAACCATTGCAACTCTCTACTACTTTAACCATTTTGAATAATTTTGTTTTCGACAAATCTGATCAGCTCAGTCATCATTCTTATCTCCAGATCATTTTTGAATATGTTAAATAGCACAGATCTCAGTATAGACCTTGGGGCACTCTCCTACTAACCAAACGTCAAGGGTGCCAGAAAGCCCTATCTTAACAGCTTCACTCCCACCACTCTGCCTTTCTACAACTGCCGCTATTGTTGGCACCACTGGCAGGACTGAAATGCACCAACAGGCATTTCCTGTATCCAGGGCCATTTCAACACCTTATGGGGCCTGGGGCAAACTTTTCTGGCAGGGGCTCCCCTCATCCATGAACCACCTGTTCATTCATTAGCCTCCCCACTCATCCATGACCCTGTCCTCATCCATAGACCCCGCCTCCTGCCACCGATGCTGCCCTTCTCCAGGATGTGCAGCGGCAGCAACATATATAAAAGGTACTGCGGCACTGGAGTTATCTTCTTTCCGGTGCTGTTCGTGCTTCTGCTTCCACCTACCTTAGATGAATCAGGGGGGGGGGGGCAGATGAGGAAGCACAAATGGCACCACAGAGCCAGAAAAGAAGGTAATTCTGAGCAGCAAACACTGAAGGAAGAAAAAGAAAAATACATCTCCTCCTCTACTGAACAGAATACAAAGAAATGCACATTTTCAAAGATGACAGATTTTATTCTCTAAAAACGGAAAATATTGTTTGTACCATTTTGCATGCTACCTGAGACAAGACAGGAGCTAAGGGATGCCGCTTCTGCCTTGATCACCACTGAACCACCAAGAAGCCCTCAGTAAGGCTCAAGAGATTGGGGGTTTGGGGGGCCAGCACATTCTAGGTGTCTAAACCTAGGCACCTGGTTATAAAATTACCCTCTAACTGGGCACAGAATGAAAGTCAATGCCATCTATAGCATGGGTGTGCTTAATGCCACCTTAAGAGATGGTGTTAAGTGCATCTGCACCAAGGATCCGGTAGCTGTTTGGAGGGGTTGGCTGTTAAGTACATCTGTTTTGCAGCACTAATACCCAATTCCTCCTGAATAGCTACCTAATCCCTGGAGCAGCATGCCTGTACACCCTAACCCCTCTGATCAGCATACTGAGTAGCATGCCCATACCCTGATCAACATCTGCTAAAGTCCACTTACATCCTCCCAATCATCATGCCCATCACCCAATCAGCATGTCCCCTTGGTTATCCTCTCAACATAGCTCCACCCATATTAACAATCCATCCACATCAACATCCCTACCTCCTTGAAGATCATCACCCAACCTTCCTGTAACCACTGACAATCCCCCGTGACACTTTCCTAGAGTATCCCGGGTAATTTTAGTGGCAGGGTAGGACTGATCCCTATATTCTACTACTGCTGAGGTTCACAATGGTGACTATAACACCTAGTGGTATTCTCACAAAAATGCTGCTAGATGTCAAGTTGCCAACTAAGGGTAAGCACTCTTTGTTTGGCAGTCGGACACTTAGGGGTATCTTTATCTTTATTTAAGCGCTTGATAGACCGCCCAGGCCGGAGCATCAGGGAGGTGTACAAAATAAAATGGCGACTGCAGAAACAAAAGATAGAGGTGAACGCCAATAAACGATAGGACAGAGAGAGACAGTAAATAAGTTAGAAGACAGAAAAGCCCCAAAAGAGGGATAGAGGGGGGGAGAGGGAGGGAGAGGGAAGGAAAGGGAAGAGGAGAGAATCACGGGGGATGGAGGGCGCGACTGGGGGATGGAGCGCCATCGGTAGGAGGAGGGAGATCAAAGGCTTGACAGAAAAGGTGAGTTTTAAGGAGGACTTTGAAGCGAGTGTATGATAGTTCAGTGCGGAGGGAAAGGGGAAGGGAGTTCCAGAGGGCGGGTCCTAGGAAGAAAAAAGCAGAACGGCGGGTAGACTCCAGGTGGGCGTTATTAGGAGAGGGAAGGAAGAGACGGTTTCCGTGAGAAGAGCGAAGAAGGCGGGGGGAGGGCTGGAGGTGAATAATGTTGGCCAGATACTGGGGGGTGTCGGTGTGAAGAACCCGGTGCATGGTAATGAGCAGTTTGTAGATGAACCAGAACTTGATCGGAAGCCAATGCAGAGCGAGAAGGCAAGGGGACACATGAGAGCGAACAGGGGAAAAGGTGACAAGACGAGCGGCGGCATTCTGGACAAGCTGGAGACGGCGAAGCTGGGAAGATGGGAGACCTGCATAGATGACGTTACAATAATCCAGGCATGAAATTACTAAAGACAAGACAAGGGTAGCAACAGAAGAGGGGGGAAGAATGGAACGGACGGCCTTAATGCGACGAAGATGGAAAAAGGAAGTACGAATAACAGTGGAGATATGTTCATGAAAAGAAAGGGAAGGGTCTAGGGTAACTCCCAAGTAGCGAAGGGTTTGCACTAGAGGGATAGAGTGAGAGCCCATGGTGGGAGAGAGCTGAGGTTGAGGAAGACCGAGTGAAATCCAGATAGCAGAAGACTTAGCAGGATTAGCATGTAGGAAATTGGACTCGAACCAGAAGGCAATAGAGGAGAGACAGTGGTCAAGTGGGCCGAGATCCGGGGAGGAGGGGGAGGTGTGGTGAACTAGAAGGATATCGTCGGCGTAGATGTAGAAAGAGACAGTGGACTGTTGGATAAGAAGGGCTAAGGGGGCGAGAAAAACATTGAAAAGCAGAGGAGCAAGAATGGAACCCTGAGGGACACCACAAATTGAGGGGGATGGGGGAGAGACTGAGGCACCTGAGTGAATGGAGGAGGTACGACAAGATAAAAAAGAGCGAAACCACCGAAGTACGGTGCCATGAACACCGAAGTCAGACAGACGAGACAGGAGAGTGTGATGATCGACCATATCGAATGCAGAGGACAGATCCAAAGAAACCACTAAAGAAATGTCACCACGATCGTGAGAGCGATAAAGTTCTGAGAGCAGTGCTGTGAGAATAGTTTCAGTACTGTGACCGCTGCGGAAACCAGATTGACGGGGGTGGAGGGCACAAGTGGAATTGAGATGTGAGGCTAGCTGGGAAAAGACAAGTTTCTCAAGGTATGTTTACTAAACTGCGTTAGTTTGATTCGCGTTAGGAGCCGCGTTAGTGGAAGAAATGCCAAAAAAGGACATGGGCTGTACATCGTTACGATAACACGTGTTATAAGGCGCCGCGCAGCAACGATCGTTACAGGGCGCGTTACTGCTCGTTAAGCTTAAGAAGGCGCGCAGACACCCAAATATAGAAACAGAGCTGTAGCACAGTGGTTGCTACACAGACTGATGATACAAGGGTCATGGGTTTGATTCCCCAGTGTGCCTAATGAATAAGGCTGGCTGAGGTGTCATGTGTGACCCTTTGAAGGCCTACTATAATATTTTAATCCACATTCTGCAGCCGGGTTAATGTTTGCATATGTCAGGAAAATTGTACCCGTCTTATTCAATATGTTCCAATAGTGACGTTCCCTCTGCCATGGTCATGTATTATATACCATTTGATAGGAATATTTAGGCAGAAGTTTGGATCCCGAAAGTTTTGGGCTTGGCCTGGAAAGGGTTAAGTATTGGGCTGTGAGGAAGTTTAGTTGTACTTTAATAGGGCTGCCAGCAAACACACCCTCACAGTGGCGTAACCTAAGGTGCCACATAAGGCACCCTAGAAGGCACTCCATAGGGCACATTATAAATTGCGCTGTCTGCCAAGGCACCCTATAATGTCCCCTATAGGACACCATATAAGGCACCTTATAAGGCCTTATGAGCCACCCTAAGGTGACAGTACCCTGAGGGTGTTTCTGCTGGCAGCACTAATATACAATAAAAATAGACAATGCCTAAGACAGCCCTATTGAACCCCACTGTGGGTTTTGAACCCCTGACCTCTGGCTCCACGGGCAGTGAAGTAACCAGTGGGCTAGAGCTGCTAACAAACAGCTGGCTGGCTACAGGAGGACTGCATGGCACCACACCCACATTCTGCTGTGGTTACCAGGATAGGGTCAACCCATCCATACCCAGGATGCACAGCACATGTAAATCAGCAGTCTACAGATGATCACAAGATGGGGTATGCACCCCACAGCACCTCAGCCTGGTAGGGTGTGCCGACAGTGTGTGTTAGTGGCACAGAGTAGCTACAGACCATCACAGTGTGCGGGTCCTGTGCTCACCCTGAGGGAGAGGTATGGTGCCCAACACCATTCTCACAGCACCTGGCTTTGCTGAGATAGGCTATGCTGCAGGTCCCCATCAGTGCTAATGTGTGAGAGGTATTTGTTGCAAATACCCCCAGGATATGCCTGTGTTCATCTGTATGTCACATCTAGCCCTTGTGGATTATGATGCACCCAGAAAAGTACATACCCTGTGTGGGTGCCATGGTCACATGATGTAAGTGAATGGGGGTGTTGGGACCCACAGGGAGATTACATACCACCACCCAACACACCCTCTGGGGCTAAGGGTGGGGGACAGGATCTCCCGCAAACAGATCCACTTTCTACCCCCCTGCAATGGTGGCAGTAAATGGGACCATCACCCCAGTCCTGCTAGGGATCAAACACCCTACAGGGCAGGCAAAGCAGAGCTGTACACATCCATAAAGCAATAGCAGACAGAAGGCCTGGAAATGCACAGCTGCCCCCGCCCCCATCTGACATTCTCCAGCAGCAAGCCTCCAGCCGCTACACCCTGCAAGGTGTTCCAGCAATACACGTACTAGCTGCAAACAGTCTGCTAGCTAATCCATAATGCATGGTCCTGGAGGAGATGCATGTACCCAAAACTGGGAGATCAGCATACACACCAAGCAGATAAGTCAGTGATCAGGCCCCAAAAGAGAACCCATAAATATCACATGAGAGAAATACTATATAGCACTATGGGGGAACCTAGCCATGCCGTGGTCACTGCTCAGTCAGGGTGAGAGTGACCTCCCAGCAGGACATGCTGTGGCCACTCTGTTCGTGCAGGTGGTACCGGGCACTACAATGTCCGAGCCATTGCCCTATGCCCTGTGCAGATGTGGCGTGGCCAGGCCAGGCCACCCTATCCAGGTTATTCCCACAGTACCTTGCTCCTCATTATGCACATTGGCAGGCCAATACTGGCAACAGTGCTAGCAGTGTGGGCTGTGGAGGGTGTTGGATAGACAGACACACACTCCCCACACCTATGCCAGCATTGTGCAACTATAGAGGTGTTGGGCAGCCCAGGCCACCACACCCGTCCTGGGCACAGTGCAGGCATGGCTATGGTACGCAATACTGTAGGAGTCACTCCCCAGGTTGGTAAACACTGTCAGACACAAGACCTTTAGCACACTCCACAGACATCAGAAAGGTTGCTATGATGCAGCTCACTCAGAAAATTGTACTTAACCTAGGAATTGCTATCTGCCAGTAATCATAGCAACCTTTTGATAGATGTGTACCATATTCCCAGGTTTAGGGTGGCATTACTAAGGTATGCAAGTGCTAGTATTGGGAGATGCACGCAGAGCCCAAAGTCCTGCCTCTCCAGGAGGCTTTGGACAATGGGGCCTGTGGGTGCGGGTGTGTCTGCCCCTGTTGGCTGCTGCTTTACGGCAGAGGTTCCCAACTCCAGTCCTGGTGTGCCAAACACTGTTCGGGTTTTCATGCTGTCCCTCATGAATATGCATGAGATACATCTGCATACCATGGGGGTGGCGCATAGAAATGCAGCACAGGCATCTTTATCAGAGGCAGCATGGAACCGGAATGGTGTTTGGCCCTCCAGGACTGCATTTGGGAGGCTCTGCTCTAGGTAATGTGCATGTTTATGGTGTCTGTGCTCTGTAGGGTAAAATGTAGGTGTTTTGGGCATATTTACGTCATCTGCAAGAAAGGTTCTGTCTGTATTAGCACGTTATAGTAGTGGGTAAAATAGGAGGACTGGGTTGGCAGAAACCACAGCTAGGACTTGAACCTGTGACCTTCTGCTTTTAAATACACTGGTTTTGTGCAGTGCACCACCATATTATCACAGAGGTGGTGCATTCCCTGGTGATACCATGACTGTTGGTCAGACAGTGCCTGTCTGTTGCAGTGCATGGCACCCACCTACACAGGGCTAGGCCACGATCTGCTCTGGGCAGCTGCCACTGCCCCCTCCACCACCAGTATCCCTCAGCCACCATGCTGACATGCCCTTCTGCTGGTGGAACTGGTGGTGCGCAGTCTCAGGCCATCCAGTGTGCAGGTAGGCGGCTGCCTATGGTGGAGGTTCTGGGGTAGGGGTGCCTTCATAGACATCCACGCTCCCCCCAGCCCCACCTGCCAATGTTCCGTGCCCTTGGGGGTAGCTGTTGGGTACTATCCCTTGTGACACTTTGGGAAACATACTCGTGCACATGTTGGGCCTTCAGCAGTTGCTGTCTGGCTGCTCCGCTGTTTCAGCATTCGTATGGGCCACCTAGGCATCACCCTAGTCCGCACTGTGGCCCAGCTCCACCACAGCATGTGCCGCCTGCGGCCCTCTGTATCCCCTTCTCCGGCATCTGTCCAGTTGCCGTTCCGACATGCCCGCCCTGATGTTGCGGGACATGTGCACGCCATGGGAACCCTGTCCGATGGTGGGGAAAACCCTGAGCAGCGCTATTTCACTGTGGGCTCATTCACCTTGTATGGGGACGGAGTATAGACCCTTCCACGATTTATATCTGTTCTATGGAGCTTACTCGGGGGGGGGGAGGGGTTGATGTTTCTCAATGATACCACTATTGGCCAGCTTGGTTATTGTTTTTTTCCAGTTTGTTGGGGTCATTTTCAGTGTTTCTGTGCCCTTTTGTTCTGTGCACTTGTATCACACTTATCACTTTTATTTTGGTTTCCCTGCCTGGGCTGTACATTGCTGACACTGAAATGGTTTCTCTCCCCTGTAATGTGCATTTAACGGCAGGTTTTCATTCGCGTTGGAATTCAGCTCTGAAAATCAGCGCGTTAGTGTGAGGGGAGCCTCTCCCCGCCCACTCTCCGCCCACTGACCCTTTCTCTCCGCCCTCTCTCCACCTTCTTCGGTGTTTTACCACGCCGTGGGGCATTATGATCGTTAGCGCATCATAACGCGCGTTATGTAACGTTAACGATCGTTAGCGCATCATAACGCACGTTATGATCTGCTAATGATCGTTAACGTTACATAACGCGCGTTATGTACGATTACCGCAGTTTAGTAAACATACCCCTTAGTGGTACTACTGCTAGTAGGCAGGCTAGACAGACCTCTGTGGGTGGCATGGTGCCCACACCAGGCCATGTGCTTCAGCACACGTTGCCTGCTTCCCTCTCCCCCCCCCCCATGTTGAACTGTGCCACTGACCCCCGCTGCCGCTGATTCTGGTGGTGGGTGGGGGAGCGACAGCAGCCCACAGCTGGCCATGTGCTTTGGTACACATGTCCTGTTGCTTCTGACCCCCTGAAGTTGTGTCAGTTAATCATGGAAAAGGCCGAACTGGTCACGAGCTTCTTTATGTGAGTTGGTTTGTGGACACGCCTGTAATATATTATGCTGAATAACAGATCTGCCTACTAATTGCTTCAGGTTGGAAGCATAAGAGAACTCTTGTTGCTAACACCAAGAGAAACACTTAAAATATTTCCCCCACAGAGCATCTTGAGTCAAGATCATAGATTTGAAGGTTTAAGCCTTGAGCAATATGCAATATTTAAAAGGAGGAGAGCTATAATTGCATGTATTTGTAACACAGCGTGCTTGTAAGGAAACCAAGGCAAAAATAATTTAAAGCAATAACAGCTGCTTAATGTTGTAGGCATTCTGCTGGCTATGGATGGGCCAATCATCGCGTCTAAGATTCTCCTCCGGGCTTATCATATGCATGTATTAATAAGCACCGGTTATAAGTTCCTCGTTGACAGCAAAACCAAAGCTAATTATTTGCACATCAAGCATAGGTTGGGGCCCCCCGTTCTTTTGCTTTTTTCTATTGTTTCACTGCTAATGTAACACAGTGATGATTAATTATGTTGAAGACCCAATTCCGCCTCTGCTTGTGATCTTCCTAAATCAAAATGCCCCAACGTAAATGACTAAACTATGTCAAGCTGCGGTGATTAAAGAATTAAAAAAATAATTTCTGTAGATCCCATTCTTAGCTCATTGTAATTTTGGATGGATGCCCAGATACAGAGAAAGAAAGCAAAAGAAAAAAAACATTTGATGGGAAAGACTTTGCAATATTTGGCACAATTTTATTGAGGAAAGAAGATTGATAACCGGCATTAGTAAGGCAAAATTGCAGTGATTTGTATGGATCCCTGGAGGATTGGCGTAAGAAAATACTGTTTGACAGACTAACAGCAAAGAACCTTCTCTGTCTCTACTCTATGGCTTTGCTCACAGTGCAATTGAAAGATCACAGAGGGGCAAATTTCAAACTACATATTTCTCTATTAAGATTTATTAAGCATCTTCTTAAAGAGATTTACCCAAGGCAATGAACAGAAGGAGTAGCTGGACACTGGCAACTTGCAATATAGTAACAGTACAGCTAAAATGAGAACAATTAGAGAACAATTAGTGGTCATGTATCACATTATTATAATAATAGTGCTAATGTGATATACTGTAGTGTCAGCACCGTATACATAAAACAGCATGGTAAACATTCACGATCATAAAGCGATTTAGACATCTTAACAGGCGGCAGCGAGGATACGTTCAGTTGGGACATATAGACAGGCAAGATGAGTAAGATAAAGGGTGGGATAGATGAACGTGGGTGACTAGACTGAAGGAAAATTATATGTACTGTCAAATAAAGTGTATGCAACTGGACTCATTCAGTTGGGATGCACTGTGAATGACTGGCTATGCGGTCGCCATAAACATTAAAGGCTTTGGAGAAGAGCCCGGCTTTCACCTGCTTCCTGAAGTAGAAATAGCCTTGAGTTAGGTGTAGCCCCTTTGGGAGTTAGTTCCAGAATGTGCAGATTGTTCCTGGAAACACCTGCTAGCAGGTGTCATATTGTGTGATTTCCATTAGTGAGGATTAAGTATGCATCACGAGAGGAGCCTAGAGGCTTCAAAGCTGTATGGAGAGAGAATTTAATTCAATTTAAAAAGACATTTATCACTCGCTTCTATCCAAAACAGAGGATCTGAAAGCAGATTACAAAAAATTACAAGTAAGGCTAGTAAACAAAATGAACAGTAGCCAAAAAATTCCCCACTTACTAATACAATATTCAACAATCATATCCAGACACTTATATTAGTTCTCACTGACTAAATTGCAATGAACAAACCACCGTTGAGAGAAAAGCCATATTTTTAACATCTTAAATATTTTATGATTTCTTTCAAGTTGCAATCATTTTAAGGGAGCTTTTACTAATGGGCGCCAGCTAGCAGTACATGTACAGGTGTGCACTGAAGGCACGCTGGGACATACATTACTAGCTAATGCAGGGCCAGAACAGTTGTGTGGGATGATTGCCGCACTAAGTGTGCAATCCTAGGATCGCGAGTAGGAAGGTTAGGGGCAGAGAGGGGGTGCTGGGTTCACACCACATGCAAACTGCATTAAGAACATAAGATATACCATACTGGGTCAGACCAAGGTCCATCAAGCCCAGTATCCTGTTTCCAGTAGTGGCCAATCTAGGTCATACATAACTAGCAGTATCTCCAGGAACAAGCAGGAATGAGTCTTCACATATGGGGTATCGTTGGTACCGATGGAGCCTGCGCGGGAACGCTCCGCAGCGTCCAAAAGGAAAGCTTTTGGGAGCATCCCACAGCGCCTGCGCGCTGCCTTCCCGCCTTTTCCAACTGCCTCTCTCCAGTTCTTCTTTTCCGCGGAGCCAGCAGGTCATGTTCCTGTCACCGCTGAAGAATTTCTTTATTTTATTTTATTTCTTTAGTCGCGCGTTTGCCTTCTCGACGCTGGACCGGTACCGCCGGTATTTTCTTTATTCTAAAAAAAAAAAAAAAAAACCTACTGTTTTTCTCACTTCAGTGCATTTTGTTCTTTGGCCTTAGGCCTAGGAAATTTTTCCTCATGGAAAAGCCCGCCTCTGGGTTTAAAAAATGCACGAAGTGCAGCGGCACTATTTCTGTCACTGACACCCATGAATGGTGTCTAAAATGTTTAGGTCCTGACCATTCCATTGCGGATTGTGAGTCCTGCTCTATGATGTCTAAAAGAGGTCTACAGAATCAAGCAGCTAAGCTCAGTACCCTGTTTCTCTCAGATGCAGCTTCGGTTGCATCAACATCTTCCAGGGCTTCTTCTTCCTCACATGGATCTCAGGTAACCAAACTAAAGTCCAGCCGGTCCTCGAAGGGTAGATCTCCTTCCAAGTATCGAGATGCCTCCGGGCTTGCCCTCGAGGAATCCGCACTGGCAAAATTACCCCAGCGGGAGGCTCCGGCTTCCAAAGCTTTATCTATGGGGTCACAGGTTGACATCGATGGCTCGGCCTCGACCGATCACCTGTTGCCATGTTCTGGGGTACCGGTGGTTCCCACTGGTACCGACATCCAGACATTGGTTGCGTCAATGGATCAGAATATCCTGACCATGCAGCGTGCCATCACGGCATTCATACAAACTGCGACGCCTTCGGTACCACAACAAACTCCGTTGCAGGTACCGACTCCGGCACCGGTACCAACATTGGTTCCGGTGCCAGTATCGATTGCATCGACATCCGCTGTGGGGTCGACTGCAGCGATACACTGTTCTGTGATGCCCATCGGTACCGAATCGGTACCGATCACTCCCGATGTCGATACCACCCGGTACGCTTATCGGGCTCTGCAGGAGCATCCAGACAGGCGATACTTCGATTCCTCTGAAGACTCTGATGAATCAGAGGTCTCTGTCGAAGCATCGGTGATTCATCCTCAGGAGCCCTCTTCTCCAAAAAGGAGAATGTCTCCTCCAGAAGACTTGTCTTTTCAAGACTTCATTAGGGAAGTGGCCAGGGGCCTTTCCATCTCAGTGGGCCCTGAGACAGAGCCTAGAGCCAAAAAATTAGATATCTTACAATATCCTAAGGTTCCTAAAGAGGCAGCCACTTTACCAATACATGAGATTCTTTATGATCACATGTTGGGCATATGGGAGACTCCTCTCACCACTTCCCCTCATTCTCGCAGGTTGGACACTATGTATCGTGTTCCTCCTTGTCCTGGCTTCCATAAAACTCAGCTTCCTCACCACTCCATTGTGGTGGAGTCTGCCATGAAGAAGATAAAGAGTACAAAAAGGCACTCTTCTGCTCCTCCAGGAAGGGAATGCAGAACCTTAGATGCCTTTGGCAGGAGAGTTTTCCAGGCTAGTATGCTTGTTGCCAGAATCAACTCCTATAGTCTCTATATGGGGATGTTTCTAAAAGAAATTACAGATCACCTGCAAAATTTATCTCCTTTTATTCAAGAAGATAAAAGGGAAGAATTCCTCACCTGGCTCAAACATGCCCAGGACGTTTCCAAGTTTTCCAACCGTGCAGCCTTTGACTCTTTTGAAGGTGCCAGCAGAGCCTCGGCCATTGCCATAGGTGCACGCAGAGTTGCTTGGTTACAAGCTTCTGATTTGGAACCTTGGGTTCAAGATGGACTGGGAAATCTTCCTTGTACAGGTGAAAATCTTTTTGGCAAAGATTGGCAAGCAAAGGCCACCCAAATGGATGCTGAAAACTCTGCTTTAGATAAACTTTCAAAGTCTACTTCTGCTCCTTTTAAGAAAAGGTTGTTCAAAAAGGTTTTTTTTCCCAAAAAAGGGAAATATTATTCTGCTTATGGTCAGCAGTCATCTTCTGTAGGTCGTTTTGCTACAAAGAGACAGCAACAACCGAAACAGGCCAAGCCTACGGCTACTAGGTCTGCTACGGCCCAACAGCCTCAGCCTCCTCAGGGCCTTTGACTTACAACTAGAGAGCTTAGCTTTTCTGGCTCTAGAACATCCAGAGCCTCTCACCATTCCAGGAAGGTTGGCTTACTTTGCTCCCAGATAGGAACAAATCACAGCAGAGCAATGGACCCTCTCCATCATAAGGAAGGGGTACAAGCTTCATTTCTTAAACCTTCCTCCTCACACCATGGTGAGACAGTTCAATTCTCAAACATCTCTCCTCGACCTTCTGGGTCAGGAGATTACTACCCTTCTTGCCCAAGGGGCAATAGAAGAAGTACCCCTTCTTCAACAGGGCTCAAGGTTCTACTCCCCCTACTTTCTTATTCCAAAGAAAACAGGGGGCTACAGACCCATATTAGATCTCAGAGAATTGAACAAGTTTCAATGCAAGGAGAAATTCAAGATGATTTCTCTCGGTATTCTCCTTCCATACCTTCAGAGTCAGGATTGGCTTTGCTCTCTAGACCTCAAGGATGCGTACACCCATGTCCTCATCCATCCAACACACAGAAGGTTCCTTTGGTTCCTTTATCAAGGGAAGCACTATCAATACAGAGTGCTTCCCTTCGGTCTTGCCTCTGCACCAAGGGTGTTCACAAAATGCATGGCAGTAGTAGCTGCATTTCTACGCACTCTAGGGATATTCGTATTCCCATATCTGGACGACTGGCTCATCCGAGCTCCATCCCAGTCAGAGGCCCAGACTTCTCTAACCTGCACAAGGCATATCCTTCAGTATCTGGGACTTGTAATAAACTTCCCAAAATCCCATCTCACCCCTACTCAGTCTCTAGAGTTCATAGGGGCCTTGCTGGATACCACAACTGCAAGGGCCTATCTTCCCCAGGCCTGTTGCCTACGCTTGGTGCAGTTAGCCTCACAAGTTCAGTTAAAATCCCATTTAACTGCTCGAGAGATGTTACAACTGTTAGGCCACATGGCATCCACCGTGCATGTGGTTCCTTACGCTCGCCTTCACATGAGGGCAGTTCAGTGGACTCTATCCACCCAATGGACCCAGGCATCAGGTTGCCTGTCAGACAAAATAGCAACCTCCAGTCACCTCTTTTGGTCCCTCCACTGGTGGAAGTCCACTCAGAATCTGTTGATGGGGTCCCCCTTTCAACAGGTGTTACCCCAAGCAACCCTTACAACAGATGCCTCTCCAAGAGGTTGGGGAGCTCATCTTCAAGATCTCTCCATCCAAGGCATCTGGTCTCCACAGGAGACATCTCTACATATCAACCTCTCAGAGCTCAGAGCAATTTTTCTAGCTCTCAGAGTCTTCCACACCCTGCTCAGCTACAAGACAGTCCTCCTCCACATGGACAACCAAGTAGCCATGTTCTACATGAACAAGCAGGGGGGGACTGGCTCTCTATCGCTTTGCAACGAAGCTCTGAGATTGTGGGCCTTTGCCAGAGAGCATCAAATTCATCTCATGGCAGTATATCTTCCAGGGGTTCAAAACTCTTGGGCAGACAGACTCAGTCGAGTTCTGCTTCCACACGAATGGTCCCTCCATGGGGACCAGATAGCCAGTATCTTTCAAAATTGGGGAACCCCAGACATAGACCTGTTTGCAAGTCCGTGAAATGCCAAACTTCCCCGGTTCTGTTCCAGGATTCCATGTCACAGAGTTCAGGCCAGGGATGCCTTCCTCCTTCATTGGGGGCAAGACTTCCTCTATGCCTTCCCACCCATTCCCCTAATTCCCAAGACACTGTTCAAGCTTCAGAGAGACAAGGGGTCTATGATCCTCATAGCACCACGTTGGCCACGCCAAGTGTGGTACCCTCTACTTCTGCATCTCTCTCAAGCTCCC
The DNA here is from genome assembly GCA_033557465.1 of Ichthyophis bannanicus. Lineage (NCBI taxonomy): Eukaryota > Metazoa > Chordata > Amphibia > Gymnophiona > Ichthyophiidae > Ichthyophis > Ichthyophis bannanicus. The sequence goes on along the minus strand of CM066034.1, from coordinate 962,175,665 downwards.
TCCCTGGACTTAGGATCTGCTCCAGACTTCCTGTCCCAGGAGGAGGGAATGTTGTGGCACCCAAATCCCCAGTCTCTTCATCTCAGGGCCTGGTTGCTGAAGGCCTAGACCTTCAAGATTTGCATCTTTCTCAGCAAGTGAAGGATATCCTTCATGCTTCCAGAAAACCTTCCACCAGACGTTCCTATGCTTTTAAATGGAAGAGGTTTACCATTTGGTGTGCAGAGAAGGGTCTTAACCCTCTGGCAATACCTCTGAATTCTTTACTGGAGTATTTGCTGCATTTATCCCATGCAGGCCTTAAAACGAATTCAGTAAGAGTCCATTTGAGTGCTATTGCAGCATCCCTTAAGCCTTTCAATGGACAACCTATTTCCTCTCATCCTCTTATAGCAAGATTCATGAGAGGCCTTCTTTTGACCAAACCTCCCATTAGACCACCTTCAGTGGCATGGGACTTGAATCTGGTTCTTGGCCAGCTTATGAAGCCACCCTTTGAACCCTTAGCCACTGCCTCCTGGAAATTTCTTTCCTGGAAGGTTATTTTTCTCATTGCAGTCACTTCAGCTCGCCGCATCAGTGAGCTGCAAGCCTTGGTGGCTAATCCTCCTTATACAAGGTTCCATCATGACAAGGTAGTCCTCAGGACCAATCCACACTTTATGCCTAAAGTGGTTTCACCTGTTCATCTAGATCAGGAGGTGTATTTACCTGTCTTTTTTCCAGGACCTCATGCATCAAGTGCAGAGAGGAATCTCCATACCCTGGATTGTAAGAGAGCACTCGCTTTTTACTTACAAAGGACACAGCAACATAGACAGTCTTCTCAACTCTTTGTTGCTTTTGATCCCTCTCATTTAGGACTTCCAGTCTCTAAGAGAACTCTGTCCAATTGGATTGCTCAGTGTATTTCTTTCGCCTACCAGAGTAAGAACCTTTCTCTAGAGGGCCATGTCACAGCTGACAATGTGAGAGCCATGGCAGCCTCTATGGCTCATCTAAACTCTGTGTCCATCGAACAAATCTGTCGAGCGAACACTTGGGCCTCGGTTCATACCTTTACAGCCAATTACTGCTTGGACAAGGACTCCCGCTGGGATGCCTTGTTTGGTCAGGCTGTTCTCAAACACCTGTTCCATACTTAAACAACTCCTACCCCCGATCCCTGGTTGATGCCCGAGATCCATGGAGGGAGGTAGAGCCCTTCTCAGGGACTCACAACGTGGGGGATCTCCCGGACATCTCTAGCTGGGGAGTCCCCATATGTGAAGACTCATTCCTGCTTGTTCCTGGAGATAGCACAGTTACTTACCTGTAACAGGTGATCTCTGGGAACAGCAGGAATAAGTCTTCACAACCCACCCACCTACCCTAGGAGTTGTATCTCTCTATCTATCTTTCCTTTCCTCTCTCTCTCTCTTTGTCTCAGCTTAAAACTCGAACTGGAGAGAGGCAGTTGGAAAAGGCGGGAAGGCAGCGTGCAGGCGGCGCGCAGGCGCTGTGGGATGCTCCCAAAAGCTTTCCTTTTGGATGCTGGGGAGCGTTCCCGCACAGGCTCCATCGGTACCGACGATACCCCATATGTGAAGACTTATTCCTGCTGCTTCCAGAGATCACCTGTTACAGGTAAGTAACTGTGCATTCCCCAAAAGACACAGGTTCTGCAATGCTTGTACTGGGTCAAGCATTGATATCCTGGGTCCCTTCTTAATAATAATTTCTGGACCTTTCCTCCAGGAACTTGTCCAAACCGTTTTTAAACCCAGCTACACTAACAGCCTTTATTACATCCCCCGGTAACAAATTCCAGAGTTTGATTACACATTGAGTGAAAAAATATTTTCTTTTATTAGTTTTAAATAGTGTACCCTGTAGCTTCATTGCATGTCCCCTAGTCTTTCTATATTCTGGTAACATAAACAATCGATCTACGTTTACCCGTTCCACTCCGTTCATTAATTTATAGACTTCTATCATATCGCCCCTCAGCTGTCTCTTTTCCAGGTTAAAGAGCCCTAACCTTTTTAGCCACTCTTCACAGGAGTATCCTTCCATCCCCTTTACCATTTTGGTGGCTCTTCTCTGAACCTTTTCTAATAATGCTATATCCTTTTTAAAATACAGTGACGAGAATTGCACACAATATTCAAGGTGCGGTCTCACCATGGAACTATATATAGGCATTATAATATTCTTTGTTTTATTTTCCATTCCTTTCCTTATGATACCTAGCATTCTATTTGCTCTCTTGGCCGCCGCTGCACACTGGGCCGAGGGTTTTAACATGTTATCCACAATGACGCCTAAATCTTTTTCCTGGGTGGTGGTTCCTAATGTGGAACCTTGCATTGTGTAACCATAGTTTGGGTTGTTCTTCCCTAGGTGCATAACTTTGCACTTGTCCACATTAAATTTCATCTGCCATTTTGATGCCCAGTGTTCCAATTTATCAAGATCCTCTTGCAATTTTCCACAATCCTCTTGGGTTTTAACAACTTTTAAATAGTTTTGTGTCATCTGCAAATTTGATAACCTCACTCGTTATTCCACTTTCCAGGTCATTTATGAATATGTCAAAAAGCAGCGGACCCAGCACAGATCCCTGGGGTACACCACTATTCACCTTTCTCCATTGGGAAAATTTGCCATTTAGCCCTACCCTCTGCTTTCTGTCTTTTAACCAGTTCCTGATCCACAATAGTACACTGCCTCCTATCCCATGACTCTTTAGTTTTGTCAAAAGTCTCTGATGAGGGAACTTGTCAAAGGCTTTCTGAAAGTCCAAATACACTATATCAAGTCAGTTGTGGCTATTAGCACGGGTCCACCTAATGCTGCCTCAATAGGTGGAGTTACATTCACCCACACTAATACAGGAAGCGTTAAGGATGCCTGGGAAATGAATTCCATACCCCTCGACAGTTAACGTGGCGGTGTTACACCTAACGTCACACAATTTTGGCACTTTTGGCACATTAGGTGCAACACCTTGGCGCCATTTAGTAAAAGACCTCCTTGGTAAATTATTACACTCTAACGAAGCCCTTCCTGTTAGTTTTCTTACTAGTTGTATCTAATCTACAAGATCTTTTGGAAGAGAATTATAGCTAGATACTTTGTTTCAGATGTCGAGGAATGAAGAGGAATATATATCTCCACATATTTATTCAGATTATTAGGTGCCTCACCTCAAAGAATCTTATGGCTTATTGTCAGCAAGTTAAATTTGCTCAACAAAGAGCCACTTGAGCTCTTTTAAAATTGATGTAACTTGATCCTGCTTTTTAGCTTGTTTTATGATTTTTACATCAACGTTTTTTTTATTAATTGCAGTCTCACATTAAGTTTTTTTTAAAATCTAATCTTAAATAAGCCATGCTACATAAATAACAACCCATTTTTTAAGTACTCAGGCCTGTTTCTTCTATGGGTCTTGACATTCAGAGATAGAGCTATGTTTACCAAACCTTGCTAAACATTATCACAGGTTTGCTGCATGCTAAGTCTGGTGCACTAAAAGTTAGCACAGTGCCCCACAGTAAAAAAAACCTGTGCTAATCAATTAGTATACAATTGGGAGGGGATCAGATGGGGTATGGGCAGTAATGGCACATCGTGGTTAGTGCAGCTGTTATGGGTATATGCTAGCCACAAATATTGGCATTACTACAAGAGCACTTAATGCCACTTCAGTGTATGACATTAAGTGCACCCACATGCTAAGTCATGCAAGAATGTTCCAATGGCAGGGGGATGGATGCGCATGCACCCTGAAAGTGGTGTGGTCTTATGTGCTCGTTTTGCAGCCTAATCATGCACTGTTGGCACGCTCTTTAGTAAAAGTGTTTCTTAATGTTTTAAATTTAGTTCTGTAGGTTACTGGTAGACAGTAAAGTTTAAGCAGGAAGGATGTGATGTGATCACAGTGCTTGCAACACTTTATCAATTTTGCTGCATCTTTTAAGTAATTGGAGTAATGCAAATTCTTTATCTGTCTGACCTATGTACAGGGCATTACAGTATTCCAGCTGTAATATTATCATGGACTGTGGTGATCAGACTGACCTTTTCGATCTCTTGAAAGAGATTTCACAGTTGCATGTATATGTAAAGCCTGTGGATGCTTTTTGCCTGCAGAGTGTACAACGGTTTGCAAAAGGAAACATTTTGAAAATCGACTCAGGGAAAGTGCATGCGTAAATCTGCACCTGACATTTGTGGTGACAACTTATGTAGAAAGTTCTGGAAATCCCAGAACACTTCTTTGGTATTTTACGAGTGATCAGTAGCCTTGACTATGGTAACACACTTTCCAATGGTCTTCTACTATTAGCTATCAAATGACTTCAACTAATCCAAAATGCAACAATCAAGCTCATTATACACTCAAAGAAGTTCAGCCATGTTTCTCCACTTTTGAAAGATAATCACTGGCTTCATATATCTTACCACATCAAATTCAAAGTTTTACTTCTGTCTCATAAGTCTTTTTATTCCAGGCTTCTAGGTTATTTATCAGACTTACTCATTCTCTATGTCCCATCCAGGTCTCTCCATTTACAAGACCAAAATCTTGCTCCCAACAACCCGTTTTGGACCAGCGTATGTTTTACTGATATAAGGTTTCCATACTTACTACTCAACTGTTTACTAATTAATGGTTATAAATTCAATGGAACTATGTTTAGCTATTATCGTTTTGTCAAAAAGCGTTATATACAGATTTTTTGTTTGAGATTTATTTAGTTTAATAGGTATTCAAAGTTTGCTGATTTTGACGGTACTGGTGACTCAACATAAAAAGATCACAAAATATTGTAAGTAGCTTATAATGCTATAATAGCTACTATTTTGCAAATAAAAGTATTTGTAGATTTTAGAAAATAGGTTTAGATAACTGTAAGTTAGTTAGGGGTATGTTTACTAAACTGCGTTAGTGCGATTCGCGTTAGGAGCCGCGTTAGAGACAGAAACCTCAAATAAGGACATGGGCGGTACATCGTTGCCGAGAACGCGCGATACAAGGTGCCATAAATGAACGAGCGCTACAGGGCACGTTACCGCGAGTTAATCTTAAGAAGGCACGCAGACATACAGTCACAGCAACAGAGCTGTAGCACAATGGTTACAACACTGACTGATGGTACAGGGGTCATGGGTTTGATTCCCCAGTGAGCCCACTGTATAAGGCTGACTGAGGCAGCACCCTCTAAATTTAAGTAGTGATTGTTGAGGCATTTGACATGTATTTTAATTTGTGCTGCCAGCAAACACACCCTCACGGTGGCATAACCTAAGGTGCTGCATAAGGCACCCCATAACGCACTCCATAGGGCACATTATAAAGTGTACTGTCCACCAAGGCACCCTATAATGTCTCCTATAGGCCACCTTATAAGGCTGTGAACAAAGCCCTGGCTGGCTGCAGGACTGCACGTCACCACACAAACTGTCTGCTGTGGTTACCATTATAGGGTTAACCCACCCATACCCATGATGCACTGCACATGCAAATCAGCAGTCGAGAGATGGGCACAAGATTGGGTATGCACCCCCACAGCACCTCGGCCAGGTAGGGGGAACAGACTGTGTGTGGTACTGAAACAGACAGTCACATTGTGCGGGTACTGTGCCCACCCTGAGGTTGAGGTGGGGAGCCCAGCACCAGGTCCACAGCACCATTCATGGCAGAACTATGCCATGCTGCAGGTCCCCATCAGTGTGTGATAGGTAGTTCCGTTAGACACACCTAGGATACATCTGTGCCCTGCTGCATGTCTCGGTCATGTCTAGTCCTTATGGGTGTTGGTGCCATGGTTACCTGCTGTAGGTGAAGGGGGGTGTATGGACCCATGGGCAGACCATGTACCACCACACAACCCACCCACTGGGGCTCAGGGTGAGAAACAGGATCACCCACCAATAGATCCACAGTCTACCTCCCTTCAATGGTAGCTGTAGAGAGGACCATCAACCCCAGTCCTTCTGAGGAACAGACAGAGCAGTACACATCCGTAACGCAGGAGCAGACAGACAGCAGGCCTGGAAATGCTCAGCTGCCCCCCCACCATTATCTGACATTCTCCAGCAACAAGCCACTGCACCCTGCAAGGTGTTCCAACAAGACACATACTAGCTGCAGACAGTCAGCCAGCTAGTCCATAGTGCATGGTCCTGGAGGAGCTGCATGTACCCAGAACGGGGACGTCAGCATACACAAAGCAAATAAGTCAGTGATTGAACCCCAAAAGAAAACCCAAATAAGAAAAATACTATGGGGGAACCTAGCCATGCCATGGTTACTGCTCAGTCAGGGTGAGAGTGACCGCCCAGCAGGACATGCTATGGCCACCCTGTCTGTGCAGGTGGTAACGGGTACTACAATGTCCGAGCCATTACCCTATGCAGATGCGGCCAGGGGTCTCCAGATCCAGCCCTGGAGGGCCACAAACCAGTCAGGTTGGCAGGATATCTCTAATGCATATATATCTCATGCATATTCATTAGGGATATCCCGAAAACCTGACTGGTCTGCGGCTCTCCAGGACCAGGGTTCCCTACCCCTGCATTAGAGATATCCTGCCAACCTGACTGGTTTGTGGCCCTCCAGGGCTGGATTTGGAGACCCCTGCCTTACACCTCTGTCATTTAAGATTGTGAGTGGGCAAGGTGCAGATGTCCAAGACATCAAAAAGGTTAGATAGAATGTGTCACATTCCTCCTCACTTCTCACCACCACCAAAATATTGTCTATTAGACAACTTTTTGGTGGTAGTGAGAATTGAGGAGGAATGTGACACATTCTATATACCCTTTCGATGTCTAGGACATCTGCACCTTGTCCACTCACAATCTTAAATGACAGAGGTGTAAGGCAGGGGTCTCCAAATCCAGCCCTGGAGGGCCACAACCCAGTCAGGTTGACAGGATATCTCTAATGCATATATATCTCATGCACATTCATTAGGGATATCCCGAAAACCTGACTGATCTGCGGATCTCCAGGACCAGGGTTCCCCACCCCTGCCCTATTGACTAGCTAGCAGACTGTCTGCAGCTAGTATGTGTCTTGCTGGAACACCTTGCAGGGTGCAGTGGCTGCAGGCTTGTTGCAGGAGAATATCAGATAGTGGTGGGGCGCAGCTGAGTATTTCTGAGCCTAATGTCTGTCTGTTATTGCTTTATAGATGTATACAGAACTGCATTGACTGCCCTGTAGGGTGTCTGTTCCCCAGAAGGACTGTGGTTGGTGGTCCCCTCTACTGCTGCCATTGCAGGGATGTAAAATGTGGATATGTTGGTGGGAGACCCTGTTTCCCACCCTCAGCCCCAGAGGGTGGGTTGGGTGGTGGTACATAACCTGCCTATGAGTCCATAAGGGTTAAACCTGACTGAGAAATACAGATGTATCCAAAGTGTGTTTGCAGGAACTACCTATCTCACACACTAGCACTGCTGGAGAAATACAGCATAGCCTATTTCTGCCATGGAAGGTGCTGTGGACCTGGTGCTGGGCGCCCCACCGCACCCTCAGGGTGAGCACAGTACCCGCACAATGTGACGGTGTGTAGCTACTCTGTGCCAGTAACACACATGGTCAGTTCCCCCTACTAGGCCGAGGTGCTGTGGGAGTGCATACCCCATCTTGTGTTCATCTGTAGATGGCTGATTTGCATGTGCAGTGCATCATGGGTACGGGTGGGCTAACCCTATCCTGGTGACCACAGCAGACTGTTTGTGTAGTGACATGCAGTCCTTCTGCAGCCAGGCAGGGGCTTGCTAGCAGCTGCAGAGCTGTAGTCTGCTGGTTACTTCACTGCCTGTGGAGCCAGAGGTCATGTGTTCAAACCCATGGTGGGGTTATTTGATAGGGCTGTCCAAAGCATTATCTATTTTTAATGTACATTAGTGCTGCCAGCAAAAACACCCTCAGCGTACTGTACCCATAAGGTGCCTCAGAGGGCGCTTTATAGGGCACCTTATGGTTACCGTCCATATAAGGTGCACTATAAGGTATCCTATGGAGCGACTTATAGGGTGCCCTATAGGGGGACATTATAGGGTGCCGTGGCGGACAGTGCACTTTATAATGTGCCCTATGGAGTGTCTTATAGGGTGCCTTATACAGCACCTTAGGTTACGGCACGTGAGGGTGTGTTTGCTGGCAGCAATTAATAAAATACAAATAAAGTGCTGTAGGAAACAATACTTACATGTCAAAGCTGATGCCTCAGCCAGCCTTAAGCACACTGGGGATTGAACTCATGACCTCTATATTATCAATCAGTGTATTAACCATTGTGCTACACCTCTGTTTCAATGTGTATTTGTCTGGGCACCTACTTATGATTACCGCGCGTTAACGCGCTTAGCGGCGCTTCGCATGATAATGTGCGCAGCAGCGCGCGTTATCACACGATACTCCCGTTTTGCTGCTTTAAGACTGAAATGCCCACTCCTTTTATGGCGGCCTGCACACTATCGCCAGGCGCACATTAAGACGGTTTAGTAAAATTCTATGTGGAATAGTCTCCCAGTGGAGGTGGTAGAGATGAGGACAGTAACTGAATTCAAAAAAGCATGGGACCAACACAGAGGATCTCTAAAGGTAAAAAGTGGACTGTTGTAGTTGTTGATATGGAAGGACAGACTAGATAGGCCATGTGGTCTTTTTCTGTCATCATGTTTCTATGTTTCTATGCCCCATTGTGAAACTTCTATTTTATGCAGAGTTTTAATATTTTTTATTATTGCCTGTAGTTGTTTGAGTGTAACAAATCTAATAAATCATCTAGAACAGAGAGAGAATATGTGAACTGTCCAAAACGGGATAATTTAGCCATTCAAAAATTAACTCATCAATCTGAATTTTTTTCTTAGCCTGTACCCTTTGGAATTTCCTGCCTACATATAAAAGGATAAGGTCTTCATTTAAAAAGTTCAAAAAAAATCTTAAAAATGGATTTCTTTCATTTAGCTTTCAGAGGAGTCTAGACTGTATTCTGTTTTCACCTGCTCCTGGACCTTGTTTTCTACTTTCCTGGTTATTTATTTATTTATTTACATTCTCTTATATACCGCGCTATTCTTCATCAGTGTGGTTTACATTGAACAAACTGAAATTACATTGAACAGGGCATTATAACTTGGAGATAACTATTTTACAGGGAACATGGGCTATGGAGGGTTAAGTGGCTTGCCCAAGACCACAAGGAGCACCTGTGGGACTACAAACCTCAGTCCTTCTGGCCCAAGGTTGCTGTCCTCTAGTGGGATTTGAACCACTGACCTTCTGGCCTGAAGTACCTTGCCCCAACCACTAGGCTACTCCTCCACTCCCTCCACTCCCTCCTCCACTCCATTTCCTTCTATTACTCTGACCTTACGTGTCAGATCGACCCCCTTTATCTAAATTTCTTTTTGCATGCTATGGGGGTCATTCTGAACCATGAATGTATGTGCAGGATGTACATGTGTCCTGTGAAAATGTCTGAAACTGTATTCTACACATTCGTGGCCCTGCACATACACGGCACATAAACGGGGATCCCAGAGCATAGGCAGGAGGGGGCATAACGGGGGCATGGCCAACCATGGAGACATATATAGTATATTCCAGCACTGTCCATGTACATCTACAGTAGTTCCTGCAGACGTCCAGGTTATACCTGCTGAAAGGTGGAATAAAGGTAGGACTTAGAAATATTTCTGCCCTGCACCTCAATGCAGCCCATAGTGGTGAATGGATGTGAAACTTATGCTGTGCACTGTGTCTGCAGGCCGGGAAACCACACCATGCAGTGTTACTGAACAGAAAGCAGAGGAGAAGGAGGTTAGAGGTCGCAGTAACAAAGAAAACCACCCCCACACATGTATGGGGAAGAGCACAGGCGTATTTAACGGCTAGGCTGGCATTTGCTAAGTGACTAAAGGGGTAAAGCTTGGGTCCCCTAGCAACACCCACATCCTCAAAATGATACTGGTGACGGAGCACTAGGACCCCACGTGAAAATGTAAGCCATCCATTGGTGCCATGTGTAGCACTCTTCCAGCTGGGGTGTTGTGCTCCACACAGCGGACCTTTACAATATGCCCTATGCAATGTGTACAGTCCCCGGATGCAGAGAAGGTCAGATGTAAACCTATCGGAACACAATAATGGGGAAGGTCTACACCAGTGGCCCTTTAGCACATATCGTCTCCACAGGTCACTGTTGTGGTTGTTTACATATGTGGGCCTATGATTTGCAATGTATATACTAGGACTGATCCTGGAGGCTGATATACTTGACGGCTGTTTTGGCCTAAAGCAGTTCTGTGACTGTTTAAGGTCCACTTTTGGAGGTATCCTGTATGTTTGTATGCATCTGGAAATGTAGTGATCAGGTATGAGGATGGGTTGGAAGTACTGATATCCATGGTTTCCATTCCATCATCTGTTATTCAGTGCAGGGCATTCTGTTTGCAGACAATCTGCTTCTGTGGGACTGTGTGTGTGTGTGTGTGTGGTTTGAAGGCTTCATGGGAGGATCTAGATTGCTCATGGGAGGATCTAGATTGCTCATCCAAATATCCAGGGGAGAGGGTAGGGATGCCTGGCAGGTACCTTCACTGTAGGGCTGACTGCAGTATCACCAGGAGCAAGTGAGAACAGGCAGGTGTGAGCAGGACAGGTCCACGTTCACGTACCTGCCCAAACACTTCCCTGTCACTAATAAGGGGACCTCAGTAGGAGGGAGCGGAACACAGTACACCATGCCCAGGTGCACCAGCATTGCTCTACACAATGTGCATAGTTGTAGGGAGTGACGTTGGTGTCCCTGAGCATGTCTGTGTGGCGCTTGCACTGCTGACTGCTGTCATTCCGCTGGCCTTTTATCAGTGATAGGAAAATGTTTGGCTGGTTCTCTATGGGAGGCCTGTTCTGCTGGGTTCATGTGCTTACTTAGCATTGTACAGATGTGTTCCTGAGATGTCCACATCATGCATACCTAGGGAGGTCATCTACTGCCATGTATGTAGTGCTGCACTGTTTCTTATGCTAGATAGATCACTCTCTACCTGTTTTCCTGCTGCATTACAGTGCGCTGTGATTGCTTTGTGGTGTTCTGGGCATGCCACAGACTAGTTTCTATCATTTAACTTACATCGTCCTATGGGTATCATCAACTTACATTGTCATTCAGCCTCAGAACAACTCTGTCCATGCCCACAGCAGCTTCACAGCTGCCCATTTTGAAGGAGGATGTGGCCGTTCATGGTTATTTCATGGAGCTGGGCAGGGTTGCAGACATACATCTTTTCAGAATACGGTGAGTGCATGGGTGTGCAATGCCATTCTCGGTGTATACCCGTCTTCCTACAATGTAGCACTGTATGTGGACCATGCCTAGCACATCTATGTGGGCGATTCTGTGCACGCAGCTGCATCTATTCCTGCACGTTTCCATTTGGACATGCCTGCACATGCATGATTTCAGAATTGACCTCAGGGGTCCATTCCAGAACAGGAATAAACCCTTTGGACATGTGGTATAGATGTTTTTCTAGGGAAAATGTCTACGATCATATTCAGAAGCACCCATGTCCCAGCACGAACATGGCACTAGCACAGAGATCTCAGAACGTGGGGGGGAGGGGACAGAACGGGGTCATGGTCAGCAGCGGAGACAGGCAATGCATATTCAGGAAAGGCCTGTGTACGTTCTATGTGTTTCCCATGGACATCCAAGTTATACCAGCGGAAACGTGGAATATGGCCAGGACTTAGAAACCTTTCTGCTCTGCTCTGCAATGTGTCCCATAGAGATGAATGCCTGTGACAAAGATGTTTTGAACCAGTGTGTCTGCAGTCTGGAAGACCACAAGATGTATTTGTAAAGAACAGAATGCAGAGGTGGAGTTAAGTTGTGTGGTAAAGATACATTACTGATATTCAGAGGTGCAATGGTGATTATTCCGGCTATGCTGACAATTGCTGTGTGAGCTGGAGATGATCTAGGGCACCGTAATAATTCCTGTCATCTGAGAAGTGGGTCTGTTAATGTAGGGATTATATGTGGGTGAGTATAGGATGGATGCATGTGTGGGTGAGAAATGCAGATCAGATTAGTACTCCTGGGACCCCATGCCATCATGTTATACTAGCTGTTTTCTAGAGGTGCAGGGCATATGTACTGCAGATGTATGTTTTGTGTGACTGCAAGTGAGAGTGTGTGTGTTTAGAGGGATGCATGGGGGTGGGGGCCTAGTGTGTGCAACTACAATTTTGGGTGGATATCAATGCCTGGCAGGTATCTGGTCCATAGGGCTGACCACAGCATGACCAGGTGTCAGTGTGATTGGCCAGGATACGGCAGAACAGGGTCTCTATGGCTAAATATGAACATAGAAACATGATGACAGACAAAGACCGCATGGCCTATCTAGTCTGCTCTTCCATATCACCCACTACGAGAGTCTCCTTTTTGCCTTTAGAGAGCCTCTGTGTTTGTCCCATGCTGTTTTGAATTTAGATACTGTCCTCATCTCTACCACCTCTACCACTCTTTCCATAAAGAAATATTTCCACATATTATTCCTGAGTTTATCCCCTTTCACCCTCATCGTATGTCCCCTCATAGCAGAGCTTGCTTTCAATCGAAAGAGGCTCTCCTCCTGTGCATTTATGCCATGGAGGTATTTAAACGTATCAATCATATCACCTCTGCCCCGCCTTTCCTCTAAAGTATGCATATTAAGGTCTTTAAGTCTGTCCTCGTATACTTTATAACGAAGACCATTAACTATTTTAGTAGCCACCTTCTGCACCAACTCCAACCTGTTTATATCCTTTTGAAGGTGCGGTCTCCAGAACTGCACACAGTACTCCAAATGAGGTCGCACCAAAGACTTATACAGGAGCACTATCACCTCCTTTCTTCTGCTGGCCTTTCCTCTCCCTATGCACCTAAGCATCCTTCTAGCTTTCTAGCATATCCCTGTCTGTGATAAGGAACCCTCAGAATGAGTGCATGCTACAGGGAACACAGCACCATCAGTGGTCCTACAAATGTGCACATTTGGATAATGGATGCTGGTGCTCTTGGGCATCTAGTAGTGCTGTTTGTGCTGATGCATACACTCAATCTATTAGTATCAGGGTTATAATCTGACATTTAGCTATAGAGGACCATTTCTGTTTTCTTCTGGTCCATACATAGCATTGTACAGACTGTTGTCAGAGATGACCAATGCAAGCCCAACTAAAATGTTCGCCTACTGCCATGTATGTTGTGCTGCAAGATATGCCAGGCGAGTGTACAGAGATCACTTTGCAGTGACCTGGTCATGCAAAGGACTAGTTTATATGGTCTGTTTTGCATCAGCACATCTGTGTCATCCATTTTCATGAGTAGTTGGCATGGGCACCACACCATCAATGTGAGGAGCAGCTTCGGGGATGCATGTTCGCAAGGGCAGGGACGTTCAGGCACTTGCTACTACGTATACTCGTGTCCTGGGATTTCTGCGTGCTGCACTGAACACGTCTACGTCACCGATTCTGAACCCATGGGCACATCCAAACCTGTGCATGCGGAATTAGAGTCAAACGGGGCCTGTTATTCTTTTGGACGTGTCTGCAGGCCAGACATGCATGTTATGGGATCATACTTGCAAGTGTTTCATGAATTTATAAATTGCATTATATTTTTGTAAACTATGTTGTCAGGTACGCACATTCTTTATAAAATATGTGTGTTCCCGCATAGAGTATAAGCACATAGTTACCTCTGCTTTGGAGACATAACTTTGTGCAAGAGGAAGTGTGAGCTACTAGAGCTAGTTACGGAAGTTCATTTTTTAAAATGCCCAAACACCTGTATGATGCCTTTATGAAATAACCAAATTCAACACAGTGGAGGTTACTTTAGAAGTGTTATTCATGCTTTGGATGTCCGAAAATGAGCATACAGACATTCAAAGCATGGAGACATCCCTGGAGCCATTTTAGAAAGTGATTTTAAAGATGCTCCCAGCGCGAGGATGTCCTAGTCGGACTGGGGGTGAGGTGTAGACATGTCCAGGGCATTCTCAAGAATCTGGATGTCCTTGCCCGATCTCAGAAATGCCCTGCACTTCCCGAGAACATAAGAACATAAGATATGCCATACTGGGTCAGACCAAGGTCCATTCAAGCCCAGTATTCTGTTTCCAACAGTGGCCAATCTAGGTCATATGTACCTAGCAGTTTCCCCAAGGGACACAGGTTCCACAATGCTTGTATTGGTTCAAGCATTGATATCCTGGGTCCCTTCTTAATAATGGCTTATGGATCTTTTCTCCAGGAACTTGTCCAAACCTTTTTTAAACCCAGCTACACTAACAGCCTTTACTACATCCTCCGGTAACAAATTCCAGAGTTTGATTACACGTTGAGTGAAAAAATATTTTCTTTTATTAGTCTTAAATAGTTTACCCTGTAGCTTCATTGCATGTCCCCTAGTCTTTCTATATTCTGATAACGTAAACAATCGATCTACGTTTACCCGTTCCACTCCGTTCATTAATTTATAGACTTCTATCATATCTCCCCTCAGCCGTCTCTTTTCCTGGTTAAAGAGCCCTAACCTTTTTAGCCTTTCTTCATAGGATTATCCGTCCATCCCCTTTACCATTTTGGTGGCTCTTCTCTGAACCTTTTCTAATATCGCTATATCCTTTTTAAGATACGGCGACCAGAATTGCACACAATATTCAAGGTGTGGTCTCACCATGGAACGATATAGAGACATTATAATATCTTTTGTTTTATTTTCCATTCCTTTCCTTATGATACCTAGCATTCTATTTGCTCTCTTGGCCGCCGCTGCACACTGGGCCAAGGGTTTTAACATGGTATCCACAATGACGCCTAAATCTTTTTCCTGGGTGGTGGTTCCTAAAGTGGAACCTTGCATCGTGTAACCATAGTTTGGTTTGTTCTTCCCTAGGTGCATAACATTGACCTTGTCCACATTAAATTTCATCTGCCATTTTGATGCCCAGTCTTCCAATTTATCAAGATCCTCTTGCAATTTTCCACAATCCTCTTGGGTTTTAACCACTTTAAATAGTTTTGTGTCATCTGCAAATTTGATAAACTCACTCGTTATTCCATTTTCCAGGTCATTTATGAATATGTCAAAAAGCTGCGGACCCAGCACAGATCCCTGGGGTACACCACTATACACCTTTCTCCATTGGGAAAATTGGCCATTTAGCCTTACCCTCTGCTTTCTATCTTTTAACCAGTTCCTGATCCACAGTAGTACACTGCCTCCTATCCCATGACTCTTTAGTTTTGCCAAATGTCTCTGATGAGGGACCTTGTCAAAGGCTTTCTGAAAGTCCAGATACACTATATCAACCTACTTACCTTTGTCCACCTGTTTATTCACACCTTCAAAAAAACATAATAGATTAGTAAGACAAGATCTTCTTTGTCTAAAGCCATGTTGGCTGTCTCCCATTAGGCCATGACTATCTACTGTGGTGTCCAAAGTGTCCCCAAGCCCTTAGAAAAGGGAAAAGAGCCTACTTTTACCTTTAGGGAAAGATGCAGCAGGCGGGGAGGTGAAACACAGAATGTTTTGAAACCTGAAAAAACTCACCTAGTGAATAGCTGCAGGCCACACCCTAGCTTAGGAACAAGCTACAGGGATAATGAAAACCAGCTGGAGAGCCAGCACGTGAGCACTGCTCTGATACGTGCAGGGGGAGTTCCCAGGGGATTACAAAAAGGAAGTAACAGAGAGAGGAAGAGGCAGGTTCTCTCAAACGTTCAGCAAGCAGAGTTGCAGGTTGTCTCCAAGGTTCAGCAAGCAGAGGAAGTCACTCAAGAAGTTGCTGGAGAGAGTGTTAGAGACCACATTCCAGATGCCGTGGTAAATCCAGAGAAAGAAAGAGAAAGACAGAGAGAGTTGGAGCGGAAGCAACTCAAGAAGCTGGGAAGGAGACAGCATTGGGCACACAGATACCGAGTGCAGAGGGCTGAGTCAGACAGCACAGATAGTGATGAAGTAAGTCTGAAAAGCAGCCTGTTTCCTGAAGCATATTCTGATGCTGGTGCAAATGCTGAGCTAGAGAAACAGCATTGCAGGAGAAAGGAAATTCCCAGGGGAGGAGCTACTGGAGACTCTGAACGGAGCAGAGAGCCCGAGGCACTGGGGAGAGGAAAAAGCTCTCGTGTTTCAGAGGAGAGAGGTATTTCCCAAGACAGCTCAGCCTTAAGGGAAACTGCTAGGACATTCAAACAAACAAGCCACAAGGCAAGGAGCTTTGCTGGGGAGAGAAGTTTGAATGAGGACAGTTTTATCACAAGCCAAAGGTTTGATAAAAGCCCAACTGAGAAATGGAGAACCGTAAGTAATCCTCTGTCTAATAAGCAGTTAAATAAACTGAAGGCATTAAACCATTTGGAGGGAAAGGAAGAATTGTCTACATGTGCTGAGCAGCCCAGGGACAGGAAAGCCTCTAAGTGGAAAAATATCCTTAAGCTTTTAGAAACTGCAGAACCAGGTTTTATCAAGAGGAATGTATGCCATGAGATCCCAGAGTCACTCGTGGAGGATATGGAAATAGGGAGTTATCCTTCTGAGAGTGAGAGTGACAGTCTTATGGAATGTGCTATCTGTTATAAAACAAACGTTTGAGCCCTGGAAGGAAAGAAGCTCAAACAGCCTTTATAATTGAAGAGGTATAAACAGGCTGGACTATGTTTTAAAAGCTTTGTTTTCTTTTTATTGTTCCTGGAGTAAAACCTGAAAGTAATTGCATCTGAAGAAGTTTAGCAAAGTAACCTAGCACTGATGTTAATAAGGCTAGAAGAAGTAATGAAGCTGTGGTTTGTGGAATCTGGAAACATTTGAAGCTGATTCTGTCAGGAGAAGAAAATCCTTTATTTTTCTTTCTTATTTTTGCGTTAAGCTTTATACAAGCAATGTTTGGAGAAGCAGTACAAATCAAATAAAATTCCTGTGCTTGCCTTAACCTCTCGGACTTTTCATTTCAATATGGAAACCCACAACTACGAAATATAGAGGTGGCACCCCACTATAGGCGACCGCCTAGGGTGGCCCTATAGTAGCTTGGCTATAAAGGGGTGGATCGGCCACACTACATGCTGAGTAATTTTATTCTTTATGATGGTTTCTACCATTTTTCCCGGTACTGACGTCAGGCTCACCGGTCTGTAGTTTCCCGGATCACCCCTGGAACCCTTTTTAAAAATTGGTGTTACATTGGCGATCCTCCAATCTTCAGGTTTTAGAAATGATTTTAATGATAGTTCACAGATTACTAATAGCAGGTCTGCAATCTCATATTTAGGTTCCTTCAACACCCTTGGATGTATACCATTCGGCCCAGTTGATTTGCTACTCTTCAGTTTATCTAATAGTTGTAATACATCTTCCCGATGTATCGATATTTCCTTCAATTCTTCCACACCTTTAAATACCATTTCAGTCATGGGTAACATCCCTACATCTTCCTCACTAAAGACCGAAGCAAAGAATTCATTCAGTCTCTCCACTATCGCCTTGTCGCCTCTTAGTGCCCCTTTAACCCCTCTATCAACTAATGGACTAACTGACTCTCTCAGAGGTTTTTTGCTATGAATGTATGTAAAAAAAGTCTTTATTTTGCGTTTTTGCTTCCATAACAAGCTTCTACTCAAATTCTCCCTTTGTCTGCCTTATCAATGCCTTGCATTTGACTTGCCAGTGCTTGTGCTGTTTCCAGGTTTCGTCGTTTGGCTCTTTTTTTCCATTTCCTGAAAGATGCTTTTTTGGCAAAAACAACCTCTCTGTCCTCACCTTTACACCATACTGGCAGTTTTTTGGACTTCCTTCCACTTTTCTTAAAGCGTGGAATACAGTTGGCCTGGGCTTCCAAGATAGCATTTTTCAACAACACCCAAGCTTGATGTAAGTCTTTAACCTTTGCAGCTGCTCCTTTTAGCTTTTTCTTAACTATTTTCCTCATTTTATCATAGTCTCCCTTTCGAAAGTTAAAAGGTAGTACTGTGGATTTCCTTACTACCCCTCCTCCACTAATTAAATCAAAGGCGATCATGCTATGATCACTATTGCCACATGGCCCCAACACCCTTATCTCTTGCACTAGATCTGGTGTTCCACTAAGGACTAGGTCTAATATGGCTTCCCCTCTGGTTGGTTCATGAACCAGCTGCTCCAAGAAGCAGTCATTTATTTCATCTAGGAACTTTATCTCCCTAGCATGTCCTGACGTGACACTGACCCAGTCGATACCAGGGTAATTGAAATCACCCATTATTATTACCGTGCTGCAACTTTTGTTGGCTTCCTTGATGTCTTTGAGCATTTCATCATCCATTTGTTCATTCTGGCCAGGCGGTCGATAGTACAACCCCATTGCCATCGCCTTCCCTTTTTTACATGGAATTTCAATCAATAGAGATTCTACAGCAAATTTTGTTTCCTGCAAAACTTTAATCCTTTCTGACTCAATGCCCTCTCTAACCCAGAGCGCAACCCCTCCACCAATTTGATCAGCTCTATCATTACGATATAGTTTGTACCCAGGTATCACAGTGTCCCACTGGTTGTCCTCCTTCCACCATGTCTCTGATATTCCAATCGTATCTAACCTCTCATTTAGTGCTATATAGTCTAACTCTCCCATCTTATTTTTTAGACTTCTAGCATTTGCATACAAGCATTTTAGAGACTTTATTTTATTCATATTATTTTGGCTATTGGTAGACATGGGTAATTTGGGATCTTTAAGCTCTGTCTGATCCATACTCAAGGGCATTTGGGCTACTTTACTCTTTTTTGGAACCTCTCTGCTTTTGGTAGTATCCTTCAAGAATACATTCTTCCGAACCATCCGCTCTTGGGCGACTGTCGGCTTTCCCCTATTATCTAGTTTAAAAGTTGCTCTATCTCCATTTTAAAGGTTAATGTCAGCAGCCTGGTTCCATCCCGGTTAAGGTGAAGCCCATCCCTTTGGAAGAGCCCCTCCTTTCCCCAGAATGTTCCCCAGTTCCTAACAAATCCAAAACCCTCATCTCTGCACCATTGTCTCATCCACGCATTGAGACTCTGGAGCTCTGCCTGCCTTTTGGGTCCTGCGCATGGAACGGGAAGCATTTCAGAGAACACTACCCTGGAAGTTCTGGATTTCAACTTCCTACCTAAAAGCCTAAATTTAGCCTCCAGAACCTCCCTACCACATTTTCCTATGTCATTGGTACCGACATGTACCAAGACAGCAGACTCCTCCCCAGCACTATCTAAGACCTTATCTAGGTGGCGCGTGAGGTCCGCTATCTTTGCACCAGGCAGGCATGTTACCAGACGATCCTCACGTCCATCAGCCACCCAGCTATCTACACGCCTAATGATCGAATCACCAACTATAACTGCTGTCCTAACCCTTCCCTCATGGACACATGGCCCTGGAGAAACTTCCTCGGTGCGAGAGGGTTTTACATCACCTAGAGGACAGGTCCTAGTTACAGGATCACTTCCTGCCACACCATGGTGATGCTCACCTGTCACGTGACCTCTCTCCTCCATGGCAACAGGGATGCTGCCAGACTGGAGGTGGGACTTCAGGACTATATCCCTGTAGGTCTCGTCTATGTACCTCTCTGTCTTTCTTATGTTTTCCAAGTCTGCTACTCTAGCCTCTAGAGAATGGAGAGAGGCTATTTAACCAATTATGAGTGTGACTTCTTCAAAACTGATGATCCTACTATGTATGGTCACACAAGATCCATAAATCTTCAACAGCCCTCCAGGAAGACCTGCTATTTTGCACATCAGCTCCATCTGGAAACTTTATCCTCTTTTGCGGACCTTTTTATGTGGCTTTTTGTTCCAAAGATTCCTTCCTTTTTATGAGGCTTACCTCATGTTTTACAGATTTTGTACAGTTTACGATATAAAATTGATGGCAATAAAAATTGAATCCCTATGTACTGTACCGATATACCACAGGAAGAGGTGATTAACATAATTTTGAGTTCAGACTCTTAAAAGATCATCCTTTTTTTTTAAATGTAGCGCTCTTGAAAAGATACATAAATGATGCCTTAATGATATGGAATGGTGATGAGAACTCCCTAAATAGGTTTTATGAATATTTGAATACAAAAGATCACAATTTAAAGTTTAAAACGGAATATAGTGCATATCCTATCTCCTTTTTACGTATTAGGATTATGAAAAAAGAAGGTCTTTTCAAGACTAGTCTAGTCAAAAACAACTTATATATACAAAATGTTACATTATTAAAGTTATTAGTGTTGAAGAATTACCTTCCTATAAGTTGGAACATAAGAACATAAGATATGCCATACTGGGTCAGACTAAGGTCCATCAAGCCCAGTATTCTGTTTCCAACAGTGGCCAATCTAGGTCATATGTACCTAGCAGTTTCCCCAAGGGACACAGGTTCCACAATGCTTGTACTGGATCAAGCATTGATATCTTCGGTCACTTCTTAATAATGGTTTATGGACCTTTCCTCCAGGAACTTGTCCAAACCTTTTTTAAATCCAGCTACACTAACAGCCTTTACTACATCCTCCGGTAACAAATTCCAGAGTTTGATTACACGTTGAGTGAAAAAATATTTTCTTTTATTAGTCTTAAATAGTTTACCCTGTAGCCTCATTGCATGTCCCCCAGTCTTTCTATATTTTGATAACGTAAACAATCGATCTACATTATTTATTTTATTTATTTATTACAATTTCTTTTTTTTTTTTTTTTTTTTTTAAACTTTTATTTTCATTTTACAACAAGCCAACGAAACAACAAACCAAAGGAGACAAATACAAATATACACATAAGGAAAACAACCCCAATTACCCCCCACCCCTAAGCTTCTTCTCTGGAACTGAGGAGTATCATCAAAGAGGCGTATACATATAGCAGTGATTGTACAACCAAACAAACAAAAGAGTATCAGCAATATAGACTGATCATGTGAAATAGATTTAAACAGTCAGATGGGAGCAGTTAGCATTTCAGCATTTTATACATAATCGTGAAGTATCCTCCATTCAGACAAATGATAGAGGGTCTGAACGGAGAAGCCAACAGATGAGGTATTTGTTCATGTTTACTGTATAGACTGACAGGATGCCACCATTCATTGAAATTAAGAGGGGACCTATTTTTCCCCCAGTATTTTGCAGTAATATTGTAGTACCGGGCATTCAAACATAATATAAGTTAGTATGTGAATGGCCGTGTGACATATCCAAAATCTGTTGCTCTGGGTAGCGGTCATTTGACTAACCTATCAGGAGTATAGAAACTTCGGTGGATTAAAAGAAAAAAAGTGTCTGAGTAAGTGAGGGAGAGCGAGAGATCCATGTCAACCTGCTCCAGGCTAGGCTCCCATGCTCCGGGGTCAAAGCTACATGCAACTCCCGCTCCCAGAATTTCTGTGCTGTCTGAGCGCATTGGTGGATAATGGGAGTGAGGGGAGAAGCAGCCTCCATATATCTTCTAGCGCAAAATCTGTTATCAAAGCAGTGAAAGAATCAAGACTCTTGGGTGGACCACTCGTTTTGGGCGGCAGCCAAGCTGTCAAGGGCTCAAGTACTTGGTTGAAATCGCCGCCGAGCATTAATGGAGGGCTGGCAAATGCCTGTGCTAACTGCATAATACTTGCATAATAAACAGGATTAACCACATTCGGAGCATAAATACCAATACACGTAAATTACAGTCTCAACCTGAAGGTGTGCACGGGCCCAGCTACCCTCCTCATCAAAGCTAACATCCATTACAGTAGCTTGCAGAGACTTCTTAACCAAAATGGCTACCCCACACCGCTTGGAAACAGCGGAAGAGAAGGCAGTCGCCATATTAGGCGTGGTATTAAGTTTCAATGCCGCAGCGGAATTTAAATGCATTTCCTGAAGAAACATTAAATTAACATGCTCATGATTAAGATAGCTAAGGATTTTCTTTCTTTTGATTGAACTATTAATGCCTTTTACGTTTTATGAGAAGATCTGACACAAGACCATCAAGAAAGATTATAAATTCTGAGAAAGAACACAATAATGCACACAGTTTCCCAATGTCCCTCATCTTAACTATGTATGACTGTGCACATAACATAATAATCAATGAGTTAATGAAAATCATGGAAACGCCCCATATAAAAAATAAGCACCGAGGTGTACTAGAGAAGAAGCAAAACCCCAGAAATTACTGGCGACCTAATGTCTGCGGGGAGAAACTCCAGAGAGGGCCCAAACTAAAACATATAACCTGTAAAACTATGCATGTTTCGAATCCCACCGAGGTGCACATCATGGAGGGATAGAAGGCCAAGTAAATGATAGATAGAAAGAAAAGTCCAGGCAGTCTCTATTCCAGGCTGGGATCACCGCGTCGGGCCGTTCAAGATGGCGGGCAAATCCGGTGAATTACAGATCAAAATTGTTGAATCATAGTTGTTGGATTAGCGCATCTGATCTGCGTTATTTGGAATCCAAAAACATTGCTAGTAGATCGGGATCTTCGAATGTTATGGCTGGGTTATGGAGAGTCACTCTGAGCTTCACTGGATATATTTGGCCAAAGTGAGCCTGTAGTTATTGAAGTCCAGGGCGAAAAGCAAGGAGTCTCCTCCGTCGGTCAACTGTGGACTTTGCCACGTCAGGGGAAAAGAAACTTTATGACTTTCAAATTCAAGATGATAGTTCGCCCGGGCAGCAGTGCGAATTTGCTCTACTTACTGGTATCGCAATAATCGAAAAATGAGAGCCCGAGGGGTCGTCCGATTGAGCGCCATATTAGCAGGAACACGATGCGCTCGGTCAGTCTCCAGATCTCTGTTAATAATAATCTTTAGCAAGGGGGGGAGAGTTTTGACCAAGAATTCTCGCATTTCTCCTGCTCTCACATCCTCCGGTACTCCAATGAGCCCCATATGGTTGCAACCAGCTCGATCATTGCTATCCTCCAGCTCATTTTGAAAATTCTGTATCATACGCTCAGCCTTGCCCAATTTCACCAAGCGCACCGCGTGCGAGTCAAGGACCTCCGCCATGTTGTCCTGTCGTAGTGGGAGACTTTCAAGCCGGTTCTGAAGTGTGCCAAAGTCTTCACGCATGGTTCGGAGCGCCACTCCGTTGGATTGTACCAGCTCCTTCACACCGCGTATCTCCTCCAAGATCTCCTGTGGCGTTGCGGGGCTTTCCCAAAGTGGGGCCATCTTTTGTGGGGAAGAACTCTGCTTTGGAGCGTTTTCCGTGTGAAGAAGAGGGAGACCCGAGGTCCAGTCGCACTGGCTTGTGGCCCGCCGTTCCCCCCGAGGCACCCCGGTAAGTTCAGAGCAAAAAAATGAAATTTATGCAGGTATTAATTCAGGATTCTGAGTAGGCCTCTCGGGAGCTTCAACGCCTATTATTACAATTTCTTATATACCGCACTATTCGGCATCAGCGAGGTTCACATTATAACACAACGACCATAACAACAAGCTGTTTGGTTTTACATCGAACAGGGGTACAAACTTGGATAACAGGGGTAAACTATATACATGAGATATTTACACGGCTAGAATTGAATAACAATATCATACTGAAAGTAAGGGTCGTTTCCAAGTGGGTCATTTCTTCAGAGGGAATGCCTAGATGCCATTGCTGGTTTGGTAGTATTGGAGGAAAAGGTAGTATTTGAGTGCCTTCCTGAACTGCGATAGGTCGGCAATAGCCCTAATGTAAGAGGGTAGAGCATTCCAGCATTTAGGTACATAGCAACTGAACGCCCTGTTTGTGGTTGCTATGTTGCACTTCATCAATGCCTTTGGTGTTATTAGTAGGTTTACGACTATTGCTCTTCTGGATCTGTTGGGGGGCACCATGTGAGTGAGTTCTGTGAGGAAGGAGGATGAAATACCCTTGATTGCCTTGAATGATAGAAGTAGGGTTTTAAAGTTGATCCTCCCATGGATGGGTAACTAGTGAAGCTGTTTAAGAATGGGAGTCACGTGGTCACTTCTGGAGGCTCCGTATAGGACCCTTGCTGCGGCATTCATAGCGAGCTGTATTGGGGCCAGTGTGGATTGAGGGAGACCTTGTAAGATGGCATTTGCAAAATCGAAGTGAGGCAGGATTAGCGCTTGGTATATGATCCGGAAGTCGTCTGTTTTTTATGTTTTTCAAAAAGATTATGTTCTGCACAAAATGATTTTGAGAAATAATCAGGTAATATTAGAAAAAGGTTTTTGAAAAGGGGTTATCCACATGCCTGCATAAATAAGTGCTATAGAAGAGCCGGTAGGTTAGACAGAAATAGCCTTTTGCAGAGAAAAGGACTGAGAAATTATAAGTAAGATAATGAGAGGGAGTGAGTCATTTGCCCTTTTACTTTTAGTTATTTGATAAATTATATTAATAAGATTTTAAAGAAAAATCGTTTTACTATCCAGAATTTGGAATGCTTTTTTTTTTAAATAAGGAAATTAAAAGAGAGGCTATAATTTTAAAGATGAGTGACAGTTCTAGTGAGAACAAGATGATTAGTCACATTATAAAGTGTACTGTCCGCCAAGGCACCCGATAATGTCCCCTATAGGACACCTTCTTATAAGGCTGTGAACAAAGCCCTGGCTGGCTGCAGAAGGACTGCACGTCACCACACAAACTGGTGGTTAACCCACCCGTACCCATGATGCACTGCACATGCAAATCAGCAGTCGACAGATGGGCACAAGATTGGGTATGCACCCCCACACCACCATTATCTGACATTCTCCAGCAGCAAGTTATGTTTTTTTTTCCAGTTTATTGGGGTCATTTTCAATGTTTCTGTGCCCTTTTGTTCTGGGCACATGTATCACACTTTTTTGTAGGCTTCCCTGCCTATGCTGTACATTGCTGACACTGATATGGTTTCTCTCCCCTGAAAATGTGCATCTAACCACAGGTTTTCAATCGCGTTAGGATTCAGCTCTTCAGATCAGCGTGTTAGTGTGAAGGGAGCCTCTCCCTGCCCACTCTCTGCCCACTGACCCCTTCTCTCCGCCCTCTCTCCACCTTCTGTGGTATTTTACCGCGCCGCGGAACTTTACGATCGTTAATTTAGGTTAACGCGCATTATGTAACGTTAACGATCGTTAACGCATCATAACGCACGTTATGATGCATTTATGATCGTTAATGTTACATAACGCGCGTTATGTAACGTTACCGCAGTTTAGTAAACATCCCCCTAAGACTGAATACAGGTTGACTGTTTTTTTAAAATGCAATACCAAAGTATTGTATATATTGACTGCTGTTGTGAGAAATTTTGCGCTGAAACCATGAAAAAATGTAAAACTAGGGTTATGGAACAAAAGAGCTGTTTGAGGCATAAAATTAGGGTTAAGCCGTTGGTTGATCATTATGTTGAAACAGGTCATTGGTTTACACATCTTGGGGAATGTTTACTAAAGCATGGTAGCAAGGAGGTGGGACTAACATACATTTTCAGCCCACGATAGCTGGAAGCATGTTGCCAGAAAGCACCTGCACTATCTGAGCAGTACGCCAGTAAGTGGACTTAGGGACGTGTTGGGGGGCAGGGTGGGCATGCAGGGCTGGTGTGGCTGTGCTAGGAGCATGCTATATGTGCAAGGTGCCACTAGCGCGGGTCCACATACTATCAGCCTCTGACCAGGTAGTAGTTGCACCTGCCTTGTTAGTGCATGCAGTCTGACAGTGAATCCTATAAGGTTTAAAGACCAGAAGCGTCCCACACATAAAACAGTAATAATGCTGGATGGCAATGAGCACAGGTGAATTGTATTGTGGTAGGCACTTCTATTGGGGTAGCGGCATGGTGCAGCTGTCATAGCAGCAGTGCACTACAGCTATTACAACTGCTTATCATTTGTATAGCGCTATGAGGCGTATACAGTGAAGTACCTATAGATGTAAAAGACAGTCCCGGCACATCAAAGTTTACAATCCAATTAAGATGAAGAACATCACAAAACTGGGGCCTAGAGTATGGTAAGATACACATAAGTGGTGAAGAAGAGTGAGGGGCATCAGGATCCAAAAGCATTCTCAAAGAGGTAAGTTTTTAGCCTGGATTTGAACAGAGGTAGAGAAGGAGCCTGATGTACAGACTCGGGTAGTTTGTTCCAGGCATATGGAGCAGCAAAGTGGAATGAACGAAGTCTGGAGTTGGCAGTAGTAGAGAAGGGCACAGATAAAAGGAATCTGCCAGAGGAGTTCCCGAGGAAGGATGCAGAGTGAGATAAGAGAGGAAAGGTAGTGAGGAGCCGCAGTATGAATGCATTTGTAGGTCACTAGAAGTTTGAACTGGATGCGGAAATGGATAGGGAGCCAATGACTTGATTGGAGAAAAGGAGTTAGATAAGCATGGCAACACTGGCAGAAGATAAGCTGTGCAGTTGAGTTTCGAACAACTAAAAGGGGAGAGAGATGATTCAGAGGAAGACTTGCGATGAGCAGCTTACAATAGTCAAGATGAGAGGTGATTAGAGAGTGGATATGGGTCTTAGTAGTATGTTCAGTTATAAAACCAGGGCCTTCAGCGCATGAGTGTACCTGCTCGGACAGTGGGCACACATCTACATACATAGCAATGGCTGTCCTGACAGTAGGCTGTTCATATTTGCATATGCCCTGGATAGATATAGGAGGCTGCTGGTGTGATGAGCTGCGGATGATTTGGGACATACGGTCTGTGCTCAGTGAAACAACTGGTACTGGCCACATAGCCAGGGTTGGAGACAGTAGAATACAGATGGGGGGGCAGGGCATGCAGATATGGTGGTCTACTCACTGGCAGAAGGAAGGTTTAGCACCAAACTGTGCTGTCAAGACTACCATCTCCCCTGAATGAGGGGGCCATGTAGTGGTGCATATATGCAGCAGGAGGGCCTTACCAGTTCCATGGACCCTGTTCCTTTGGGCAGATGGCCCCTCACCTTGATCAAAGAAGGATGTGTCTTTAACCTAATGGCTTAGAGCAGGTAACTGTTTCTCTACCACTGAACATGGGCTAGCATTGTTGGAGCTCCCTGATCATTGTTCTTCACCCCTTTGCCTAGAAGATAAAATATTCCATAGTTCTGGGGAGCTCTTACAGTCTCTCAAGGTCCTGTAGGCCTTTGGTTCTCTGACAGCTGGCATGGTCTGGCTGGGAGAAGATTAAGGTAGTCCAGCCTCATTTATTTATTTATTTTATTTAACATTTTTTGTTTACCGCCTTTCAAGTTCTCAAAGTGGTTTACATGGAACAAAACTTTGTATACATAGAACTTTTGGAACTATTTACAATAACAGTTAACCTTTTATAATCATATTATAACTATTTACATAATGGTCTCATACATGATCCTGAGGACTTGGAGTTTTAAACAATTGTTATAGACTTGCCATTAATTAAGATGTGAAGTCTTGAGATGCTCTGTGAAGATGAGGGTCTTCAGGGTTTTTCTAAAGTCAGTGGTATCCATGGTGGTCCTCAGGTGATCTTTATCTTTATTAAAACACTCGATAGACCGCTATGGCCAAAGCATTAAGCGGTGTACAATAAAATAAAATAAAAGTCAACACTGCAAAGTAAGGAAAAGAACGCCATAAAATAATAGGAAAGCAGAAAGTCAAAAAGGACATAAAAGGTAAACATGAAAGAGGACCAAAACAGAAGATAATACAGGCTAAAAATATTAAAATTACTAAGAAGACCAACACATACTTCAAACAGAGACAAAAAGACGAACAAAATGACATAGACAACATATCTTAGGGATGGGAATCAGAGGGAAGGTCAAAGGCTTGGTTAAACAGATGAGTTTTGAGTAATGATTTGAAGTGTGGATAGGAAGATTCTAATCGGAGTGTAGATGGCAAAGTGTTCCATAGAAGAGGGCCCAAAAAGAAAAATGCAGAGTGCCGGGTCTGTTCTAGGTGTGCTCGTGAAGGGGCAGGCAGAGCTAGACGGTTGGCGTGAAGGGAGCGAAGATGGCGGTATGGGGTGTGGAGGGAGATGAGATCAGCCAGATAAGGGGGTTCACCCGTGTGAATGGCACGGTGAATTAAGATAAGAAATTTATAGTGATAGCGAAACCGAAGGGGTAACCAGTGTAGTCAAAAAAGGAGAGGGGTGACATGATCATAGCGGTGAGTGAAAGTAATAAGTCGAACAGCGGTATTTTGAACGGACTGGAGTCTTTGAAGCTGATAATTAGGGAGATTTGCTAGGAAAACATTACAATAGTCTAGTCTACTGACGACGAGAGCCAGGACCAAAGTGACCAATGAATCGAAAGGTAAAACTGAACGGACAGCCCTGATCTGACGTAAAGACAGAAAGGAACGGCGAGTGAGGGAAGAAATGTGTAAGTGGAAAGAAAGAGTGGAATCAAGAATAACACCCAGATAGCGAAAAGAAGAAACCAGAGGGATAGGAATAGAATCAATCAGAGGTGCAATAGCCGGACAAGAGCCGCTTAAGGATACCCACATCGCAGTGGATTTAGCAGGGTTTAAGTGGAGAAAGTTCTGGGAGAGCCAAGAAGTGGTATGTGAGAGACAGTCGTTAAATGGAGATATATCCGGAGTTAGTGGAGAGACGTGATAAAGAAGAATGATGTCATCCGCGTAGATGTAAGGAGACACAGAAAATTGTTGAATTAGGAGAGGCAACGGAGCAAGAAAAATATTAAACAATAAAGGAGAGAGAACAGAACCCTGTGGAACACCACAAGTGAGCGGAAAAGAAGAAGAGGAATGACCATTCGAGTGTGAACAGTGAATGAACGAGCTGAAAGAAAAGAGTGAAACCACTGTAAGACTGAACCCTGTAACCTACAATCAGAAAGGCGAAAGAGAAGAGTCCGGTGATCAATTAGGTCAAAAGCCGCCGAAAGATCAAGTGAGACAATTAGAGTAATATCACCCCGGTCATGTGCAACATGCAGTTCATTCAATAGTGCTAAGAGGACAGTCTCAGTGCTGTGCCCATGACGAAAACCTGCTTGACGGGGATGAAGGGAGTGAGTAGTCTCAATATGGGAGTTCAGCTGTTCAAAAACAAACCGCTCCAGAAGTTTGGCTACAAACGGGAGATTTGAGACGGGGCGCCAGTGGGACAGGACAGAAGGATCAAGTGATGACTGCTTAAGAAGAGGACGTACAACAGCAGA
Organism: Ichthyophis bannanicus; assembly: GCA_033557465.1. Lineage (NCBI taxonomy): Eukaryota > Metazoa > Chordata > Amphibia > Gymnophiona > Ichthyophiidae > Ichthyophis > Ichthyophis bannanicus. Next base: position 962,146,457 of record CM066034.1, on the reverse strand, counting down.
TTTCCAGGCGGATGGAAAGAGGCCAGATGACAAACTGGAATTAATAATGTCAGTTAGGAATGGCAAGAGCTGCAAAGAGGGCTCTGCCAACCAGCTTGATGGAATCGGGTCCAAACTGCACGTTGTTTTCCTAGATTTAGATAACATCTGTAGCACCTCGGCAGGAAGGACTGGATGAAAGGAGGACCAAGTGTGAACCAGTGTCGGATTGGGTGGAGGGGAAAAAGAGAGGGGGAGAGGACCAGCTGGGGAAGCCACAGAACAAGCAGAAGAAATACAGGAGGGACCACCAGGCAGGGGAGATAATGAGGGAGGAGGAAGGGGACTTGAGAAAGAAGAGCGTAGATCCAAAATCTTTTTAGAAAAGAAAGTGGCCAGAAGCTGAGGGTCAAGGGTTGAAGGGGACAGGGAGCAGCGAGGGCCAGTGGAGGAGAGTCTAAGGAGGATAGCGAAAAGTTGTCTAGAGGAGTGTGCAGCTTCAGAAATCTCAGTTGAATAAAAGGTACGCTTGGCGTCCTGCACGGCCGAGCGATAGGCAGTAGATAGCTGTTTAAAATGCAACAGCAAGTCCGGGGAAGGATGACGAGACCAGAGGCGGTGAACCTGGCGGAGCTGAGTCCGTTGAAGGCGTAGTGAAGGATGATACCAGGGGAAGCGCTTGGACAATTGCAGAGGAGGAGAAGGCCGGAGGGGTGCTAGACTGTCTAACGCAGAGGTGAGGAGAGAATCACAGAGGGAAGCTTGACAGTCCGGGGAACGTGAAGAAAAATCCGAGGGAAACAGGGAAGGGGCAGGAGGGAAGGACTGAAGAGTATCTGCAGTAAGGCGGCGACGAAGAGGAGGGGAAGAGGGAGATGTTGTACAACGGACAGAATCTAGCGATAGAGAGGAAACCGTAAAGAGAACACAAGAGTGATCTGACCAGGGGACAGCCATCATAGTCGGAGGAGAAATAGTCGGCAACAAAGTAGGAGGGGAAAGAACCAAATCCAGAGTATGGCCTGCTATATGAGTGGGGCCTGAGACATATTGATAGAAAGAATTGTCCGCAAGAAAATTCATAAATGTATGGTCCTTCAAGCGGCTGGGTTGGTCTACATGGATGTTGAAATCACCTAACACGATAAGATTCGGGAACTGCAGAGCAACGTCTGAAAGAGATTGTAGTGTAGTATCCCAACGTGTCACAGCGAGAGAAGGGGACAGGTAGAGAAGCAGAAAATAGAGAGGTGGAGAGGAATGAAGACGAAGAAGAAGAGCTTCAGGAAAAGAGACTAGAGGGGAGGAGATTTCGTCAATGGCAAGGGAGGTCCGATGAAGGAGGGCTATCCCACCCCTCCTCTACCCAATCTGGGAGACGATATAGCTGAGAAACCAGGTGGGAGAGAGCTGGACAGAATAGGAGAATCACCCTCCTTAAGCCAGGTCTCGGTAAGGAAACAGAGGTCTACCGAGTTCTGGGTTATAAGATCTTGGACCAACAAGGACTTAGTCCGAAGAGAGCGACAATTTATTAGAGCAAGACTAAGAGTTAAAGTGGAAAGAGCTGCGAGGGACCGTAGTAAAGGACGGCGAAGGCTAGCCGAGGTCCGGGTGGAGCGGCACGATATCAAATTAGATATGCAGCGAGCAGACGGGCCCAAAGGAGCAGCCCGTGGAGTTTGAGGACGCCGACCCAAAAAAACTGGAATGGCCGCCATAAGACTGAGAGCTAAAGAGACCTAATGTAAGCCCAGTTTCCACAGAGGAAAAAATCTACTAGATGAAAGTAGCCTGATTACGTCTAACAGTGGGAAGAGAAATAGGATTTCAGATGGAAAAGCCCACCTAAGATAAGAGCCGTCGCAGGCTATGGACAAGAAAACAAAAGCAAACAGGAGAGCCGCGAAACGCGCCCCAAGGAGCTCGTCCAAGGAGCAGGATCTGCTCCTTGGGCGCGCGCCACCGCGGCGCGAAACACCGCAGACAGCTTCTTTATATGATGTGGTAGGTACCTTGGAAGGTCGCGGCCCACATCACTTCCGGGTATCGGGAGGGCTCTGGAGACAGGGAACACAGACTGCACAAGCAGAGAGCCTGAGAGGGGAACAATACAGACAAAGCAAAGCAAATAATAAGCACGAACAGCAGCAGGCAGACAAGCGAAACGCCGCAGACAGCTTCTTTATACGATGTGGTAGGTACCTTGGAAGGTCGCGGCCCACGTCACTTCCGGGTATCGGGAGGGCTCTGGAGACAGGGAACACAGACTGCACAAGCAGAGAACCTTGGAAGGTCGCGGCCCACGTCACCTCCGGGTATCGGGAGGGAGCGAGTTACATAATGTTGGGATGTAGAACTCGAATACTCTAAGTAGGGTGTTCTGTGAGGTGCTTGTGGGAGTCTTGGGAGTTGCCAGGGAGTTTTGGTGTGGAGTCCTTCTTGATCTATTGTCGGGGAGTCTTTTAATTAGGGTTTTTAGACAGTCAGCAGATTGCTCATGGTGTATTTTAACCCGTTTTGGACCAGTGTATGTTTTACATACATAAGGTTTCCATACTTACTACTCAACTGTTTACTAATTAATGGTTATAAATTCAATGGAACTATGTTTAGCTATTATCGTTATGTCAAAAAGCGTTATATACAGATTTTTTATCTGAGAACTAATTAGTTTAATAGGTATTCAAAGTTTGCTGATTTTGACGGTACTAGCGGCTCAATATAAAAAGATCACAAAAAATAGTAAGTAGCTTATAATGCTGTAATAGCTACTATTTTGCAAATAAAAGTATTTGTAGACTTTAGAAAATAGGTTTAGATAACTTTAAGTTACTAAGGGGTATGTTTACTAAACTGCGGTAAACGTGAATAACTCTCGTTGTACGACATTAACGATCGTTAGCGTGCTATAGCGCGCGCTATAGCGCATTAATGATCGTAAACGCGCTATAGCGTGCGTTATCACGTGCTAACGCGCGTGATGCTCCGCAGCGCGGTAAAACAATGCAGAAGGCGGAGAGAGGGCGGAGAGAAGGGGTCAATGGGCGGAGAGTGGGCGGGGAGAGGCTCCCATTACACTAACGCGCTGAATTTCAGAGCTGAATTCCAACGCGAATGAAAACCTGCCGTTAAATGCACTTTAAAGGGGAGAGAAACCATTTCACTGTCAGCAATGTACAGCCTAGGCAGGGAAACCAAAAAAAGGTGATAAGTGTGATACATGTGCACAGAACAAAAGGGCACAGAAACACTGAAAATGACCCCAACAAACTGGAAAAAAACAACAACCAAGCTGGCCAATAGTGGTAGCAATGAGAAACATCAACCCCCCGCCCAAGTAAGCTCCATAGAACAGAGATAATTCGTGGAAGGGTCCATACTCCGTCCCCATACAAGGTGCATGGGCCCACAGTGAAATAGCGCTGCTCAGGGATTTCCCCAACATCGGACAGGGTTCCTATGGCATGCACATGACCCGTAACATCAGGGCGGGCATGTCGGAACGGGCAACTGGGCAGATGCTGGAAAAGGGGATACAGAGGGCTGCAGGCGGCACATGCAGTGGTGTAGCTGGGCCACAGTGGGGACTAGGGTGATGCTCAGTTGGCCCATAGGAATGCGTAACCAGTAGAGCCAGACAGCAACTGATGAGGGCCCAACATGGGCACGAGTGTGTTTCCCAAAGCGTCACAGGGGAGAGTACCCAACAGCAAACCCCAAGGGCACGGAACACTGGCAGGCGGGGCTGGGGGGGAGCATGGACATCTATGCATGCACCCCTACCCCAGAACAAGCACCATAGGCAGCCGCCTACCTGCACACTGGACGGCCTGAGACCGCGCACCACCAGCTCCACCAGCAGAAGGGCATGTCAGCATGGTGGCTGAGGGATACTGGTGGTGGAGGGGGCAATGGCAGCTGCCCGGAGCAGACCGTGGCCTAACACTGTGTAGGTGGGTGGCATGCACTGCAACAGATAGGCCCTGTCTGACCAACAGTCATGGTATCACCAGGGAATGCACCATCTCTGTGAGAACATGGTGGTGCAGTACACAGAACCACTGTATTCAGAAGCAGAAGGTCACAGGTTCAAGTCCCAGCTGTGTTTTCCGGCAACCCAGTCCTCTTATTTTACCCACTACTATAACGTGCTAATACAGGCAGAACCGTTCTTGCAGATGACGTAAACATGCCCAAAACACCAACATTTTACCCTACGGAGCACAGACACCATAAACATGCACATTACCTAGAGCAGAGCCTCCCAAATGCAGTCCTGGAGGGCCAAACACCATTCAGGTTCCATGCTGCCTCTGATAAAGATGCCTGTGCTGCATTTCTATGCGCCACCCCCATGGTATGCAGATGTATCTCATGCATATTCATGAGGGACAGCATGAAAACCCGAACAGTGTTTGGCACACCAGAACTGGAGTTGGGAACCTCTGCCGTAAAGCAGCAGCCAACAGGGGCAGACACACCTGCACCCACAGGCCCCATTATCCCAAGCCTCCTGGAGAGGCAGGACTTTGGGCTCTGCGTGCATCTCCCAATACTAGCACTTGCATACCTTAGTAATGCCACCCTAAAGCTGGGAATATGGTACACAGCTATCAAAAGGTTGCTATGAGTACTGGCAGATAGCAATTCCTAGGTTAAGTACAATGTTCGGAGTGAGCTGCATCATAGCAACCCTTCTGATGTCTGTAGTGTGTGCTTCAGGTCTGGTGTCTGACAGTGTTTACCACCCTGGGGAGTGACCCCCACCAGTATTGCGTACCATATTCATGCCTGCACTGTGCCCAGGACTGGTGTGGTGGCCAGGGCTGCTAAACACCTCTATAGTAGCACAATGCTGGCCTAGGTGTGGGAGTGTGTGTCTGTCTATCCAGTGTGTGGTGGCTGCAAACACCCTCCACAGCCCACACTGCTAGCACTGTTGCCAGTATTGGCCTGCCAATGTGCATAATGAGGAGCAAGGTACTGTGGGAATAGCCTGGATAGGGTGGCCTGGCCTGGCCGCATCTGCACAGGGCATAGGGCAATGGCCGGACATTGTAGTGCCCGGTACCACCTGCATGGACAGGGTGGCCATAGCATGTCCTGCTGGGAGGTCACTCTCACCCTGACTGAGCAGTGACCATGGCATGGCTAGGTTCCCCCATAGTGCTATGCAATATTTCTTTTATGTGATCTTTATGGGTTTCTTTTTGGAGCCCAATCACTGACTTATCTGCTTGGTGTGTATGCTGATATCCACGTTCTGGGTACATGCATCTTCTCCAGGACCATGCACTATGGACTAGCTGTTGGCTTGTCTGCAGCTAGTATGTGTTTTGCTGGAACACCGTGCAGGGTGCAGCGGCTGGAGGCTTGCTGCTGGAGAATGTCAGATAATGGTGGGGGGCAGCTGCCCATTTCCAGACCTACTGTCTGTCTGCTCTTGCCTTATGGATGTGTAGTGCTCTGCATTTCCTGCCGTGTAGGGTGTTTGAGCCCGAATAGGACTGGGGTGATGGTCCCCTCTTCTGCCACCATTGCAGGGGGTTGAAAGTGGATCTGTGGGTGGGAGATCCTGTCTCCCACCCTAAGCCCTAGAGGGTGCGTTGGGTGGTGGTATGTAATATCCCTGGTAACCACAGCAGAATGTGGGTGTGGTGCCGTGCAGTCCTCTTGTAGCCAGCAATGTGTTTATTAGCAGCTCTAACCCACTGGTTACTTCACTGCCCATGGAGCCAGAGGTCATAGGTTCACAACCCACAGTGGGGTTCATTGATAGGGCTGTGTTAGGCATTGTCTGTTTTTACTGTATATTAAGGCTGCCAGCAGAACCACCCTCAGGGTACTGTCACCTTAGTGTAGCTCAAAAGGCGCCCTATAGGGCGCGCCTTACGCAGCGCCCCATAGGGCGTGCCTTACGCGGTGCCCTATAGGGCGCGCCTTACAAGTCGCCCTATACGGTGCGCCTTCAACTTCTCCCTATAGGGAGCGCCTAAATATTCCTATCAAATGGTATATAATACATGACCATGTCAGAGAGAACATCACTACTGGAACATATTGCATAAGATGGGTACAATTTTCCTGACATATGCAAACTGTAACCCACCTGCAGACTGTGGATTAAAATATTATAGTCAGCTTTCAAAGGGTTACACAGGATGCCTCAGCCAGCCTTTTTCATTAGGCACACTGGGGAATTGAACCTATGACTCTTGTACCATCAGTCTATGTAGTAACCATTGTGCTACAGCTCTGTTTCTGTCTTTGGATGTCTGCGCGCTGTCTTAGGCGTGCGCACAGTGGCGCGTGCTGTAGCGATCGTTGCTGCGCGGTGCGTAATAACGCGCGCAACTGCGCGTTATCGGTTACGATGTCCCGCCCATGTCCTTTTTTGACTTTCCTTCCACTAACGCGGCTCCTAACGTGAATTGCACTAACGCAGTTTAGTAAACATACCCCTTAGTGTCAGAGATATTGGTGCATATATCGGCCTTGTATGTTTTTCATACGTTGGGCTAATATGTTGTCGAAACTAATTGCTGTCAAGCATTCTGTTCTAGGTGTTTCAATGGTGCAATATCGACGCACTGCATCAGAATTTTTTTCACATGTATCATATTCCGCCGTCAGAATGGACTGTTGACAAACTATATTATATCATAATAATGTGTTTTAAATGAAAACTGCAGTTTCAATAGTATCATACAGTATGTTTATGTCAATGAATATTGGAACTGAATCCTATCTTTTCTGAAGACAGACAATATACTATATTGGACCAGTGTATGAAAAACATACACTATGTGAAACTTCTTTTTTCTGCAAAGTTTTAATATTTTTTATTATTGCCGGTATTTCATAGTTGTTTGAGTGTAACAAATCTAATAAATCATCCAGAACAGAGAAAGAATATGTGAGCTGTCCAAAACGTGCTAAAAGCAACCATTAGTACCTTGTATTTTATTCTTGCAATGATGGGAAGCCAATGTAGTGATTCAAGTATTGGGGTGATGTGGGCTTGTTTGTTTTGGTAATTAGACAAGCTGCTGCATTTTGGGCCATCTGTAGTACTTGTTTGAGCATTTAGGTAATCTATAGACAGCATTTATAGGGTGTGCTGTGCTGTGTCCCCAAAGCTCTCCCCAAGGTGGGAACATGGATTCTTTTTATAGAATGCCTCCCCCCCCCCCCCCCGGGCAGAGCTTAGGCCACAGGGATGGGTGTCCTATGTGGTCGGCCAAGGTGTTACATCTGGACAGTGTTGACTCCATGTGGTCACTGTGATGGGCCTGTAGTTCCATAGACTCTCAATATGGTACTGTGCCAGATATATTAGGGGAGTGAAAGGGAGGAGTCCCAACTTCCCACCTACCAGAGGTCTAGTACCCTGTTCACTGAAGTTTAGGTAAACAGGCACTGTGCGTGACTCAGGGTGATAGGGATTCATGTCGCCATTCCACAAGGTGGACACTGCTGTCACCCTGCCTGCACCCATATGAGGCTCCTTCAGATGCTACATTTGCACCCTGCCTCCCACAGAAAGTGCTTCCGAATAGTCTGAATGCTTGTGCTTGCTTTTCTGATCTGTTAACCCCACCCCTTTGTACGTTGGTCCAGAGCTCGGAGCTGTGCCGCAGAATGTGCCTATTCACCGCTCTGCCCTCTCTTTCCTTCACTTGCCACTTTGTACATGTCCTATTAGTGGGGTTGGGGGTCATTTATTGCTGTCCATGCCCTCTGCAGGGGTTTGCTTTCCTACTGCCACCCATAGCATTGGATTGGTAACAAGCAAGTACATGGCACAGCTATGGTGTGCATTCAGCACACATGCACATGGGCCATGTGGTCAATTGATGCAGCTAGAGTGGCATTACCTTCCTACTATGGCCATGCCCCTGAAGTGCCCCACTGTAGTATAAATGTTTGCTAACCATGCATTAGCCCCACGCTAATCACAACGCCATAGTAAACATACCCTTTAGATTTTTTATGTTTCATATAGCTAAAGTATCCTAGAGGGGAGTTGACATGGACCATTTATTACTAAGAATGGAACAGACATATTCAAAAATACAGTCTCTCTGGAGGGTTAAATCAAGCAACAAATTGTAATGTTTTTTCAAATGATTTTTTTATGAATTTTTAATGTTCTTATACTGTATACTGTTGTGATTATTTTTATGACTGCTTGTTTTCTTATTCATTTAAAGGCACATATTAAAAAATATGTGGAGAGGGTAATTCCTTTGTGCATCTCAGGACATGGAGAATCATAAAAGTATTTTAGGAGAGCCCCTTGCAAAATAGGTGCAGGACTGCACTGGTATGTCTCTCAATGTCTGACAGGAGTAGCAATTTTAAGAAGCTGCATGGGGGGGGTGGAAACTCCCCCTTCACATATTCATTGGACAGCCTCTTAAAATCACTGTTTCCCTCAAACAAGTATACTGGCAGGCAACCCCCCAGATGAGTACTCCAATCTTTCAGGAACACCCACTCAATAGAAGGGCCAATCTTCACCCCCAGTAGAAGGGCTGTACCACGAGTTTAGCACTAGGGGTCATGAGCACCATTTTGGATCCTACCACATGCTGAGCAGGATTTGAGTGGTCAATGCTGCTGCTGCTCCCATTGACTATTGAACCCCTGGGATCAGGGGGCAAGAGGTGGGCAAGCTGCAGCGCTGGGGGAACCTCTGGGGGGAGAGTATTTGTTGAGGGAGGGGCCTTTGGGGAATGATGGAATGGCCCTTATATGACGGAGAGTGAAAGGGCCAATCCATCATTCCCCATGATATTTTAGAGTGACAATCTATACATGAGGATTTGTTTTTATTGATAATCGACAAAAAGCATGTGATAGAATAATTAAATTGTTTGTCAGGATGCATTGAGTTTATGGTCAATTAAATAACCGAGTTATAGTTTTTGTTAGTTGATTAAGGTTACTTAGCAAAATGCGTTAAGTTTTTGCATCAAGCCTTGACATTAACTACTGGGGGCGTGATGGGCATGTTCCCGACAGTTAATGCACAGATGCATACCCCAATAACTGGCACTCTTAGCATGGGTGCACTTATGTCCATTTATTAAGGTGGAGATAAATGCATCTGCATTAATTGAAATATTGTCAGTACGTGATATGTGCCCTGCGCGAACTGCAGTTTGCTCATCCTTGCCCACTCTCCATAGCTAACCCACCCACTCAGCACCCTAATGCACGATTGGTAGGTAGTGTGAAAATCGGGGTGCGTTAAAGGGGATATTTTAGAAGCACTATTTGTGATGTGGATGTCTGAAAATGGGCATTCAGACGTGCAAATCACAGAGACGTTCCTGGACCCATTTTAGAACCCAGGTATATAGATGTCCCCAGCACGAGGATGTCCATGTAGCATAGGGGCAGAGAAGAGGCATGACCTGGGCAGAACCATGGAAATGTATGTGGCAGTTCAGTTTTAGAGTGTCACAATCTCGTCTGGCCCTGGTTGGTGAAGTTCCCACGTCTATACCTGCCTTGACCATGAATAAGGTGCAAAAAAGTGCTCATTTCATAGCTGCAATGTTTCCAGGGGGAAGGGCATAATGTGCTTTCATTGCCACTGTAAATATTTCCTCGTTGATGAAACCTGCACGTAAATACAATCTCCAAACATATCACGGGCCCCACATCTGAGTATCTGACATGGCAGGCCAGGACATGCATTTCTTGGGGTGGAGACGGAGCGATTTCATAAGGTACTTACACATGCCTCCCTTTACTGTTGCCGTCCCCTAGACTTTTCAACTTTCTGTTCTGGATGTCCCAGAGTTTTCCTGGACACCCCTTCTGAAATCCCACTCTAATTGTCATGCCCCCATGGGAACTGTTAATGCAGGCCTGAGCGTGCAATTGTGTATTAACTGCATAACGCACTTTAATAAAAGAGCCTCATAATATGCTGAGATCAGATTTAGGGAGGGCATCTTATGGCATTTGAATATGGTCATGATGGTTTGTTTGTTTTAAGTGCCATCAAGTCAATGCTGACTCTTGGCATGGTATGACCAGAAGTAGATTGCCAGACCTTTTCTTCCAAGGCAATAGAGGATAAAATGACTTACCCAAGGTCATTTTGAGCTGCATTGCAGCACTGTATATGTCTTGTAACACTATACAAATGCTCAGTAGTAGTCGCAGTTTTCACAAGGAGCGCCTGTGGGAACTGAACCTGGATTTCTTGGAAACTAGGCTGTAGTTCTAACCTCCAGGTTGTTCCTTCACATAGTCATGGGTGCTGTCTAGCTATTTATTGGGTGTTGGAAGATGAGGGTTAACAAATTGAGTTAAAATTTTTTAGAGGAATTAAAGCTCAGCTTTTTATATTTTGCATTGGTTTTATAGATTATAGTTACTGCCAATTTTTAAGTGTGAATGTATGTATGGGGGTCAGTGTTGGGAAAGCACACCGGTTGAGTCACTATAGTGATATACCGACAGCACTCAATGAACAGTAGTTATGCACTGAAGTGTCAATCATTTTACTAGCAGGAACTTTACCCCTTTAAAAAGGCAACACCATAATTTATGTTCTTACTAAACAAAAAGCCGTGAGTATGCTCTGTGGTGCAATATATTGTAATCCCTTTTTGAGATAAGACATTTGTAATTATTATTATTGTATTTATTTTTATGTTTTTGTGCTGTATTTATTGCAAACTTGATTTTATAAAAGCAGTGGATCAAATTTTATAAGAAGCATGGCCATGTTTAAGCAAAAGAAAGAGAATTTAAAACCAGGATTGTGGAACATAAGAGCTGTTTGCTTAGTACAACTGAGGATCAGCTGCTGATTGATCATTGTATTGGGCCATTTTCTGTTGAATTTCCCAAGCTAGATATGTTATTTTATTTATGTATTTAATAATTTATTTAAGAAATTATTTTGTCATATATCTCCTTTTAGAGGACCCTTATCATCATTTTTCCTTTTCCTACAATATTACTGAGGAAAGAAGATTGATAACCAGCATTAGTAGAGTGGAATTACAGTGATTTGTATGGATCTCCGGAGGATTGGCATAACATTAAGAAAATACTGTATGACAAACGAACAGCAAAGAACTTCTCTATCTCTCTAGTCTATGGCTTTGCCCACAGTGCAATTGAAAGATCACAGAGGGGACACATTGCAAATGTTGTATTTATTTTATTTATTTATTTATTAAGATTTATTAACTGCCTTCTTGAAGAGATTTACCCAAGACAGTACCCAGCGGGTATAGCTGGACACTGGCAACTTCCATTGCAGCAACAATACAACTAAAATGAAACAACCAAATCTCATCATAATACACAGTTCAAAGCAATGAATCAAAACTGGAAATAGACAAATTAAATTATAGTAATAGTAATATGATACTATGCCAGTACCATATACGTTAAAAGAGCACAGTAAAACAGTTATAGAACAGAAATCTGATGCAGTGTCAGCATAAAGCAACTTAGGGGTATGTTTACTAAACTGTGGTAATGTCATTCGCTGTAGGTTCCGTGGTAAAGTAGAGATGCCCATATAAAGGCATGGCCGGTACTTCGTTACAGCAAGCTGACAACTAACGCGCGTTAAAAGATGCCTTAGACTAACGAGCGTTATAAGGCGCCTTGTAAAGCGCCTTGTTAGGCGCCTTGCAAGGTGCCTTGCAAGGCGCCTTATAAGGCACCCTGTAAGGTGCCTAGTAAGGCGCCCTCTAAGGTGCCTTATAAGGTGCCCCCTAAGGTGCCATGTAAGGTGCCTTATAAGGTGCTGTATAAGGTGCCATGTAAGGTGCCTTATAAGGTGCCATGTAAGGTGCCTTATAAGGTGCCTAGTAAGGTGCCCTGTAAGGTGCCTCAGAAGGCGCCCTATAGGGCCTCCTAGGCTAAGCGCCATATTAGGCACCCTTGGACAAGGCACCGCAGAAGGCGTCCTGGGCTATGGAACCATAGGTTAAGGTGGCCTAACAAGGTTATGGTGTCCTAGGTTAGTGTGCCCTAGGGACCGCAAGGTGCCTCAGGATGACATGCATGACCTGTGCGGAACAGAGAAAGATGTAGCCCTAACACTAGATAGAACACTCAGGAAAGGCAATGAACAAGTGAGTGAAGGAGGGAGAAGTGGGAGCCACTGGACCTGTCATATCTGCGGGCATCCCATATGCCTACCAGTACCGATGACAAACATGGTGGGGCAGCTGTACCACAGCACAGGGTGTTGGCAATGTAAAGTGCCAGAAAAACAGTTGGTGGCAGACAATGGGAATACATGTCCCCCAGTGGAGGCAGAGGTGGCAGGATAGTTACAATGATGGGTGGACAGAGGAGTGGTGGTGCCGTGCAGATCAGGCACAGGCGAGGCAAGCATGAAGAGGCGCAATGCAGGAAAGGGTATGACATGGGGTGGCAGCCTGCACTGGCAGACAGGACAGGACTCTACACAGCTGACAGACGCAGATAGACGGACCGAGGGAATGTTGGCAATTGTGGCGAGGGTATTATGGGCTGGAAGCACAGATCTGCAAAAATATGACTTCTACAGGCATGCACACTATATAAGTAGGACAAGCATGAGAGGGGGGAACAATGAGGAACTGAACCCATGAACACTGCCATGAATGGCATTGTATTAACCAGTAGGCTATACCCCCATGGTGTATGTCACAGCAATGTCTGGGTACAGAAGGACTGCAGGTCACCGCACAAATTGTCTGCTCTGAGTGCCAGGATAGGGTAACCCCACCAGTACCCATGATGCAATGCACATGCTGAATAGCTGTCTACAGCTGATCACCAAATGGGGTCTGCACCTCTCCGGTCCCCCAGCTTGGAAAGACGAACTGACAGTGCGTGATACTGGCACGGAGTAGCTACAGACCATGCCATTGTGCAGTGCAGGTTCTGTGTTCACCCTGAGCGATAGAATGGGTGCCCAGCACTAGTTCCGCAGTACATGTGCTACTAGAGAGAGTGACCCTGTGGGACCAGACACCAGCCAGATTAGTGTGTACTTCGTGTGAGAGTCTGGCTGACATGGGCAGCTGTTATCAAGGCAGAGGAGTTCCTAGAATTGCATGAGGTGTGTGTAGCAGTGGCTGTTATAGATCACAGTGGTATATACTACATACCCCAAAAGGCCCATATCACCCATTTGTAGGTAAAGAACAGTGCACCCCCTAAGGGAAGCAGCCTCCATCCTGTTTGTACGAGGCAGCCCTCCAGGTTTGGTGGGCCAGAGCCATACCTATAACTGGGACAGTGGCAGACCAGTAGCAATGCTGGGGTTTGGTCTGGAAACCCCAATTGCTTCCCACCACTGTCTGCCAGTCACCAGCAGACAACACAGTCAGACTATACCTTAAAGGTGTTCCGACCATGCAAGTCTAACTACAGACAATCCACCAGGAACTATGTGCAGCAAGCAGGTATCTCAGTGATTGGGACCCCAGGACTTGGGAACACAAATATATCACTAGAGACAAATAGTGTAGAGCGCTATGTGGGAACCTAGACCTGCCATGGTCACTGATCGTTCAGAGTAAGTGCCCTCCCAGCATGCCATGCTGTGGCCACCCTGTCCATGCAGGTGGTGGTCAGGCACTACAGTGTCCTAGCCATTGCCCCACACCCTGTGAAGATGCATCCTGGCCAATCTGCCCTGTCCGGGCCATACCCAGAATACCTTGTTCCTCATTATGCATCTAATCAGGCTAACGCTGGTAACAGTGGGACATTTTGGGCCCAGTGAAGTGTGGGCAGCCACAGAACAATGGATAGACATACAAACACGCTCACTCCTTTTGCAGCATTATACAAAGATAGGAGTGGTTGGCAGCCCTGCCCGCCACACTAGTCCTGAGCACAGTGCCAACATTGCTAAACTGTGCAGGGGGTAGTAGTAGTGCTCTGGTGATAACATCATCCCACTGCTGGGGCCAACAGCCTGCCGCTCCATGCATCATTGGATTGTGGAGCCTGTGTGAGTGGGTGTTTTCACCCCTGTTCGCCGCTGCTTTGGGCTTTGCACATGTTGCTGTTGTATCTGCATTGTAGGGTAAAATATAGGGACATGCTCGGCTGGAACCACAGCTGGGACTTGAACCTGTGACCCTCTGCTCCTGGACACACTGGCTGGGTGTACTGCACCACACTGATGCCATAGATGCATGGTAGTCCCTGGGACTACCTGCACTTTTCCTCAGCCAGACCTTTTATGTTGCACTGCACACCACGTACTGCTGCAGAGCATGGCCTAGGTCCACTGCAGAGAGGTGGCACTGCCCCATCCAGTATGGGCACACGCCCCCCTGCCAATCTGACGTGGCCATTTGCTGTCGGTGCTGGTAGTGCGCAGTCCCAGGCCATCCACTATGTAGGTAGGCGCCTGCCTAGGGAGCAGGTTCCAGGGTGAGGGGGGCATACATGGACATCCTCACATCCCCCTATCACTGCCCACCACTATTATGTCCCCTCCACATGGATGCGGGATGGCTGGGGGGATGTCAGGTCTGTGCCCTAGCGACTATTGGCTAGGGTGGACCAGGTAGATATTGGTGGATTGTGTTTGGCCTTGGTTAACTGCTGTCTTGCTGATCTCCAGTGTCTCTGTTCCTATGTGCCACCTAAGCACCCGCCTGGTCCACCCTGTGCCCCAGCTGCCCATGCTACATGTCCCGCCTGCGGCCCCCTATGCCCCATTTGCACCATCGCCATAGTGGCCATTCATACTTTGGCACTATGGTATTGCTGTACATGGAGCACTACTATCACAGTTTTTGGGCTCCCTGCCTGGGCTGTACATTGCTGACACGAAAATGGTTTCTCTCTCCTGCATATGTGCATCTAACCCCACCAAAAAATCTCCCTAAGACTCCTTAATGAAATCAAAGTATCTTTTTGTCGGGCCGCAGAGAGGGAGGTTAAAACAAATTTTGAAACCACTCCAGACTACTGCGGACCATTTTAATCATCAAACAGTTCTTTAGTAAAACATGTGAAAAGTTGTGAAAATTTTTTTTTTTTTTTATGAAAACTTATCTCAGTAACCGAAGAGAAGAAATTCCAAAAAGCTTGAATGCTGAAGTCCACATTTGATATGGCACGACGTGCACGTTTTGAGGTCAAAAACCTCTGTATCAAGCGCTCTTTATGGACGTCGCTAAGAAATGATTCTTCCCCCTGTGCTGATCAAACAAAACCTTATGCATCCATTTTAAAACCCCGGTTCACATCGGGTGACCAATCAAAAAAAGGAATCCGTCCTACTACCATTGGTCAGCCAAAATGTCAGTCAGCAAGGGAACCGAAAAATAGGGTAAGGACACGCGAATGTGATCCCTCAACCTATTGGATGATCGTAAAAGACTATGTGACATCACATTGTTCATTGAGAAACTCAACCAGAACTAAAGAACAGCTCGGAAAAGAGGGGAAATCCACCGCAACAGGGAAACCCCTATATTCACAAGCATGAAATCAAAGAGCACTCAACCACTCAATCTCCCGATTTAAACCCCCGGGATACACACTAGCCAGATCATATATCCAGCCTTGCTCACAGCGTTGAAGTCAAAGTGTCCTGTCTCCACCCCTGGGATCTGCCGGGATGTAATCAATAACTGTCCACTTTAAATTCCCAAAAGTGTGCCCACATTCAACACAGTGGGAAACTATGGGAGCTGACAAAATCTGCTGTTGAAGACGGGAAGCATGTTCAGCAATTCTGGTTTTTATTGACCGTATCGTGCGTCCCACATAAATAAAAGGGCAGCTACATTGGATCAAATAGACGACATGAGACGAGGAACAGGTGGTAGACCAGCGACGTGTGTAAACGCGGCCAGTGTGTGGATGTGCCCATGTGACTCCCGTCATAGTATTGGAACAAAATTTGCAACGTTGGCAGGAAGAATGGCCACCCATTGTAGAAGCGCGTAAAGGTTGATCTGTCTCAACAGTAGAGCTTACCAAAAGATCCCGCAAACAAGTAGCTTTTTTAAAAGCAGGCATAAAGGGATGAGCCAAACTGGGATGCATTGAAAGGATCGACCAGTGTTTTCGAAGAATCTTTATTATAGTAGAACTATGTGCCATATAGGGAAAAACCCCCACAATCGTCTTGTCCGAATCAGTCAAAGAAGAAGCAGTGGTAGCTCGGGAGTCCAAAAGCCAATCGCGATGAGTGAATCGCGCACGCTTATAGGCTTGTTCCACAACCTGATGGGGATACCCCCTAAAAAGTAGCCGTTGTTTTAACTCACGGGCATGATGCCGAAAGTCATCCACTGAGGAGCAAATCCTGCGCAAGCGTAAGAATTGTCCATAAGGTAAACCCCTCTTCAGGGAGATCGGATGAAAACTGGCATAGTTCAGAAGGCTGTTTTTTTGAACAGGCTTGCGGAATAAGGTAGTGTGTAGAGAAGTGCCCACTCTAAAAATGAGCATATCCAAAAATTCAATACGCTGAGAATCCATATGAGCCGTGAATTTAATGTTGGGTTTAAGGCCATTCAACCATTCAACAAAAGATTGCAATTCAACCACTGTAGATGTCCACACGAAAAAAATATCGTCAAGGAATCTCTTCCATAGGAGTACATGAGTAAACCATGAAGATGTATAAATCAAACTCTCCTCCATTTGAGCGAGATATAAAGTGGCAATCGAAGGTGCCACCGTGGCACCCATGGCTATACCAAAAGATTGCTGATAAAATATCCCCTCAAAAAGAAAATAATTCCTCGTGAGCACTAAAGTGATCAAATCCAACAAGAAATGTCTAGGCAACCGCGGTGGAGCAGTGGTGAACAAAGCTTGAAGTAAAGTGAGCGCTTCACCCTGATGAATGTTGGTATAAAGAGCTGCAACGTCGAGAGTCACTAAATGAATTGATGATTGAGGCAAAATCAAAGTAGATAATTGCGTCATAAAGTGAGTGGAATCCCTTATAAACGAACGAACCAAAGCTGCCTCATCTTTAAGAAAAACATCACAAAATTTTGACAGGGGCTCGAGAACCGAGCCCCTGCAAGAAACAATGGGTCGCCATTGATTGGTCACCCGGTGTGAACCGGGGTTTTAAAATGGATGCATAAGGTTTTGTTTGATCAGCACAGGGGGAAGAATCATTTCTTAGCGACGTCCATAAAGAGCGCTTGATACAGAGGTTTTTGACCTCGAAACGTGCACGTCGTGCCATCTCAAATGTGGACTTCAGCATTCAAGCTTTTTGGAATTTCTTCTCTTCGGTTACTGAGATAAGTTTTCATAAAAAAAATTTTTTCACAACTTTTCACATGTTTTACTAAAGAACTGTTTGATGATTAAAATGGTCTGCAGTAGTCTGGAGTGGTTTCAAAATTTGTTTTAGCCTCCCTCTCTGCGGCCCGACAAAAAGATACTTTGATTTCATTAAGGAGTCTTAGGGAGATTTTTTGGTGGGGTATTTATTTAATTTCTCCCATTGGGATTTATTTCTTTATGTGCATCTAACGGCAGGTTTTCAATCGCGTTAGGATTCAGCTCTTCAGATCAGCGCGTTAGTGTGAATGGAGCCTCTCCCTGCCCACACTCCGCCCATTGACCCCTTCTCTCCGCCCTCTCTCCACCTTCTGCGGTGTTTTACCACGCCGCGGAACATGAACGATCGTTAAGTAACGATAACACGCGTTATGAGATGTTAACGATCGTTAACGTCTCATAACACGCATTAACGTTACTTAACGATTGTTAACGTTACATAACACGCGTTATGTAACGTTACCGCAGTTTAGTAAACATACCCCTATGTAACGTTAACGCGCGATAACGTAACCTAACGAGCGTTAGTGTTCCCGGCCACGGTAAACACCGCTGAGGGTGGAGAGAGGGCGTAGAGAAGGGGTCAATGGGCGTGGAGTGGTCGGGGAGAGGCTCCCACGACACCAACGCGGGGGACGGAAGGGCTGGAAACTACCGCGAGTTAAAACCTGTCATTAGATGCACATTTGCAAGAGAGAGAAACCATTTCAGTGTCAGCAATGTACAGCAGAGGCAGGGAGCCCAAGAAAAGTACCTGTATATACCATAAGATCCGGACACTCAGACACTTACGCTCCCTACTAAAACCAGACGACTTCCAGACAATCTTTCAAGCGCTGATTATCCCACATTTCGATTACGCCAATGCAATCCTACAAGGGCTCCCACAATCCACCCTGGGTCCGCTCCAGCTCGCAATGAATACTGCGACTAGAGTTCTATATGGTGCCTCCAGGCGTGACCATGTGACACCCATCCTGAAACAGCTCCACTGGCTCCCTATCTGCGGCAGAATTTCTTTTAAGACCCTACTGCTGACCTTCAAGGCCATCAACGGGCTCTCCTCCTCCTCACTCTCAGAGCTTATCCATACTACCCCCCCCAACAGAGCCAGAAGATCTGCAGCAATCAACACACTAGTAATCCCGAAGGCAGTAACACAATGGCAACAGCAAGCAGGACATTTAGGTTCTGCGCGCCCAGATGCTGGAATGCCCTACCACCTAGCATCCGGGCAATCCCTGACCTAACACAATTTTGAAAGGCTTTGAACCACCACCTCTTACTCAAACACTACCCAGACGATTGCGCACCATTAACCGCTCCCCCTTCTAGTACCGCCACACCAACACACCACGATTACTCTGTGATTCGACTTGATGTGATGCTTATATGTAAATAGTTATCCCGGTTTTACCCAAGTTTAAGCACCTGTTCATTGTAAATGCGGAGCAGATTCCTGCACCGTATAAGTTTTCTGTTGTCATGTAAACCGCACTGATGTTGAATAGCGTGGTATAAAAGAGAGTGTAAATAAATAAATAAATAAAAAGTGATAGTAGTGCTCCATTTGCAGCAAAAGCATAGTGCCCAAGTGTATGAAAGGCCACTATGGCGATGGTGCAAATGGGGCATAGGGGGCTGCAGGCGGGACATGTAGCGGGGGCAGCTGGGGTACAGGGTGGACTAGACGGGCGCCCAGGTGGCACATAGGAATATAGAAACCGGAAATCAGCAAGACAGCAGCTGACCAGGGCCAAACATGCCCAGTAGTCCGTGTTCCACAGTGTCCCAGACATTACCCAGAAAGTACCCCAAAAGTCACATAGGTACCACTATGCCTGTAATAGGGCAAACAGTGCACATCTGGGGACCACAATAACAAGGGTCCATAGACCACACCTAGGATGGGTCCCAAACAGTTTGTAGACCCAGCTAACTGAATACAGGTTACGACAGCCCCTAGTAAGGCATTTCAGGGTGTGCCCATACATTGTCGGAAACATATATACACCAAGTAGGCCAAACTGGGTACACCGTACCTGAGGTGCATACCCTAGCCTGTCCACAGTCGTCAGTAAGAACACACTCCACCTACATCTACCCGGTCCACTCTAGCCAATAGTTGATAGAGCACCAGCCTGACATCCCCCCAGCCATCACACCCCCATGTGGAAGGGACATAACATTTGTAGGCAGTGATGGGGGGGATGTGTGGATGTCCATGTATGGTTCGCCACCCCAGACCCCACACCCTAGGCACCCGCCTATCTGCATGGTGGATGGCCGCATGACCGCACAACCAGCACCAACAGCTTATGGTCATGTTGGCATGGCAGGGGCGGTGTGTTTGTTCTGGAGGGAGTAGTGCCACCCGCCTGCAGTGGACCTTGGACATACCCTGTACAAGTACGTGGTGTGCAGTGCACCATAAAAGGTCTGCCTGAGGAAAGTAAGGGTAGTCCCAGGAACCACTATTCCTCTGTGGCAATAGTGTGGTGCAGTACACACTGCCAGTGTGTCCAGAAGCACAGGATCACAGGTTCAAGTCCCAGCTGTGGCTCCTACAAAACATCTCCCCACATTTTACCCTACAATGAAGATACAACATGTGCAAACCCCAAAACCGCATCGAACAGGGGTCAAAACACCCACTCACACAGGCTCCACTATCCAAAGCTTCATGGAGAGTCAGGCTGTTGACCCCAGCATGGAGCTGTAGTTATCAGCAGAGCACTTCTACTACCCCCTGCACAGTTTAGCAATGTCGGCACTGTGATCAGGACCAGTGTGGCAAGCAGGATTGCCAACCACCCCTGTCATTGCACAATGCTGCAATAGGGGTGTGTGTGTGTGTATGTCTATCAATTGTTTTGTGGCTGCCTACACCGCTCTGGGCCCACAATGTCCCACTGTTACCAGTGTTAGCCTGCAAATCATCTCCCCACATTTTACCCTACACTGCAGATACAACATCAACATGTGCAAACCCCAAAACCGTGTCAAACAGGGGTCAAAACACCCACTCACACAGGTTCCACTATCCCAAGCTTCATGGAGAGTCCCCATGGAGCTGCAGTTATCAGCAGAGCACCTCTACTACCCCCTGCACAGTTTAGCAATGTTGGCTCTGTGATCAGGACCAGTGTGGCAAGCAGGATTGCTAACCACCCCTGTCATTGCACAGTGCTGCAATAGGGGTGTGTGTGTATGTATGTCTATCAATTGTTTTGTGGCTGCCTACACCGCTCTGGGCCCACAATATCCCACTGTTACCAGCGTTAGCCTGCAAATGTGCATAATAAGGAGCAAGGTATTGTGGGTATGACCCGCCGGACAGGGCGGATTGGCAGGATGCATCTGCACAGGGTGTAGGGCAATGGCTGGGACACTGTAGTGCCCGACCACCACCTGCATGGACAGAGTGGCCACAGCATGGCATGCTGTGAGGTCACTCTCACCCTGACCGAGCAGTGACCATGGCATGTCTATGCTCCCACATAGTGCTCAATACTGTTTGTTTTTAGTTATACCTGTGTGTTCTCTGTTCTGGGGCCCAATCACTGAAATACCTGCTTGGTGTCTGTGCTGTACATTTTCTCTCTGGGTGCATAGGGTTCCCTTGAGAGCATGCACTATGGACTAGCTAGTGGACTGTCTGCAGTTAGTCTGTGCATGGTTGGAACACCTTGTAGGGTGCTGCTGAGTGGCAGACTGTGGTGTGGGGCAGTTAAGGTTTCCCCAGCTTATCCCAAGCATTACTACTGGTCTGCCACTGCCACAGTCATAGGTATGGCTCTGGAGCACCAGCCCTGGAGAGCTGTCCTCTGCCAGCAGGACTGCGGTTGTTTGTCCTACAGCCAGGGCTCAGGCACCTGTCTCTCCACTCCCTCACCTACAAAATGGGTGATTGTGGGTCCTTTGGGATATACAGTGCATACCACTTTGACCCATAGAGACAGTGCTACATTCACCTCATGCAAGTCTAGACACCCCTCTGCACTGATAACAGATGTGCATGGCAGCCAAACCCTAACACTGGGTATGCACTAATCTGGGTGGTGTCTGGCCCCACAGGGCCACATGTGACTGTGGAACACAGATGGACACAAAAGTACTTTCAGTTGCACTGTTATGAACACCTAGCACACACTGGCAGTGCTGGGAATGTGCAGCAAAACCTATCTCTAGCACCACATGTACTGCGGACCTAGTGCTCGGCACGCATCCTAACCCTCAGGCTGAACACAGAACCTCCACAATGGCATGGTCTGTAGCTACTCTGTGCCAGTATCGCAAATTGTCAAGCCGTCTTACCACGCTGCAGTACCGGAGAGGTGCAGACCCCATCTGGTGATCAGCTGTAGACCACTGTTCTGCATGTGCATTGCATCATGGGTGCTGGTGGGGTTACCCTATCCTGGCACACAGAGCAGATGGTTTGTGCGATGACCAGCAGTCCTTCTGTACCTAGCCATTTCTATGCAACAAGCCAGAGAGGTATAGCCTACTGATTAGTACAATGACATTCTAAACAGTGGTCATAGGTTTGATTCCTCATTGTTTTCTCTTTTCATGCCTGTCCAACTCAGATATTTTGCATGCTTGTAACAGTCATATCTTTGTAGATCCATGCTGCCAGCCCATATTACCCTCACCACTGTTGCCAACAATCCTTCGGTCCATCTTTCTGTGTCTGTCAGCTGTGTAGAGTCCTGTCTTCCTGTGCGGGTTGCCACCCCATGTCCTGCACTGGTACCCTTTCCTGCATTGTGCCTCTTCATGCTTGCCTCGCCTGTGCCTGATCTGCATGACCACCCATCATTGTAACTATCCTGCCACCTCTGCCTCCACTGGGGGACACGTATTCCAATTGTCTGCCACCAACTAAAAACAAAATAAACTGAAACATATAACTTCTGAACCATTTAACGTCTCAACAAATAGGGGTGTCCTACATGGAGTGGTGGGTTCACCCCTAAACAAAGACATGGGGAGAGGTGGCCTGCACCAACTCTTGCCATCTTGCTGGGCAGACTAGATGGACCATGCTGGTCTTTATCTGCCATCATTTACTATATTAATATGTTGCTATGTTACTATGTAACTGTCTTTCCAGTACTTTACATTGCCAACACCCTGTGCTGTGGTACAATTGCCCCCACCATGTTTGTCAATAGTACTGGCAGCCACATGGGATGCCCGCAGATATGGCAGATCCAGCAGCTCCCAGCACTCACTCCTTCACTCACCTGTTCATTGCCTTTCCTCAGTGCTCTATCTAGTGTTACAAAAAATTATTAAAAAAGGTCTCTATCAAGAGTGAACTACAATCTCACAAAACCAAAAAATAATAAATTCACTCTAATATAATTAAACTTCTTTTTCATTTTTTCTACTTATTTCATTTTTTTGTTTTTTATATAAAGGTATTTCTTCTTTTTTTGCCTCCGGTCTCAGATAAACGGTCTTTTTTGACACACTTTGATATGGGTAATGAAACTCGCCCAATACAGTGTCCGTTCACATCAATGACCTCAGGCTTATCTTATCTTTAAACTCACTTTTCTTATTACGTTGCTTAAATATTTGAATAATCAATGAACTCTTTCATAAAACGTCAGCTCAATCGCCACGCCACTTATCTTATATGGTATGGTGTCCTTTTCAGTTCAGTGCCTCTGTCCAGTTTGTTTGAAAAAACCCCAACGCCTCAATAATCTAAGCGCTCTGGCGTTTCTCCAAGGTGGGTTTATCAAGGGGATCGTTGCACTATTTTGCTCAGGAACAACTTTCCAGCCGGTTTCTTTTTCTCCAAGATATTTCATTAACCGTTCTATAGCAACATAAACAAAAGTCCATAGATACGATATTTCATTCAATTTTATAAACATTTCTTCAATATATCACTCAAAACATCAGTGCTTTAAACATACTACTACCTTCATTTAGAATTTCAGTGCTCTTTTTTCTTTCGCCGATTCTAACCGCTGGTTTGTCTCTATTGAATTTCTAAAAAACGACGCGCCTGCGTATTGAATTTAAATGGAATTTTCCTGTCAACAGTGTCTCCTTCAGTCTTATTGGATGCACGCCAGCCAATCAAGGCTTACATTTAAACCTCCTGGATGAACTGATTCTAAATGATGTATCCACCATTGCTCACGATAGAGTAACAATTGCTCCTTGGATTTATTTCGTGAACCTTGTTGTACTGTTTCAATGCACCAACATTGTAAACTGTCAAAACGGTGTCCTAGAGTAAGACAATGTTTTTTGTATTAACTTTTGGGTGCTTTTTTGCCAATGCTGTTACTTCCTTTAAAACCAATTCTTTGAAGACTTGGATACCCAGATGAATCGGGGTAGGCGGCATCCAATTCGATTTAAATGGGAGCTCTATTCGGCCTGGAGTTGCTCCTACTCCTTCTATTACTTCATCACTTACTGGTTCATCATTTGATATTATTCGCTGTGAATCGAAGAAATTTTTTAAATGTAATTTCCTGATCAACTCTATAAAATCTACTTGAAACTGGAACAAATCAAATTTAATTTGTGGAATAAAGGATAGCCCTTTGTTTAATAAATCTAATTCTATTAGAGATAACTCTTGTTTTGATATGTTCACTATTAAAGACTCTTTTTCTATTTGTTCTGTTCTTTTTGTTTCCCACGATCTTGACGCTTGTTGTTCGTTGTTTCTATTTTCTTCCTTCTTGTTGACCGTCCTTCTGTTTCTGATAAAAAAGCTTCCTTTGATGTCCTGCTCGAATCTGAACTACTTCCTTCTTCAGTGGTGTCACTAAATACTACTCGTTTCTTATTGTCTTACTCTAGGACACCGTTTTGACAGTTTACAATGTTGGTGCATTGAAACAGTACAACAAGGTTCACGAAATAAATCCAAGGAGCAATTGTTACTCTATCGTGAGCAATGGTGGATACATCATTTAGAATCAGTTCATCCAGGAGGTTTAAATGTAAGCCTTGATTGGCTGGCGTGCATCCAATAAGACTGAAGGAGACACTGTTGACAGGAAAATTCCATTTAAATTCAATACGCAGGCGCGTCGTTTTTTAGAAATTCAATAGAGACAAACCAGCGGTTAGAATCGGCGAAAGAAAAAAGAGCACTGAAATTCTAAATGAAGGTAGTAGTATGTTTAAAGCACTGATGTTTTGAATGATATATTGAAGAAATGTTTATAAAATTGAATGAAATATCGTATCTATGGACTTTTGTTTATGTTGCTATAGAACGGTTAATGAAATATCTTGGAGAAAAAGAAACCGGCTGGAAAGTTGTTCCTGAGCAAAATAGTGCAACGATCCCCTTGATAAACCCACCTTGGAGAAACGCCAGAGCGCTTAGATTATTGAGGCGTTGGGGTTTTTTCAAACAAACTGGACAGGGGCACTAAACTGAAAAGGACACCATACCATATAAGATAAGTGGCGTGGCGATTGAGCTGAAGTTTTATGAAAGATTTCATTGATTATTCAAATATTTAAGCAACGTAATAAGAAAAGTGAGTTTAAAGATAAGATAAGCCTGAGGTCATTGATGTGAACGGACACTGTATTGGGCAAGTTTCATTACCCATATCAAAGTGTGTCAAAAAAGACCGTTTATCTGAGACCGGAGGCAAAAAAAGAAGAAATACTTATCTAGTGTTACGGCTACATCTGTCTCTGTGTCTCACAGGTCATGCATGTCATCCTGAAGCACCTTGTAGCCCTTAGGGCACACTAACCTAGGGCACCGTAACCTTGTTAGGCCACCTTAACCTATGGTTCCATAGCCCAGGGGCCTTCTACGGTGCCTTATCCAGGGATGCCTAATACGGCTCTTAGCCTAAGGAGCCCTATAGGGCACCTTACAAGGCACCTTATAAGGCATCTTATAAAGCACCTTACAAGGCGCCTTATAAGGCACCTTACAAAGGACCTTCTAAGGCACCTTACAATGCACCTTATAAGGCACCTAACAAGGCACCTTATAGGGCACCTAACAAGGCACCTTACTTATAAGGCACCTTACAAGGCGCCTTGTAATGTGCCTTGTAAGGTGCCTTATAAGGCGCTTTGTAACACGTGTTAGTCTAAGGTACCTTGTAACATGCGTTAGCTGATACGGCTTGCTGTAACGATGCACCACCCACACCTTTATATGAGCATCTGTACCATTACTGTGGAACCTAATGCGGGTGACATTACCGCAGTTTAGTAAACATACCCCTTAGACATCTTAACAGGCGGCAGCGAGGATACATCCAGTTCAGACATATAGACAGACAAGATGAGTAAGATAAATGCTGGGATAAATAAACGTGGGATGGCTAGACCGAAAGAAAATTATATGTACTGTCAAATAAGGCAACTGGACTCAGAGAGCATGTGGCAACCAGTTATGATACACTGTGAATGATTGGCCAGTCAGTCACCGTAGCTATCAAAGGCTTTTGAGAAGAGCCAGTATTTCACCTCCTTCTTAAAGTAGAGATAGCCTTGAGTTAGGTGTAGCCCACGTGGGACTTAGTTCAAGAATGTGGAGATTGTCTCTGAAAATACTCGCTGCCTGGTTTCTCATTAATTTCTGATAATTTTTTGAAGGTGTGAATAAAAAAGTAGGTAAAGATCAGCTGGTTGATATAGTGTATCTGGATTTTCAGAAAGCCTTTGACAAGGTCCATCATGGGACAAGAGGCACTATACTACTGTGAACTGATTAAAACAGAGCAAACGGAGTAAGACTAAATAGCGAATTTTCTCAGTGAAGAAAGGTGAATAATGGAGTATACTGGGCTCGCTGTTTTTTAACATATTCCTAAATGACCTGGAAAATGGAATAACAAGTGAGATCAAAATTACAGATGACACAAAATTATTCAAAGTTGTTAAAACACAAGAGGATTGTGAAAAATTGCAAGAGGACCTTGATAAATTGGGAGACTGTGTGTCCAAATGGTAGATGACGTTTAATGTGGATAAGTGCAAAGTTATGCACGTGGAGGCACATTCTGTAATGTGTGTCCTGGTCTCTGTGCCCAGAGATAGATGCGATTCTGATCCTGTGGGATTAGAATCGCGTCTAAGCCTGTATGTGCAGACTGGGACCCGATTCTGGTCGGCCTGCACGTATAGGCACCTGCCCAGCTTACTTAGTCAGGCCCCTGAATGGAGCCATGGTGCCATGGCATCCGGTTGCCATGGCACCACAGCTCCATTCAGGAGCCACCATCCCTGGCCGCCACCACCTTTTTCCTTTCCCCGTAGCTCGACCCCCAATCTGGTCTCCCATGGCCAGGATTGGGCTGGGGGGAATCTCCTGCACCCCTCCACCCTCTGCCGCTGCCCGGGCATGCCATCCCCCGACATCTAGGGGAACCTATTCCATCTCAGAGGTGGAATAAATTCCCCGTCCAGTCTTCCAGCCCTGGGCGTACAGGGCCAACCTAAGAATCGTCCCTGTACATCCAGGGCTGTGGACCGCCCACTGCCTGCCCTAACTCCACCTCTGCCCTGCTCTCTCCCCACCCCTGTCTTACCTCCCCATACAAACCCCTTGTTCATACAGGGAGGCTTCTCGGGGATGGGAAGTGTGAATGAATAGTAGAAATGCACATCCCTTCCCGCTATTCTTGGTTCAGAATAGACCTCTTAGGTAAGAACAACTCAAACTATGCTTACACGATGCAAAGTTCAACATTAGGAATCACAACCCAGGCAAAGGATCTGGGCATCATCATGGATAATAAATTGAAACTCTCAGCCCAGTGTGCAGCAGCAGCAGCCAATAAATCAATTCGAATGCTAGGAATCATAAGGAAAGGAATAAAAAATAAAACCAAGGATATTATTATGCTTCTGTATCGCTCTGTGTTGAGACTGATCCTGAAATGTTGTGTGAAAATCAGGTCGCCGTACCGTAAGGAGGATATAGCGGAATTAGAAACGATACAGAGAAGAGTGACCGAAATGATAAAGGGAATGGAAGGTTACCCCATGAGGAAAGACTTAACAGGTTAGGGCTCCTTAACTTGGAAAAGAGATGCTGAGGGGAGATATAATAGAGGTCTACAAAATAATGAATGGAGTAGAACGAGTATATGTAGATTGGTTGTTTAATCCTACTATTACTACTACTACTTATCATTTGAATAGCACTACAAGGCATACACCGTGCCGAACAGACACATGTAAAAGACAATCCCTTCTCATCAGAGCTTACAATCTAGTCAAGACAGACAACACACAGAGGGGGGGGGGGGGGGTTTCAAGATGGCGGCAGCTGCCGTTCCTGTGTGAGAGCGTTTTTTTTCCTACCTGAATGGGACGGAAGCGCAAAGGCAAGGGGGGGACTTTGCCTTCTCAATCACCTTCTGCCTCAATGCCGATTGCCTCTGGCCCGATGGATTCTTTTGTTTTGCGCTCCAGCCGGGCTGTGACAGAAATAGGGGAGGAATCCCGAGCTGAGATATCGCCGGAGTCTGGAGGCTCGGCGGTTACTTCGGGTCTATCTCTCTCTCCTGTGAGTCCTGCACCGAAGGTTTCTCGTGCCCTGTCCCTTCCGGAAGGGTTCCTGGAGCTTGGCTCCCACCCGAAGTTGGAGGCAGCCGGTGGCTCGAGTGGGCCAGGAAAAGAGGCACGGTTGTCCTGTAGGAATGTTATTCCTGCGGCGTCTTCATCGTTTACTCCAATGGTGCCAAGTAAGGGGGATTCCACAGGCTTGTTGTTACCTGTGGAGGATCGAGAGCCTGTAGCAGGAATGGTTGCTGGTGAGATGAAATCTGATCCGGGCTTACCGTTTTCTCTGCCGAGACCGGAGAGTTTTACATTGGAATCGATTTGGCAGGCGATTCTTCTTCTTGGGGAGGCCCTGGTACCACGGGTAACATCTTTGGAACAGAAAGTGAATAATGAATCTTTGATTGTGGAGAGTTTGGATCAACGAGTGAATATTTTGCAACCAGAAGTGGCAGAGATGCATCAGAAGTTGGAGGGATTGGAAGCGCAGTGAGATGCTTTTCGGAAGAACTTTTCATCTATTCAAGCTAAGTTGGAACACTTGGACAATCTTGCAAGAATGAATAACTTGCGGCTAATTAATTTCCCTAGAATTTCCTCTGTATCTCCGAGTGAAATGTTTAAACTTTAAGCGATATTTAAATGAGGTGTTGGGGGTTTCTGCTGAATTATTTCCCCCCTTGGTGAGGGCTTATTATCTACCGAAAGGTAAATTGTCCCTTGTGGTAGCTCAGGAGGGAACTGATTTGGCACAATGTAATATTCTAAATGTAACTGATTTATTGGAGAAATCTATGGATGAGACTCCTGTTTCCTCTAACTTGCTGGTAACTTTTGGGTTGTTATCTGATAGAGAGTGGGTGTTGAGGCTTTTCTTCAGGAAGAAAAATTTATCCTTCAAAGGGTTAACGGTAAGAATATACCCGGATTTGGTTAGGGATACACAGAGGCGTAGGAGAGAGTTTCTCTTGTTACGCCCTGGTATCCTTCAGTTGGGGGGGGCCTGTTTTCTTAAATTTCCATGTAAGTGTTTGGTAAAATATAAAGGGGTTTCCTATATTTTTTATGATCCCTCCCAACTCGCAGCGTTCATTAATGCTAGGCGGCTGGAATCTTCTGTTAACCCCTCACTTGATCTTACATAATCATTATTGTCACGGTTGGATAGCTTGCTTAAAAATTTGGTTATATTGTTTGATATAGATATACCCCCCGTCTGTATAATATTGTGGGCTGGTGTGGAAGGTATTTCTTTCTTTATCTCTCTTGTTTGAGGGTTATTTCCTTGCTGTTTATGAGCTATGTTTAATTACCAACTTATCTTCCTTTTTCTTCAAGGAATGCCGCTGTTGGCTTTCTTGTTTCTTTTTTGTTAAAATTTGCATAAATAATTAAAAAAAAAAAAAAGACAGACAACACAACAGCTGAGAGCAAGGATGTATCTAGGGGAATGATAAGGAAGCACATAGCAGATCAAGATCCAAGAGTTGAGTTTTCAGCATGGATTTGAAAAGGGCCAGAGATGAAGCCTGATTCACAGACTCAGGTAGTTTGTTCCAGGCATAAGGAGCAGCAAGGTAGAAGGATCAAAGTCTGGAGTTGGCAGGAAAAGAGAAGGGCACAGATAGAAGGGATCTGCCAGAAGAGCAGAGTTCCCGAGGAGGGGTAGGGAGAGATAAGAGAGGAAAGGTAGTGAGGAGCTGCAAAGTGAATTCACTTATAGGTCAGTAGGAGAAGTTTGAACTGGATATGGAAATGGATAGGGATCCAGTGAAGTGCCTTGAGAAGAAGGGTTATATGAGCATATTGAATCTGGTGGAAGATTAGCTACACAGCTGAGCTTTGACTTCAAGGGGAGAGAGACGCTTCAGAGGGAGACCAGCAAGAAGGAGGTAATAGTGAAAATGAGTGTCTTAGTAGTGTGTTAGAAAGGAAGGTTCAAATTTTGTCAGTGTTATAGAGAAAGAAACGACAGGTTTTAGCTATCTTGGATATGTGGAGAAAAAGAGAGCGAAGAATCAAAGCTGACTCCAAGATTGCGAGCTGAGGAAACAGGGAGCAGTGGAGTGTTATCCACAGAAATAGAGAAGGGAGGAAGGGGGTGGTGGGTTTAGGGGAAAAGATAAGGAGCTCAGTTTTGGTCATGTCCAGTTTCAGATGGTGGTGAGACATCCAGACAGCAATGTTGGATAAGCAGGCAGAGATCCGGGCCTGGATTCCTGGAGAGATTTCAGGCACAGAAAGATAGATCTGAGAGTCGTCAGCATAAAGATGATACTGAAAACCATGGGAGGAAATAAGTGCACCAAGGGAGCGAGTGCAGAGAGGGAAAAGGAGAGGTCCTAAGACAGAGCCCTGAGATACACCAACTAAAAATGGGATGGCGGTAGATGAGGATCCACTAGAACATACACTAAAAGTGCAATAGGAGAGATAAGAAGAAAACCAGGACAGAGCAGAGCCCCTAAATCCACACAGACTCAAAAAATAGAAAGGCTGGGGGACACACAATAAAGCTACAATATAGCACATTTAATGCTAATCAGAGAAATATTTTTTTTAACCCAGTACATAATCAAACTCTGGAATTTGTTATCAGAGGATGTAGTAAAAGCTGTTAGTGTAGAGGGTTTTAAGAGAGGTTTGGGGAGGCTTCTGGAGGAAAAGTCCATAAACCATTATTAAAGTGGATTGGGGAAATCCACTGCGTACCCCTGGAATAAGCAGCAAGGAATATGTCTACCTTTTGGAAACCTGACAGGTATTGTATTTGCTACCTAGATTGGCCGCTGTTGGAAATAGGATACTGGACTTGATAGACCTTTGGTCTTACCCAGTATGGTATATCTTATGTTCTTACGTTGTTACTCTTTGATTTCCTTTAGTGAGGATTAAGGAAGCTTCATGGGAGAAGCCTAGAGGACTCAAAGCTATATGGAGATATAACCCATTCTAAAGTACTCTGGCCTATTTCCTCTTTGGGTCCCGAAATTTGGAGATAGTGTTTTAAATTTGGCCCTGTAGGGTACTGGTAGCCAGTAACGTTTATGCAGGAAGGATGTGATGTGATCAGAATGCTTACACCCTTTTTCAGTCATGCTGCATCATATTAATACAATTGTAATGAGAAATTAGTTTACTATCCAGAATTTGGAATGTTTTTCCTATAACCCATCCTCCCTCAGACTTGAGCTTTGCACCCGCCTCTTGGAATTCCCTTCCATCCTCCCTCAGACTTGAGCTTTCATACAATAAATTCAAGACCTTACTAAAGACCCATCAATACTTTCTTCGACCTACCAATTACTTGACCTGACCTGGCCTTTGCTTCTTTCTCTTCTACTCCCCCTCCTCCTTTTTTTGATGATATATACTGTCCTAGCAACAAGATGGAGTTCCTTTTAGATTTTCTAACTGTTTTAAGTTTTTAGAAATGTTTTTAGTTTTGTAAACCACCCTGTTGTACACGCAGGGCACTATAGCAAATGTAAATAAACATAAACATATAATGAGATTTCAGTAGCATATGAGAGAGTTCATACTTTTAAAGATATCTTTGTGCCATCTACCTTAATGATGATTGACAGTTCCAATAAGAACAAGATGATTGGCCATTTTAAATGTGGGAATTGTTCTATTTGTGTCATATCGTTATATATTGAGGGTGGCATAACCAGCAGTGGCGGCCAACACAACTGAAGCACCTGGTCATTGTCACTTTAATTTGCTATCGGATATTTAGCACCATTGCTATCCAGCAACTGGTAGTTTTGCTATCTAATCAGTGGAATATTCAGCCATTAACTGAATTGCAAAACCACATAAAGTATGTAGAATAGCCTTTCATCTGCCCTAATTTTAAGTTGTTTGCCTTTCCAATTGGAGGCTGAATATTACCATCGACCGCAGTTAGAGGGTCCACCCCAGCTTCACCCCTCGAATGCTCTGGCACATTCTGGATAGCGCTGGGGCATTTAACCATGTTAAAAGAGGTGATATTCTGTGATACTAACCAAATTAGTGCAGTTGAAAATCTTTCTCAGCAGTATTCATGCGGTTTACATGTTTGCAGACCTTTTGAATATGCCATCTAAGGGGGTTATTCTGTGCCACGAATAGCGGAGATGGACATCCCAACAGGCTCAGACCGGACGTACAGAGGGACTGGATGTCCGGGATGGAATGAGCCCTTAAGTATTTACACATCCCACAACTAAGGGGTATGTTTACTAAGCTGGGCTAATGGTTAACCTGGGCTATTTGAAACTAGGTCCCATTGAATAACAGGGGACCTAGTTGCAACTACAGTAGTTGGGCTTGGCCATTAGCCTGACTTAGGGGTATGTTTACTAAATGGCGCTAATGGCGCAGCAGCGGTATTATCACGTGATAAGTGATGTTATCGTGCGATAATGTTAAATTATTGCGCGATAATGTCACCTTATCGCGCAATAACGCAGCTGCGGCGTTAAGGCACACTAACGCTGTGAAATCCGGGTCTGAAGGGTGGAGTAAGGCTTCCCAGAGGGCGGAGAGTGGGGTCAATGGGCGGAGAGTGGGAGGGGAGAGGCTCCAGGCACACTAACGATGTGGAATCTGGGTCTGAACACTAACGCCAGTGAAACCCTCGCGTTAAGGCACATTTGCAGGAGAGAGAAACCATTTCAATCAGCAATGTGCAGCAAAGGCAGGGAAACCTAGAAAAAGTGATAGTTGTGATACATGTGCAGGGAACAAAAAGGCAAATAAACACAGAAAATGACCTGAACCACATTTAAAATCCCAATAATCAAGCTGGCCAAAAGTGAAATTAATGATAAACATAAAGCAACACCACTGACAAAGCTAAAAAAATAAGCTATCATGTTTGGAAGGGTCTATTCTCTGTCCCCCTACAAAGTGAATGATCCCACATTGAAATAGTGCTGATCAGGGTTTATTCACATCTATATTGGGCAGGTTTGTTATGGCGTGCACATGTGCAATAACAGCAGGGTGGGCATGTAGGAAAGGGCAACTGTACAGATGCTGGAAATGGGATATAGAGGGCTGCAGGTGCCACATGCTGTGGTCCAGCTGGGGCACAGTGCGTGTTAGGCAGATGCCTAGGTGGCACATAGGAATGCTGAAACTGTAAAGCAGCAAGACAGCAACTGATGAGGGTCCAACATGGGCACAGAACATTAGCAGGTGGTGTGTGGGGGGGGAGGGGGAAGTGCGCATGTCCATGTAGGCATCCCTACCCCAGAACCCACACCATAGGCAGCTGCCTACCGGCATACTGGATGGCCTGGGACTGCGCACCACCAGCACCACCAGCATAATGGCATGGCAGCATGGTGGCAGAGGGGTGCTGGTGGCAGAGGGGGCAGTGGCATCTTCCCACAGCAGACCATGCCCTAGCCCTGTTTAAGTGGGTGCCATGCACTGCAACAGGCAGGGTCTGACAAACAGTCATGGTATCCCCAGGGAATGCACTGTCCCTGTGGCAACATTGTGGTGCAGTACACACAGCCAGTGTGTTCATGAGCAGAAGCTCACAAGTTCAAGTCCCAGCTGTGGCTCCTGCCAACCCAGTCCCAATATTTTACCCAGCACTAAACCGTGGTAATAAAGATGGAACCTTTATTGCAGATAACATAAACATGCCTGAAGCACCTATATTTTACCCTACAGAGCACAGACACCATAAACATGTGCAATACCTAGAGCAGAGTTTCCTAACTGCAGTCCTGGAGGCCCAAACACCATTCAGGTTTCATGCTCTCTCTAATAAATATGCCTGTGCTGCATTTGTATGTGCCGCCCCCCATGGTATGCAAATGTATCTCATGCATATTCATTAGGGACAGCATGAAAACCCAAACAGTGTTTGGCCCAGCAGGACCAGAGTTGGGAACCTCTGCCCTAGAGCAGCGGCCAACAGGGGCATAAACACCCACACCGACAGGCTCCACTATCCAAAGCCTCATGGAGAGTCAGGCTGTTGGGCCCTGCGTGCAGCAGCATCTCCCAATACTAGCACTTGCATACCTTAGCAATGCCACCCTAAACTTGGGAATACGTTACACATGTATCAAAAGGTTGCTATGATTACTGGCAGATAGCAATTCCTAAGTTAATCACAATTTGCTGATAGAGCTGCATCATAGCAACCTTTTGATATCTGTGGAGTGTGTTTCAGTTTTGGTTTCTGACAGTGTTTACCACCCTGGGGAGTGACCCCCAACAGTACTGCATACCATAGCCATGCCTGCTCTGTGCCCAGGACTGGTGAGGTGGCAAGGGCTGCCAAAAGCCTCTATATTTGCACAATGCTGGCATAGTTGTGGGAGTGTGTGTCTGTCTATCCAGTGTGTTGTGGCTGCCCACACCTTACTCAGCCCACACTGCTTTTACTGTTTCCAGTGTTAGCCTGCCAGTGTGCATAATGAGGAGCAAGGTACTGTGGGTATGGCCCGGACAGGGTGGCCTGGGCAGGATGCATCTGCACAGGGCATAGAGCAATGGCTGGGACTTTGTAGTGCCCGGCCACCACCTGCATGGACAGGGTGGCCATAGCATGTCCTGCTGGGAGGTCACTCTCACCCTGACTGAGCAGTCATGGCATGGCTAGGTTCCCCCATAGTGCAATATAGCATTTCTTTCAAGTGATATTTATGGGTTCTCTTTTCTGGGGCCCAATCACTGACTTATCTGGTGTGTGTGTGTTGATGTACAAAGAATAATTAACTTTTTCTCAACTGAGATATTGTATATAATAGAGCAAATTTTGATAATATTGGACATCTAAACAAAAATCAAGCCACAGTTGAAAAGTACTCCTAGGGTAGATATTTGATCATTAGGAATGAAATGTAAACTAGGGGTGTGATTTCATTTGAAACAAAAGGAGTAATTTCAGCATGTGAAAAATGATAAAATTGATGCCATTTCCCAGTTCACGTCAATAGTGCGTACTATTGCATAATATCACACATGATTGCAAAATAGTGTGCACTATTAAGCAAAAGTTTGCAATATTGTGCAATTGTAAGCACCACTGTACAATAGCACACACACTATTATGCAATAGTGCATGTTATTGCCCAATAGTGTGCACTATTGACAAAAAAACATCCCTGCCACAGCAGCTCCCTGAGTCCCCACTTTTCAAGGAACACCCACATCCCCCAGAATGGCCAAACAACGACCATCTAATAGCACTGCTCTATCACCATCATTGATTGCCAGTCTTCTACAGGATCTACTATAAGATATTGATCCTCGCATATATAGCTTTAGGCCAACTCCTGTATCTCAGTCATGTGGTTATGGTTTCTCTCTGAACGTATGTCTGACACTTTATTGTTGAATAACACGTTCAATGTAAATTCTAATGTAATGCAGTAAATCTTCTCTACTATTCATTAAAAACCCTTGTCACCGGTTTTTTTGGCTTATCTTCAACGACTCTTGTTCTTTTCTCAGTGCTTTTTTAATTACTTTTACTACCTTCTTCTGCCTTTGTGACCATCCGGTAAACTATTCATATATTTGCACTTATTCCTTTATTTTTCTTTAATTTATAAAAAATGATTTTCAAAGGTTCTCTACAAAAATAGAAGAAAAAAAATCCCGACGCTCAAATACGGCGCCACAATGGCGTTTCAGCGTAAAACTTTCTTCAGGAGATGGTTCTTCATATCTATAAAAATAAACACAATAAACCTTCACTATCCTACCTATATTACCTCCCTATTTTACTTAAAAACTATACCTTATCACCCCTAAGTGCTTCTAATATTTTATTTAAAAAAACCCTTACTACTAATATAGGTAGGATAGTGAAGGTTTATTGTGTAATAAATGCCAGATCCATACGATCAAAGTGGCCTGCAACGATGGACTTGATTCCTCAATACAATCTCGACATCCTAATGGTCACGGAATCATGGTTATCAGATTGTGACAACATCCTCCTGAATCAGATGCTGCCTACAGGATTCGACCTTTACACATGCCACAGGTCTACTCAAAAAGGAGGCGGAACATTAATCCTCGCCAAAACTGACCTCAATTTCAAGCTATGCAATTCCTCCAGCTCAACTCATCTTGACTCCCTCTCTATATCTAATGAACTATGCTCAATCAACCTGCTTTATAGAGCACCATCCCCATCACCTGACGATCTTCCAACAATAATTGAACTCGCATGTTCAACTTCCTCTTCACGATCTCCAAATTGGCTAGTTGGAGACTTTAACCTCCCATCTCTCCATGATAGCCAATCAGAAGCATTCCTAGAAGCACTAAAGGATCTAGGTTACAACCAATACGTTGACTCTCCTACCCACATTAAAGGAGGTAAACTAGACCTAATATTCGCACCTTATCTCGACACCTTATCACAACAAGCTCTGGATCTGTCAGTTATACCAGTGCCATGGTCCGATCACAACCTTATTCAATTTAATATACCCACCTATACCTCGCATATGAGCCAAAGACCATCTAAATCACCTGAAACTCACTCAGCCCGTTATCAACCCCTCAACCGTGAAAAGGTCCTAGAGAACCTTCGACCTCTCATGACTAACACCTCCCTCAACTTAGATGACCTAATAGCCAAATGGAACGAGAACCTCAGAGCCGCCTCATGTCCTCTGCATAAAGATAAGAAAAGAAGAAAACGAGAACATGCACCATGGTTCTCAACTGACTTGCGTTCATCTCTCATTCATCTACGCAAACTTGAAAGACAGTGGCGTCGAACCCACTCTCCAGAGGCACTTGAAACATATAACTCACACTTAACTACACACCGTGAGAAAATAACATTGAGTAAGAAGATCTACCACACAAACCTGTTGAAACGTGCCATCAATAAACCTCATGCATTATTCAAGTTAGTAAAATCCATAACAAGAGAACCAGTCTCAGATCAACCTGCAATGCCGCAGCCTCAGGACTACGCAAATTACCTGCAATCAAAAATGATTACAGCTAACACAAGCATAAATACCAACAACCCTTCTGCATCACCTAAGAAATCCCATATAACACCTTTTTGCAACTTCAACACTATATCTACTAGTGAAATTGTAAAAATTATCGCCTCCATCAATCCTAGCACAGCTCCCAATGACCCATGCCCAGCCAGCTGGATCAAAGAGTTACGTCATGAGCTAAGTCAAATTCTGTGCCTGTTACTGAACCAGTCCTTCCTAACAGGCTCATTCCCAAAAAGTCTGAAACACACCTCCATCAAGCCTTTACTAAAAAACAGTAAGCTTGACTCATCCAAAGTTGAATCGTTTAGGCCAATCTCGAGCATTCCACAACTTGCAAAAATTATCGAGAAAGCTGCCCAACAACAGCTCCAGCAGCATATTGACATTGAAGCGCCTCTAGACAAATCACAACATGGTTTCAGAGAAGCACATGGAGTTGACACAATCCTTACAACCTTATTCAATGATCTTATCACGGGAATAAACGACATTAAACAGGGATTTGTGCTCATATTTTTGGACATCTCCGCTGCCTTTGATTCTGTAAACCACAACATACTGCTACAACGTCTGAGTGAGAAGGGAATTCAAAACACAGCACTTGAATGGTGTAGATCCTACCTTTCCAATAGGTGGCAACAAGTTAAAACAGGTCAGGAATCATCAGAGCCAGTCCTACAGTCTCAAGGTGTACCTCAAGGATCTTCATTATCAGCATTAATGTTCAACATTTATATGCAGCCGATATGTGAGTTGATCCGATCCTTCAACGTGCAATGCCTGGCATACGCAGATGACATCCTCATTTACATGCCGTTTAATACTGACCAACCAGTGTTCACACCAATAATTAATTGTTTTGGTGCAATAGCTGTTGACACAAAACTTAAGAATAAATCACAACAAAACTGATGTATTATTTGTCACAAGAAATCGCAAGTTCATACCCCCTCCGTCACTGCTAATCAATAACATAGAACTGACGTCAAAACCCACTATCCGATACCTCGGCATCACATTGGATCAACACCTAGATATGACAACGCATGTGAAGAATGTGACAAAGAGGATATATCATAAGATCAGAACGCTACGCCACCTCCGACCACTACTTGACTATACTGATTATCGCTCAATATTCCAGGCTCTAGTCATCCCTCACATAGATTTTGCGAATATCATCCTCCATGGCCTCTCTCAATCAACCTTAAATCCACTTCGTCTGGCTATGAACGCAGCTGCAAGAGTCCTCTCTGGGTCACCAAGAGCTGCTCACATAACGCCGATCATGAAGGACCTACACTGGTTACCATTACAAGCCAGACTTACATATAAGTCTCTAGTTCTGACCTTCAAGGCCAGGAATAACTACCCTCCGACACCAATTAGCAAACTAATACATAACACCCTCGAAAATAGAAACAGAAGGACCAATGCTATGAATACATTAATAGTTCCCAAGATGATGACATCTTGTACTAAAGCTACATCGAACAGAGCTTTCTCTTTATTTGCACCCCTGAACTGGAATTTACTTCCTCATGAAATTCGTTGTATCAAAAACCTTTTACAATTCAGGAAAGCCGTGAAGCATCACTTATTCACAAAATTCTACCCAGAAGTGACCCCGCATGTTCACTCAAACAACAGACCTCCAACGTGCACTAAACACCATATTACCTTAATTCAACCAGAAAATGGTTAAGCTCCACGATAGCTCCACATCCTCTGTTGATTCCCGCCTCCTACATAAATTACGCAGATAATATCCACTTGAGCTAACATATTTATTTAGTAAAAACATATACATATATGATGTTGACTGTACATAGTTTTCCCTGTTAATCCATGTTATATATTCCCATGTTCTATGTAAACTCAATGTTACTTGCATACATTGTTGTATACTTTGTTCAATGTACACCGCACTGATCTTAATAGCGCGGTATATAAGAAATGTTAAATAATAATAATAATAATAAATAATAATAGCTACACTAACAGCCTTTACTACATCCTCCGGTAACAAATTCCAGAGTTTGATTACACGTTGAGTGAAAAAATATTTTCTTTTATTAGTCTTAAATAGTTTACCCTGTAGCTTCATTGCATGTCCCTTAGTCTATCTATATTCTGATAACGTAAACAATCGATCTACGTTTACCCGTTCCACTCCGTTCATTAATTTATAGACTTCTATCATATCTCCCCTCAGCCGTCTCTTTTCCAGGTTAAAGAGCCCTAACCTTTTTAGCCTTTCTTCATAGGAGTATCCTTCCATCCCCTTTACCATTTTGGTGGCTCTTCTCTGAACCTTT
Source organism: Ichthyophis bannanicus (assembly GCA_033557465.1). Classification (NCBI taxonomy): domain Eukaryota; kingdom Metazoa; phylum Chordata; class Amphibia; order Gymnophiona; family Ichthyophiidae; genus Ichthyophis; species Ichthyophis bannanicus. Next base: position 962,107,318 of record CM066034.1, on the reverse strand, counting down.
TCTAAAATCGCTATATCCTTTTTAAGATACAGCGACCAGAATTGCACACAATATTCAAGGTGCGGTCTCACCATGGAACGATATAGAGGCATTATAATATCTTTTGTTTTATTTTCCATTCCTTTCCTTATCATACCTAGCATTCTATTTGCTCTCTTGGCCGCCGCTGCACACTGGGCCGAGGGTTTTAACATGGTATCCACAATGACGCCTAAATCTTTTTCCTGGGTGGTGGTTCCTAATGTGGAACCTTGCATCGTGTTACCATAGTTTGGGTTGTTCTTCCGTAGGTGCATAACCTTGCACTTGTCCACATTAAATTTCATCTGCCATTTTGATGCCCAGTCTTCCAATTTATCAAGATCCTCTTGCAATTTTTCACAATCCTTTTGGGTTTTAACAACTTTAAATAGTTTTGTGTCATCTGCAAATTTGATAACCTCACTCGTTATTCCACTTTCCAGGTCATTTATGAATATGTCAAAAAGCAGCGGACCCAGCACAGATCCCTGGGGTACACCACTATTCACCTTTCTCCATTGGGAAAATTGGCCATTTAGCCCTACCCTCTGCTTTCTATTTTTTAACCAGTTCCTGATCCACAATAGTACACTGCCTCCTATCCCATGACTCTTTAGTTTTGCCAAAAGTCTCTGATGAGGGACCTTGTCAAAGGCTTTCGGAAAGTCCAGATACACAATATCAACCGACTCACCTTTGTCCACCTGTTTATTCACTCCTTCAAAAAAACATAACAGATTAGTAAGACAAGATCTTCCTTGTCTAAAGCCATGTTGGCTGTCTCCCATTAGGTCGTGACTATCTACATGCTGAGTAATTTTATTCTTTATGATGGTTTCTACCATTTTTCCTGGTACTGACGTCAGGCTCACCGGTCTGTAGTTTCCCGGATCACCCCTGGAACCCTTTTTAAAAATTGGTGTTACATTGGCGATCCTCCAATCTTCAGGTATTAGAGATGATTTTAATGATAGTTCACAGATTACTGATAGCAGGTCTGCAATCTCATATTTCAGTTCTTTCAACACCCTTGGATGTATACCATCCGGCCCAGGTGATTTGCTACTCTTCAGTTTATCTAATAGTTGTAAGACATCTTCCCGATGTATCGATATTTCCTTCAATTTTTCCGCACATTTAAATACCACTTCAGTCATGGGTAACATCCCTACATCTTCCTCAGTAAAGACCAAAGCAAAGAATTCATTCAGTCTCTCCGCTATCCCCTTGTCGCCTCTTAGTGCTCCTTTAACCCCATTATCATCTAATGGACCAACTGACTCTCTCACGGGTTTTTTGCTACGAATGTACTTGAAAAGGTCTTTATTTCGCATTTTTGCTTCCGCAGCAAGCTTCTTCTCAAATTCTCTCTTTGCCTGCCTTATCAATGCCTTGCATTTGACTTGCCAGTGCTTGTGCTGTTTTCAGGTTTTGTCGTTTGGCTCTTTTTTCCATTTCCTGAAAGATGCTTTTTTGGCAACAACAGCCTCTCTGACCTCACCTTTAAACCATGCTGGCAGTTTTTTGGACTTCCTTCCACTTTTCTTAAAGCGTGGAATACAGCTGGTCTGGGCTTCCAAGATAGTATTTTTCAACAACACCCAAGCTTGATGTGCGTCTTTAACCTTTGCAACTGCTCCTTTTAGTTTTTTCTTAACTGTTTTCCTCATTTTATCATAGTCTCCCTTTTGAAAGTTAAAAGGTAGTACTGTGGATTTCCGTACTATCCCTCCTCCACTAATTAAATCAAAGGCGATCATGCTATGATCACTATTGCCAAGTGGCCCCAACACCCTTATCTCTTGCACTAGATCTGGTGTTCCACTAAGGACTAGGTCTAATATGGCTTCCCCTCTGGTCGGTTCATGAACCAGCTGCTCCAAGAAGCAGTCATTTATTTCATCTAAGAACTTTATCTCCCTAGCATGTCCTGACGTGACACTGACCCAGTCGATACCGGGGTAATTGAAATCACCCATTACACAGGTACACTAAAAAAATTTTTTTTTAAACTGCCTCTAATGTTTCGATTGATTTTTACGTTTTTTGGTGTGCTGAATCCAAATCTGGTAACCAATTTGCTCCATCACGTACAGATTTTTTGCTACATTGGGTTAGCAGTTTGAGGTGAACGTTTCAGATTGAGTGCGATCGAGATAAACGTTTCTTGGATGAATTCTTTATACTAATTGTTTAGTAGTTATTCAAATAAGAATAAAGAAAATTGTAACAAGGCAGCACATAAGAATAGAGTAATGTCAACAAAACACACTGTGATGGTAGCAAAATTGTCTGCACTTAAAACAGCCACATACATGTGCACAAACATTGAGCATATAAGAGCGAGGTTAGACACAAAGCAAAGCAAAGCAATGTGCAAAAAATGTTGTACAGGTATGTATGTAAGAATAGAAAACGCAAACCGCACCATTGCAATACATGAAGACAAACACCCGATGTTGTGAAAATAAAATTCTAATAAATGAGATCCGACACTGTGGTAATAACTAGCAAATTTTTATTTCAAAGTTTAGTAAAAACACGATATTTCTCAACACAGTTTAGATTTTAAAGTCATTCTTGGGTCAATCAATCTCCTGGTGGGCCCGTTTCTTCTTCCCCCAATGCTTCTCTTGGTGCGCTGCTTGGCGTATTTTTCATCTGGGGTTTCCCGCAGCAGCAACCAGCAGAAATCAGCCATCATAGTGGTGTTCCATCTTCCTTGGTACCTTCTCTCTGCGTCCTTGATGTCCTGGTGAAATCTTTCACCTTGTTGTTCACTGTACGCCCCCAAGTTTTCGGGAAAGTAGTTCACATGGGAGTGCAAGAAATGGACTTTCAGGCTCATGTTACAGCCTTGTTCTTTGAAGGCATTGAGCATCCTGGCAACAATATACTTATAGTTCTCATCCCGCCTGTTCCCCAAGAATTTGAGAACAACATCCTTGAAGGAATCCCAGGCTTCTTTTTCCTTCTCAGACATCGTTTCAGCGAATGCTCCATCTGAAATGAGTTTCCTTATATCAGGGCCAACAAACACTCCTTCCTTTAGCTTTACTTCAGAAAGTCGGGGGAACTTTGAGCAAAGGTACCGAAAGCACTCACCATCTTTTGGAAGGGACTTGATGAATTGCTTAATGAGACCCAACTTAATGTGGAGAGGTGGTAATAGAATTTTATCACGAGGTACCAAGCTCTCATGAAGAACATTTTTCTCACCGGGTCTCAAATACTCCCGAATTGGCCAGTCTTTTTTCCCCCAGTGTAGGTCGCGGGTCCGGCTATCCCACAAGCAAAGGAAGGAGGGATATTTGGTGAAACCAGATTGCTGCCCTAATAGCATGGATAGAATTTTAAAGTCTCCACAAATCATCCACTTATGCTCATCATAACGAATCTTATGAAGAATCAGGGCCAAATTCTCATATTTTTCTTGGAGAATAACAGAGTGAGCAATAGGAACTGAAGCGAATGTGTTGTCATTTTGAAGAACACCTTTTATGCTGTCTTTTGATGAATCAATGAACAGCCGCCATTCAGCAGGATCATACTTGAGTTTAAACTTTTCCATCACTCCGTATATATCGTTGCAAAATACCAAATCTTCCTCTTTGCTGAAATACTTCAAAAATTGTGTCTCGCGGTTGCGGTACCAATAAAAAGTTGTTCCTGGTGACAATAGATTTTTCTGTTTAAGCCGAGAACCTAGCAGTTGGGCAGCATCTTTTGGGAGTCCTAAATCCCGGACTAAATCATTCAATTCAGCTTGAGAGAAAAGTTCAGGTTTCAGATCTGGTTCAGTTTCAAACTCGGAAGTACTGGACTCATCGGGAAAAGCCATCTGATGAGTCTCATCATGATCAGAACCGTCCACACAAATATGATCCAAAGATTTTGGTGGTTCAGGCACAGGTACTTCGTTGATATGAGGCATAGGCCTAATTGCTGAGTGAAGGTTGGGGTAACTTATCACGTTCTTATTTTTTAAGTTGTATCCCTTCACAATGCAAGAGCAAAAATAGCAGTCACTGCTGTGGTCTCTTTGTTCACGCCACATCATAGGTATTCCGAAACGAAATGCTTGTTTTTTACCTTTCATCCATAAGCGTAGATCTTCCTCACATGTCTTGCACACTTTGTGAGGAGCCCACGGTTTGTCTTGATCGCCTAACTTCAAACCGAAATAGGCGAAATATACTTTTTTAATAAATGCAGAAATGTTCCTCTGCCGCTTTTTCACGGTATATTCCCCACAAATAAAACAAAAACTGTCCGGAGAGTTGACGCAACCTCTGGCTCTGTGAGCCATCACAAATACACAGCACTGCAAACTACAACGGTAGTGAACCACTTCGGAATAAAGCTGGATTACGACTGAGCAAACAAAAGGTAATAATGAACTTGCAAGAAACTGAAATTTGACAGGAACGTTCATGTCGCAACCACCGTGTTTGAGCGAGCGAGCGAGCGAGCGAACGAGGCGAGGCGAACAGGAAAGAACATGCGCCAGCGCGAGTACTGGATTTAGCCCCCCGCCTCCCAATTGTCCTGTTAATGTATAAAATGAATACAAAACACTCTAAAATATCATGAGGGAGTGTTTCTAGTTAGTTAACCATTACAACCTCTATTTTGGGCCAAGAAAATAAACTGCAGTCGGCTAAAAAGAAATTATATGAACATTCCTTATATGGGTAAGAAATCTAATTTTGCAAGAAAACGTGACGTGATGGAACATTTTGGCTATTTTTCCTGGATTCAGCACCCCAAAATCTATAGGAATCCGTTGCAAAACTGGAGGCAGTTTTTTGGTAGTGTACCTGTGTTATTATTACTGTGCTGTAACTTTTGTTAGCTTCCTTGATTTCTTTGAGCATTTCATCATCCATTTGGTCATTCTGGCCAGGCGGTCGATAGTACACCCCCACTGCCATTGCCTTCCCCCTTTTATATGGAATTTCAATCCATATAGATTCTACAGCAGATTTTGTTTCCTGCAAAACTTTAATCCTTTCTGAGTCAATGCCCTCTCTAACATAGAGCGCAACCCCTCCACCAATTTGATCAGCTCTATCATTACGATATAGTTTGTACCCAGGTATCACAGTGTCCCACTGGTTGTCCTCCTTCCACCATGTTTCTGATATTCCAATCATATCTAACCTTTCATTTAGTGCTATATATTCTAACTCTCCCATCTTATTCTTTAGACTTCTAGCATTTGCATACAAGCATTTTAGAGAATGTATTTTATTCATGTTAATTTGGCTATTGTTAGACATGGGTAAATTGGGATCTTTAAGCTCTGTCTGCTCCATACTTGAGGGCATTTGGACTACTTTACTCTTTTGTGGAACCTCTCTGCTTTTGGTAGCATCCTTCAAGGATACATTCTTCCGAACCATCCGCTCTTGGGCGACTGTCGGCTTTCCCCTAATATCTAGTTTAAAAGCTGCTCTTTCTCCTTTTTAAAGGTTAATGCCAGCAGCCTGGTTCCATCCCGGTTAAGGTGAAGCCCATCCCTTCGGAAGAGCCCCTCCTTTCCACAGAATGTTCCCCAGTTCCTAACAAATCCAAAACCCTCATCTCTGCACCATTGTCTCATCCACGCATTGTGACTCCGGAGCTCTGCCTGCCTTTTGGGTCCTGTGCGAAATATAAAGATAGTGGATGTAAATTCAAAAAACCTGACATATTCAAATCAATAAATTGAAAATAAAATTGTTTTTCTATCCCCCTCTGTCCCCACTACTAGAATCAGGGACAGCAGGCTGCCAAACAGGTGGGAGTCGTGGACACAGCTTTAAAATCGGGGCAATCCCTGAAAATCAGGGACATCTGGTAATCTTAACTTTGGAATTCCCTTCCCACGGCCTGCTGAGCAGGGAGGAATTTGTCGCCCCTAAATCTGTTTAACTGGCATAGAAATGCACCTAGGCATATGCTGGGCTCCTGGGGAAGTGGCCCCCATTGCCTGATCCTTCCTCTCTATCCAATCTCCGTTTCTGCTCTTCTTTTGTATAATAAACTTCTTTCTGTTCTATTTTCTTTTTGTTTGTAAACCACTTTGATACTTTCTCAGAGGAGGTATAGCAGATACCAATAAGGTATCAGCAAAAAAGACTTCTCTTCTGGCTCTCCCCTCAACCTCCCCCCTCCCCTTCACTCACAACCCTAACCTGGACTCTACCATTCATTCCCTGAAGCTTCCTCTCCCCCGGGTCTTACTGGGGTCATTAACATAGAAACATGACGGCAGAAAAAGACCACATGGCTTATCTAGTCTGCCCTTCCATATCAATTACAATAGTCCACTTTTTACTTTTAGAGATCCTCTGTGTTTGCTCCATGCTTTTTTGAATTCAGATAATATTGAAAATAAGTGTCTTAGTAGTGTGTTAGAAAGGAAGGTTCAAATTTTGTCAGTGTTATAGAGAAAGAAACGACAGGTTTTAGCTATCTTGGATACCACTTTTACCACCTCCACTGACAGACTATTTCATGCATCTACTACTCTTTCCATAAAGAAATATTTCTGCATATTACTCCTGAGTTTTTCCCCTTTCACCCTCATTCTATGTCCCTTCATAGTAGAACTTGTTTTTAGTCAAAAGAGACTCTCCTCCTGTGCATTTATGCCATGGAGGTATTTAAACATCTTTATTAGATCTCCTCTATCCCACCTTTCCTCTAAAGTATACTTAGGGGTATTTTTACTAAATGTTACATAACGCGCGTTATGTAACATTAACAATCTTTAACGTCACATAACGCACGTTATCGTTACTTAACGATCGTTGACGTCCCGCGGCGCAGTAAAGTGGAGAGAGGGCGGAGAGAAGGGGTCAATGGGCGGAGTGTGGGAGGGGAGAGGCTCCATTCACACTAACGCGCTGATGTGAAGGGCTGAATCCTACCGCAAATGAAAACCTGCCGTTAGATGCACATTTGCAGGAGAGAGAAACCATTTCAGTGTCAGCAATGAGCAGCCTAGGCAGGGAGCCCAAGAAATGTGATAGTAGTGCTCCATTTTCAGCAACACCATAGTGCCAAAATATGAATGGCCACTATGGTGATGGTGCAAATGGGGCATAGGGGGCCGCAGGCGGGACATGTAGCATGGGCAGCTAGGGCACAGGGTGGACCAGGCGGGCATCTAGGTGGCACATAGGAACATAGAAAACGGAAATCAGCAAGACAGCAGCTGACCAAGGCCAAACACAATCCACCTATATCTATCTGGTTCACCCTAGCCAATAGTTGCTAGGGCACTGACCTGACATGCCCCCAGCCATCCCGCCCCCATGTGGAAGGGACATAATATTGGTAGGCAGTGATGGGGGGGGATGTGAGGATGTCCATATATGGCCCCCCACCCCGGGATCCGCTCCCTAGGCAGGCGCCTACCTACACAGCGGATGGCCTGGGACTGTGCACTACCAGCACTGACAGAAAATGGCCATGTCAGCTTGACAGGGGGGGGGGGTGCCACCTCCCTGCAGTGGACCTAGGCCATGCCCTGCATCAGTATGTGGTGTGTAGTGCAACATACAAAGTCCGGCTGAGGAAAAGTACAGGTAGCCCCAGGGACTATTGTGCATCTGTGGCAACAGTGTGGTGCAGTACACCCAGCCAGTGTGTCCAGAAGCAGAGGGTCACAGGTTCAAGCCTCTGCTGTGGTTCCTGCAGAGCATCTCCCTATGTTTTACCCTACAATGCAGATACAACAGCAACATGTGCAAAGCCCAAAACAGCGGCGAACAGGAGTACAAACACCCACCTACACAGGCTCCACAATCCAAAGATGCATGGAGAGTCAGGCTGTTGGCCCCAGCATTGAGCTGAAGTCATCACCAGAGCACTACGTCTACCCCCTGCACAGTTTAGCAATGTCAGCACTGTGAGTAGGACTAGTGTGGCGGGCAGGGTTGCCAACCACCCCTTTCTTTGTACAATGCTGCAATAGGAGTGAGCGTGTGTGTATGTCTATCCATTGTTCTGTGGCTGCCCACCCTTCACTGGGCCCAAAATGTCCCACTGTTACCAGCGTTAGCCTGAATAGGTGCATAATGAGGAGCAAGGTATTCTGGGTACAACCCAGACAGGGCAGATTGGCCAGGATGCATCTTCACAGGGTGTGGGGAAATGGCTGGGACACTGTAGTGCCTGACCACCTCCTGCATGGACAGGGTGGCCACAGCATGGCATGCTGGGAGGGCACTCACTCTGACCGAGCAGTGACCATGGCAGGTCTAAGTTCCCACATAGTGCTCTACATTACCTATCGCCAGTGATATATTTGTGTTCCCCAGTCCTGGGGTCCCAATCACTGAGTTGCTTGTTTGCTGCACATAGTTCCACTGTGAGTAGGCTGTGCATGGTTGGAATACCTTTAAGGTACAGTCTGACTGTGCTGTCTGCTGGTGACTGAGAGGCATTTGGGGTTTTCATGACCTAACCCCAGCATTGCTGCTGGTTTGCCACTGCCCCAGACAGAGGAATGTCTCTGGCCCACCAACCCTGGAGGGCTGTCTCGTACAAAAAGGATGTAGATTGACAAAGTGTGATGTGGGCCCTTTGGGGTGTGTAGTATATACCACTGCAACCTATAAAAGCACTGCTGCACACATCTCATGCAATTCTAGGAACCCCTCTGCCCTGATAACAGCTGCCCATGTCAGCCAGATGCTAACATGGGGTACACACCAATCTGGCTGGTGTCTGGTCCCACAGGGCCACATGTGACTGCAGGATACAGATGGACACCAAATTATCTTCAGCTGCACTGCAGGGAACACCTGTCACACACTGGTAGTGATGGGGATGTACAGCAGGACTGATCTCTAGCACCACATGTACTGCGGACCTAGTGCTGGGCACCCATCCTATCCCTCAGGGTGAACACAGAACCTGCACAATGGCATGGTCTGTAGCTGCTCTGTGCCAGTATCACGCACTGTCAGTTCGTCTTTCCAAGCTGAGGTACCGGAGAGGTGCAGACCCCATTTGGTGATCAGCTGTAGACTGCTATTCAGCATGTGCAGTGCATTATGGGTACTGGTGGGGTTACCCTATCCTGGCACTCAGAGCAGACAGTTTGTGCGGTGACCTGCAGTCCTTCTGTACCCAGACATTGCTGTGACATACACCATGGAGGTATAGCCTAATACAATACCGTTCTCAGCAGTGTTCATGGGTTCAGTTCCTCATTGTTCCCTCCTCTCATGCCTGTCCTACTCAAATAGTGTGCATGCCTGTAGAGGTCATATTTTTGCAGATCTGTGCTTCCAGCCCATAATACCCTCGCCACAATTGCCAACATTCCCTCGGTCCGTCTATCTGCATCTGTTAGCTGTGTAGAGAACTGTCTGCCAATGCAGGCTGCCACCCCATGTCATGCACTGCTACCCTTTCCTGCATTGCGCCTCTTCATGGTTGCCTTGCCTGTGCCTGATCTGCACGGCACCACCACTCCTCTGTCCGCTTCTCCTCTGGTCTCCTTCTCTCTATTCCCTTCTCTTCTAATGCTAACTCCAGACTTCGATCCTTTCACATTGCTGCTCGTTATGCCTGGAATAAGATTCCCCTATCTCTACGTCAAGTCTCTTATCTCTCCCTTTTCAAATCCTTGCTAAAAACGTACCTCTTTGAGAACACTTTCGGACCATGATCTTTGTTTTCCTTGTGTCTCCTCTTCTTGTATGGTCACATCTGTTTGTTTTTTAGATTGTAAGCTCTTTGAGCAGGGACTGTCTTTCTCTTTGTTTGTATAGCACTGCTATGCCTTGCAGCGCTTAATAAATGAAAAATAATAATAATAATAAGTGGCACCTACCTACATAAATGAATCTTATAAAATAGTGACTAGAGTGAAAGTATGTGTGTTATTTACATGGCATGAACTTTTACTGTGGACTGGCGCATGGGCGGAGTCTGGGCAGAGCATGGGCGGTGTCTGGGCAGAGCATGGGTGGTGTCTGGGCAGAGCATGAGCGGAGTCTGGGCAGAGCATGGGCGGAGTCTGGGCAGAGCATGGGTGGTTCAAACAAGTATTGATGCTGATTATAAAATACGGCAATTTACTTGTGTGCTTGCAAAGAGTAGGCATGCTCATTTACACTAGCACCCATGGTTGGTGCAAGTAATCATGCCTTAATATTGGGCACATTCTCTGCCACTTATGCTCATGTGTTTGAGTTGATAAAATAGGTATGAAACAGGCACTGAAAAGTGCATTAATTAGGAGTGCCTATATAGAATTGCCCACAGTATCACTAGAAGGTCTCTAAAGGAAAAAAAGGGACTATAGTAGTTGATATGGAAGGCAGACTGGATAGGCCGTGTGGTCTTTTTCTGCCATCATGTTGCAATGTACAATATGTTTCTAGACAGCACATTAAACCTCATCAGTATTGACATGAGATTTGTTTTCTTCCTTTCCAGCAGTTTTATTACAAATAAGCAAACAAGTAGCTTACTGCAAATAGTTGAAATCCAGAGGCTGCATTTGTTCTGGATCAACACAAGTTTGGCGAGTCTTTCTATAGATATTTTCACTGAGTAGAGCATTGGTTAAAAGACAAATGCAGATCATAGGGGCAGAGAGGGGAGGAAAGGCAAGAGTGAGTAGCTTGTGTTTTTCTGTCCAACATGGAGTCTTCTTGCTCGGAGATAAAGGAACAATAGATTGTGCACAAGAACCAGACGTTTATACAAATGACCAATAGGGTCAAAAGTTACATCATGAGCTAGGACATGAATGCAAGGGCACTTCAATAGCTGGAGGGAATGGGTCACATGCAGCATTCAACCTTTAAGACTAAAGATTACCTCACCCTTGCAGGTAGCTGATTTGATCTAGGCAGCCTAGTTAACAAAAGCATGATATAAACATGCAAATGCAAATTTTGCAAACAGTGCACACATAGCCGTTCTAAAATGACCTCCTGTACTTGCTGTTTGTGTGCCAGCACTTACAGTAGACATGTAACATATGTTGAATGGCTGAATATGTGCATTTTAAGACCGTCCTCATGTATTATTCTCTCATCACTTCTGTCTCTCTACTCCACTTTTACATTACTATAATGTTACAGAGACTGCTTGGAAGTTACTGTGTGAGCAGTAGCAGCAGCATCCACTGTCCCTACTACAATGAAGGCTGTAAATCTCAGCATTTTCCAGAACAGGGGAGGTTTCTTTCTGCCAGTTACATCATACTGGGAGGATGCTTTTATGGGAGGGAAAATCCAAGTCATCTATAAGCCACTCCCAAAGGTGGAACTTTGGGGTATGTTTACTAAACTGCGGTAAACGTGAATAACGCGCGTTGTACGACGTTATCAATCGTAAGTGCAGTATAACGCGCGTAATCACGCGCCAACGACCGTTAACGACATACTACGCGCGTTAACCGTAGTTAACGATCGTAAAGCCCCGCGGCGCGTTAAAACAGCGCAAAGGTGGAGAGTGGGCGGAGAGAAGGGGTCAATGGGCGGAGAGTGGGCGGGGAGAGGCTCCCCTCATCCTAATGCGCTGAAGTGCAGAGCTCAATTCCAACGCGAATGAAAACCTGTCGTTAAAGGCATATTAAAGGGAAGAGAAACCATTTCCGTCAGCAATGTACAGCAAAACCGGGGAAACCTACAAACGTGAGCAGTGTGATACATGTGCACAGAACAAAATTGCAAATAAAACTTTAAAATGACCACAAGAAACAGTGTAAAAATTATAATTCAGCTGGGTAACAGTGATAGCAATGGGCAACAATAAAAAACACTCCCAGGAAAGCTCCAAAAAAAAGAAATGATGTGTGGAAGGGTCTACACTCCGTAGACCCTTTCAAAAAGCATTTCATTTTATTGGAGCTTTCCTGGGAGTGTTTTTTAATGTTGCCCAATGATATCATTGTTGCCCAGCTTGGTTATGGGTGTGTGCCCATTTTTTCGAGGTCTTTTTTGAGGTTTATGTGCACGTTTGTCTTCATACAAGGTAAATGAGCCCACAGTAAAATTGTGCAGAGTAGGGTTTCTGACTCGTCAGGCCGGTTTTCCTATCTCCAGGGACTGCACTGTCTCTGTGGCCACAGTGTGGTGCAACAGACACAACCAGTGCCTATAAGACCAGAGGGTCACAGGTTCAAATCCCAGCTGGGGCTCCTGCCAACCCAGTCCCCATAGTTTTACCCACCACTAAACAGTGATAGTAAAGACACTCCTTTATTGCAGAGAACATACGCATGGTTAATACGCCTATATTTTACCACACCAAACACAGACACCAGAAACAGGCGCATTACCTAGAGCAGAGTCTCGCAAATGCAGTCCTGGAGGGCCCCACACCTTTCAGGTTCCATGCTGCCTTTAATAAAGATGCCTGTGCTGCATATCTATGCACCACCCCCATGGTATGCAGATGTAGCTCATGCATATTTATGAGGGACAGCATGAAAACCCGAACAGTGTTTGGAACACCAGGACTGGAGTTGGGGAACTCTGCCATAAAGCAGCAGCCAACAGGGCCAGACACACCCACACACATACCCACAGGCCCCATTGGCCAATGCCTCCTGGAGAGGCAGGACATTGGGCCCTGCCTGTATCTCCCAATACTAGCAGTTGCATCCTTAGCAATGCCACCCTACACCTGGGTATATGGTACACAGCTATCAAACGTTTCCTATGAGAACTGGCAGATATCAATTCCTACGTTAAGCACATTTTGCTCAGTGAGCTCCACCATAACAATCATTCTGATGTCTGCGGTGTGTGCTGCAGGTCTGCTCTCTGACAGTGTTTACCACCCTGGGGAGTGACCCCCAACAGTCTTGCGTACCATATCCATGCCTGTACTGCGCCCAGGACTGGTGTGGTGGGTATGGCTGCTGAACACCTCTATAGTAGCACAATGCTGGCATAGGTGTGGGGGTGGCTGTCTGTCTATCCAGTGTGTGGTGGCTGCAAACACCTTCCACAGCCCACACTGCCAGAAATGTTGCCAGTATTGGGCTGCCAGTGTGCATAATGAGGAGCAAGGTACCATGGGTATAGGCCGGACAGGGTGGCCTGGCCAGGGTGCATCTGCACAGGGCATATGGCAGTGACAGGCACATTTTAGTGCCCGGCCACCACCTACACAGACAGGGTGACCTCAGTATGTCCTGCTGAGAGATCACTCTCACCCTGACTGTGCAGTGACCACAGCATGGCTAGGTACACCCATAGTGCTATATGGTATTTATCTCATGTGATAGATATGGGTTTCCTTTTGGAGCCCAGTCACTGATTTATCTGCTTGTTGTGTATGCTGACATTCCAGTTCTGGGTGCATGCATCTCCAATGGGTACATGCACTATTGACTAACTAGCAGACTGTTTGCAGCTGGTATGTTTTGTGATGGAGTGGCTTGCAGCAGGAGAATATCAGATAGTGGTGGGGTGCAGCTTACCATATCCAGGCCTGATGTCTGTCTGCTATTGTGTTATGGATGTGTATAGAGCTGCATTGACTGCCCTGTGGTGGGTCTGTTCCTCAGCAGGACTGGGGTTGCTGTTCCCCTCTACTGCCACCTTTGCAGGGAGGTAGAATGTGGACCTATTGTTTGGAGGGCCTGTTTGCCACCCTGTGGGGGGTGGGGGTGGTGGTGGTGCATGGGCCACCTGGGGGGGTCCATGGGGCAACACCCGACTGAAGCAGACAGAGAAATCCAAGGTGTTTGTGCAGAAACTACCTATCTCACACATTAACACTGCTTTGGACCTGCACCATGGCCTCTTTCAGCCATGGACGGTGCTGTGGACCTGGTGCTGGGCGCCTCACTGCAACCTCAGGGTGAGCACGGTACCCGCACAATGTGACGGTGTGTAGCTACTCTGTGCCAGTACAACACACGGTCAGTACCCCCTACCAGGCCGAGGTGCTGTGGGGGTGCACATGGTCACTTCCCCCTACCAGGCCGAGGTGCTGTGGGGGTGCATTCCCCATGGTGTGTATCTGTGGATGGCTAATTTGCATGTGCAGTGCATCATGAGTGTGACTGGCACAATCCAACCCTGGGTAAATCCAGCACCTGCTCACAGGCTCAGATACACCATAGGCCATCACACGTACATCTGTTAGCATAATGCATAGGTGCAAGATACCCTAAAGAGTCTGTAATATAAGGTACCCACGCTGGTAAAAACACACGTACCCACGCACGTTTGTACGCACGGGGCTACGCCCGTACCAACGCACGGGGCTACGCCCGTACCAACGCACGCAGCCACGAACGCACGCACCATGGCTACGCACACTGCGAGGGTGTGTTTCTGTAACCACTACTCAACGTAAAGAAAAACATGCCTCCTCATTCCCTATGTAATGTACAGGGTGATGCCTGGGCCAGCCTTCTGCGTTAGGCACACTGGGGACTCAAACCCATGCTGCCTGTAACAGCGGTCAGTACACTAACCATTGTGCTACAGCTCTGTTTCAGTGTTTTGTGTCTGTACGCCTTCATACGATTAACGCGCAGTAACGCGCCACGGCGCCCTGTAACGCTCGCTAGTTTTGGGAACACGCATTAGTGGTTACGATGTCCCGCCCATGTCCTTTTTTGGCTTTCCTTTCACTAACGCGACTCCTAACGCGATTTGCACTAACGCAGTTTAGTAAACATACCCCTTTGTCTTTAACACACAGCTACTGTACCATGTAGACATGATAGGGGTAGTTAAGGTGTGTCTATTTCCCTAGCTGCAGGCCCAGAGTACTAAAAGAGGTGGAATTATCAGTGCAAACCCTGCCAGCAACCCCACTGGCTCAGAAATGCTACTTCTACTAATCATTTATATAGTGCCACAAGGCATACATAGCGCATACAGAAGCATATAAAAGATGGTCCGTGCTTGGTAGAGCTTACAACCTAATCAAGACAGACAGTACAGTGGCTGAGAACAAGGGAATAAATAAGGAAGGGAAGGAAGGCAAATGATCAGGATCCAAAAGCAGCTTCTAAGAGATAAGCCTTTTAGCATAGATTTGAAAAGGGGCAGAGATGAAGCCTGACGTACAGACTTAGGTAAATTATTCCAGGCATAAGGAGCAGAAGGTGAAAGGATCAAAGTCTGGAGTTGGCAGCGGAAGAAAAGGGTATAGAGAGAAGCAAGCCAGACGAGTGAAGTTCACGAGGAGGGGTGTAAGGAGAGGGGAGAGAGGAAAGGTAGTGAGGAGCGGTAAAATGAATGCATTTATAGGTCAGAAGAAATTTGAACTGGATATGTAAATGGAAGGGGAGCCAATGAAGCGACTTGAGAAGAGGGGTTATATGAGAATATCGGGGCTGGCAGTAGATTAATCACATAGCAGAGTTCTGAACAGATTGTCTTAGAGGGAGAGCAGCAAGGAGAAAGTTGCAATAGTCAAGACGGGAAATGAGAAGGAAGGAGAGAAGATCTGCTTGGTCAAGAACAGGGAAGCTACTTAATCCAAAGGTAAAGGAGAGAGGATTCCAAGAATTACGTCTAAGTGCAATGAACCATCAACATCAAAGCACAGAGCACCTGCAGATCAGTATCAGGGACCTACATTTACTGACGCCACCAGCTGTAGAGACAAGAGGAATACTGAAGCTCAATACCCAGTGACACCAGAGCCTTACATGAGATCCAGGACAGCCTTGGTGAATCAATGCCTGCATTACCATCAGCACCCGCTACACTGAAAAAACCTATCAGTTTAGGGAAAAGGTCCCCACTCAAGGCAACCACAAGAGGTACTAATTATGAAAGTGGAAGAATTGGGTTTATATTTCCAGCCTAAGATAAAGAGTAATTAAACTCTACAGAATGAACTAATAGACTGAGAGAAGATAATAATCTCTGCTTGTAACTATTTTGGAGAAAAGAAAAAGAGAAGTTGTATGTTTCTGTCTTTACCAGTTGTTATTGATGTTCAGTGACCCTAAAGTTTAAGTAAATCTTTGGTTCAGAACATAAACTCTGGACTGAACTCGGTTATTTGAGAGGGAAGAAGTGTGAATGAATTTACAGTGCCTTGCAAAAGTATTCATCCCCTTGGTTTTTGTCTTGTTTTGTCACATTACGTACAACCTGGAATGAAAATGGAGGTTCATTTGGATGTTAGGTAATGGACTTAACAATATAGTCCAAATGGGTGAAGTGGAATGACAATAAAATACCTTGTATATATAAAAAATAAGTAAAAACTGAAAAGTTGCGAGTGCATATGTACTCATCCCTTTTGCTATGAAACCCCTAAATAAGATAGGGGAGGAGTGGTCTAGTGGTTAGGACAAGGTACTTCAGCCCAGAGGGCCGGGAGTTCAAGTCCCACCTGGGGACAGCAATCTCAGGCCGGAGGGACTGGGATTTCTAATCCTATAGGCATTCCTTGTGGTCTTGGGCAAGCCACTTAACCCTCCATTGCCCATGTTCCCTGTAAGTATTAGCATATGTGTCTCATATCCCCTTGTGTTAAATGTATCCCCCAATTGACCGCTTTGACCCGGTGAAAAGCGGGATATAAATACAGATAAATAAATAAGATCTGGTCCAACTAATTAACCTCAGAAGTCACATAATTAGTTGATTAGGGTCCACCTGTGTGCAATCAGTGTCACATGATCTGTCACAAGATGCCTGTATAAATATAACTGTTCTGAAAGACCCCTGACTCTGCTACACCATTAAGCAAGTAAAATGAAGACGAAGGAGCACTCCAAACAGGTCAGAGACAAAGTTGCGGAAAAGTATAAATTAGGGTTCCGTCATAAGAAAATATTCCATATTCTGAATATCCCATGGAGCACCATTAAATCCGTTATAACAAAATAGAAAGAATATGGCACCACTACAAACCTGACAAGAGAAGGCCGCCCACCAAAACTCACAAACCAGGCAAGGAGGGCATTAATCAGAGATGCTACGAAGACACCTAGGATAACACTGAAGGAGCTTCAAAGATCCACAGTGGATATGGGAGTATCTATCCATAGGACCACTTTAAGCCATACACTTCACAGAGTGGGGCCTTATGGAAGAGTGGCCAGAAAAAAAGCTATTGGTTAAAGAAAGAAATTAAAAAACATGTTTGGAGTTTGCACAACAGCATGTGGTGGACCCCCCAAACACATGGAAGAAGGTTCTCTGGTCAGATGAGACGAAAATTGAACTTTTTGGCCATCATGGGAAACACCATGTGTGGCGTAAACACAACACTTCCCATCACCCCGAGAACACCATTCCCACAGTGAAACATGGCGGTGGCAGCATCATGCTGTGGGGATGTTTTTCAATGGCAGGAACAGGAAAATTGGTCAGGATTGAAGAAACGATGGATGGCACTAAATACAGGGCAATTTTTGAGGAAAACCTGTTTCAGTCTGCCAGATATTTGAGATTGGGACGAAGGTTCACCTCCTAGCAGGACAATGACCCTAAACATACTGCTAAAGCTGGTTTAAAGGGAAACATTTAAATGTATTGGAATGACCTAGTCAAAGCCCAGAGCTCAATCCAATTGAGAATTTGTGGCATTACTTGAAGATTTCTGTACGATATGCAACCGATCTAACTTGAAAAGGTTGGAGCAGTTTTGCCTTAAGGAATGGGTGAAAATCCCAGTGGCTAGATGTGGTACGCTAATAGAGACATACCCCAAGAGACTTGCAGCTGTAATTGAAGAGCAGCTCAGGACATCAATGACTTTAGAAAGCAACTGAAAACATCTTTGTTTATAGAACACTACGGTCATGCAATTAACTAACTTAATTTGTCTGGAATGTAAATCATATACATATTGTATAATAGCTCACATTATAGTATAGCTCACTATGTAGATAATGCAACTCACTCTAACACATTATACCATAACTTTAACTTTTATTTCTTTACATTTTCTCACTAATACTCTTAATATCTTTGTTTGTAAGACCGCTTTGATTGTATGATAAGGCGGTATAGAAATCCAATTAAATAAATAAATAAATAAATAAAAGGTGGCTCTACAGCATATTGACTTTGGGGGTTGAGTACATGTGCACACTCCTGCTTTCAGGTTTTTTTTTGTCCTAATTATTGTTTGTGTCATAATAAAATATATTTTGTACCTTCAAAGCCATAGGCATGTTGTGTATATCACATGGTGCTAACCCCCCAAACTCCACTTTAATTCCAGGTTGTAATGTGACAAAACCAGAAAAACACAGACTGGATGAATACCTTTGCAATGCACTGTAATTGCCAAGGGCTTCCCGCTGTAAGCGAGTCCCTATTCAATGAACCCTGATAATTAATTCCAGGAGTAGAGACTGAAAGACTGCAGAATGTCCTTGTAAAAGGTTCTCTCCCTTGTCTGCAAAGCAGCTGGTGGGTAGCTGCTAGGACCACACAGAAAGTGTCATATACAGACTGTAGGGGTGTGCACATTAGTGCACATTCAGTTCATTAGCATGCCTAAAAAAAAATTAGTGGGGACATTAAGGGGGTTATTTTAGAAACTCTAGTTGTGAGTTGAATATTTGAAAATGGGCGCTTAGACGTGCAAATCATGGAGACATCCAAGGAGCCATTTTAGAAGCCAGGTATACAGATATCTCGGGTGCAAGAAGATCCATGTAGCACGGGGTGTGATGAAGTCACAGCCTGGGTGGAGCAAGGGCGATGCACGATGCAGTGTGATTTCGGAATGGCACAAGCGCATCTAGCCATGGTTGGTGAGATGTCCATGCCTATGCCTGCTCCTGACCATGAATAAGGTGAAAGAAAGTGCTTGTTTCATGAATGTGACTCCAGGAGGAAGTTCATAATGCACTTTCATTGCCTGCCTGAGGAACCCTACACTTAAATACAGACTCCAAACTTATTACTGGCCCGCTGCTCCATATCTGGAATGCTGATTTTTTATGGTGGAGACATAGAATCCGATACGGAAAGGGGCACATCTGGGCTGTCTGGACGTCCCTGTGCAGGATGGTCCTGTTAGGACCCTATTCTGGACCACGGGAACAAATCGTTTCCTCAGTACACAGATTTGGGCCCGAGAACGGCCTGGTGTGCCCCAGCCTGCCTGCATGGACGTCTTCCCTCTAGGCTCCCTTGGTTGCCATGGTTTGCCCCCCCCCCCTCTTCCCTGCTGCCCAACTCAAAGGCCCGATCACCGGGTCGGTGCTACTTATTCCACCTTTGAGGTGGAAATAGCAGCATGTCCACTTTGACCCGGCAGCACATACAGGGCTGTGACCTGACTCGGCACTATATGTCCTGCCAGGCTGGCCTGCCCCACGCTGCCCAGATCCTGTCTCCTCCCGTCCCCTGATGCCTCTCCCCATCCTACTGCTCTTGACATGTGGGGAGAGCCAGAGGGAGAATTGGGCCTGGACGGCTTACAGGGGCTGCAATCCCACACCCCACTTCTCTGCATCAGGTCCATACTGATTTCTCCCTTCACTGCTGCCATGCACCTGGATTTCTGAACGTTCTGCTCTAGACGTCCCAGGTTCTTATTAGATATTCCTTCTAAAATCCCACTCAGCATGTTTTTTAAATTAAAATCAATGTGTGAAACAAACTAAGAAAATTTCAAAAAATGAGGGGAATAAAGAGCAATGAACCAAAACATTTCTCCCTGTCAGACAGCCTAAGGGGCATGTTTACTAAACACCGTTGCTGTGCGGGTTCCCGTTAGTGTGCTGGTGCCATATAAGGAGTGGGCGGGCCAGGCAGAAAAAAGCAAAAAAACGGACCGTACGTGTGTGCGTCACGCTAATGTGCGGGGCCCACATTAGCGCGTGGGAAGGCTAAGTGGGGCGCTGCTGCAAAACCAAACAACAGAGCCATAGTACAAAGGTGAAGACACCGACCAATGGTGCAGGGGCCAGGGGTTCAAACCCCCATTGCGCTCAACAAAAAAGACCAGCTGAGGCACCAACATTTATGGGCAAAAGTGGTTAGGAGGCATATTAATTTTGGGCAGCGCACTGTTATTTTTATTACGGCATGAGGCGGTGCACTGTTTAGTGTGGGCGGCAGATGGCGGCGCATTGTTAAGTTTGGGCGGCAGAAGGCGGTGCGCTGATAAATGTGGGCAACAGAAGGCGGCGAGCCGGTGGGCAGAAGGCGGCGCGCTGATGTGTGAGGGGGCAGTCCAATAGTGGGAGGGATAAGTGGCGTGCTGATGTGCAAATAACAGAAATGGAGCCATAGCACAATGGTTAAGACACTGACCACTCGTGCAGGGATCATGGGTTCAATTCCCCACAGTGCCCATTGAAGACAGCTGGCTGAGGCATTATTTTAGGGGCATTTCCATGTTGTGCGGCATAAGGCGGCGCGCTGTTAATTTAGTGCGCCACAAGATAGCGCGCTGATGGCTACAAGGCTGTGCGTGGATGCACAAACACAGGAACAGAGCCACAGCACAATGGTTAAGACACTGACCAATGGTGCAGGGGCCATGGGTTCAACCCCTCACAGTGCCCAGTGAACAAGGCTGGCTGTGGCAGTATGTATCATGGTGTGGAGTGCTGTAGGAGGCCTTCCATTTATATTTTATTTCCCATCACTAGTAAACCCGCTCTCACAGTGTGTTAACATACGGATGCCCGTAAGGCACATGTTACAGTGCACTGTCCGCCAAGGCACCCTAGAATGTCCCCTATAGGGCACCATGTATGTTGCGACACAGGATAATGTATAGTGCACCCTATATGGATGGCAACCATAAGGTGGCCTATAGGGCGCCCTATAAAGCACCCTCAGAAGCACCTAATGGGTATAGTAAGCTGTGTGTGGTTTTGCCGGCATAGACATATGTACAGTAAATAAAAATAAAGCTGTGGACAGCCCTATCAAAGGGCCCTATGGTGGGTATGAACCCATGACCTCTGGCTGTACAAGGAGTGATGTAACCATTGGGCTACAGCTCTATAGCTGACAGAAAGCCCCTGGCTGGCTGCAGAGAGCCTGCACGTCACCCCACAGACAGTCTGCTGTTGTAGATAGGATAGGGTTAGACCACCCGTACCCATGATGCACTGCACATGCAAATCAGCTGTCCACAGATGCACACAAGATGGGGAATGCACCCCAACAGCTACCCGGCCTGGTAGGGGGAATTGTCCATGTGCACCCACACAGCACCTCGGCCTGGTAGGGGGTCCTGAGCGGGTGGACTACCAGCAAAGAGTAGCTACACACCGTCACATTGTGCGGGTACTGTGCTCACCCTGAGGGTGTGATGTGGCGGCCAGGACCAGGTCCACAACACCAGCCATGGCTGGATGAGGCCATGACAGAGCTCCAAAACAGTACTAACCTGTGAGATAGGAAGGTGCTGCAGAAACATGTTGGATATCTCTGTCTGTCTCAGTTAGTGGAAACCCCCCCCCCCCATAGCAGCAGAGTGGACCATCAAACCCCAGTCCTGCTGGGGAAACAAACACCCTACAGGGCAGTCCAAGCAGCTCCACACACATCCATAACACAATATCGGACAGACTTTAGGCCTGGATATCCAAAGATGCACCCCAGCACTATCTGATATTCACCTGCAGCAAGCCATCAGCCACTGCACCCTGCAAGGCACTCCATCAAGACACATACCAGCTGTGAACAGTCTGCTGGTTATCCCTGATGGAAATGCATGCACCCAAAACTGAGATGGCAGCACACACAAGCAGAGAGTTCTATGAGGAGGCCCCAACAGGAAACCTATATATAGCACAAGAGAGAAACACATTACAGCACTATGGGGGTGCCTAGCCATGCTGTCATCACTGCACACTCAGGGTGAGAGTGCTCCCCCAGCAGCACATACAGAGGTCACCCTGTCTGTGTAGGTGGTGGCCTGGCACTACAATGTCACAGCCAGTGCCCTATGCCCTGTGCAGATGCATCCTGGCCAGCCCACCATGTCTGACCTATACCCATGGTACCTTGCTGTTCATTATGCACATTGGCAGGCCAATACTGGCAGTAGTGCTGGCAGTGTGGGTTGGGAAAGGTGTTTGCAGCCAACACACACTGTATAGACAGACACACACTCCCACACCTATGCCAGCATTGTGCTACTATTGAGGGGGTGATTAGCCTTGGCCACCACACCGGTCCTGGGCACGGCACAGGCATGGATATGGTACGCAGTACTGCTGGGGGTCACTCCCCAGGGTGGTGAACACCGTCAGAGGCCAGGCCTGGAGCACGCACCGCAGACACCAAACAGATTGTTCGGATGGGGTCAACTAGCAGTATGTGCGTAACGTAGGGATATCTATCAGCCTGTACTCTTAGCAAACGTTTCAGAGCTGTGTACCTCAGGTGTAGGGTGACATTGCTAAGGTATGCAGGTGCTGGTGTTGGGAGATGCACGCAGGGTCCAATGTTCTGCCTCTACAGGAGACATTGGCCAATGGGGCCTGTGGGTGTGGGTGTGGGTGTTGGTGTGTCTGCCCATGTTGGCTGCTGCTTTACGGCAGCGCTTCCCCACTCCAGCCCAGTTTTGCATCACACTGTTCGGGTTTTCCTGCTATCCCTCATGAATATGCATGGGCTACATCTACATGCCATGGGGGTGGTGCATAGATATACAGCACAGGCATTTGTATGAGTGGCAGCATGGAACCTGACTGGTGTGTGGCCCACCAGGACTGCATTTGGGGGATTCTGTTGTAGGTTCTGCCCCTGTTCATGGTGTCTGTGCTCAGTGGGGTAAAAGATAGACGTATTACCATTACATATGTCCTCGTCACGAAAGGTGTGTCCTTACTGTCACTGTTTATTTGTGGGGAAAATATGTGGGCAGGATTGCTGGTAGCCCCAGCTGGTCTTTGAACCTGTGATCTTCTGTTCGTGCATGTACTGTCTGTGTGCACTGCACCACCATGTAGCCACAGCTTGGCTGAATTCCCTGGATAGTCCATGACTGTGGATCTGGCAGGGCCTGTCTGTTGCTGTGGACTGTGCCAGCCTGCACATGACTAGGCCTCTGTCTTCTGTCACTAGCAGCCACTGCCCCCTGCACCACATGTACTCGTCCGCCAACATGCTGGCATGAGCTTCTCCCATAAAAAGCAGGTGACCTGATTGGAATGTGGCAGTACGGGACTGCATTTGGGGTACTTGACTGTGGGTAATGCCCATTGTTGTGGTGTGTGTGCGTTGTTGGGTAAAATATGGGTGTTTTCCCCATGCTTATGTCCCCTGCAATTCAGGGGTGTCTGTGCTATCTGTGTTTAGTGGTGGGTAAAATTTGGGGACTGGGCTGGCAAGTGCCCCAGCTGGGCTTTGAACCTCTGGCCCTCGAGGTACTGACTCTGTCTGCTGCACCACACTATGGCCACATAGACAGTGCAGCCCCTGGAGGTAGTAAGCCTGGCAGGATGGAGTCACAAACCCTGCTCTACGGAAATTTACTGTGGGCATATGCACCCTGTCTGGTGACAAACGTGCACATAAACCCCAGAAATGACCACGGGAAATGGGGGACAAAATATCACCACGCTGGGCAACAGTGATATTAATGGGCAACCATAGCAAACACTCCCAGGAAAGCTCCACAAAAGGAAATGTTTTTTGGAAGAGTCTCCGCTCCGTAAACCCTTCCAAAATTCATTTCTTTTTTCTGGAGCTTTGCTGGGTGTGTTTTCTGTATTTGCCCATCACTATAACTGTTCCCCAGCTGAATTACTATTTTTAATAGTTCTGTTGTGGTCATTTTCTATTTTTATTTGCACTTTTGTGCTGTGCACATGTATCACACTGCTCACGTTTTGCTGGTTTCCCCGGTTTTCCTGTACATTGCTGACGGAAATGGTTTCTCTTCCCTTTAAATGCTTTCTACCGCGAGTGTTTCCCTCGCGGTAGTTTTTACATGCAAATTCGGGCCCGATACTGTGCGGGGAGCCTCTCCCCTCCCACTCTCCACCCATTGACCCCGTCCCTCCGCCCCTCCGGAACCTTCCTCTGCCCTCCTTTAGCCGTTCCACGCCTCTATCGGACATTTGCGGGCCCGCACTTGTACGGGGCCCGTTAGTGTGCCGCGCACCTTTGCAGGGGTGACACGCACGTGTGCGGGGTGTTTAAACGCGTTTATTAGCATTTCAGTGCCGCGTTTCCGTGCTCTATTTTGCGGCGCGCACATTTCCGGTTTTTAGTAAACATCCCCCTAAGATTTAGATTACTCTGCACAATTTAAACCTAGTGTAACTACACCGTTGTTTCACTGACCTAGTGAAGAGAGGAGAACACTCAAAAGCCAACTTTTATATTTCTCCGGAAAGTGATAGACTCCATTCTTTGTCCGGTTGACATTTATAACTTTTGATCTACTGCTTGTGATGCCCTGTCTCTTGTGATGACTGCGATGGAAATGTTGTAAACCTGAGGCAAGCCAGGCTGAAAAGTCTGCTAAGCAACAACTTTGACTACCTTCAAACACTATGAATTTCTAATGCGTTCTGTTAGTTAAAAATACTTTTTGTTTTGTTGATGTCAAATGACCAGTGCTACAACCTATGATTTAGACAAGGAAGCAGCCTGAGGGAAAAATATCTGACCCAAAATGGAGGACTCTAACAAAGAGCTTTGCGAGAGAAACATAATTTTTCACACCTATTTGATTTTTACTTCTATGTGGACATAACCTTTTTTTCCTACCCCTTTAACCCCCCCGAAAAAGAACTTTGTGAAAATAATCTTTGACCTTCAAGAAATGATTGGTTACATGAGACAGGCCTGCTTGACTGAGCTTGAAAAGGTGCTATAGAAAAATGATTTTGACTGCTCATACTTACCGAAACAACAGAAAAATGATGTATGTGTTTGTAAGGATTTCGAAATCTCTATAGATGGGAAAATATTTGCGTAAAACGATGTTGGTTTCTTTTTCTAGAAAACAGTGATGCAGCGGACAATTTTCTTGGTAATATATGGAACATAATTTACAGCTTCGCTATCATTCATCTTTATCGTTATCTTTATTTGGCACATGAAGGGGCAATTTAGAAGGGATGTCCAAATGCAATCTGAGACGTCTAAGCCAGAATGTCTGAAAAAAAAGCCACATCCAGGTGCAGGCATGATTCCGCAAATGTAGACATCCTCGACATGGACATCGTCTGGGGGGGGGTGTCTACATAGATATCCACAGAATAGCATTGCACAACTCAGATGTTTAAAGTATAGTCTAATGGTTGGAGTAGTGGGTAATGAGCAGGGAAGCCCTCGTTCCATCTTCTCTATATCCTTTCGATGTTTTTCAGCCGAAAAGAGCTCTTTTTTGATGGTTATTTGTTCTTGGATGCAACTCCTGACATCCAGGACATTTCTGAGATCAGGCAGTGACGTCCAGGTACCTGGGAGTGCCCCAGCCATGCCTTCCCATCTCCCCCTTTCAGACATGGATGTCCCCAGAACCATCTTCTTTTTTTTTTTTTTTTATTAAATTTTGAAAATACATTCAATTCCAAAATTGAATAAAGGAAACATGGTAACAGAACATACAAATCCAAATATCATAGAATCATACCATTTATACATTACCATAATAAGCCCACAACATTACTCGGGGGAGGCACCAGGAAATCTTTTTTTTTTCACTAGAAAGGAAAAATAACAAGGCAGAGCAAGACTTACACATCTGCCGTACGAGATGTTACAATCACAATACTATCCTCCCTAGCCACCAGGAATTCCAGAAGCTGAGCGGGCTCAAAAAACACAAATATCTTCTCTTTAAATGAAACACAGCAATGAGCAGGAAATTTTAACAGGAAGATACCACCAAGGGAAAGGACTCTGGGCCTCAAGCCCAGAAATTCCTTCCTCCTCAGCTGAGTGTTTCTAGCCAAAACAGGAAAAATACGCACCCATGTGCCCATAAACTGCTGACTAAAATTCCTGAAATACAACCTACAAATTAAAGCTTTGTCTGACTCAAGGGCCAGTGTAATTAGGAGAGTAGATCGGGCCGTAACCAAATCCAGAGAACTCTCTAAGAAACCAGTAAGGTCTCCAGAGATTCCCGGAGGGTTGCTAGCAGCTCCAAGAGCTCCCCTGCCAGTATTTAAATATTGAACTCTGGTTAATGGTGGGAGATTATCCCCAGGAATCTTCAAGACCTCCTGGAAGTATCTCCGCACCATATCCAAAGGAGAACACACAGGGGACCTAGGAAAGTTAACCAGTCTTAAATTGTTCTTCCGGACTTGGTTTTCCAGGTATTCCAACTTTCTATTGGTCACATTCCGGTCTTTCACATGGGCAAGGTGTAGTTCACGGAGTTGACCTAGCTCCCCACTCAGCTGCGCCAGTTTCCCCTCCTGTTCCTTCTGGACACTGGAGACTTGAAGAAAATCCTTTTTAAACAACTTAGGTTCAGTACTTACAGATGCAACAAATGTTTCCAAGGATGAATTCATTGTAGCAATAACATCCCATAGCACCTCTAAAGTTACTTTAGCAGGCTTCACCAAACCGCCTCCTCCAGCATTCTCTCTCGGGGACACATCCTCCTGGGAAGGGCTAACCAAAAGACTTGGCCCAGCCACTGATGTTACCACCACTCCAGGAGTCCCACGCGGAGCGATCGCCTCGGCTAAGGAGCCCTCCAAAGCCTCCTGAATCGGCGTGCTAGTTAGCACACGAGCAGGAGACTCTCCACTGCTGCGCATATCACTTCCGGGGCAAGGCGGGGGGGCCCGCTGCTCCAGGGACAGAAACACCCTGGACGTGCTCAGGTCCGATGATCCCACCGGGCCTGCCGAAGATGCCGCTCGCTCACCCCCGCCGACGAAGCCACACATCTGGAGCGTCCGTTGACCGGCCACACTGGAAGCAGCTTCACCCGGGGGTAGGCTAACTTGCTTCCGCTTCCTTCTGCCCATATCCACCGCAGAAGGAATAAGGTAGCCAAGAAAAGAAACACTCTCGATGCCGAACCTCTAAGCAGGGGCTTCAAACTGCCGCCATCTTGAATCGCCTCCCCAAAATGCCAGAACCATCTTCTAAAATGGTTCGGGATATGTCTCTGTGCTTCGGACATCTCTGTGCCCATTTTCAGATGTCCAAAGCACGAAGAGGGCTGCCAAAATGTCCCCTTTGCCATACCACAACTCGAAAAATATGTACATTGTTGCAGTTCGCAAAATAGGAAACCAAATTATGGCACTCAGCATTTTATGTGCATACAATACAAAGCCTAATGATAACAGTATTACAAAAGGGAGGGGGTGGGGCTATGCAACAATTCCTAAATCCAGTTATAATGATAAAAAATGCAGAACACATTCGGTTAGGGGACAGGAAAATATAAGCTATGACTATCTGACTGTTTATCATTATTAGAAATATTTTTTTTCCAGTGGCAATGGGGAACAAAATCATTCAGAACTTCTTCCAAATTCCTGTCTTTAGGAAATGTTCTGATAGAAAATGCAGGTGTATATATTAACCTTTGTGTGCTTATCTTTTTAAGTTGGTTTTAAAAAGCCTTCTTCCTCCACCTCATTAGAAATTATTCAATTAGCTGTATTTATATCCTGCTTTTCACTGGGTCAAAGCAGTCAATTGGGGGATACATTTAACACAAGGGGATATGAGACACATATGCTAATACTGGGAACATGGGCAATTGAGGGTTAAGTGGCTTGTCCAAGACCACAAGGAGTGCCTGTAGGACTAAAAATCCCAGTCCCTCTGGCCTGAGATTGCTGTCCCCAGGTGGGACTTGAACTCCCAGCCCTCTGGCCTGAAGTATCTTGTCCTAACCACTAGACCACTCCTCCTTCAGTGCTTACATTCTGCTCTTTCAGTCACAAAAAAGTGGATTGGGGTAGAACAAGGTTAGTTATATTCAGGTACAGTAGATATTTCCCTGTCCACAGAAGGCTTATAATCTAAGGGCCTGGCATTCTGCTGTGTTACTCCTTTTATCCGAGATATTAAGCGACACTAAGATGGTTAGTGCTGCTGAATAACCATGGCTGCTGACTCTGCATGCCCCGATGCTAACCGGTTAGCATTGGGGCGTTCCGGAGGTGCTCCTGGCCAATACCTGACAGTGGCGATATTGAGTCACTGCCTGGTAATGACTAAGTGGCAAAAGTAAGGTGCAGCAAAGGCAGGCCTAACTTTCATCGTGGAAGCTGTTTGGCTGCGCTAATCCTGACCAGGCATCAAGTATCAAAATCCAACCTTGGCTCTTTGGCTCCAGTTCTCTAAATTCAATGCAAATAAAGAAACACACATACACAGAATTATATCAGTGACGGTACAACTTAAGCTTCAGCAGAGGAATTTGGGCCTGCAAACTTGAGCAGTTCTCCCATAATTCCTACTTCAGCTAGGCCATAGTTCTTCTTTTATTAGGAAAAAATTGCTACATGGTACAAATTCATCTTATCTCTCTATGTAATGCTTCTGCCTTACAGCCTAGTCTTCTACCAGCCTCGATATGCTCATATAACCTCTCTTCTCGAATCGCTTCACTGGCTCCTTATTTGTTTCTGTATCCAGTTCAAACTTCTCCTATTGATTAGATTGTAAGCTTTGATGAGCAGGGACGATCTTTTACATGTTTCTGTACAGCGCTGCGTATGCCTTGTAGTGCTATACAAATGATAAGTAGTAGTAAATAGTAGTAATTGAGCTAAACACTACATGTTTTAGGTCAAACTAGGCACAGACATTGCTCATACATCAGAACAAGCAAAACATCCTGTCTCACAAACAATTTCATCTGCAAAATATGACTTTGGCTTTTCTCCTACATATTTCTCTCCAGGCTGCTATTGAATTCCAAGCTGCCAGGCTTCAGGGTGTTCTTATTTTCCATATTATTAACTTTTTCTGAGGGCCCAGTACCCACTTCAAGTTCTTCTCAACAGTCCCTTCTCTGATTCTGTAAAGAATCACTACAAAAGAATGGTAGCTCTAACATGCCCAAGTCCAAAATAAATCTTCTGCCGCAGTGGGGAATGCCTTCCACTTGACTTTGCTTCACAGTCCTAGGCACATCTGGTCCAAAGGTGAACTTCATTTTGCTGGTTGGAAGAAGTCTTTATGTAATATAGAAAAAGGATACAATCATCCTGCAAATTAACCAAAACCATGTGACGCTGTTTGCCCTTGATAGGTCTCAAGAGGAATCTGTACAGAGAGTAAGGCTTTACCATTTATCCTTGCAAGTCCTACTTGCTGGCAGTGGTCAATTGCCTCCATAGATCTTTCAGTAGTTCAGAGGTTTGCACCCACATTCACATCATGACACTGGTCACAACTCCAAATTCTTCAGCAGCATCTCTTTCACTATGGGTTGCGCTATACATATCTTGGACAGAGTTGTAGGGACTGTCTACCAAGGCTTCATGGCTGCATATACTTGAGTAGTCCTGCTGGAATCACTGACCTTGCTCCTTTTGGCTTTCACTATGATTGCAGACTTCATTTCATTTGCAGCAGTCGATATTTTCGGCCCGTGGGGTTCAGTGCTTGCAATATATAATTTGCAGAATGAAAACTCACCACTACAAAACCCCTCTGATTACTCACAATTGCAGACAAGTACAACTGCTAATATCCAATGGAAATATAGAATTGTTGAACAGAATTATCTTATCTAACGATAATTAATTACAATACAACTACTGCTAGCACTAAATTATTCCAACTTATTTGAATATATGTAGATGTAGAGTCTGATTCTGGAAGCAGGATATCTGGGCTGTCCGGATGTCTACACTGAAAATGGGGCCATTAGGACCCAATTCTGGTCTGAGCGAACAAAACGTTCCTGTGGGAGCCTGAATCGGGCCTGTGGATGGCCCGGCATGCCCCTCCGGCCTGCGGGGACATCCTCACTGCTGGCGCACCAGATCCCCACCACCTGACCTACGGCTGACCTCCTGTGGCCTGGATCAGGTGGTGGGGATCCCCCAACACCGGGCCCTGGTCCTGGTGGTGGCTGCCATGCCCCAATTCACTGAAAAAAATGGCTTATACCACCTCTGAGGTGGTATAGATAGTATGGCCCAGCAAGCCCGGCAGCACATACAGGACCCTGACCTGAATCGGCCCTGTATGTGCTGCCAGGCGGCCCGCCCCTGCTGTATCCCCGATCTTGCTCCTCCTGCCCCCACCCCGTACTGGTTCCCCCCATCCTGAAGCACAGGACATATAGGGAGAGCCGATGGGGGAATAGGGTCTAGATATATTGCAGGGTTGCACGTCCCAGCGGGATGTATAGCCCCGCAACCTGCATTATAGGATGAGGGCCCAAGCTATCTTATAGCATACTTCTGTTTTGCATCTTCATTCCTTAATTTATACTACAGTATTTATCTACCAAATGTTAGGCTGTACACCTCTCTTATCAGGTGCAAAATTGTACATATTCCTAATTATGTTTGTGATTTACTCTCCAACTGTGACAATTTGCAGGGTATAGTTAATTTTATTATTTAAGGGGTAACAAACATTAAAACATAACTAGCAGTTTATAGCAAATAAATTAAACTAATTTCACTTGTTTACCAAAAATTCTTAAGAAGGCTCTCATCTTAGGTAGTAATTTGACTCACATTACTTTGAATATTGTCAGTAATATAACTCCTGATTAGCATAGACATCTCAGGACACAAAGGAAGAAAACTAGGACACAAAACAAAAGCATAATATCATAACATAAGCATCATTAAATAACCAGTACCAAAAATTGTTTTCAACAAAAGGTAATGCATTCATAACCACAAAATTTTAA
Source organism: Ichthyophis bannanicus (assembly GCA_033557465.1). NCBI lineage: Eukaryota > Metazoa > Chordata > Amphibia > Gymnophiona > Ichthyophiidae > Ichthyophis > Ichthyophis bannanicus. Next base: position 962,076,544 of record CM066034.1, on the reverse strand, counting down.
AAATATCGAATTTAAACCAATTAGAAATTCAGTGGTCATTGCTTAATACTTCTCTTTGTTGCACTGTTTTCAGCACAAAATAGCATAATAATAAAGGATCAATTAATCTCTTGCACAAGGTAATTTTATTTACATCTTGAATCTAATTTAGTTAATCTTGGTGTCTGTGATGTTAAAAGGCAATACTTTCACTTCACCTATTTCACTAGCAACAAGACATTTGCTTTATACGAGGGGGTACCCAAAAAAAACAGGAATTATTTTTTAAAAGCTATTTATTTCAAATTCTTTACAAAACAACCTTATCCCCTTCAAAATACTCTCCATTACAACTGATACATTTGTCCCACCGGTGCTTCCACTGTTCGAAACATTTTTTGTAGTCATCTTTAGAAACGGCTGACAGCTCCTCCCTCGTTTTTTTCTTGACTTCTTCAATGTTGTCAAATCGGTGTCCTTTCATGCCCCTTTTCATGCGTGGAAATAAGAAAAAGTCGCAGGGAGCCAGGTCAGGCGAGTAAGGTGCGTGGGGCAGCGGAACCATGCCATTTTTAGCCAAAAACTGTCTAACAGAGATGGCTATGTGTGCAGGTGCGTTGTCGTGTGGAAGAACCAGTCTCCTGTCTGCCACAAATCGGGTCTTTTTTGACGAACACTGTTGCACAATCTTCTTAAAACTTCCAAATAAAAGGTTTGATTGACGGTCTGACCTGGGGGAACAAACTCTGAATGAACTACCCCCTTGGCATCAAAAAAGCAAATCAGCATTGTTTTGATGTTTGATTTGACTTGACGACATTTTTTTGGACAGGGTGACGATGACGTCTTCCATTGGCTTGACTGTTGCTTTGATTCTGGGTCGTAACCATAGCACCATGACTCATCACCTGTAATGACCTTTGACAGAAAATCTGGATCAGTTTCAAGCTGTTGTTTCAAAACACAACATGTTTCAACTCGATGTTCCTTTTGATTGTCAGTCAGAACCCGAGGAACAAACTTGGCAGCAACCCTTTTCATTCCCAAATCTTCCGTTAAAATTCGCTGAACCGAGCTCCAAGATAACCCACTAATCTCTGACAGTTGATCAATTGTCTGTCGACGGTCTGTGAGCACAAGCTCTCTAATTTTTTCAATATTTTCGTCGATTCAGGCAGTTGATGGATGCACAGAACGAGGTTTGTCATCAATCGACATGTCACCATTTTTAAACCGAGCAAACCACTGGTACACTTGACTTTTTCCCATAGCGTCATCTTGATAAGCTGTTTTCAACATTAAAATAGTTTCAGCAGCATTTTTACCGAGTAGAAAACAAAATTTCACAGCTGCACGTTGTTCACTTAAACTTGTCATCATAAAAAAAGAAACAAGAACAAAACAGCGCTAGCAAAAACAATCACTGCAGATGAACAGAACAAGCCAGGTCGACAACACAGGCGGCACTGAACTGACAATGAGTTGCACTATACACGCCTAGCGGCAGAAGTGCGTACTACACAAGCTCCGCCCACGGCAATGTTATTTCTGGTTTTTTTGGGTACCCCCTCGTACCTCTTTGTCTCCAATTCTCTAAAGTGAATGCAAATAAGGAAATACACATGTTGTTGTTGTTGTTGTTAAGTGCTGTTGAGTAAGTGTTGACTCATGGTAACCCTTTGGATAGTTCTCCTAAATTGTGTTTGGTCTTCTGACAGGTGGCTCATTGTGGACAGACTGGCACCCATAGCTGCTGTTATAATATCAATTCATCTCATTGTTGGCCTTCCTCTTTTGTGTTGACCTTCTACCTTGCCAAGCATGATGTCTTTCTCTAATGATCTCTTTCTTCGCATGATGTGTCCAAAGTATGAAAGTTGAAGTCTTGTCATCTGAGCTTCTAAAGAAAACTTAGGTTTGATCTCCTTTAGTACTGACTGGTTGGTTCTTCGGGCAGTCCATGGTATACACTTCACCAGCACATAATTCAAAGGCATCACTTTTCTTCCTATCTTTTTCACTGTCCAACTTTGGCAGCCATATGTCGTTATTGAAAATACCATGGCTTGAACAAGTTGAATCTTTGTATGGAGAGCGATATTTCTGCTCTTGAGAATTGTATCTAGGTCTTTCATAGCCATTCTGCCTTGAGCAATGCATCGTCTGATTTCTTGACTGCTTGTTGTTTCTTTATTGATCATCGATCCAGGTAGGTTAAAGTTGTCCACTATTTCAATTTCATCTCCATCAATGATGAACTTATTGATTCAGTTGTCATGATCTTTGTCTTCTTTACATTAAGGTGCAAAATACGACCTTGGCTTCTCTCCTACATATCTTTCTCCAGGCTGCTAGTGAATTCCAAGCTGCCAGGCTTCAGGCTGTCAGAGGGCCTAGTACCCCACTTCGAGTTCCTCTCAACAGAAGCTAACTGGGCAGTGGCTGGATATCACTGCTGCTGGTTTAGCTTCCTGCAAATCCAGTCAACCTGAATATTCATTGCTGGGGCTGAATATGACTCTGGCATTGAATATTCAGGTTTAAAGTTCATCAGTGGGGCTAGCCACTGCCACTGAATATCAGGTCCTAAGGTTGTACCCGAAACAATGGAACGTTAAGTGACTTGCCCAAGGTCACAAGGCACATCCGTAAGATTTGAAGCCTCACTTCCTGGTTCTCAGATTGCTGTTCTAACCATTAGGTTCCTCCAACATCAGAATTTGTAGGCCTGATATTCAAAAGCACTGATACAGCAGTGGATAATATTTGCCTATTTTCTTTTCATTGCCAACGGTTATTCAGATAACAGTTGGCCATATAAACTGCTACTGTATGTGGCCAGAGATATCCATTTTATTTTGGGGCAGATTTTGGATGGTCCAGAGGTGAGACTAAAATTTACAAATAAAACAGCAATATCCAGCTTGCTTTCCGTCTAACTTGAAGTTTAACTCTCAACACAAGAATAGGTGGAATAACTTATTTGTTTAAATGTATATATTGGCTGTTCCTCTGAATATTGACTCATTTTCTTCTTTCATTTGATTCCCCTTATTATTCCTTCTTAAACTGCTGCTCCCAGCCACTCCCCCCAACTAATGTTGTACATTTGGCCAAGTAAGTTATCTTCCATATTCAGTCTTATTGGTCCCCATCTTGATTTTAGAAAATTGTGTAAAAGAACATCCAAATGCCCAGCTTAGTTCCTTCAAGCACCCATCTTTCCCTTTCCTAACCACAGTCCTGTACCAAAGAGCTGTCAATACAGTACAAGTGTGGGTGCTTTCCAAAGATCTGGTTTCCTATGCCCCTGTGTAGCCTACTAAACCAAGCCAACTACCTGAGCATCTGCGTTTCCAGTTAGATCAAGCTTCTAGTTTGATCCTTTCTTCACAGCCTGATTCAGATGTGACCATTACTAGTGAGCTTCTTTGGCCCAATTTGTAGCCTGCCAGACGGACACAGCTGATCAGTTCTAAAGATCATAGCCTGCCACACAAATGTGTCCATATGGTAGAGTTGCCTGGGCTTTTGCTGGGACTCTTAAGATTTCATTATTCATTACCTTGACATCTGTTCTAGCTGCCTTCTGACTCATTGAGTCAGGCGACCAGGACATTATGCAGGACCGGCCCAACCCCCAGGCAAACTAGGCGGTCACAGGGCGTCAGCTTCTGGGAGTGGCAAAGAGCAGGGTATTCAGAGCTAAACAATAGATTCTGACAACTAGGGTGGGCATAAGGCTTGCCTGGGATGCCAACACCTTGAACCATCTCTGGGGCCTGCCCTGGCACTATGAGCACATGCGGCTGTGTTGTGCTTTGTGCACTCTCCCCTTTTATCAAATAAAGATCCTCTAGAGTAAATTTTCAACCAAATGTTCTGAGTATAATCCAAAATGTCTGTAGGTGTTTTAAATTCTACACAGACAGTACACAGTGGGACTGCACATTTGTCCTAAGTTCTTCGTTCTATGTAAATGGAAAGTTATGGTTCGATGTAAACCGCTTTGATTTATTGACTAAGCGGTATAGAAAAACAGTTAAATAAATAAATAGTAAGCACTGCTGAATACTCAGGCCATTTCTGAAATCGGACACAGATATATGTCATTTATGGAACACCCTAAACATTCCTCTGCCACGCCCCCATGTAACCTGGACATGTTCACCTTGGAGACTTCTATATATCCAGCTTTTTAAAATGGCTCTGGGGACGTCTTTGTGATTTGCACATCTGAATGCCCATTTGCAGACATCCAGATCATGAACAGAGCTTCTAAAATGGCTGCCATAGGGGATAATTTTATAAAGAGGCATGTACTTTTAGGCACCAAGTATATGACTAACTGTGGGTTATTTACACATGTATGTGGTGCTCTATTACCTTTGTAGAGGGTAATTTTATAACCCCTTTCTGTGCATATATCACTGATTTACACATGAAAAAGACCTCCAAAAATTAGGTCACACTTAAAAATATGCATGGTGCAAGTCAGTGTGTACCCGTACAGTAGGAGCCCGATCCCAGACATCCTGAAAACCAGGCTGGATTGTGGGGCACTAGGACTGGACCACCCCTGGTCTAACTAGTAGACTTGAAGGACAGCAACTCAACTCTGATCCTTGAGGGCCTCAAATAGGCTTGCTTTTCAGTGTATGCAAACACTGTATGTTTCAGGCATATTTATTAAGGATATGCTGAAAACCTAGCTTGAAAACTGTTGATACTGAGGACAAAGAAAGATTGAAATCACATAGACGTTTTTCATCACTGACCTTGAACTGCCCTTGATCCTCCTTCTTTTATTCAGTCTCAAATGCTCATGCTGTATAGGATCATGCTGTTTTTCAGAAGGACTTAGTTTACTTTAATAAAGTTTAATTAAACAGTCTGGAGGAATTAATTGATTTCTCTAAGTACAATTCTATGGATTAGTTTCTGTGTTAAGTCTCGAAAAATATTGATATCTTTGACCTGTTACAATTAATTACAAATCTTTTTTCTTAAAAATACTGCCTAAACTGTATTAAGACATCAGAAATTGATAATAGGTTGAAGTGATCCTAGGACTTTATGGGGTAATTTTATAAAGCGTGCTCTGAGTGTGAAGTCCGTTAAACATGCAGAAAAAGGCTTGTAAGATCACATGCAGGTATATGCACATGTGGAGAATAATTTTATAACAGGTGCTTATGTGTGAAGGCTCAGTAGGTGTCTATTTTGAGGCGATATTATGGCCTTTACTTTTGAAACATCTAGATGTGCAAATATCAGCAGTTACATGTCTAGCTTGTATACAAGTCCAAATAGCAAGTATAAAGCTTCTATTTAGATGGATATACTCCTGGGGATGTACAGGGCCGTGACTGGAATCATCCCTGTAAGTCTGGGTGAAGGGACCGCCCCCACCCTGCCCACTCACTGTCCCCGTGCCACCCCCATCCCCTGCAGAGATTTAAAGGGGGCATTGAGGGGCGAATGGGAAGAGCATGGTTTGGGTGTGCTCCAGACATAGATGTGTGCTTCTCATTTTGCGATGGGAAGCCATGTTTAAATTGAAAAATATCAACATTGGTTTTTCTACCTGCCCTGAGGCAGTTGCAAGTGCCTTCACCCAGTTTAGACCTGGGGTCTAAATGAAGAGGCAGCTGTGAAGGTCAATGGAACCTCATCCAACACTCCTCTGGACCCCCCATGACATTACTGACACCCTCTTCCTCCCTCCTCTGGACTTTCCTGACAATAGCAGACCACCTAATGAACAACCCTCTGACGTCCTGGGGTCTGTTTTGGGGATCTCCCTGGTGTCTAATTATATATTGTATAATTGCCTCAGATATACTATGTAATATGGTATAATTACCTCTAATATTCTGTGTAATTACCTCTGATATACTGTGATCTGCTCAACCTATGACCTCTGATATAAGATTTAACTGTATAATCTACCATCCCTTACCTGCCTCTAACGTACGGTAGATTTACTGGAGATCTTCGATTACCTCTGAGATATTAATTAATTGCGCAACCTGACAGCCCCTATTATCCTGCTACCACTGAAAATTGGTAATTATGTAACAGCCCATCCATATCCTTCTGAAATACTGATAGCCACCATCACTAGCGGTTTCTCATACAACTGTGCAGTTTCCACTGCAAGAGCAGAGTGACTGGGTAACACTCCTAACCCCCAATCAGCCAAGACTCCATCTCCTGCCCACCTCCACTCTACACACTCAAAATGACACTGTCCTGCATTATCACAATGACCCTTTACCTTATCACCATAGGTATAGGCAACGTTACCAGCCTGCACACTAACCACAATCACATACCAACAATACACAATTACAGAAGAAGATGGCCAGACGCTCCCTTCTACAACTCAAGAGAGTCTACCCGAACTCCCCACCACCACCTTCTACTCATCTCATTACAACATGATGCAAAAAGGAAACAGGATGATAACCCAATCCCCCAACATCTGAAATGTGCACTGATAAATGCCAGATCGGTACGCAAGAAATGGCCAGTCATCTCTGAAATGATATCACTACACAACCTCGACCTAATCCTAATCACCGAGACATGGCTTTCCTGCGATGACAACGTGATAACACAGGTACACTACCAAAAAACTGCCTCCAGTTTTGCAACTGATTCCTATAGATTTTGGGGTGCTGAATCCAGGAAAAATAGCCAAAATGTTCCATCACGTCACGTTTTCTTGCAAAATTAGATTTCTTACCCATATAAGGAATGTTCACATAATTTCTTTTTAGCCGACTGCAGTTTATTTTCTTGGCCCAAAATAGAGGTTGTAATGGTTAACTAACTAGAAACACTCCCTCATGATATTTTAGAGTGTTTTGTATTCATTTTATACATTAACAGGACAATTGGGAGGCGGGGGGCTAAATCCAGTATTCGCGCTGGCGCATGTTCTTTCCTGTTCGCCTCGCCTCGTTCGCTCGCTCAAACACGGTGGTTGCGACATGAACGTTCCTGTCAAATTTCAGTTTCTTGCAAGTTCATTATTACCTTTTGTTTGCTCAGTCGTAATCCAGCTTTATTCCAAAGTGGTTCACTACAGTTGTAGTTTGCAGTGCTGTGTATTTGTGATGGCTCACAGAGCCAGAGGTTGCGTCAACTCTCCGGACAGTTTTTGTTTTATTTGTGGGAAATATACCGTGAAAAAGCGGCAGAGGAACATTTCTGCATTTATTAAAAAAGTATATTTCGCCTATTTCGGTTTGAAGTTAGGCGATCAAGACAAACCGTGGGCTCCTCACAAAGTGTGCAAGACATGTGAGGAAGATCTACGCTTATGGATGAAAGGTAAAAAACAAGCATTTCGTTTCGGAATACCTATGATGTGGCGTGAACAAAGAGACCACAGCAGTGAATGCTATTTTTGCTCTTGCATTGTGAAGGGATACAACTTAAAAAATAAGAACGTAATAAGTTACCCCAACCTTCCCTCAGCAATTAGGCCTATGCCTCATAGCAACGAAGTACCTGTGCCTGAACCACCAAAATCTTTGGATCATATTTGTGTGGACGGTTCTGATCATGATGAGACTCATCAGATGGCTTTTCCCGATGAGTCCAGTACTTCCGAGTTTGAAACTGAACCAGATCCGAAACCTGAACTTTTCTCTCAAGCTGAATTGAATGATTTAGTCCGGGATTTAGGACTCCCAAAAGATGCTGCCCAACTGCTAGGTTCTCGGCTTAAACAGAAAAATCTATTGTCACCAGGAACAACTTTTTATTGGTACCGTAACCGCGAGACACAATTTTTGAAGTATTTCAGCAAAGAGGAAGATTTGGTATTTTGCAACGATATATACGGAGTGATGGAAAAGTTTAAACTCAAGTATGATCCTGCTGAATGGCGGCTGTTCATTGATTCATCAAAAAACAGCATAAAAGGTGTTCTTCTTCATAATGGCAACACATTCGCTTCAGTTCCTATTGCTCACTCTGTTATTCTCCAAGAAAAATACGAGAATTTGGCCCTGATTCTTCAGAAGATTCGTTATGATGAGCATAAGTGGATGATTTGTGGAGACTTTAAAATTCTATCCATGCTATTAGGGCAGCAATCCGGTTTCACCAAATATCCCTGCTTCCTTTGCTTGTGGGATAGCCGGGCCCGCGACCTACACTGGGGGAAAAAAGACTGGCCAATTCGGGAGTATTTGAGACCCGGTGAGAAAAATGTTCTTCATGAGAGCTTGGTACCTCGTGATAAAATTCTATTACCACCTCTCCACATTAAGTTGGGTCTCATTAAGCAATTCATCAAGTCCCTTCCAAAAGATGGTGAGTGCTTTCGGTACCTTTGCTCAAAGTTCCCCCGACTTTCTGAAGCAAAGCTAAAGGAAGGAGTGTTTGTTGGCCCTGATATAAGGAAACTCATTTCAGATGGAGCATTCGCTGAAATGATGTCTGAGAAGGAAAAAGAAGCCTGGGATTCCTTCAAGGATGTTGTTCTCAAATTCTTGGGGAACAGGCGGGATGAGAACTATAAGGTTATTGTTGCCAGGATGCTCAATGCCTTCAAAGAACAAGGCTGTAACATGAGCCTGAAAGTCCATTTCTTGCACTCCCATGTGAACTACTTTCCCGAAAACATGGGGGCGTACAGTGAAGAACAAGGTGAAAGGTTTCACCAGGACATCAAGGACGCAGAGAGAAGGTACCAAGGAAGATGGAACACCACTATGATGGCTGATTTCTGCTGGTTGCTGCTGCGGGAAACCCCAGATGAAAAATACGCCAAGCAGCGCACCAAGAGAAGCATTCGGGGGAAGAAGAAACGGGCCCACCAGGAGATTGATTGACCCAAGAATGACTTTAAAATCTAAACTGTGTTGACAAATATCGTGTTTTTACTAAACTTTGAAATAAAAATTTGCTAGTTATTACCACAGTGTCGGATCTCATTTATTAGAATTTTATTTTCACACCATCGGGTGTTTGTCTTCATGTATTGCAATGGTGCGGTTTGCGTTTTCTATTCTTACATACATACCTGTACAACATTTTTTGCACATTTCTTTGCTTTGCTTTGTGTCTAACCTCGCTCTTATATGCTCAATGTTTGTGCACATGTATGTGGCTGTTTTAAGTGCAGACAATTTTGCTACCATCACAGTGTGTTTTGTTGACATTACTCTATTCTTATGTGCTGCCTTGTTACAATTTTCTTTATTCTTATTTGAATAACTACTAAACAATTAGTATAAAGAATTCATCCAAGAAACTTTTATCTCGATCGCACTCAATCTGAAACGTTCACCTCAAACTGCTAACCCAATGTAGCAAAAATCTGTACGTGATGGAGCAAATTGGTTACCAGATTTGGATTCAGCGCACCAAAAAACGTAAAAATCAATCGAAACATTAGAGGCAGTTAAAAAAAATTTTTTTTTAGTGTACCTGTGTAATCAACCAACTCCTGCCTTCCAATTTCTCCATACATACGTGTCATAGAAATGGCAAAAGAGGAGGAGGTGTCCTAGCCATCTCCAAATCTGACCTCCAGTTCAACCTCAGAGAAGCAACCAGCTCAACACTCTTGGACACAATCTCAATAGCAAACAAGTGTTGCTCCCTCACTCTACTATACCGTGCTCCATCAACCGACCCAGACGCCCTATCAACAATAATTGACTTCGCCTCCAATAACCAGAACCCCTATAAAACGAGTTGGATACTTGGAGAATTCAACCTACCATCACTGCAAGGGGTGATCCGGGAAACTACAGACCGGTGAGCCTGACGTCAGTACCGGGAAAAATGGTAGAAACCATCATAAAGAATAAAATTACTCAGCATGTAGATAGTCACAACCTAATGGAAGACAGCCAACATGGCTTTAGACAAGGAAGATCTTGTCTTACTAATCTGTTATGTTTTTTTGAAGGAGTGAATAAACAGGTGGACAAAGGTGAGTCGGTTGATATTGTGTATCTGGACTTTCAGAAAGCCTTTGACAAGGTCCCTCATGAGAGACTTTTGGCAAAACTAAAGAGTCATGGGATAGGAGGCAGTGTACTATTGTGGATCAGGAACTGGTTAAAAGATAGAAAGCAGAGGGTAGGGCTAAATGGCCAATTTTCCCAATGGAGAAAGGTGAATAGTGGTGTACCCCAGGGATCTGTGCTGGGTCCGCTGCTTTTTGACATATTCATAAATGACCTGGAAAGTGGAATAATGAGTGAGGTTATCAAATTTGCAGATGACACAAAACTATTTAAAGTTGTTAAAACCCAAGAGGATTGTGAAAAATTGCAAGAGGATCTTGATAAATTGGAAGACTGGGCATCAAAATGGCAGATGAAATTTAATGTGGACAAGTGCAAGGTTATGCACCTAGGGAAGAACAACCCAAACTATGGTTACACGATGCAAGGTTCCACATTAGGAACCACCACCAGGAAAAAGATTTAGGCGTCATTGTGGATACCATGTTAAAACCCTCGGCCCAGTGTGCAGCGGCGGCCAAGAGAGCAAATAGAATGCTAGGTATGATAAGGAAAGGAATGGAAAATAAAACAAAAGAGATTATAATGCCTCTATATCGTTCCATGGTAAGACCGCACCTTGAATATTGTGTGCAATTCTGGTCGCCGTATCTTAAAAAGGATATAGCGATTTTAGAAAAGGTTCAGAGAAGAGCCACCAAAATGGTAAAGGGGATGGAAGGATACTCCTATGAAGAAAGGCTAAAAAGGTTAGGGCTCTTTAACCTGGAAAAGAGACGGCTGAGGGGAGATATGATAGAAGTCTATAAATTAATGAATGGAGTGGAACGGGTAAACGTAGATCGATTGTTTACCTTATCAGAATATAGAAAGACTAGGGGACATGCAATGAAGCTACAGGGTAAACTATTTAAGACTAATAAAAGAAAATATTTTTTCACTCAACGTGTAATCAAACTCTGGAATTTGTTACCGGAGGATGTAGTAAAGGCTGTTAGTGTAGCTGGGTTTAAAAAAGGTTTGGACAAGTTCCTGGAGGAAAGGTCCATAAACCATTATTAAGAAGTGACCAAAGATATCAATGCTTGACCCAGTACAAGCATTGTGGAACTTGTGTCTCTTGGGGAAACTGCTAGGTACATATGACCTAGATTGGCCACTGTTGGAAACAGAATACTGGGCTTGATGGACCTTGGTCTGACCCAGTATGGCATATCTTATGTTATGTTCTTATCCCACCGGCACACAACCCAGATGAGTTAGTCACCGACTGGAATAATAAACCCAGTTCGATCGCCATTTGTCCATCAAATAACAAACTCCATGGAAAGCGACACTCTTCAACCTGGTATTCAACAAAGCTGAAGGCCTCATGCACAACCCTAAGGAAACTTGAGAGACGATGGAGACGCTCACACTCAGAAGAAGACAGAACTACATATATGTCACAACTAGTAGCTCATCGTGCCGCGGTGACAGAATCAATGAGACACTACCTCGCAGACACGCTGAAAAGATCTCTCAACAAACCTCATGACTTGTTTGCTATCGTCAAGCGTTTGACAAATGAACCCACCTCTCAACTTACTAGCGAAATCCACCCTCAAACTTTCGCTGACTATTTACAATCCAAACTCTGCCAGATTGACAATATCCCAACACCTTGCAAGATCCGTGAACCATACGATCAGACTCTACTCACTACTTTCAAAATACCACCCAAACTGCGCATCAAGGACACCATTGCTGGCATCAACATGACCACCGCCCAAACCGATCCATGCCCTGCGTTCTGGATCAAGGAACTACGAAATCACCTGAGCCCATTCATATCCAGCCTCATGGAACTTTCATTCACAACAGGAACTTTCCCAAGTACCCTCAAACGCACATCTATAAGGCCATTGCTAAAAACCAACAAGCTTGACTCTCTGAAGCCAGAATCCTATAGGCCAATATCAAGCATACCGTTGCTGGCAAAAATAATGGAAAAGGAGATACAAAGACAAATTGAAGAGCATATAGAAACTAACGCACCACTAGACCCTTGTCAACACGGCTTTAGAGAAGCCCACGGGGTGGAAACACTGCTCACTACTCTATTCAGCAACATATTAACAGGCATCAACAATATCCGCCAAGGTTTCGTCCTGGTCTTCCTAGACATAGCAGCGGCATTCGATTCCGTGAGCCACGAACGTCTCCTGGAACGACTCGAGGGTAAGGGAATTACAGATAAAGCACTCGAGTGGTGCAGATCCTACCTTTCTGACAGGTGGCAGCAGGTGCGATCCAACAATACTGCATCAGATCTATTTCATCAAAAGCAGGGGGTTCCACAAGGCTCCTCCCTCTCCGCACTCATGTTCAATATATACATGCAGCCTATCTGCAACCTGATATGGTCCTTCAGTATCAACTGTATGATATACGCGGATGATGTGCTGTTATACATGCCTTTTACAACAGAGAATCCCGACCTCACTCCATTAACAAACTGCATAAATGAAGTATCCAACTGGCTGCGATCCAAAACCTCAAGATCCAACACAAGAAAACGGAGGTGGTGTTCATCACAAAAGACCGAAACTTCATTGCTCCGTCTCTCTTGAAGATGAAGGAAGCAGACCTCCAGACCAAACCCACTATCAGATATCTCGGCGTCACTCTAGACCAGCACTTGGATATGAAAGCGCACATAGGAAACATTGTAAGAGCGGTATACCATAAAATCCGTTCCCTTAGACACCTACGATCCCTGCTAGAACCGGATGATTTCAGAACCATCTATCAGGCCCTAATCATGTCACATTTTGATTATGCGAACTCAATCTTACAAGGTCTCCCTCAAGCCACCTTGCAACCACTGCAACTGACAATGAATGCCGCAGCAAGAGTCCTACACGGAGCATCCAGGAAAGACCTTGTCTCACCCATCCTAAAACAACTCCATTGGCTCCCGATACGAAGTAGACTCACTTACAAGTCATTACTACTGACATTCAAGGCCATCAAAGGGCTCTCATCTGAGTCACTAACGGATCTGATCCAGATGACACCTCAAAATAGGGACAGACGGTCAGTAACACTCAACACACTTGTAGTCCCAAAATCAATTTCACACTGCACCAAAGCAACAGCAGACAGGGCATTCAAGTTCAGTGCCCCAAGGTGTTGGAACAGCCTCCCTCAAGACATCCGAGCAATCCCGGATCTATTTCAATTCAGAAAAGCCTTGAAACACCACCTCTTCCTCTTATATTACCCAGTAACCAATGCAATTATTTCAACCACCTCACAGAGCTTCCAAAACCCATAACGCTGAAACCAAGAAATGTTCATGATTCTGTTTTAATTTGTAAATAGTTACCCCTGTTATCCAAGTTACTTTTGCCTGTTCATCTGTAAACACAAAGTACCATCGGAAATGTGTAAATTCTTTGTTCACTGTAAACCGCGCTGATGCTCAATAGTGCGGTATAGAAGAGACTATAAATAAATAAATAAATAAATAAAATAAACAGTGAGGGGCAGGAGTACCCCAGTCTTTCTTGCCCTATTAGGTGCCTAACATCAAAATGGCACTTCTGACCCCCAATGGTAATCTCATAGTACTATTACTAGGGGTCAAGCTGCCAAATAATGGTACATACTCCTTATTTGGCAGCTCAATGTCTCCTGATATTACCACGAGACTACCATTAGATGTCAAAGGTGCCATTTTGATGCCAGGCAGTCAACAGAGCAGAAGCAACTCCTACTTCCCATTAGACCATCAGTGAAACCCCCTAAGAGCTGAGAGAGCTGAAGGGGTGTAGTGGAATGGGGCGGGGTGTTTGGCGATGGTGTTGGGGATATCCAGAGAGGTGTTGGGATCTAGTGATGTCAGGAAGTGGGAAGGGGATATGGTGGATGTTGTGGGGGGATGCAAGGGGACCGGGTGGGTATATGGTATATAATTGGGGGTTCCTTATCGTCCATCCAGTCCAGTCCTGCACCTCTGGATAGTGTATCTCTTCCTGCAGCTTAGAGACTGAGCATGTCATATTTTGATGACTCCGGTGTACTTGAGCAGCTGGCACCGCCTCCCAGCCCCAGTAAGCTCAGTCTCCAAGCAACTTGAGGAGATAGTGAGTCAAGGTGTTGGACTCACTGAAGGGACAACTAAGGCTGAGTTAGCTTTTTCCTGTAGTTGCAGGGTTATTCTTTTATCCTTTTGTTATTTTTATTTTGGCTAGCTTTATTGAAAAAAAAAGGAGCCTTGAAACTGCAGAGAACGAGAGGCAGCACGAAGGAATATCCCCCCTCCCCACCTGCAGTGCGGGAGGGATCCTTTGGTGTCAGCAACATCCTGGGACTTGAGGCAGCTCCCAAATCCATCACCGGGTGAAGAGCAACTGCACGGTCAAAGCCCGGCAAAAGGAACAACTTCCTGGGCAGGCCCCTTAGCGCCCAAGCCAGAAAGCAGCAGCTGAACACAAGGGGGAAGACAGCTTTAGTTGCCTGCGGTCTAGAGCACCGGAGCAGAGGTAAATGGTGGTAAGTGGGGCCAGGCGTCAAATTCTAGCAGCGGGAGCAGAAAGATCACAGCGATACAGTGCTTCGGAGCTTGGCCTGCAACCATGTGGCAGGCTCGGCAAGAGTGCAGGAAAGGCAGCAGCATCCTTTTTTCTCTCTCTTTCTCCCCTCAGCGGCACTACAGCGTAGCCAGTGTTTCCCACTGCAGTTTTTCTCTCTCGGGTGGAGGAAATCAACGCTGCCTGTGATTTTTATGTTGAGGGGCATAAGGCCCTGGTTTTCAGTTAATTTCATTTACTCTAATTTTGTTTAATTTAGTTTAATCTCTTCTGACTACGTGGAACTTCAGTTCACGGGGCTTCATTTGGTTTGGTTCATTTCAGGGGTGCTTCAGGCATAGCAGGTCCTTCCCGCTGTGCCAGCCAGTCTGCAGTGTTTGGTATGCGGGACACGCCGAGGGGAAGTCTCAGAGGCCGGCATTTGCCTGGGCTACATGCAAGAGGCCACATCTGTGGAGCAGGACCAGCAAGAGAAGTCATCGCAGGAGAGTCCCTCGCTGTCTCGGGAGGCATACAGCACACTGGGGTCCATGCAAGAATCAGTGGAGCTAACTGCTGGACCTTCAGCCATCCCAGGACCCTCCACCCGACAGGCCCTGGGGGATATGGGACTTCCAGGGGTTTTCTCACCAGAGTTTGTCCTGTGTCTGCATAAGGTGCTTTGCCTGCACCAGCAGGGGTTGGTGAGCAGCCACATGGCGCCGGAATGCAGTACTAAGAGGACAGCAGTCTTGAGTGGGGGCGAGACGGTGGCAGAGACTGTTAAGCGGGCTAGGACCTCGGAGGATTGGCAGGAGTTGCCATTGTCTGAGGGGCTGGAAGGAGATCACCTAGACACGGAGCTAGATTGGCAAGTGGATGAGTTGGAAGAAGGAGAGATCCCAGAACAGGAAGATTAGTCGTGGATTGTGCGGGTTTTCCACCAGGAAGAGTTGCCGGCACTCATCGGGGAATTCTTGAAGGCCCTGAATATGCCTGCTATCCTTCTGGCTGAGGAGGAGGCACTAGAGGATCCGCTGCTCCAGGCAGTGTAGAAAGCACAAAAGGTGTTCCCGGTGCATAGAGTGGTCAGACAGATGATCCAGGATGAGTGGGATCTGCCACAGGCTGGTCTCAGAGGGGTACGAACCACGGTGTGCCTATACCTGCTACTGGAACAAGACCGCAAACTCTTTTGATCACCCAAGGTGGACACGGTGATGTTGGTGCTTACCAAGAAGACGATGATCCCGGTTGAAGGTACTGCAGCTCTCAAGGATGACCAGGATAGGAAGTTGGACACCTTGTTAAAGCAGGCTTTTTATGTCAACACCCTGTCGCTGCAGGCCGCCATCTGTGGGTCCTGGGGGGCTAGAGCCTGCCTCCGCTGGTTGCAAGGTGTTCAACAGCTGGAAGAGCCGGTGGTGGACCTTTGAGGAGAGGGGGCCAAATTGGAGTCAGGGGCTGACTAACTAGCGGACACCCACTATGATCTCATTAGGAGACTCTCTAAGAGTATGACCATGGTGGTGGCAACCCGCCACTATCTGTGGCTTCGGAACTGGGCTGCAGACAGTTCTTCCAAGTCCCGCCTCAGCAGACTCCCCTTTAAGGGAACCCTTCTCTTTGGGGAGGAGCTGGATAAACTGGTCAAACACTTGGATGAGTCCAAGGGTGGTTGCCTGTCCGAGGATAGGCAGAAGCAGGGCCGCAATCCCCTTTTGGCTTGGGGGAAGCCGAGGGACTTCAAGTGTCTTCATACATTCCGCTTTACCCCTTACCAGAGGGGCAGATTCCCCTCCAGAGGACAGGTGTTTCGAGGTTTTTGAGGAGTGGGCAGGGGTTTTGGCGCCGCCTCGACCTTGGGACCCAAGAAATCATGATGAGGCAAGGGGGCACAGGTAGAGGTGCAACCCGTGGGAGGTCAGCTGTGGATTTTACCCTGCCTGGGTCTAGATCATTTCAGACTAGTGGATTCTAAAAGTTATCTGGGAGAGCTCTGCCCTCAAATGGGCTCACCCCATGATCCACTCTTTCGTTCAGTCCTCCTACAAAGCACAAGGCAAAGTGGTGGCAATAAAAGGCACCCTGGCAAGGATCCTATAGCTAAAGGCCATAGTGCCAGTTCCCTGCGCCCAGTATGGCTGCGGTCAATATTCCATTTATTTTGTGGTGCCCAAAAAGGAGGGTTCCTTTCACCTGATTCTCGATCTGAAGGGTGTGAACCACTGTCTGCGAGTGCTGCTTTTTCACATGGAAACATTGAGGTCAGTCATAGTGGCAGTTTTTGACATCTCTCAATCTCATGGAGGCGTATCTGCACATTCCCATCTGACCAGAGCATCAGCAGTTTCTCCACTTTGCAGTGCCGATGAGTATTTCCAGTTTTGAGCATTACCGTTCGGTCTGGCAACCACCCCTCATACATTCACCAAGATTATGGTGGTGATAGCGGTGGCACTCCGCAAGGAAGGAGTCTTCGTGCACCTGTACCTCGACGACTGGGCGAAATCCAGAGGTGAAAGTGAAAGAGCAACAAGGTGAGTGGTGCAGTTCCTGCAAAGTCTCGGTTGGGTGGTGAACATGGCCAGGAGCCACTTGATTCCATCCCAAGAGCTGGAATATTTAGGAGCGTGCTTTGTCACCCAAGTGGGGAAGGTCTTCTTGCCAAAACAACAGGTGCATGGGCTGCAAAGTATAGTGTGCTGGTTTCTGAGGATGTCAGAACCATTGGCCTGGCATTATCTGCAAGTCCTGGGGACCATGGCGGCCACTCTAGAACTGGTCCCATGGGCCAGGGCGCATATGAGGCCATTACAGACAGCTCTGCTCCATCGGTGGTCCCACCAGAGTCAGTCCTTGTCCCAGGTACTCCCCTGCCCGAGGAGCACCAAGAGGGCCCTCAGGTGTTGGCTCCTTCTGGGGAGTATGGAAGCAGGCATGCCCCTAGAGTCACCGTTGTGGATCCCAATGATGACAGATGCCAGTCTGTCTGGTTGGGGGGCCTGTTGTGAGGGGCACATTGCTCAGGGTCACTGGAGTCCACAGGAGGCCCTTTGGTTGATCAACAGGCTGGAGATGCAGGCAGTGGTCCTGGTGCTCCATCGTTTTGAGCCGTAGTTGCAGGGGAAGGTGGTCCAGGTCTTTTCGGACAATGCAACCATGGTGGCCTACATCAACCACCATGGTGACACAGGCATTGCAACCCTGGAGGAAGAGGCCGAAAGCTTGTTCGGCTGGGTAGAGGACAATTTTAAGACATTGTTAGGGCGCACGTAGGGGGGGTGGGGTAGGCAATATGATGGCAGACTACCTCAGTCGAGTGCATGTGGATCCCAGGGAAAGTTCGAGCAGGTAGTGCACCGATGGGGCATTCCAATCATGAACCTAATGGCAACGTTCGAGTCAGTTAAAGCTGGCTGCTTCTACAGCGGATGAAGGGAATGGATATCAGAGGACTTGGATGCTCTAGTGCAAAGATGGCCCATGAAAGTTCTGCTCTATGTTTTACCCCCAAGGGCACTCATAGAGTGAGTCATGCAAAGGATAGAGGCTCACCGGAGGTTAGTAATCTTGATCGCTGGATTAGCTAAAGTGCCAGTGGTATGCCGACCTGGTGTGGCTTCTGGCAGATCGGTCGTGGTGGCTCCCGATTTGAGAAGATCTCTTGACACAGAGGCCAGTTCTCATGCCTCAGGTGGATCGATTCTCACTTACAGCATGACTCTTGAAAGGGCGAGGCTGAAGAAGAAGGGTTATTCGGGTCCGGTGATAGCAACCTTGCTGAAGGCCCGGAAGAGGTCTACCTGTCTGACATACATCCGAATATGGTGCATCTTTGAGTCATGGTGTGCAGATCAAGAGATATCAAAAACTCCCCGCTCCTGACTGCCACTATGACTAACCTCCATGTGAAAAAGGTGCACTCGCAGACAGTGATTCATGCCCTTGAGATCGAGAATCAGGCGAAAGGAACCCTCTGTCCTGGAAGTTATGGAGTTCTTACAGGCTGGTTTCGATAACAGTCTAGCTGCTAGTTCCTTGAGGGTACAGTTGGCGGCACTTTTCTTTTATCAGGAAAGGTCCAAGGAGTGGCGCTTGGGTCACGCCCAGATGTTCTGAGGTTTCTAAGGGTGATAAGCCACATTCACCCTCTGAGGAGGATGGTGGTGCTGCCTTGGAATCTCAGTCTGGTGCTGTCAGCCCTCACTCGCCTCCCTAAAGGATTTGGCCCTGAAGACAGTGTTCCTGGGGGTGATTCGTTCAGCGTGTAGAATTTAGGAGCTTCGGGCTTTATCCTGCCAGGAAGCATTCCTTTCGTTCTCAAGGGAGAAGGCGGTCCTTTGGTCAGTGCCTTTCTTTATTCCCAAGGTGCTTTCAGCCTTTCACTTGAACCAAGTGGTTTCCCTACCAGTTCTGGCGGGTGCGGAAGGGAGCACTGCTAATCCACTGTTATGCCTCTTGGATGTCAAAAGGATGTTTAAAAAGGACAGTGTCTTTTTGGAAATCTGATCATGTGTTTGTTTTGTTTGGAGGGCCGCATATAGGAGAAGTGGAGGTGAAGGCCTCCATTTCAAGATGGATCAGGGAGGCAATCGTGTCGGCGTACATTTTGAACTAAAGTGGTGCCGGTGGGTTTCCGTGCTCAGGCGGCCTCGTGGGTGGAGTACAATCTAGTACCACCAGTGCATGGGCGGCTCAAGGCAATCTGCTGCCTGAGGCAAATTATGAAAAGGCGCCCCCCCCCCCACACACACACCTTAGAGGGGTGCGGGGATTTTTCAGAAATCCAATCAGAGACTGAACCAAACCAAAAAGCCGATTAGATTATATGGAGGAAATGCAAGATGTTTGCACACAGGGCCGTATCGAGCTGCAATCACACCCTGTGAGACTTGCAGCTCGTGCGCACGCCCCCCCCCTCCCCCCATACCTCCATCCAGTGCTGCCTGCTCTTTCCCTGCTGCTGATGCCCTCAGTTTTTTTCACGGAGGCGCCAGCAGCAGGGAAAGAGCAGGAAGCGCTGGATGGAAGTATGGGGAGGAGAAGGGGGGCATGCATCCGATCTGAAAGGCACCGGCACTTTAAGCAGATCTGTCCCTCCTTGACATTGAGTCGGAGGAAGGAGGGACCAGACCTGCTTAAAGTGCTGTGAAAATGCTTGGGGAGCGCATTTTGGCTGCCAGCGGCGGCAGGGCAACAGCAGACAGCTGAAATACGCCTCCCAAGCCTTTCCGCCCTGTGCGGCTGCACTGCTTGCACAGGGCTAGGTAGGTCCAATTTGCACACCAAGGAACTAAAAGACAGCAAGAACTAACAGCACAGTTTATAAAACTAAATTATAACTCATTTTTATTTTGTTGTTATAAATTGCGTTATGGTTCTTGCTTTTTCTTTTTCAACATATATTTTGCATCCACAGTAGGTGCAGAGCAGAACCAGGACCCACAGAACTCAATATTTTAAAAAATAATCTGATTCTGATCATCTCACTAACAATAACAACAACAACAACTACTACTATTCTCCAGTACCAGGCATATTGTGAACTAATTCAAAACCCTATAACAAAGAACAAACCTACCATACCATACCATATCAGCACAAACTTCCAAAACTCACGTAAGGAGCCCATCCAAAAAAAACATCCCTGTAAATACTACAGTGGGCCCTGGAGCATCCATACACCTATTTGAAAAGCTGAACAAGTCAAATTACTACAGTACAGTATAGATCTTTATGTACAAACTCCATGTTAACAGAACACCTGACCTCAGTCACACACTCGCAACATCGACCCTCACCAAGTACAGAATAAGTAACCACAATCTAAAGTAAAAATTATAATATGTAGACTAAATTTAAACTGAAACCCCAAGAAGCCAGAGTCCACATGCAATGCAACATCAGATAAATAAGAGATGCAGTTCCCCAATACTGTGTAAAATATAAAAATAGCACAAAGTCCAATCACTAAAATTAAATTATTTTTTCTACCTTTGTTGTCTGACCATTTTATACTCTGATCATGCTGGTCCCGATCTGAGGTTTCTGCTTTCCTGTCTTCTCTTAGCTCTCTTTTTGTGGTCTATGGTCCATCTTCCATTTCTTATCTCTTATTTTGTTTTCTTCACTTCCTTCCATCAGCCCATTTCCAGTTCCAGTAACCCTCCCCAGTATCAGCCCCCTTTCCAGTCCTTCCCTCCCAGTACCTTCCAATGTCAACTGCCTTGCATTCCCACCACTACAACTGGTGTTCATTCCCTTCCAGTCCCCCTCCTTCCCCACTGTCCAGCCCCTTCTAGTCCAAATACCATCCCAGATATTAGCTCACATCCACTCTCAGTGCCACCCTCCAGGTCAGCTCCCTTCCAGTCACCCTACCCTCTGTCCATCCCCCTTCCAGTGCCATTTGCATGTCAGCTCCCTTCCAGCCTTCTCCCCATTACCCAACCACCTACCACTCCCATCCCCAAGTGTCAGCTCCCTTCCAGTCCCCCTTCAGTACATCCCAGGTGTCAGCTCCTTTCCAGCCCCCTCCATCCCCCGCGTCATCTCCCTTCATGCCCCTCCTTCCCCTGGCAGACCCTCCCATTATCTGCTCCCTTCCAGTCCCATTCTACCATCCTCCCGCATCAGCTCATTTGTAGCCCTAGCCCTTAGTTTTCTTCCAGGGCCAGCAGCACTCTCCTCCCCTCCCCCATTAGCCCATTTCCAGTCCCAGCCCATTTCCAGTCCTATCCCCCCATCAGCCCACTTCCAGTCCTAGCCCCCCATAGCCTATTACCAGTCCTAAACACCCCCATCTGCCCATCTCCAGTCCTACCCCCATCAGCCCACATCCAGTCCTAGCCCTTCCTAGCCCATTACAAGTCCTAAACCCCCCATCAGCCCATTTCCAATCCTAGCCCCCCCATAGCCCATTACCAGTCCTAATTCCCCCCCATCAGCCCATTTTCAGTCCTAGCCCCCCATAGCCCATTACCAGTTCTAAATACTCCCCATCAGCCCACCTCGTCCAAACCCCCCATCTGCCCACTTCCAGTCCTAGCCCCCCATCAGCCCATTTCCAGTCCTAGCCCCCCTATAGCCCATTACCAGTCCTAACCCCCCATCAGCCCATTTCCAGTCCTAGCCCCCCCATAGCCCATAGCCCATTACCAGTCCTAACCCCCCATCAGCCCATTTCCAGTCCTAGCCCCCCCATAGCCCCTTGCCAGTAATAAACCCCCCATTAGCACATTTCCAGTCTTATCCCCCATCAGCCCATTACCAGTCCTAAACACCCCCATCAGCCCACCTCCAGTCCTAACCCCCCATTAGCCCATTTACAGTCCTAGAACCCCCCCCCTAGCCCATTACCAATCCTACCCCCATCAGCCCATTACAAGTCCTACCCCCCCCCCCAGCCCCCGGGAAATAAAAAAAAAAGAACCTGGCTGTTGAAGCTGCTGCCGCTGGTATGGTAGGTTTGTTCTTTGTTGTAGGAAGTTACATGTAATTTCCTTCGGGGGGCGCGACAAAGCTGCACAGGGTCCTTCACGGAGGTGGGAAGGCTCCGCACTGGTTTTGTTTCTATTTAAAACTGCAGTCACAGCACAGCCACGGTTCTCTAAGAGGCAGGGAGCCACGGCTTCCTGGAAAAGGAGGGTGAGTTTGCCGCTGCCGAGAAGCAGACTCGGCAGCAACTTCTGCACTTCTTTTTTTGGGATTTTTTTAAACATTTGAAGGCGGAGTGAGGCGGCTGTTTTGGGGGCATTTTTTGCCGCCCTCAAGACTTTGCCACTTGAGGCAGCCGCCTCACTTCGCCTCATTATAGAGCCGCTCCTGCACTAGTGGAGATCTGTAGGGCAGTGACATGGTTTTCACTTCATACCTTTGCTAAGTATTATCGCCTGGAAGTCCAGGCAGCGAGGGATGATTGCTTCAGATCAGCAGTGCTTCATGATAAATCCCAGATATGCAGGACTGGACCGGAGGGATTTATTTTTATTATTTATTTAGCAAGCATTTGTAGCCCGCTCCTTCCAGCGATGATAAGGGATGATAAGGAAATTGAAATTAGACTTACCTGCTAATTGTGGTTCCTTGAGGAACCCCAGTCCAGTCCCGGAACCCTCCCTGTTTCTGATAAATGGTTAGTTTACCCAGTCCAGAAGCTGGTTTCCTTGATGCAGTAAGTGGCCAGAGAATGCCGGGGAATATGACGCAGTCGTCATTGGGGGGGGGGGGTGGTGGACCAGGAGAGCTGCTGGTTTCTTGCTTTCTGCAGATGGTGCTGCCACGGGTAAGCCTCCTCATTCTGGAGGGGGACAAGGGAATCCTTCCCAGGGAGTGAGGGGTCAGACCATGTTTAACTACTTATTTGTTGCTCCTGTGAGTCTGCTTTGTCAATAGGTTACTGGGACTGGTAGGAGGTGCCAGCTGCATAAGTTCACTGGTGTCATCAAAAGATCACATGCTCAGTCTCCAAACTGCTGGAAGAGATACACTACCCAGAGGTGTGGGACTGGATTGGAGTTCCTCAAGGAACCACATTTAGCAGGTAAGTCTAATTTCTCTATCTTGATCCTGCCACTATCCCCTTTACCAGATAGTATTCCTGGCTGCAGAAAAGCAACGGCAGGAGACAGGAACACTCTTTTTATCCACATCCCCATTTCTAAAATTGCCGCTTCCATTGGATATGCTGGGAAATGAATGTACACCCCTAAAAATCCTCTTAAGCATCTTACAAAGGGAAAGAGTCTCTTTTTTTAAATAAAGGAGGACATGAGCACATCCTTACCTGGATGTCTTAATTCCCTTCTCCATGACCTATCTATGATGAGTCTTTGTCTTTATGAAATACCAGAAATTGCCCTTACATTGAAGTCATAGGCATTTATTGGGAGCAGTTGTAAAGCTATGCTGCTGAAACACTTGTGTTTGTGCATACAGGGCTGGCCCAACCACCAGGCAAACTAGGCAGTTGCCTAGGGTGGCAGCATATTGGGGGCATCGGCAAAGAGTAAGGCATTCAAAGTCAAGGAGGGCATAAGGCTTTAGGTTTGCCTAGGGCACCAACATCTTGAATCAACCCTGGGGCTGGCCATGTGTGTGTATTTTATAAACAATGTGCGTCAATTGTGACTCCGCCTATTCTCCACCCAAACTCCTCCCCACCTTTGACACCAATAGAGTCGGGTTGGTTAAGTAGAACCTGGTGGGATACAGTAAAATGTTGAGAAAAAGCAGCACAAAGCCAGAGAGAGGTTTTTCATTTCCAGTGATGAGTGTATTTAGAAGGGAAGTAAGTAAGGTTTCAACACTGTGGTATGGGTGAAAGCAATGTTGATTGTGGTCAAGGAGGGTGGGGCAAGCCTGTTGATGTGCTCTTGAAGCTTAATTTGTACTGCTTTTTCTATAATTTTGGTGAGGTAGGGTACACTGGCTATGGGTCTGTATGATGCAGGTGATTTGGGGTCAAGATTGGGTTTCTTCAGGAGTGGTCTCACAGAGGCTTGTTTGAGAGCAGGTGGGAGGTAGGCTTGGGAGAGTGAGGAGTGAAGGATGGTGGAGATGAATGGTAGCATTATAGTCCTTGTTAACTTGATCCAGGTTACCGGGCAGGGGTCAAGAGGAGAGGTGGTGGTGTTGATATGGATGATGATGTTTAGAAGCTCTTCAGGGGAGATATCTCTGAATGCCATCCATTGTGTGATCGAAGAGGTTGAGGTATTAGAGGGAGGTATAATGAGAGGGAGCGGCAAGGGAGTTTGTGCTTAGATATCCGCTATTACTTGTGGGTGGATGGCATTGTTGAGGTGAGGCTGAGATGGATCTCTTGTAAGGGTTCTTATAAGGTTAAAAAGTTCTCTTGGTTTGTTTATGGACCGTAGGAGTATGTTGTTGTGTTATTCATGCTTGGCGCTGAGGGTGTTAATATAGAAGACTGTACATTGGTTTAGATAGGTGGTTTGAAGCTGTGTTGTGTTTAATGTAAACCACTTTGACCTCTAGGATAAAGCGATATAAAAAACTGCTAAATAACTAACTAAATAAATAGGAAGAGGAATGACCAGCAGGAAGAAGGAGGTGATAGTGTCTCTAGTTAAGTCTTTGGTGAAATCTCATTTGGAGTATTGTGTTCAGTTATGGAGACCACACCTTCAAAAGGACCAAAACGGGATAGAACTGGTGCAGGGGGTGGCTACCAAAATGATCAGTGGGCTTCATCATAAGATATATAGGGACAGACGTAAAGATCTCAATATGTTTACTTGGGAAGAAGAGCGGGAGAGGGGATATTTGACAGAGACATTTAAATGCTTCCATGGCATAAATACATAGGAAGAGAGCCTCTTTCAATGGAAAGAAAGCTCCGCAATGAGGAGGCGTAGGATGAAGGCGAGAGGGGATAGACTGAAGAGTAATTTGAGGAAATGTTTCATTACAGAAAGAGTGGGAGATGCAAGGACTAGTCTCATAGTGGAGGTGATAGAGACTGAATTCCAGAAAGCATTGGATGAACACAAAGGATCTCTAAAGGAGTGAAACGTTTAGTAGTTGGCATGGAAGGGCAAAGTGGATAGTCCGCATGGTCTTTATCTGCCATCATTTTTCTTGCTTTCTATGTTTCTATGCATTATTGCATGGCGGGTGGCGAAACAGAATGTGCATTGCATTGAAAGATTGCAGAATGGGTGAATGGAATACCTAGTTTTTAAAAAATTAACTTGCCTTACTGCTTGAAGTATACGAAAACCAACCCTCCTCTGTACTAAAATATGTAATATTGTTTATTTATTTTAAGCCCCATTTTGCAAAAGATACTTAGCCAGAAAAGTGCCATCCAAGATGTCCTTGGTATTTTACGAAAGGCATGCTGCGTGTGGAGCCTTCTGTAAAATGCACATTTTATTTATTTATTTAACAGTATTTCTAGACCGTCTTATCGTAAAATCATAAAGACATGCAGTAGTGCTTGTGCATTTACCAGCACATACAGCAGGATCAGACATTTTCTAAAAAAATGCAAACAGAGCAGCTTCATGCTGTGTATTAAATGTGTATTTTCTGGTACTTACATGTGTATGTACCATGTCTGCAACTTTTATGTGTGAGTGCCAGATTTTGTAATACTACATGTCCAAGAGAAGCCAATTAAGGAAATGAATTCCAGTTTTTGAATTTTTGGCGTTTTGAGGTGGTTTTTAATGTCAAAGAGATTAGCCCAAATGCCCCTCCACTTACTCCTCAAAAGCCCAGGTCTCAACGGGTAGTTTGTTCACACTTTTGTATGTTTTAGAGGAGTTGTAAAGGCTAATGGGAAAATTGGTTGAAACTGACTTATTCCCCTTGTAAAATGAGAAGTTCTTATCTGCTCACATCGCACTCCCCGTCCCCTCGAAATCCGCTGTGGATATACATGTGTAAGTAGCCGTGTTTTTAAAAGCATTACTTAGATGTGAATCTGCCTACTAGCCCTTTTAAAATGATCTCCTTAATGTGTTTAACTAGATTTATGGGCCCGCACTTTGCCTATAAATTTAGGTCAAACATAGTTATAATGAGATTTCCCAAATCCATGGGCAGCAATAAAGTTTTGTTTAGGTTGTACAATATTGCTTTTACATCCTCTCTTCCTGGAGAATTATAAAAGAGCTATTAGCGAATGAGTCTGTTGACTTTAGCACTGTCAGTCTTGTGCGTTATTAGTCTGGCTAATATAACGTGTTTTCCCCAAAAGACAGTGCTCTGTACGAGTGGTGTATTTTGGGAATGGCAGTTAAAGAACATTATCACCTGTGTTTAATTAAAGCAGCAGATCAGGAGGTAATTAAAAATAATTGAAAGCTCTCACTGAGAAACAGCTCAATAGCTGCTTGGAAAGGTAGATCAGTCCGTTGCGAGCTCCTCAAGTCTGACCTTGGCCGATGTGCCAGTGGGACATGGGATAATGAAAGACTAAGAGACCGCAAAAGAGTGGAGCTGAAGGTAGAACAGGAAAAGAATAATTATGGAAGTAATACTTCAGATGTATGTATATATTTGTTTAGTTCTCTGTATGGATGCCTTTGTCTATAATTAGAAGCACATTATTGAACCTAGCCATAAATATAACAATAAACATAAAATGTTATCATTATGCATCATCTATACATACAATAAATTATATAGCTGATGCAGTTGTGACAATAAATAGGATCAAAACATACAACTAAACACAAATATATATATATATTACATAGAATTATAATAGATGTAAAACTTCTGAGGTTGTTGTAAGGTATCTTTTTACGATGTTTTATGCGTGTGCTGGTCATTATGAGTAGTAGCCTAATGGTTAGAGCAGTAGGTTGTAAACGATGGAAGTTATGGGCAACACCCACTGCTGTTCCTTGGATAACTCCTTTTACCCTCTATCGCTTCCAGTAAAAATTTCAGGTCCTATTTGCACTTATCACATGCTCTACATAAAACTGTCATGCAGTCAATGCCAAAATGGTGGACCATCTCATTCCTGGCTGTTACCACACAGAAAAGTATCCTAACGTGCCTCAGTGGCTCTCACAATTCACACTGATGAATTTAACCCCACCCATTGAGGTGATATTAAGTATACCCGTGCTAATAGCAACATTGACAGTTAGTGCACGATGTATACCCCCCCCCCCTCACTCATCTCATACCCACTCCACCCCCAACCCACTCATTCCCCACCCCACTGCGAAATATGTAGTTACCACAGGATTTAGCTTGCTGCAAAAATGCTGCGTTAACCACTTATCACACTTTAGTAAAAGAGCCCCTTCGATTGTAAGCCCTACAGAAATAGCAAAAAATACGGACTATGCCCGAATACAACTCACCTTTAGCTTCTGGGAAAAGCTTAATATGTTACCTTTTTTTATTGTTGTTTAGTTTTTTAAAAATCCCATTTGTAACATCTGCAACTAATGGCATGTTCTTTGGCCTACATTTACTTCTAGTCTTTTGCCATATCTTAAACTAACAGTGGTAGAGACATCTCTCTTGGCACCCCTCTCCCCCAATAAAGAAAGTGTTTTCAAGCGTCACAAGCCAGTTGAGTTTTCTGAATATCCACACTGAATCTATACGAGACATCTTTGCATCCATTGCATGCAGTGCAGCTGGTGCATGTTCATTGCGGATATCCTGAACACCGAACTGGGCTGTGGCACTAGAGTCGCCTTCCCCTGTCCTATAAAACTGAGAGTATTTGTCATCACAGAGAATTATAGATAACGTTTGCTTCCTGCATTATTAAATTGTCAGTCTTGCTGACAGATTGGGGGTTAATGCTCCTGCAAGCAGTCTGTTTCCAGTCACCGAAAACTGTGATTGATGTTAGTTTTTTTTTCTCATTTTTTAAATAACCTGAACTTCCTTCTTGACTCAGAACATGCCAATTAAGAGGACAAATGCATGTCTAAATTTAGGTCTCAGCAAAACTCCTGCATGTGTAGGTACAGACAGGTTGCCTATGACTACTAACAAGCTCAGTTGCTTAGAGAATATACTTGTAACATATGTTATAGTATTTTAGCAGCAAGGAACTGAATGATACAAAAATGGTGGCATTCTTTTGCTCATCTAAAACATGTCGTTGGTATACTGATCTCTGATTAAGTAGGCTGACGGACCATGCAAACGAGCTGTATAGAACATATGCATGACAAATATTGCTATGGGGCCCACAGGAAAAATGAACAACTCCACATTGAGGTGTAGCTGGGGTGATGACATCTTCATATACCAGTTTCCAGTGTTCTATGAATTCATGAGTTGCTTTGCATGATATTTATTTAAACATTTTTATATATCATCTTTATAGCAATATTATTCAAAATAGTTTACAATATAAATAACAAACATCAAAAGAGCTAGAGTCCTGTAGGAAACGAAGTATCACACCTGTTGTGGATTCTAAAAAGGAGTATAACTATTCTAACCCCAACCTCAATACTAAATAGTAAGCTGCCAACAGTCTCCATTCCCTCACCCCATTCCCGTGTCAATCCCTCACCGGCTCAACAAGATTAAAAGTGGCCAACATATCTAATGAACTGCAGTCAGTAAGGTTTCCGTCCCACTACCCCTCCTAAAGCCACCTTGGCCTTCGTCTAATTTTAATAAGATGTTATCCTCTATGTAACTGCTGAGTTTGAAACACACTTCCTTTTCTATTAACTTGGCCAACATTGGTAGGTTAGAAACGGGACAAACATTTTCACACACACTTCAATCGGCCCCTACCTTTTTCGAAATGGGTGTAAACAGAGTGGCACCCTCCCCACCTGCAATGAGCCATTTATCAGTTCTTTCAACCAGTCCTTCTTCTTTTCTGAACATTGTTTAAATACCGCAATGGGAGCTGAATCAAAAGGGGAGAAAGTAGTATGATAGAGTTAACAATTTACCTGCCCTCTCTACTGTAATAAGACAAAGCTCCTCTATATTCCATTGCAGCAGTCATGAATTCATATTATTATTAAAATTATATGCATAGCAGACTAGGCAATACATTTTACTGCTTGTTAAGGAAAAGAGCAGCAGTTTTGTCAAAGGGGGCTTTGCATGAACACAAACACAAAATAGTGAAGTTTTAGCATTTTTTAATGTTTCGGGATATTACATGCAATCTTTCTTTTGCATCAAGCCTCCTTACTGGATTAACAGTTAATAAATGAAACAGGATTGGATGGGATTGGTCTGGACTATTTTTGAAATCACATTGCAGTTTACTGTCTAAGGTAGATGGTACCATAGGCAACTTCTTAAAGATTATCATGCATTATGGTTGATCCATACATATAGCAGAAAAAAACCAAGGCATCACCCTATGCTTATTTGATTTGAGGGTTCAGGTCACACAATAGCACCCTACCCAAATCTGTTTCTATCAGAGGCACTCTGGTAATGGCAATTGCAGTTAAGGATTATTTCAGGCAAATGATTTATTTATTTATTTAACAGCTCTTATATACCGCGCTATTTGACATCAGTGCGGTTTACATTAAACAAAATACACTCAGATTTAGAGAACTTGTCCAAGTTACAGGTAACAGGGGAATAAAACAAGGATTAACTGGGGAATAGCATATAAATATTAAATATAAAAATAAATAATTAAATATAAAAAAAACAGAAAACATCCCTTATCAGCAAATGGTAAAACTGTACCATAGAACAAATTATCTGTTGCAGTAATTTTTGTAATCATTCAGACATTTATTTACATTCTCTTATATACTGTGCTATTCTGCATCAGTGTGGCTTACATTGAACAGGACATTATAACTTGGAGATAACTATTTTACAGGGAACATGGGCTATGGAGGGTTAAGTGGCTTGCCCAAGACCACAAGGAGCACCTGTGGGACTAGAAACCCCAGTCCTTCTGGCCCAAGGTTGCTGTCCTTTAGTGGGATTTGAACCCCTGACCTTCTGGCCTGAAGTACCTTGCCCCAACCACTAGGCCACTCCTCCACTCCATGTAAAGATGTGTGGAGCAATGCTTTTAAATAAATCATAAAATAGTTTAAAGTTTCTCTGTTCCTTACATGGGGGTGAGATTAATCTGGAAAAAATAAAAGCGGGCTCACCCAGTGCCCCATAAGTGGTTAAAGTGATAGTAGTGGCTGGGACCCTGTCATATAGAATTAAGGCACATCCTGTCTGCCACTATGTAACGATGACTCTACAGCAATAAGGTTTGTAGTTAAAAAGACCTTTTTCTATACCAGAGCATCATCTGACCTGGACATTTGTTGATAAATTTAAAGGCAAAGCAGTAGCTGGTCTCCTGCCCGTTTCTACTTGCATCTATTTTCAGGTTGCATTTACCGTCTATTCAAAATCCGAGCTCTTCCATCAGCTACAATGTGCAAGCGTTTTCATGGTTTATTCTCTCATAAATATACATGCAGCAGTAATCTTTAAAGCTTAAATTAGATTGATCTGTTATTCTGATATAGGAAATGTTATCTCAAGTCAGAGGTGGAAGTGAAATAATAAAAATACATTTGTTTTACTGTCAGTGTTGATTTTCCTTTCTGTTGCTAGCATTCACCTCTTCCACTGACTGACTAAGATCTTAAAATATGGAGATAAGTATCAATTTTCAGATTACAATATGTTCTACAGAAGTCAACTGGCAGACACTATTTCCATGAGTTTGGAGAATTTATGAACTCAGTATAGATTTTCTAAGCATTTGGCATGTGTACCTGGATCTGGGATAGTATCAGTCTCAGAACAGTATGTGGTTTGTACTGCATTAAGAGCTAGTCTCCATCTGCCAAAGCAGTGATTTCTTCAGCTTGGATTCTTGGCAGGATAAGCGATGCCTATTTATAAGGAGTTTGGGCAGTTTCATGCAGCAAAAAGTCTTCCCAAACCACAGAATTCTATTTTGAAAGTGGTACTGTTTTACTAAGCATGGGAGTTGTAAATGTTTACAAAATGTGTATCTTTTCGGAGTTAATAGATGAGTTCGCTGACCATTCCGAGGGGAATTTTAGAAGAGATGTCCACGTGCAATCTGGGATGTCTAAGCCAGAACGTTTGGACAAAAAAAAAAACAGAGGCGCTCAGATGCAGGCGTGATTCCACAAAAGTGGATATGCCTGATAGAGACATCTGTAGGAACGTCTACATAGACATCCTCAGAATACTATTTCAGAGCCTTGATATCTAGGATAGCTTCATGGTTAGAGTAGTAAATTAGAAACTGTACAGCCAGGGTTCAGATCCCACTGTTGCTGTCATTGATATTGTGTTGAGTACTGAGGATGATAGAGTGCTTTCTTTTCTACAGCTTCTGGATGCTTTACAGTTAAAACAAGCAATGTTCAGATGCATGTTTGTGTCTGGAGCAGGTCTCATGTTAGAAGCCATGCCAGAAGATTCTGAGATCAGGCGTGGATGGTCAGGTTCTTGGATACTCATTCTCCATGCCCCTGTTCAGACTTGGACATCATTACCTTGGGAAGGCTCCCAGAGACAGCTTCTAAAATGGCTCAGGACATCTCTAAGCCTGTTTTCAAACATCCTGAGCATGATTAGGGCTTATAAAATGACCCCCCCCCCCTTAATGAGAATATACTACAGTATTATTTGATGTGACTTGTTATATTGATCTGAAAAGAAGCTGCTTTTCTCATAGGAAGCCATGATTTCTGATTGGATGGTTTACCACAGCAACCCACTGGAAAAATACACCCTAACAAATAAAACAATAATAACAATTATATAGCATAATAAATTTGTAATTAACCTATGCTATTACTGTATGCTGCGGAAGAATAGAAAGAAATATTGATACACCGTGAAGATGTAAAACAACTATTTGAAAAAATGAAGAGTAGCAAATCACCTGGACCAGAGGGTATACATCCAAGAGTGTTGAAAGAACTGAAATATGAGATTGCAGATCTACTATTAGTAATCTGTAAACTATCATTAAAATCATCTGTAATACCTGAAGATTGGAGGATGGCCAATGTAACGCCAATTTTTAAAAAAGGTTTCAGGGGTAATCTGGGAAACTACAGACTGGTGAGCCTGACGTTAGTACTGGTCATCAACCCTGGATGTACAGGACCTATTCTAATGTCGTCCATGTATGTCCAGGGCCAGCAAAATGGTCGGGGAAGTTATTCCACATCTGAGGTGGAATAACTTCCCTAGACATTACTTTTTTTAAAAGTTAGGGTGTGGAAGGGGCTGGCACGTACAGGCCTGTTTGCGATTCTGATCCTGCAAGGCTAGACGTGACCTGCGGGATCATTATCGCGATCCCCTTTGTACTTCCGTCTCAGGCCAGACGTACAAAGCGGATAGCTGTGCGGAACAGAATCAGGCCCAATGGGGATTATTCTGTCCCACAAATAACAGGGATGGATGCCCCAACAGGACATCCATCCACGCTATTCGTGGCCCTCCCTGCCGGAAGTACGGGGAAGTTCGATGGGGGCGGGGAGGGGGCGGATCGGTGGCAGAGTTAGAGCTGGCGGTGGGCAGTCGCTGGCCCTGGACATATAGGGCCGATTCTAATGGCAGCTCTGTATGTCTGGGGCCAGCGACCTGTACGGGGAAGATATTCGACCTCCAAGGTGGAATAACTTCCCTAGACATCAGGGATCGGAAGCCCGGGGCACGGATGAGGCAGTGGGGAGGCCGAGGGCATTCCATGCAGCCTGACCCTGGCCTTAGGAGGTCAGATCAGGGGTCAGGCTGTGGGAAAATTGATGCTGGTGCCGACAGCCGGGGATTGCGGTTCTTCAAGAGAGTCATGGTGCCATGGCAACCGAATGCTATGGCGCCACGGCTCCATTGAACTGCCCTGACTGAGTTAGTCGGTCAGGACCTCTACATGCAGGCTGGGATGACTCGCATTCACGTGCCCCTCGGGATAAGAATCGCGACACCCTCTGTACATCCGATTTAAACCGGGCATAAAGAGGGCATGTACGTCTGGGACAGAATTGAGTTGTATCAATCCATCAAGCCAGATAACACCTATTGTATTTATTGAAACTTACTGAACTAAACTAAATACTGATAGAAATCAATTCTGCCATGGTATATTTTATTAGTCTCTTTCATGGAACCTTTTTCTTTGTCAAATTCTTGTGCCCTTTGTGATAAAGTTTTACTTTAAAAATTCATTGCAGCACCCAACCGGATTTTCAGTCGTTGGGGAATTCTTCAGTAAAAGACAGTCTGGTTTTGCATAACGAATTAGAAATGATAGAAAATTTGTTAAGAGCTAAGAATCTTAGATTTTTTAATTTCCCAGTGGTTCGTTTACTTTCTTTCCTGGAACCTTTAAAGAAATATCTGAAAGAAATGTCGCAGTATCCTAATCTTGAGGATTTCTCTGTTTCTTTTTATCTACAGTATGAGTGCTAAAATGAAAGCTCTGGAAGGAAAGGTAGACAAAATTGTATCTCTAGATAGTTTAGACTTGACTCAGTTTCTAAAGCCAGTCCTCTGAGACCCCCAGGCTAGTCAAGTTTTCAGGATATCCACAATGAATATGCTTGAGCTAGATCTGCATGCACTGCTTCCATTGTATGCAAATCAATCTCATGCATATTCATTGTGGATATCCTGAAAACCTGACTGGCTGGGGGTCTCAGAGGACTGGCTTGAGAACCACTGTTCTAGAGTCTTCTTTAGATAATGTGTCTAAAAGAGCAGCTTTATTGGTAACCTTTAGAATCTAGCTGGAGAAGAGTTCTATATTAAAATTCTATTTTGCCAATAAGGCTGTTCCCTTTTGCGAACAGCCAATAAACATTTTTCCTGATGTAACTAAGGCTGCCCAACTTAAGAGTAAGTGCATTCTGTTACTTAGGTCTAGCAACTGGAGCAACATTTTATTTAAAATGTCCATGAAATTACAAAGTCATGAGATAGGAGGCAGTGTACCCCTCCATTGCCTCAGGTACACTAAGATTGTGAGCACTTTGGGGATGAGGGAATAAAAAGTGCCGGTTAGAATATATCTGTAAACGGCTCTGATACACACAGTAAAGGGCGGTATATCAAGTAGCTAAAACCATAAGCCATAAACCATGTAAGAATATAGTGACTCGTCGTAACAGATTTATCTTTATGCATGTGTCACACTTAGAAAGGTTTCTGTCAGATAAGTAGCTCTTAGTTTGGAGTTAACTTATTTTAGATATCTTATGTAAATGAGGAACTAAAAGGGGTTCTACATATACTTTGGGGTTGCTTTGATCAATTTGATGCTTTCCCTTGATGTGGACTAGAGCAATCTTCTGTGAACCTATCTTATATTACAATTCCTTAATTTGCTGCATACAGAGGTATTCCTTTCCTTATAGTTGCAGATTGTAATGTGAAAAGTCGCAATTAAAAATCATTGCACATCCATATTTAACTCTTTGTAACTAAATTTCACTCTTGAAAATTCATTATCCATATATCTTCCAAAATTCATTTATCTGACACTTAAAATGTTGTTATCCTTATGTCTTCCAAAATTCATGAAGCCCTATGGGCAAAAGAATGGTTGGACCTACAGTAGGTTCAACTCACAAAGTAAAGAGAAAGACAAATCAATGTCTGGCTTGCTTTTGAAGACTTCAGAAAGGTATCATCAATCTCTGATATAAACAGTGTGAACATATTTTTGAGACCTTCCTTCTCCTAGGCAGGTTCTTTCTGCTTCATTCTGGGCCTCGGTTGAGCCCTGCCGTCTATTCTCGGTTCCCCAGCTACGTTTCTGTCAAGATAAGCTGGAGCTGTTGTGTCCCTCAAGGAGGACTGGGGATCTCTCCTGTATACTCCTTCACAATAAGGCGCAATAGTGAAGGAATCTTTTTTTTTTCTGCTTACCAATATTTATTTTATTATTTCATTAATTTGATAGACAGCCTTTCAATACGACCTGTGTAGATTGAGTTTTAATTAGTATCTTTGAAGCCAGATCAAATGGCATCCAGGCAAGTGCTCAGGATTTTTGAGATCTAGGGGCAAGAGTTGGATATCATATGCAGAGGAAGCAATCAATGCTGAAACTCTGAATTATGATATAGTAGTGAGGGCTGCCAAAAATGAAAGAGAATAGGAGATAGACTTTATCTGTGTGGAACACCAACAATTTGAAACATAGATTTCCATTCTGCCTCGAAGGAATGTTGAGACAGGAATGTATTAAATAGCTGACAGCATTCCCATGTATGCCTGTGTCTTACAGTACTTTCAGTGTTGACATGAATAGTCATCACGTTCATGTTGTATCTGGGAGGATTAGTAAATCAGCCCCCCTTCCCTTCCCCATCCAGACTGATATCGATCTCATTAAGCAGTGAGTACAATCTTTGTACTATATCCAGGCCAAAAGCTGGGCTGATGGCGATGAGGAGGGTTCACTAGAGGCATGTATTGTTGGCACATATTCAGTTCATTTGGGCGTCTAAAAAATATTTGTGCTTGTGCATGTATATCTACAAATTAGCATGTCCACAACTGATTTGCATGTGCCAAAAATGTTGGTGACCAAAGAAGGTGCACATTTAAGGCACATATACACAAAAATACAGAACAACTCCATGAAATTTCGGAAATTTTGCAAAATACGAACACTAATCAATTTTTTGGCCATTCACATCCCTAGTTTTCATTTTAGCCGGGTAGTTGCTTAGATGTAATAGGCAGGGCCGGATTTACCTTGAGTGAGGCCCTACGCCAACAAAAATTGTGGGCCCCCAGCAGGGGCGGCCCAAGGGGGGTGCGGACCTCATTTGCATAAGGGGCCTCATTTGCATAAATATTTGCATAATGTTACCATATACTAACTTTTAGTAAACGTGCCTCTTAATGAGTGTATGGATAAAGAAAGACTAAAAGATTTCTACATTACTATAATCCAGTGCCAACTGCCAGACACATTAGGAACTACTACAAACACTGCCCATAGTAAACCCGCCGTATCCTAACAGCACTACCAGGACTCACAAAGCACCATACTCTACCAATCAAAAGGCAACACTGCAAATATTAAACCAATACATTTCAGAGAACAACAATACATGACCTACTGGGGAAAGAGAACAAGTGGCAATGTCAAATAGGAAATATAAACAGAACACCTCAGCTCAGTTACACATGCAGAACATAGACCATCACCAAACAAGTAATCACAATTTAGAAATAGGAAGACAATAATTAAACTGGGAATCCCAAAAGCCAAACTTGGAATGTACAACACTGTAGAAATAAAACTATACATTAATTTGCTCTTGTACTAAACAAAGCGCAGATGTTAATGATGCACATTTACCAGAGCTGACATATTCCAATTAATAAATTCAAAATAAAGAGATATTTTTCTACCTTTTGTGCATTTTTTTCAGCTGCAATTGCTCCAGCCACTTTCTTCTGGTTTCTTCGTGTCTTCTGCTAACTCTCCATCGTCTGCTGTCCATTTGTCCTTTCTTCTCTCTCTTCTAGATTTTTTTCCATTCTCTCTCTACATCTGCTTTAACATACTAATCTTTCTCCTTTTGCTCTTTCCTCATTCCTATTTCATCCACTCAAATTTTACCCCTCCATCCTCAATCCCCACTTACTCTCCCAATACCCGGCCAATTGTAGATTTTTTATCCCTCCCACACAAAATATTTTCCCTTCTCCATTTTACTCTTCCAGCCCCATCCCATTCTAATCCTCCCCCAACATCAGCTCCCTTCTAGTTCCAGCCTCACCCAGCATCCATTCCCTTCTAGTCCCTGCATCAGCCCATTTCCAGTCCTAGCCATCCATCAGCCCATTTCCAGTCCTAGCAACCCCCCAACCCAATACCAGTCCTAGCCCCCCCATCACCCCACTTACAGTCCTTAACCCCCCATCACCCCATTTTCAGTCCTTAACCCCCCCATCACCCCATTTTCAGTTTAAGCCCCCCCTATAACCCATTACCAGTCCTAACCCCCCATCAGCCCACTTCCAGTCCTAACCCCATCAACCCATTTCCAGTCAGCCCCCCATAGCCCATTGCCAGTCCTACCCCCCCCCCCCATCAGCCCATTACCAGTCCTAATCCCATCATCCCACCTCCAGTTTTAACCCCACAGCACTTTTCCAGTACTAGCCCCCCTTAGCCCATTACCAGACAACACCATCAGCCAACAGCCCATTACCTGTATTAACCCCCCCAATGCCCATTACCAGTTCTAACCCCCCCCCAACAGCCCATTACCAGTCCTAACCCCATCAGCCCACCTCCAGTCTTAACCCCCCAGCCCATTTCCAGTGCTTGCCCCCGCCTTAGCCCATTACCAGACAGCCCCATCAGCCCACAGCCCATTACCAGTCTTAACCCCCCCTAAAGCCCATTGCCAGTTCTAAGCCCCCCCCAACAGCCCACAGTCCATTACCAGTCCTAACCCCATCAGCCCACCTCTAGCCTTAACCCCCCGCCCAGCCCAGCCCAGCCCAGCCCAGCCCCGCCCATTTCCAGCCCCAGCCCCCCAATAGCCCATTACCAGCCCTACCCCCCCCCAGTCCATTTCCAGCCCCAGCCCCCCCAATAGCCCATTACCAGTCCTACCCCCCCATAGCCCATTACCAGTCCTACCCCCCCCCCCCGGCCTAAAGAAAAATGTAATTTAAAAAAACCCTGGTGGCTGCCGCCGCGGGGCCCCCTCTGCTGCCGCGGGGGCCCCGTCTACAAGCTGAAGCGGTGCGGTGCGGTGCGGTGCGGTCGGGTCGGGTCGGGTCGGGTCCGGTCGGGTCTCTCCCTCCCTCCTTCCCTCCCTGCAGGCTGCGAGAGACGCGAAGATAGAGCGTCTCCTCGCGTCTGTGTTAAGCCGGCAGGGGCTGATGGGAAATCCCATCAGCCCCTGCGGGCTTAACACAGACGCGAGGAGACGCTCTATCTTCGCGTCTCTCGCAGCCTGCAGGGAGGGAAGGAGGGAGGGAGAGACCCGACCCGACCCGACCGCACCGCACCGCACCGCACCGCTTCACCTTGTAGACGGGGCCCCCGCGGCAGCAGAGGGGGCCCCGCGGCGGCAGCCACCAGGTTTTTTTTTTAATTGAGTTAAAAAAAAATTACCTGGTTCTTTTTTTGTGGGCCCCTGCCGGCTGTGGGCCCTACGCCATGGCGTACATGGCGTATAGGTAAATCCGGCCCTGGTAATAGGGCTGTCTTCTCTGGAGATAAAAGGAAGGTTATTTACAAGTCTGTATTGTGTGACCATAAAGGGGTCCAGCCCAGTGTTCTTTATGGTATCACTCTGGCTCCCTTCAGCTGGCGGTGTTGCAAATACCGAGGGTCATCATCGCTAAGGTTGGATCTTTTAGGAATAAGACTGGGAATTAGTAGAATTGTTCATGGGGGTCAATATCGTCTCTGCTATAGCCAGTGGAACACTATTAAAGGCTTCCACGGAAGATGAGAGTGAGGTTGTTTCAGGGCTAGCTCCTGATCTTGAGCAGCCATTAATATTATTAAGGAAATGGTAAATAGAATGTGGGTGAATGGTTGCTGTGCTATTTCCTGCCTCTTTTGCATGTGACATTCCTTCATTTACAAAGCAACAAATTGTATCGCACTCCTGTTCATGTCTCTTCAAACTGCTGGATGTGCACAATAAGAATCTATTTCAGGTGTGCTAAAACTAGTGCAGGCTAAACAGCCTTGGGAGCAATTTTGAAACTGTGTGCCAAAAGTACAGAGTATGCACATCTTTTACATGCAGACTTTACACCGATTTTCAAAGGGGAAGTTTTTCCATTTGAAAATGGCTAGGCAAAAGTACGCATACAGATTTTCACCTGCTATTGTGCTCATACTTTTTCCATTTAAACGTATGTGCAAATTTTAGCCCCACCCCCTCAGTGAGGTCATCAGTGTGTGCCTGCATAGACTTGTAAAACTGCATTGATGGCTGTGCAGCTGTGGGCATGTGGCCTAAGAGGCATGTGATTAAAGGGGCGTGCCCCTTCAGTGCCACTTTGAGGCTGCTTAGACATTTGCAAATGCAATGCAATGTGTGCCTTTTGAGTCAGTACTGACTCCTGCAACCCAGAACTCCTGGGTTTTCTTGGCAGTGTGACCGGAAGCCACAGTAAGCCCTTTAGGCCTTTCCTCAATTACTCTATCTGGGGTATCTCTGAGCCTTACTAACATGTCTTCACCTCCTTTACTGGGGAGGAGACTTCTCTAGTTCAAGCATCCGAAGCTGGAGAGTTGGTTCCATCACTGGTTATCGCACAACATATAGTATTATGCCGAGGGTTATACAAATTCCTAACTTTGATTTACCTCAGCAATACCTGAGGCATTAGAACCTATTAACATAATGCTACATGGCACTGGAAGATGGTTTCTCAGATTAATTCCCATCTTAAGAGGACTGCGGAACAGAGAGCGGCTTTTTCTCAAGACTGTATCAAAATTGCAACTTGAGGTTCTTAGACATCAATGAGTGAAACAGAAGGTTGAAAAGATAGACTTTTAGTCGATTTCTTCTCAAGCGATGAGGGTTTCGTGTGATAAAGATACTGTAGCTTGTCTTCATAATCACTTAGAATGTCTTGAGAACTTTAATGTGTAGTAATAATTTAAAAATCTTAAACGTTCCTAAAACTCACTATCTCCTTTTATACTGTGAAGGCAATACTTTACAGAAATATTGCAATCTGAGAATGTGGAATCCTTAATTATATCAATTTGTTATTATGTGCCTGAAAAGATTTATTTGAATGTTGCTACTGATGAGGCTCAGGAGTCGGATTTGTCTGAATTCTTGGAGTCATCGTGGGATGAAATGACCTCTAGAGCCACTTTGGTGGTAACAATGGCTACCGAGGCAGACAAATTAAAGATTTTGAAGGCTTATTTTAAGAAAAAGAAAGCTATGTTCTGGAGGCAGAGGGTGACAGATTTCCCTGATGTGTCAAAGGTGACTCAATTATGTAGAAAATCTTTTTCTTCAGTTAAGATCCCGTGTACTTGCCTTGCGGGCCATCTCCTTCTTCCTATTCCCTTGTAAATGTCTTGTGACCTTGCAGGGTGTAAAATATGTTTTCTTGGATCCTGTACATTAATAGTTTCCTGCAGGGAAAAGAAAATTGAGAGGTACCTGCTTTCCAGTCCTGTCTTAGAAGTTTGAGTTGTTTTTTTGCTTTTGTTTCCTTTGTTTCAATTAGTTTTTTCTTTGCTTTTAGACAATGGGGAGGTTCTTGTATTTTTTGGGTTATTGTATCAGTCTCACGAGCAAGAATCTAGCTTTCCTACTCCCCTTGATGTGGGCTATGATATATTGCTATTTTCCTCTGTTTTTCTTGCTTTTATGATTATGAATGCTGTAATTCCCTTAATTGACTGAGTGTGAATTCATGAAATCATTAAAAAAAGATACATATATGCATATTTTATAAAATGCAACAGTATGCTTGCAAGTGCCGGCTGTACTCCAGTGCTTCCCAGAGGAATGCATCCCCTATGTGTGCATAAATAGATGCGTGTTGTGGCATTAAGCACATATGTTTATGCACACATACAGTAGGGTGGGCAATTTTCAAAACGGCCCTTACTGCACATAAAAGCCTATTTATGTATGGAAATCTCTTTTAAAATTGACCCCTTAGGGCTAATTTTACAAAGACTTGTATATGTGCATAAAATTAGCCCTGGGTAAAAGTGTGTGTACCGATCAGAATGTGCATTCCTTTGTGTAACTCTGGCGGAAGCATTTTCACAGGAGGAGTTTGGGTGTAGCACGGGCGGAGTCATGATTTACACACGCTATTTATAAAAATAGGCAGGTGAACATTTACGTCTGATCCCAGCAAGTGAAAGTATGCATGAGTTCACTTCCCCACAATTTCTGCAGAATATGTGCACGTGGGAGGTTATTTTAGCAGCATATTTACACGTATCTATTGCACACAGCTGTAAACGGTGAGTTCGGAAAGCTGCTATTTACACCAGGGAGATGCTCACTGTGCAGCAATTCCAAGGGGGTGTATTTTGAGGGTGGCTTAGGCATGGTTTGAAAGGGTCAAACATCTACATGTTCTAAAAATACCTTGATTCTGCAGCTCCTCATAAAGCAGCTTGATCCCTAGCGGAAGTATCATGAACCTCGATGTCAATGGAACATGAGCATTCAGAATCAGTTCTACCCCTTACTAGGCACCAGGGGAACCTGTGGTAAGAAGCTGGGATGGGGTTTGGGAACGTGCGAGGGGTCATCTGGGAGTGCTGTGGTTGTTGTCAGGTCTGGGGAGGATTCAGGATGGAAGGCTAACTTGATCTCACCATTACCCCCTTTACTTGGTTGCAGCAGTACATACATTATCATATGGGGATGCTCATTTTTCGGTATCTTCACTGCTTCTGCTGGACACATGCATTTGTACACATCCTTATATCAGGGATATGCACAGCCAATAAAAAGTTTGGTTCATGCCCATTTACAATCTAATTTTTGGTCATTTGTTCATGTTCATTTCACATATTTGTTCTTTAGGTGGCATTGAATATCTGCTAGAACTCTTTTAAGCATGGAAAATGATTGTATACACATTAATTTGTAGATCTAGGTGCATACAAACGATTGCTCACACTTTAAATTTTTAGGTACCCAAACAAATCAAATACATGTTTACAAATGCATATATCCCTGCTCTATAAGGGGAAATTGAGCACATCCCCAGCTGGATGTCTCAATTCCCCCTCTCCAGGAGTCCAAGGTTTTAATTTGAAATCCCAAGAAACCAAGATGCCCTCGAAAAACATTAGATCTTGGGATAAATCCCAAGGAGTGGTCAGAGCGCAGAAAAACAGCAACTGTTTCCCCTCCTTAATTTTTGTGCGCTCTTTTGTAAGTTATGTGCGCTCGCTCGGCAAGGTGTCTGCGCGCGCACGCGCGCACAGCTTAGAGGGAATAGTGTCCAGGACCTATCTAAAATGAGCTTTATAGGTATGCATGAGTCTTTTAAAATAGGCACTTATTTGTCCTGTTATAAAATGTTTATACTAACGAGAGCTTTTTTTTGAGGGGGTACACATTGGTACGGAGTAGCGGCACCTTTTTCATTTCCTGCTAAAATTGATCCACGTTCCTCATATATTAATGAAAGAGCCCTGCCTATGAATACCGTCACCTTTTTTTCTAAGACAAATGCACTGAAGCTAACCATTTCTGACTAGTCACATGTATATGCATTTGATTCCCTCATCATGAGTCCGTAGTCTGGATAGAGAAGAAAGAGGGAAAGTCCTTGAATATGGTGAGCGTTAATTCCACTTTAACAGTCTTTTTGCATCCTAAGTTCCCACCAGCTTTTGTGAGAAAATCCTTCCTTGTTCCAGTGAGAAGGCCAAGGGGATCCCGTTTACTTCATAGAGTACATTCTGAGTTTGGGAGTTTGGAATACTTGGTGAGCAAAGCTCAGTAAAGCAAAAGCTGGTCAGATGGATTCACATCCAGCTCATCTTTATGCCATTATTCTTTGGGTTCAGCTCAACTTTGAAAGATGAAAACAAACTGAGACGTACTTGGAGATGAAATGTAACAAGACTTGGCTTTAAAGGTAACCCTTTTCCTTTCTTCTGAGACTAATTCAAATCTTTTGATTAATTTCCATTTCAAATACCAAAACTAATTGGCAACACTATAATCACCAATAAAATCAAATGGAAAATAACAAAATAAAACAAATAGTAACAGTCCACAATCATAAGGGGAGTATATGCAAAAAGACTCCCAAAAAGTATTTTAAGTGAAACTGGAACA
This sequence comes from Ichthyophis bannanicus, assembly GCA_033557465.1. Lineage (NCBI taxonomy): Eukaryota > Metazoa > Chordata > Amphibia > Gymnophiona > Ichthyophiidae > Ichthyophis > Ichthyophis bannanicus. Next base: position 962,033,716 of record CM066034.1, on the reverse strand, counting down.
GAAGACACTCAGATATACCTTAAGGCCCAACTATCCCATGATGGGAGAAGAGGTAACGGTTGGCCGCTGCGCCAGATGACCATACACAGAATTTGGAAAGTTGTAGAGGGTCATATAACATATATTTGGCCAGTATTTCTCAGGCCAGTTTTGGAGTATCCCTAGTCAATCTGGTTTTCCGAATAATAACAATCAATATGCATGTGACAGCATGCAAATCTATCTTATACACATCATTGGTTATCTGGAAAACCAAGACTGGCTATGGGATACTCCAGGATTAGCCTGGAGGAATAGCCCACTGGTAAATGCACTGGCCTCACAGCCAGAAAATCTTGCATGTGACTTTGGACAAGTCACCCCTCCCATTATGTTAGGTACAAACTTATAACCTCATTTAATAAGTTGTTAATACGAGTTAACACACATTATTTAATGCAAATCCCAATATTCTCAATAGGGCCATTTTTAATAACTAACTCAGATAAGTAAATGAGATCCTTAGATTGTAAGACCTTCAGGGATAAGGCCTTAAACTCAAATTTGGAAAAGTAAGCAACAAAATCCAGCTTTGAGAGGAGCCAAAGTGCTCAACTGATTGGAGATTTTTCATATAATTTTTCACATAGATCAGTGCTTACTGGAACCTAATAAACACCACTCATTTTACTTTCTGCTTGGGTAGCGTGTAACCTCAGGTCATCAGGTCAAGCTGAGCTCTTCATATCCTTTAGAAAATGAGGACTAGAGTTCACAGATGAAACAGAATGGGAACAGATTGGCATCTCTATATATTGCTGCATTAAATAGGAGTGCTGTGATAATGAAAACACTTTTTCAATGGGGAAACACAATTGCCTATGAAAATATTCATTTCAGGGTCATTTTAAGAGGTTTAGTCGTGATTTGGATGACTGAAGATGTGCACGTGGTTTTCTCCATAGCCATTCCACAAATGGATATGATTGGTAGTCAGGGCCGGATTTGCCTATACGCCACGTACGCCGTGGCGTAGGGCCCACAGCTGGCAAGGGCCCACCGGAGGGCTTTAGAGGGAGCCGGGGAAGCCCGCGCGAGGCCCCGGCTCCCTCTGTACAGCCACCAGCGTGAAGAGCCTTTTCCTTCATGCTGGCGGCTGTTTCTGTGAAGCCGCGAATGCTGGGAAAGGTTAAAGGGCACGGGGGGGAGGCCAGGACGGCACGGGGGCACGGGGGGGCCCAGGACTGCACGGGGGCACGGGGGGGGGGCCCAGGATGGCACGGGGGCCCCAGGATGGCACAGTGGCATGGGGGTGGGGACACGGGGGGCCCAGGACTGCACGGGGACACGGGGGGGGGGCCCAGGACTGCACGGGGGGCCCACAATTTTTCTTGGCGTAGGGCCTCACTCTAGCTAAATCCGGCCCTGTTGGTAGTACCAAGAGTAGCAAAATAGAACCTGCAATTTTTAATCACATGTTTTCTAGCATGAATGTTGGCACTTAGTGGCCAATTGGCTATTCTCAAAACGGAATTTAATCTTATTTATCTGCAGAATGGATAAAGCATAAAGAGTAACATGTCAGGCTCCCTGCTTCTGCCCTACCACTATGTTTCTGGATTGTTCTGGAAGGGTTATCTCCAGGGCTGGCCCGTCCATTTAGCAAGAATATTGTTTGCACAGGGCCCCACATTTCAGGGGGTCCCGTGCAAACAACATTCTTCATTAAAAGGCTGCCGCCGCTGCCAAGGTAGCGTCAGAATCAAGTGTCCCGCAGTCGTGGCCGCGGCCCTCCCACCTGCCCGGCAGAGCACTCCCTGAATCAGTTCCCCCAGCGCCGGCTTTTCAGAGCCATGGAGGGAGAGTTTCTCTTTCTCGTGGCTCTGTTAAGCCCACTGGCGCTGATGGAAATGGGCTGTTGGGGGGTGCTAAGATTGGAAATGGCTATGGTGGGGGCTTCGATTGAAATGGACTCATGGAGGGGCTAGAACTGGAAGTAGGCTCATGGGGGGCTTGGATTGGAAATGGGCTACGTGGAGGGGAGATAGGATTCGACATGGGCTGATGGTGGGGCTAGGAAAGGACTAGAAATGGGCTGATGGGGGCTGGGATTGGAAATGAGCTGATGGAGGGACTCGGATAGGACTGGAAATGGATGGGGGAGCAAGGACTGGAAATGGGCTGATAGTGGGGCTAGGATAGGACTGGAAATGGGCTGATGGGGGGCTAGGACTGGAAATGAGCTGATGCGGGAACTAGAAGAGAGCAGATACTGGGTGGGGCTGGAACTAGAAGGGAGTTGATGTTGGGGGAGGATTAGAATGGGATGGGGCTGGGAGAGCGAAATGGAGATGGGAAAATATTTTGTGTGGGAGGGAAGAAAAATTTACGATTGGCCGGGTATTGGGAGAGTAAGTGGGGATTGAGGATGGAGGGGTAAAATTTGAGTGGATGAAAAAGGAATGAGGAAAGAGCAAAAGGAGAAAGATTAGTATGTTAAAGAAGATGTAGAGAGAGAATGGAAAAAAAAACTAGAAGAGAGAAGAAAACAAATGGACAGCAGACGATGGAGAGTTAGCAGAAGACACAAAGAAACCAGAAGAAAGTGGCTGGAGCAATTGCAACTGAAAAAAAATGCACAAAAGGTAGAAAATATCTCTTTATTTTGAATTTATTAACTGGAATATGTCAGCTCTGGGACATGTGCATCATTAATGTCTGCGCTTTGTTTAGTACAAGAGGAAATGAATTTATAGTTTTATTTCTACAGTGGTGTTGTACATTCCAAGTTTGGCTTTTGGGGTTCCCAGTTTAATTATTGTCTTCCTGTTTCTAAATTGTGATTCCTTGTTTGGTGATGGTCTGTGTTCTGCATGTGTAACTGAGCTGAGGTATTCTGTTTATGTAATTCCTATTTGACATTGCCACTTGTTCTCTTTCCCCAGTAGGTCATGTATTGTTATTCTCTGAAATGTATTGGTTTAATATTTGCAGGGTTGCCTTTTGATAGGTAGGGTATGGTGCTTTGTGAGTCCTGGTAGTGATGTTACGATATGGCGGGTTTGCTATGGGTTCTAAATGGGCAGTGTTTATAGTAGTTCCTAATGTACCTGGCGGTTGGCACTGGATTATAGTAATGTAGAAATCGTTTAGTCTTTATTTATCCATACAGTCATTAAGAGGCATGTTTACTAAAAGTTAGTGTATGGTAATATTATGCAAATATTTATGCAAATGAGGCCCCTTATGCAAATGAGGCCCCACACTGAGTCTCCGCACATGGCCCCGCACCTCCCTTGGGCTGCCCCTGGTTATCTCTGTCAGCTCATTCTTTTGTTGACCTTTTCCTTTTGCAGAGTCAACAGACTCAAGTGCAAATTGATGCTGTTGTGGAGATTTTGTTATGGATAAACCTAACTGCTAATAACTAGACAGTATTTCAGGCCATAACTACCCCACACTTGGACTACTGGAATTCAGTTTTACATGGGCTCTCAAAGCATGCTCTCCACCCAAAACTAGCCCAAAACACTGCAGCCTGACTAATCACAAGGACGCCACGACATGAACATCTTACTCAAATGCTCAAAAACCTACACTGGCTACCTATACAAGCTCAAATTAAATACAGAACCATCATGATGATGGTTAAAACTATACATGACCAGACAGCCGCCTGCCTATACTCACTGATTCGGAAGTCTACAAATACCAGAATTAAAAGACAACAACATCAAAACCTCCTCACTATCTCAGTTCATAAGACAAAAAGCTCCCAAGCAACTTGCCAAAGAACCTTCCCAATCTACGGTCCATCACTATGGAACTCACTCCCAGCTAATCTGATTCTGAATTCCAAGAAAAACTAAAAACCTACCTCTTTACAGAACATTTAGGATCAGACACCTAACCTCCATTCCGATTCCAACACCCCTGAAATGTTAAGCTTTGATTGATTTGTAACTTTGTTGTATCTCACCGATCCCATCCCTTCGTTATAGTAAACCAGTAACAAGCTGTTCAATGTACCACAGTTAATTGTTACCAACACTCATTTTGTTCCATGTAAAAAATTGAGTTTTAATGTAAATCAATTTGATAATATTGAAGAGCGCTGTACAGGGTGGCCCAAAAAAAGTGAGATCATCTCGTAAATTAAAAGCTTAAATAGTTTACCTATTTACCTTTTTTTAGCTATATAACGTCTTTATGTCGACAATTTCCGGTCGCCATCTTTTTTTTTTTTTTTAAATTTGTCAATCGTTTACATCTGTCTTTTTGAATTTTTAAATATGCTACGAAATGTTCTCACTTTTTTTGGGCCACCCTGTAGAAGAAAAGATAAATAAATAAATAAATAAATGGGACACTAGTATTTTAATTGTGTAGTTCCATCTTAACCTGCTGTTCAGTATTTGCCATGCATGAACTATGCCTTATTGACTAGTCAGTTGCAGAGCTAGTGAAAGGGTATTGAGCACCCTCGAAAAGCTTCAGTCTTATTCCCTCCAGCCTTAGATTTTGATGATTGAATGTAACAAGCATGATCATCTCAATAGTACCCTTCCCATAACAATACTGTAAAAATGTATAATTTGACATCAGACTTTGAATATTAGACCTTGCTTTGTATGTATGTGTGGGCCTGCTCTCCTTGCAGGAGAAAGAATATGCTAATGGCTTGTTTTGTTTGTTTGATTGTCAGGATTGATTGTTTTGCATTGATTGCTGTTGCCCCTAGGCAATTGCCTAGTCTCGCCTAATGGATGACTTGGCTCTGGCCAAGTGCAGTTTTGGAGATAACATCAGTTGCAAAGTATCAAAACTTTTGTTTGTAAGCTCCTCCGTACTGCAAGAAAAGTGTTTTGAAAATTATGTATTGTACCAGGAAGTTTAGCTGTCCATTTTCTAATAGCATGGAAGATAGCAGCCCTTATTACGGTTGTCTTGCCTAAAATGAATACTTTATAATTTGCTGATGGCATTTCTTTTCAGCCTTGTGGTTCAGCAGCAGGCACGGCTTTTAAAATGCAGTGTTACAAAATCAGAATTCACATCACAGTCCTGTTAGTGGATGAGACAGCTTGCAGGCAATACCATATCAGTGCAAAACCAAACTCTTCACGCCGTAAGAGATGATTTTTGATTCTATGAGAAGCACCTAATTACATACTCAGCTTTTATGTACACAAAGGCAAAAAATGTTCACTAGAAAGAGCTTTAATCAACGAAACTGTAGGCACAAGAAGTCTTTGGAGTAAGTCTCTAGAGCAATTTGTAGATTTTCTTTTTTTTTAAGTGCCGTCAATGCTGACTCCTAGCGATCCAGCAGCCCCTGGGTTTTCTTGGAAAGGTATGACTGGAAGTAGATTGTCTGGCCCTTTCCTCCAAGGCAATGGAGGGTAAAGTGACTTGACCAAGGTCACAAGGAGTGCCAGTGGGAATCAAACCCACATCTCCTGGATGCTAGACGGTTGACAAAAAAATCCAGGAAGAATTTTCCAAGTAGTTCAAGATCAGAAAACAGGAATTAACAGTTTCAGAAATGCAAGAAATAGCTAGAGGCAGCCAGCTGCAAAATACACCTCTTTCTGGAAGAAGACTGCCTTCCTTCCTAAGGGTTGCCAGTTTCAAGCCAGCGCATGCTGTTAACAAAATTGCTTAAAAAATAAAAATTGGGGTTTTTAATTGGTCTGGAAACCTCTAGTAACTTTTCAGCCATTATTTATGTTAATTAATAAAATTGCCCTAAAATAAAAACTTACAGCTTCTCCTGGTCTTCACATGACTAGGCGTTACAGTTCTCTGTCTTTCCGTGCACCACAACAAATGAATGTAGGCCGGGGGGGGGGGGGGGGCTGTTTTGCACCTTTTCTGCTGCTTGTTCTTCTTGTGGTCACGCAGTGCCAGTATTACGCTGATTATGGAGCCGAGTCGGCAGTCCTGCTTTGTTCCTGTTCCGGACCCTCCTGTGCCAAACATCAGAGCTAATCTGGATCCTCAAGTCCACAGCTGTTCCTCTCCTGGGTCCTGTCACAGCACTACACACAGTACTAACTCTGCTGGTGTTTCCCTCTAAGCCGCAGTGCTGCTGCCTGCTAGAATCTGGGCAGCCTGGCTGGGTCAATGGGCCCCTGAAATAAAAAAAGAGAGAGGTGGGTTGTCACCATCACAGAGGAAGGAGAGAAAGGACCTGTTAAGTTCAATGGCCTTTTTCTTTGACCTTGTCACTAACGTGAAACAGAGAGAGGAAAGTTTTAAAGTGGAAAGAGGGGAAAGAGAGAAGGGATGCGGCAAGGATCACTGAGGTGAGTTTGGCTGGGGTCAGATCTTGGAATGATAAGAGAGAAGGATAGGGGAGCAAAGGGGGGAAAGAGGAGCAATTGGTGGCACGATAGGAAGAGAGAAGGGGTAGAGGCAGGATAGGAAGAGAAAGAGTGGGGGTTAGAACAGGGAGAAGGGATGTGGAAAGAGTGAGAGAATTTCAGAACATAAGAGGAGAAAGGGGGATCAAGCTAGAAAGAGAAGGACTATGGGTGGTGTTTTAATTGAGGTGGGAACTGCTCTATTGTGGTCACCAAGCCCCTCTTGCTGTGTTATAAACTACCTAATTTCAGCAAATGTTGCAACTGACTCTCAAAACGGTGCCATGGTGACGGGACATCATGGCTCTGTGGCTCCATTCAGGAGCCTGACTGCACCAGACGGGTAGTTGCTGGGATGTACAGCGGGGCAGAATCAGGTCCCGACCTGCACGTCCAGCTGCTAGACCTGATTCTGATCCCACAGGGGCCACAGGATCAGAATCGAGTCTTGCTCTGCAAGGTCCGATTCGGCCTGGATGTACAGGGGCTGGACGACCTGATTGGAGTAGGTCCCCATATCATCGACTTTCGGATTCTGTTGGCAATTTCAGAGAAATCAAGATACTATTTTCTGCCTAGTCAAAAGTAAAATATTAAGTGATAGTTTTATTGAAAATTTCATGTAGAAAATAAGGAAAAGTTAAGGTAATATGTGTTTCTTTATAGAGCATGCTAAGTTTTATTCTTTTTCTAACATGCAGTTTTATAGTTGGCTTGATTTGGTATGCAAAACATAGGCAAGGAATCTAATACTATAAATTCTTGCAAAACGTTGTCATTTGTACTTAGTTCAAATTAAATTATTGGTAATATGTGTGGGAAAAAAAACCCTTGAATGGCTTTACAGTACCATAAAGGGTCCATGCAATTACAATCTCAATGCTAGACTGTTTCACGTTTTCATTCTCGTCTCATCTCTACAGCTATTGTTTCTTTTTCATGAATTTCCATTTCACACCGAGTCTCGAATGGGTTATAACTAGCAGATGAGGTCTTAGGTCACCTTGAGGTGAGGATAGGGCCGCAATAATTAATGATATAATTATGCCTTAATGCTAGAATCTGTAGACGAGGGAAAGAGGAAAGTCCAAACAAAGGTAGCGTTTAAAGAAAAAAAAAAATCTGTGACATTTATGGCCTTCAAGCTGCTACAGTGCTGTAAGCCTTCTCAATCAATATCTTTACACACCATTGATTCAGGGGAATGTACTATAAAACTTCAGTAAGATTGCATCGTATCTGCCAGTTTTATCTCCCTGCCCCTGGTTTGATGCTACATGGAGAGAGTGATCTACGCCATAAAATGCAATGAATAAAATTTGTCATTAAGTTTCATGCTGTGGGATAACTTAGCAATTTGCAGATTTCTATGATTATATCCATATGTACCCCTGATAAAGGATAAGAAAAGATCAAATAGATATTATAGCCTTATTTTTTGCTTTTTTGTTGCAGTTAAAAGCTGATGGGGTGCCACTGTTGGGATGATAGGGAGCCCTCTCTCACCCCCTCTCACTGATGCAATTCTGGGCCAGTTAGGAAGGAGGCTGATTGCAGGAGGGAGAAGACAGAATAAGCCCGAAATTCGGTGGAAGGGACATTGCTTATTTGAGGGAGGGAGGGGGGATTACGGCTCAGTGGTATCGTTGTGTGCTTCTATGTGCAGGGAGCTGAATTTGATTTCTGGCTCAGATCTTGATGCGACATTCACAGTCCCCGGCAACCCAATGGCAACACCTAGTTGCTGTCTTTAGATGCAGTGCGTGTAGGGATTCCCGGCAATCTTACACATGGAGCGTCTCACGAGACATTGCGAATCACTGAGAGGGACAGATGGAGAAACGTTTGCTGGCTGTGGAACGATGGGAGAGGAGACGCCTCCCAGGAGTGTGACAGATAGCCTTGCCTCCTCACCCCCTGGGGGAATAAGAGGTGAGTGGATGCTGGGAGGGAGGGGGAGGTGCGTGTGTGTTTAGCATATTGTCTCCCATTCATACGCTCCCTTTCTCCAGCATCTGACCCCAAGGAATAGGTAGTGGTTGGATGGTCAGGTTGGTGGTGGCGGTGGGGGCGGTTTGTTACATCCTCCCCCGCTCCCCCCCAATTCTCTTTTCCTTTTTTATTCCTCTCATTCTCCTCTATGGTCCCTTTCCTCTCAGCCAAGTACATTCTTTGATTTGGTATTACAATGCACAGTGATGAGATGATAACCCCACAAAGAGCTAAAGTTAATTGGAGTGGAGGCATAGCCTAATGGTTAGTGTGCTTGCTTGCAAACCAAGAAAACAGGGTTTGAGTCCCATTAGCACTCCTTGTGGCCTTGGGCAAGTCATTGAACTCTCCATTGCCAAGTTATCAATGCTCCTGTTTAATGTATGTTACAAAGTAAACTGCTTTGACTGAAATGATAAAGCAGTATAAAAAAAGAGCTGGTAAATAAATACAAATTGAAATACCACTGTCTTCTCCCACTCTCCTCCACTTAGGGTTGCCAACTGGCTCCAGATGCGCCCGACACACTTGATCCAGTCCTAGGTTTACCGCACTGCATGCAGGGACACGTAGTTCTGATTTTTCCATTGCACTCCATAAGAAAAGCAAAACTATATGTCCCTGCATGCAATGAGGTAAACCCAGGACTGGATCAAGCCTGTCGGGCGCATCTGGAGCCAGTTGGCAACCCTACCTCCACTCCCCTCTCTCACATGCACTCACTCATTGAACTTACTAGGCTATATCTGCATTGTATAGATACGGTGGCCCTGCAGCTCCATAGAGTCATGCACACGTTCACCCAGTCCTGGAGCTGATATTACCTGCAGACATTCCCAGTATTGCAGTCTTGGAACAGCAGACAACTGCCCCCAGCCTCTGTCAGTTATTGTCTGCCAAGCAGCTGCATAGCCTCTGTAAGGACTATATACCAGAGGGATGGTGTTACACAGGCCTAAGTTGCTATCCAGATAAGCTCTGGCTGAAAGTCACCACTATGCAGATGAAGTTGACACTTTCCTGGACAATGACACTCCGGATACTACATCGCAATATTTAAGTGCTGTGGCTGAACATCGTGGCATTTGAATATCAGCTGTTTTGAAACTCAGTCCTCATATATTTACAATATAATCCAAGATTGTTTGCATTAGTCATTTAAGTAGGTCCTGTACAAAGGTAATAGTTGCCCAAAGGGAATCTCCAGTTTTGTGGCCCCTTCAATTAACTTTTAGACTGCGATTCCTTCCCCCAAATGGTAATTTGAACATTAGACAGATCACTCCTAATAATCACCTCAAGGGAACTTCTCCTGTAACGACCAAAACACCCCACTGGAAGCAAGAGAGGTAGGGAAGTTGATCATAGCAGACCGCATCAGCTGGAGTAACATGAACAGATGAAGGCGGCACTCGTGGGTCGGAGCACAGCAAACAGCGGCATGAAAAGCCCAAGACGTTAACACCAGCAGAGGGAGTTTCCTTTTTTGCTTCCCTCCCTTTTTTTGTAGGGGTGGGCGAAACACCCTACTGGAAACAGGAGAGTGGCAGTACAGTTGATCATACCAGGCCGGAGCAGCCAGACTAGCACTAGAAACACTACAGCAGGGCAATGGCAGTGAACTAAGAGCTTGCCGGGCAGTGATACGGCCTGGAGCCAGTAAGGCAAGAGCAACATCGGCAGCAACAGCAGTGGCAGAGACAAAGGAAGATAGGGAAGAAAGAGGTTTCTCTCTCTTTTTTTTTTTTTTTTTTTCTTTTTCTATCGAGCTAAAAAAAGCCATCAGAACAAGGTCGTAGGCAGGCCTGCTATAGACAACTCCTAGTCTGGAACACATCAATGCATATCTGTAGTTTGGATTGTTCTTTGCTATGTGCAGCAGTGACCTGTGGAGAACTGAAGACTACACCATCCTCTATAGCAGCCTTCTAACAGACTCGTTGTTTTTAACCATTCCCTACTAAATGGAACTTCCTATTTCTCTTCTTTATTCGTTCATTCATTCATTGAAGCATTTCTTGTCTGCACTATCTCATAATCTAGGTGGATTACAAAACTATACTCACAATAAGCAAACCATTTATTTATTTGACTGTTGGCTGTTTTTGAAACTCTGGCCTCGTATTTTTGCAGTCATCCAAAATCGTTAGATTTCAACAGAACACACTAGCTCTGGAAGGTACTCCATATAAACCGCTGGTATGGACCATATCAAATGAAGGACCTATGGGATATGTTTACGAAAGCGCACTGCCTGTGTGGCGCATGTTTTTTGGCACCATGCTAAAAAGTAGAATGAGCCCTGTGCTAAAGAGCCCTGCGTTATCTAGGCTGCTGACCGGATCCATTCATATCGGGGTTGTTTGTACATAGGAAGCGCTAATAGCTGGGCCTGAGACGAGCGGAACCTTCAGATAACAATGCACGTGGGGGCGAGGGGAGGCGGTAAATATGCAATGCTGAAGAAAGACTGAGAGGGGCCTCCTAATGCAAAGCCTTAAATGCTAATATGATCATTTTAAAACATGAAATCCAACAAAGTATATAAGCAAACTAAAACCAAATTAAAACAACATTGTATACAAATGTTCACAAGACAGGAGTAACAATAACCCAAAAAACAAAACCACATGCATACCATATGGCAGTGCAAGCCAAACATAATGCAATAGGACGGATGCTACAAATCTGCATTTTTTTTATACATTATGGCTCCGATGCAGAGATGCAAATAGCAGGGTTGAGCATCCTGGTTGCACGTCCAGCCCTGCCGTTCGCCGGGACCGTATGGTGGCTAAAGTGCTTCCTGCACACACAGAGCCGCTGTGCGGGGAGCGCTGGATGGGGCAGGAGGGATGGGCCTGAGGCAGGGAATGGGTGGAATGAAGTGGGCCGAAACACCCAGACGTACAGGGCTGATTCAGGTCACGGCCCTATACATTTAGCGGGATTGCGATAAACGGGGGACTTATTCCACATTGGAGGTGGAATAATTCCCACTGATTGCAGGGGTTGGGCCAGGCAGCCCCTCCAGGCAGTCAGGGAAGGTGCGATGGTTTCCCTGCCACCCAATCCCAAGCCTGGCTGGCCTCTCCAAGGGTCTGGCAGTGGGGAAAAGACATTTCCCTCCCCGGAAGACTTTTGGCGCTCCTGCTGGGCTTACTGGTGCCCAATTCTCGGACAAACCAGGGGAATTTTCGAAGGCACTACTGTACTGCTGTTGGTGCCTTTGAAAATTCCCTGTTAAGGCATTTGCACGGATAACTAGGGCAGTTACCCATGTAAATGCCTTCGAAAATCAGGACCGATAACTTTAAATGTTATCCATCACTTCACAGGCAGCCAATGTGGGCTACGCAATGCAGGACTGATATTTATTTATTTTATTTTATTAGTTATTTTTCTATACTGCTGCATCTAAAAGTCACAGCAGTTTACATGTAACAACACAGGGCTTTACAGGGCTTTACAGAGAACCGAGTATATGTCAATAGAACAATATGAAATGGAAATGGAAAAACATTATTCAAATTAACATGAACAGAATTATTACTCTACCGAACCAAAGCAGCTCTTAGATCTTATTGTTTCTAAGGAGGGAAGTCTGGGGCCTAATGGTGGGGACCATAGTGTGATCTGCTGGTAACACTCCATCACAGCTTCTCTTTGTGTTTTAGTATATTTCTTCATTTTTTGGGGGCCTTGCCTCCTGCATTATTGTGGGCTGGTGAGAGGGCATGATTTATTTCCTTTCATGCTATATTTTTTATTGTGTTTTGATTTATGCTTATTGCCTGTATTGTTATTTGAAATATTCAGAAATATAAAATTCAAAAAAGGTGGGGCAGTGGGAGGGGTTTTGAGTTAGGTTGTGGGTGAGGATGAGATAAGGTTGTAGGGGGGTGGGAAAGGGAGATCCGATCTGCCCACCCACCGTGATTACACATGCAACAGTATTCTGAATGAGCTTCAATATATGAAGTACATAGGTAGACATCTCCAGATATATTTTTCTGTCTTACACAGCTGGTAAGCTTCAGGAAGCAGGGATCTTCTCTTAAGTGTATGCGTATAGCACTGTGTAAATTTGATGATCACTAATTGGACAACCAGGATTTGGATTAGACTTGATAAATGCCTCTGATAGTATACTTAGATATGGTTTCACAGAATTGTTGGCACATGAACATGGCAAAAGAAAGGTCTTTGGAGTAAGCAGGAGTCAATTGATTCACAAGACAAAATTCCAGGAAGGGTTTTGCAAAAGCTCCAGAACAGACAAACTTTGGGCCAGTCAGGAAACAGGATTGAAAATAGCCGGCAATACAAGCAACGGTTAAGAACGGACTGGCTAGAACCAGTCCCCATGTAGATGCGGAAGATGCCTCCCTTCTAACGTAAAGGTTACTGATTTGAGGCCAGCCTCTGACCTGAGGAAAACAAAATTGGGGCCTTTTACTTGCCTGATACCTTTACTAATCTTTCAGCTATGTTTTTGTGTGGACAGCAGTCTCTTTAATTTACAAAACAGGCCTGAAGTGAAAATTTATTTAAAAAATGACACAAAATTAAAACAACACAAACCTGGTAATGAAACAGAAAACTAAACAAAGCGCATGTTTCTGCCTGCATACCCCTAATATTCAGTTTGTTAATGTCCCTTAAAAAATGTAGTGCATGGAAGATTGGTTTCATGCACATTAACCTATGAGATATAATGCACCTAAAGTCTATTAAGAAGTTTTAATATACAGTACATTAAAGATGGCCATTTAGACTGCTGCTCCGCTGGTCTGTTTTCTCGCATCGGGAGTGGTTATACCCCTCTTGGTGAGACCGGTGGCTAGCGGGGATGCTGAATCTGCAGCTGGAACTTTGACCTTGGATTTACCTGTGGATGGCCAGACAAATTTTGGGCAGGAGTTTACTTTTTCCTTTAGCTTGGAGAAGCCTGTTGTTATATCTGTTGATTCAATTTGGATGGCCATTTCTTCTTTGGGTAATGTTTTGGTCAACAATCTAACACGTTAGCTTCTCAAGTTGTCAAAAATGCTGCTTTAGTGACAGACATGAACATTGAAATAGCACAGGTCAAGGAATCCGTTCAGAACTTGCAGTTGGAGGGGCTAAAGCATGACAATCATTATTTATCAATTGAAGATGTTTCTGCAATCAACATTAAATCAGAACTTTTGGAAAATCAGATTAGTTCCACCAACCTTCGCTTGGTGAATTTTCCTCGTTTTGCTTTGATTACTGTGAGAGATATGTTAAGATGTTATATGATGCAGACACTGGGTATTTCTTCAGTCTCTGCCTCCTTTATCAAAGGTGTATTATGTGCCTACTGGTAGGAAGAGTGCTGTTGGTTCTCAGAAGACCTCTTCCCCTGGGGATTTGCCTATGGTTGTGTTGAATGTATCAGAGTTACTGGAAACATCGATTTCTAAAGCTGATGTTATTCCAGCTACAATGCTGATTACTTTTGCAGTGCCCACCGATAAGGAATGGTTTTTTAAAGTTATATTTTCATAAATATGCTTTACCCTTTAGTGGACTCCAAGTGAGAATTTATCCTGATTGGGCCTGTGAGACCCAAAAACGGAATCGTGAGTTTTTGCTTGATAAGCTAGCCATTGTCCAAATGGGAGATTTATTATTTTTTTAAATTTCCTTGTAAATGTTGAGTTAAACTAAACTCTGGAAGTTATATCTTTTATGATCCCTCCCAACTCGGTATGTTCATCAGTTCCCATTTGGCCCTGGCTCCAGGGGGAGAATGAGCGCAGCATTTAGTTAGGTTTGCTGGCTAGGCAGTCTGTATCTTTCCTTACATATTAGGTGTGATTATTATTTCATTTTTTTTTCTTGGATCCTTCCTTTGTTGTTGGGTAGGGGGCTATTGCATTTTATTTGGTTTTCTTCTATTTTACTGTATGTTGTACTATTACCGTTGTATAGTCCTTTTCTTTCCAAGTATATTTGCTTGTATAATTTGTGGAAATTGCATAAATATAAAATAAAAAAAATATATGTATAGTACATTACAAATATTTACTAATACAAATATGTGAAACGAATAAGGGAAAAGGTACAAAAATTGGGGCATAGCCCCAAAAATCAGCGTTTTTCCCCTGTGCACATTCCTAATGAATGCTGATAGAATGATGAGAATAAAAATGAAGTTTGTCTTCCCATCTGCTTCAATGGACGCTTCAGCTTTACTGTGTGCTACTTTACATTGAACCACGATTATACATTAAACATGAATATATACCGTACTAAATGGTGGCAATTACGAACCATCTAAGTTGCTCAAGTTTCTTTTCTCTTGCTGCCCCGTAGAACCTATTCAATTTCCAACTTTATCCTTGATTCCCTACCATTAAGGATCTTCTCTGTGCTGGTCCCATGCTTAGTCCTGAATATCCATTAGTATCTTAGCCAGCATGACTTCCTTTAGGAGACTGTTCTGAGTGGAAAATGTTTCTTATGCTAGCCCTAAGTCTACCCATATTTCTAGACCTTTTCACTATCTTGAGCATTCTTACAACTGTTTGAAGAATTTTTAAGTTTTTATCAGAACTCCCAACCCCCCAAAAAATCAAGTAATACATCATAAAGTATAATAAGTCAACAAATGTGAAAAAAACCTACTGACGACAGCAATAATGCCAGAGAGAAGGGAAGAGGAAGCAAGTTGAAACTAATCAAAATCAAAATGAAAAGAAAAATAGGAATAACAATAATCGTGGAGAGAGGGGAGTAAAGTAGCCAATATAAGAATATACATGACTGAAAATAAGAGTATACAAGCCTTGGCATGCTCTTCAACGTAGCTTATGATTGGGTTGCTATATGATAAAACCTCAATATAAGAGCACTTTGCATTAGAATTGACTATATCTGGACTGATAATGAAAAAAGTATGCAACTTTTTCTCATCTGGTGACTTTATGAGCAGGAATGTGCTACATGGTGTCTGCTCGGTATACCTTGTAGGACATCAAGTATTGCAAAGCAATCTGTTCTATAAGAAAAATATATTACTGCAGTCTAATTTCCAAGAAAAATGTACTTTATTTTAGAAAGAAAGTTAAGAAGGTCTCACCATTCCTGGCAGACTTTCTACTTTATGTATAAATCTTTTAAGCTTCTTTCACTCCTGGATACAGAAAACACACAAAAATCCCAAAGCTCCAGCAGCTCTTCTGGGACATCATCGAAAAATACTATGTTGGAAGAAAATATTCTGTACTTTCTTGGTTTGATTGGTTTCAAAAGGTCAAGAGAGCTGAAACCATCATATTATTCTTTTATTTTACCTCTGCTCTAAATGATGTGCATACACGGCTTAGCCATGCACCATCCAGAAGGTTAAGTAAGTGGACCTTGGGTAACATAACAAATTCTTAATTCTGATCAGTTCAGTGCTTGGCTTTGACTGTAGCCTAAATTTGTCTGCGTTTATTTCGCATATGTGTTTGGTTAGACTCCTCGCTTTAAAAGCTCGAAGGAACATCAGAAAACAGTGTGCAGATAATAGCTTTTCAGTGAACTAACCCAGAAGTTTCTAGACAGCCTCTCAAGAGTTCTTATTTCTCGGTAAAATCCATGAGCTTACTTTTAGATACTAAACTAGCTTTTATATAAAGGCATTAACATATCACCAGAATGGTTATCTGCTCTCTGATCACCTCCTGCTTGGACTATTGCAGCCAACTCTTCATAGGTCACTGCTGAATGCTCTCTCTCAATTACATTGTTCAGAATTCAGTGGTACAACTTACCTGTTATTAAATGTTATCAAGTCGATGTGGACTCATGATAATCCTGTGAATAGTTGACCTAAACTGTGTTTGATCTTCAATCAGGTGGCTAGTTGTTGATAGAGTGGCATCCTACCTTAAAGGACTTACACTGGCTCCCAATCGGTGCACGCATCAGATACAAAACTATCATAAACCTATTTAAGATAAATCAGCACACATCAGCCAACAGCCTGCACACTCTCATACAACCAGACACCAGCACACGTCCAAGAAGAAAACAAACACACAACCGAGTCAGCACCCCAAGTGAATACAATCACACACGCAAGGACACAACAGACAGAGCACTCTCCATGGCTGCTCCAACAATATGGAACAAACTACCAGACGATTTGAGGGCAACTACAGACCTCAAAGACTTTAGAAAACAGCTAAAAACCATGCTGTTCATAGAACACTATGGACACATCACATAACCTAAGAGAATGTATAACAGCACAAGATACCGCCTAAACACTGTATGTATAGAAAATGTTTTTTAGCACCACTGTATATAGCCCACAATACAACACACCTTGTACATAGCTCAACCCAATCTAGCACACAATACAACACACACTCAACTAAATTACACCCTCATTGCATGTTTAACACACTCACTTTACTCGATTGTTTGCTGTGATACCACCTTGATTAATAAGATAAGGCGGTTTAAAAATACTGTTAAATAAATAAAATAAATAAATCTATAGCTGCTATTATGTTTATGTTTATTATAATTTGATATACCGCTCAGGCCAGAGGCATCAGAGCAGTTTACAATGCTACATCATTTGAGGAATTAGGAAAGGAACGCCATTTATATAATAGGACAGAATTATTATTGTCTGAATCCACTGCATTTCCGGTCATTCTCTTTTGCAATGACCTTCAGCCTTGCCATGAGATCTTTCTCTAATGATCTTTCTCTTAGCATGAAGTATGAAAGTCAAAGTCTTGTAATTTGAGCCTCCAAGGGAAGCTAGGTTTGATCTTCTCTAGTATTGATTGATTTGTTCTTCAGGGAGTCCATAGTATACCCAGTATTCTTCACCAGTACTATAATTCAAAGACTTTGATTTTCTTCCTGCCCAACGGTTGCATCCATATGATGCTATTGAACATACCAATGCTTAGACATAGAAAGGGAGGCAAGGACGATGAGAGTGTTATCCACAGAAATAGAGAAAGGAGGAAGGAGGATGTACAGTAAGTTTTGGGGAAACGATAAGAAGCTCCATCTTGACCATGTTTAGTTTCAGATGTCAGTGGGACATCCGGCAGCAATGTCAGACAAGCAGGCCAAGATTTAGGACTAGATTCCAGGTGACATTTCTGGTGTAGAGTGGAATATCTGGGAGTCGTTAGCATAAAGATGGAACTGAAAACCATGGGAGGAGATCAGGACACTAAGATAAAGAGTGTAAAGAGAGAAGAGGAGAGGCCCCAAGACAGATTCCTGAGACTCAGCAACTGAAAGTGGTATAGCAGTGGAGTAAGATCTGACAGAGCGATCAGTAATGGGCATATTTCCTAACATGTGGTAAGGTTTTGCACTTACCGTGTGTTTTCAGCAAAAAAAAACATGCAGTAAGTGCAAACCCTATGCAGCATATGACACCTGTATTTAGCGCACAGGACAAGCACATACCACATGGGAGCTACAGTGTGAGAGCAACTACGCTGCCTTCTGAAGCAGAGAACACAGGCCCGTCAGAGATGACCCATCTAAAATAAAGAAGTACTGCATAATGGTGCATGGGGACCCCCTCCCGCACTATCCAATTCCTCTCCCACAGCCACCGATCTTCCCCCAGCATCTGATCCCCCCCAAGAAGACCTCACTTTGATATCCAATCCCCAACCTGATCCAAGCTCCCCCCCCCCAACCCTCTAAGAAGGCCCTTCCAGCTAAAGGTAAAATTGGCAGTAGCATGACATTACTGCTAGGAGTCAGGGATGCCCTTTCGAACCAAGGTGGCAATGGCGGATGAGTGAAGAGGCGTTGCACATGTTCCATCCACTAGACAACAGTAACTACTAGTGAACCTTCTTTTGGGGGAGAGAGGGGGGAGGGCTTGGATTGCTCTCACTGAAATTGTGCCACGTAATGGGAATGATAGAATGCTCTCTTCTCTGGATGATTTTCAGCCTAAACAAACACTTTTCAGATGTTTACCTGTTCCTGGAGCAGGTCTAAATGTAGACGCAACTCCAGGAACACCCATCCATACTTCCACCATGCTCCTCTTCAGACGTGCACATTCTCACGCTGGAGACATCCAGAGAGCTGGCTTCTAAAATGGCTCAGGATATGTTTCTGTGCTTTGGGCATCTCTATGCCCATTTTCAGGTATCCACAGCCCAAATAAGGCTTCCAAAATTACCTCCATTTTCTGTTCAATTCATCTAAAAGAGAGCATCCAAATACCAATCGTTATTTTTTGGTTATTATTACTTATTGTGGAGGAGTGGCCTAGTGGTTGGGGCAAGGTACTTCAGGCCAGAAGGTTTGGGGTTCAAATCCCACTAGAAGACAGTAACCTTGGGCCAGAAGGACTGGATTTTCTAGTCCCACAGGTGCTCCTTGTGGTCTTGGGCAAGTCACTTAACCCTCCATAGCCCATGTTCCCTGTAAAATAGTTATCTCCAAGTTATAATGCCCTGTTCAATGTAATTTCAGTTTGTTCAATGTAAACCGCACTGATGCAGAATAGCCCAGTATATAAGAAAATGTAAATAAATAAATAAATATTGTGAATTCTGTGTTTAAAATTCAAGCTAGTCAGGGCGTCCAAGATAATGGATGGCTAAAGGTGCGGGTGAGGGGCTATCTGTGCCTAATATTTTGTCAAATGGTAGTCATGCGATCTTCTTTGCACATACCATCTGAAGTGGGAGTATCAGGGCTTGATTAGCAAAGTATTTCATTCTGAGTGCCATACAGTCAGGGCCTGATTAATCATAACTTGTGTATAATATCTTCATGATAAACACCAAAGCTTAATGAAAGCAGAAAGAAACTAAAACCCATTTTACAGTACTTAAGGATGTCACAATGGATAATAATAGTATTTATCATTTATTGAGTGCTAACAACATGCAGTACTCAGGAAATTGTCTCTGACAGTCCTTGCCTGGCTGAGCTTTCAAATGTCATTATTACGCTGGATAAAATACGACATGGCAAACATACGTGATTTACTGAACTTCTTCAGCATCGCAAACGTTAGAGACCACAAGGGGTAGTTCTGCTGGCTACCATTCTAACCACAAGGCCGAATCTATTACTCACTGTCTTTCTTAGACTTTTTGAAGAAAGCTTTATCTTTGGCTTCTGTGGTTATGAGGTTGTAAAAACAACGGTCACTAGGATGCTCGGCTTTCATTTGTTATTATCGTATAAATTATCTTCTTTCTTTTCTTTTTTAACCCACCTTTTCTATGTGTTACTTAGACAACACATGTAAGATTGTCCTGCCAATAAAGATTTTTGAATCTGAATCAGCTATTCTGTACTGAGTGAACAAAGACAGAGAACTCTGACATAGAGACATTTATTTTGGTGTTATTGAATGGGTGATGGTGGGAGTGTTGCTTTTTATGGGGATAAAGGCTTCTTTTTTTTTTTTTTAATTGTCTCCTTTAGATGACCTCTGCTTCTACCTCCGATTTCAGGCTATATGTCCAAGCAGCTCAGGATAGCCTTGATGGCTCAAAAACTAGAGGGTGCCTCCTCTGAGATTCATCATTCGTTGAACAGAAAGGTCTGCTACAGTGGTGGCACCTGCCTTTCCTTTTCCCCCAAACCTCAACACACAACCTCCATGGCACAATTGGGTCCATCTATATTCACTGGATAAGAGAAGCAGTGTATGTTTTTAATCACTTCAAAATCAAAAAAATCACCAAACAAACCCCCAGAAAAATGTATCAAAAAAATCTTTCTTTTTGTCGGATGTGTACAGGAAAGGAACATATATCAGTGTTATGTCCACCACTCAGTTACATCCATTTTATTATAATAAATTTCATATAAAACCATGAAAAACTCTACTTAGCTGGATTAGCAAGTCGCAGACTACTCAAGCATGCTCAAGCACGACGTGCACGTTTCGGGTCAGAAACCCTGTTTCAAGTGCTGCCATAATCAGATTCAACCGTCATTGCACGTCGTGCTTCAGCGGGCTTGAGTAGTCTGCGACTTGCTAATCCAGCTAAGTAGAGTTTTTCATGGTTTTATATGAAATTTATTATAATAAAATGGATGTAACTGAGTGGTGGACATAACACTGATATATGTTCCTTTCCTGTACACATCCGACAAAAAGAAAGATTTTTTTGATACATTTTTCTGGGGGTTTGTTTGGTGATTTTTTTGATTTTGTCAGTATGATTTATCACTGAAAATTGGGGGGGGGGGGGTTGTATATTTAATCACTTCAAGGCAAAATGAGATTAAAGCAGTGGACTTGTGTGGAGGGTAAGCTAAAAGGCCTCTTATAGAATTAGGTCACACATAAAATACGCATGATGCGGCTTGCACTTATATAGTTCAAAAATTTCTGTTGGTCACGTTATAGAGTGTAAAATCAATAAATCAAAAAACTCACTCTATTAAAACACAACTTGTTTCTTAGTTATAAACAACAAAATGATTGTTTCCATTCAAAAAGATATACAAATGTGTGTAATGTGGCCAGCAAGGTCTCAGCTTCTGCGGGCAATGGCAAATGCGATCAAGAAACAAATCAAGATCCTGCCACCAAACATAAGCCCATTGACATCAAGGACCTGCTGCCACCAACCTCCACTTTCACTTTACAGCAACTTCTGAAAAATACTCAAAAGCAAACAGCATCAACACCCAAGAAGAAAACACTTAGCTTGAAAAAGTAATGGGAGTTGATAACAGGCTGCTTCCCCGACGTCACTGCAGAGTGCTCATACGTTTCGCGAGTGATCTCGCTGCATCAGGGGAAATTACTGCATCACAAGAAACAAACATTCAAAATCAAACTTTTAAAAAAACAGAAACAAAAGCGAACTCCCAACCCCAACTAACTTTTAAAACAGGAGAATTACTACTTACAATGGACGGCTAGTTTGGCTGCCGTGGAGGTTGTTTTGTTGTTTATAACTAAGAAACAAGTTGTGTTTTAATGGAGTGAGTTTTTTGATTTATTGCTTGCTCTTATATAGTTGGCATGCTGAGAGGAGGAGTCTAGGAGGAGCAGGCGTGGAGTCAGAACTTATGAAGACTACACGCGCCCATGCATTCTTTATGCAATAACTTTTAAATGCCCATGTCTTCAGTCTGGGTGTGATTTCTGCAGGATTTGTGCTAGTATTTTATAGACGCATGGAGCTAGATTCTATCAGGGGCACGTCCAAGCCACCTGGACTGCCCCGAGCAGGACAGGCCCATTAGGACCTGAATTTGTACTGCGGGAACAAGATCTTCCTGCGGCATACAGAATCAGGCCCAAGGTCAGCCCAGCTTGCCCCTGCATGCCTGTGGGGATGTCCTCCCCGCAGGCACCCCTGGCTCCTGCAGTGCCAACCCTCTTCATCCCCGCTGCCTGACCCACGGCTTGGTATCCGGGACCTGGATCGGGCGTCAGAGACCTATCACTATCTGGCCCCGGTCCTGGCCCCGGGGGGTCCTGGCCCCGATCGCCTGTTTGTGCTGCTTATTCCACCTTTCAGGTGCAATAAAAAGCACAATCCCTCTGATCACGCAGGACGTACAGGGCTGTGACCTGAATCAGTCCTGTACATTCTGCCACCTCAGCCCACCCCCAGTCTGCCCAGACTCCGCCCCCCCACGGCTGCTCTAGCCATGTGGGGAGGGCCTGAGGGGGAAAAAGGGCAGGATGGCTTGCGGGGCTGCACATCCTGCCAGGATATGCAGCCCCACAAGTCACGTCTCAGAATCGGGCCCATAGGCACCTATGTGTCTTTATTAAAAGGCTAAACACAAGTGTTTTCCTGCCCTATTACCCTAAGCGCCCTGTTATAAAATTACCCCTAAATTTTATACACTGTTAAAAATTCCAAAGTTATGCCGAAGTTTGCCTCAAAAACATATTTTGAGATTAGAAGTAGGGGGTCAGGGTTTGGACACAAAGGGGTTTTTCACAGTTGATGATTTTCATTGCCCTTTGAGTGGTTTGTGTATTTGATCAAATTTGAAATTGGCAAATTTGAGCCTGGATTCATGTTTGAAAAACTGTGGATTCCCAAGAACGCCACATCAAACATCAAACCTATTTCAATTGTTTCGCATAAATCTACTGGTTTGTTGAAATCCACTACAGATTTTTTGCAATATAGTAGCATTTTTTGCAATATAGTAGCATAGTAAATGATAGCATGGTCCATCCAGTCTGCCCAGAAGTGGGCAGGGTTATAACTGCTGCTAGATGTTGGTTCCCCCCCCCCCCTTGTCTTTATGTATGTATACAGCACTGAACAGCTCTGCATATTTCTATTATTTATTTATGTGAACTTATACACCGCCTTTCCAGAATTAAAGCAATTTGCATGCAACTCAGAAAACAATAAATAAAATTACATGTAACAATGCTTACAGAGTGCGCACATATAACATTAATCGCATTGTTTGGCGGTTAGATTTCTTGAACTTATTTACATGCATTATAATGCATTATAATTATCCAACATCAAGCAGGACATCCGTTGGATCTAGTAACTATAGAAATAAGCCTTATAGAAGTAAGCAATAGTAGTAGTAGGACAAACCACCTCCACAGCCACAATGAATCAAATAACCCAGCAATAAATGGTTCACCGAGAGCTCTGTAACAGAGAGGCACCCTCTCCCCCAAAGGACATCTCTGCAAAATGCTTTTTCTGCCTTGGTAAATGATGATTCTCCAGTAATAGAATCTTGAAATGAAGGGTTATACCCAATGCACCAGAAATTCCTTAGGCAGTGTCAAAAGATCTCATTAACAGAAAACCGTTCCTGCCAGGGTGCTCCATTATCAGAGGCATTAACTTAGGAACACAGTTCAAGGGACAGAAAAAGGTTAAATGCCTCCCAGAATCCTCAGCTAGTAATAAGACAAACCAAATTGTAAGTGAAATCAAATAAAATAGTAAGGATTGTAAACCCGATGTTATTATCCATCTGGGAACATTGACCAGGCTAAAAATTGCAGCTCTGCAGTGCAGAGACTTCCAAATATTGGAAGAGAGATTTAAACCCTAGTCAGGGCTATCACATTTTCAGTTGCTGTGCCTGTTTGTGGTAAGAGAGAAGAAAGGCTGTATCATAAAATTAACTTTAATACCTGGCTCCAAATGTGGTATAAACAAGAATATTTTTGATATATAGGCAGCAGGGAGAATAGATGGGATAACAAGAGGCTATACTGTAAAGATGGATTTCTTCTTTCAGTGGCCAAAAAAAGGATCCTATGGGAAATTTTTAAACAGTATATGAAGGGGGGGGGGGGGCAGTTTAGCAGCTCTAATTGTGATTTAGACATCTGAAAATGGACACACAGATGTCCAAATTATAGACTTCCCTGGAGCCATTTTGCAAAACAACTCCGGAGATGTCCCTACATTGGAGACATCTATCCTGCACAGGGTCGTGGATGGGGGCATGCTCAGAGTTTCCAGAGACCTAGACATGCATGCCCAGTTTTAGAAATGGAAGGTATGTCTCCTCTTCTAAGTTGATTTCTGCTCCAGGGTGCAAATAGGCATCTGCAAAGTGCTTGTTTTCCCAGAAAAGCAGTTAGAGCATGTAGAGGAAATGGAACTCTCTTATCCTCAGTGCAATTTACAATAGTAAAGAGAACTGATAGGATTTGGGGATATTTGTTGTGTGGTTCTCGAGCTGCAAAACATCTCCACTACTTCAATGGTCTGACTGGGGCACATCTCTGGGCTATGATACAGGTGCAGGGATGCCTATGTATATGTCTCTGAAGGTGTCCATATTGGGGACATCAACATTTCTAAAATCATCTCTTAACTTCATTGTGCTGGCTTTTTTAGGGACATTTTGACCTTGATGTCCCAGATACCACCAATGTACAAAAGACTCACTCCATCAAAAACAAATGTAATCTGTTGAAAAGTCTTTCAGAAAACTTGTTTGTCAAACAAAAACCAAGATCTCAGCATATACGGGCATATAGTGAATCAGGTCCCAAATGGCTGGACCATTAACACACTAGCAAGGCCCAATCACATCAATGACCGTGACAAATACTACAAGCAGCCAGTTTCAACCATGAATCAGCGCACAAGTATTTAAAGTGAAAAAATCACTTAGCTGTAACAATCACTGTGACACTGTAACACTGTGCTTGAACCAAGATAGCCAGCTTTAAATACTTGTGTGCTGATTCATGGTTGAAGCTGGCTGCTTGTAGTATTTGTCACAGTCATTGATGTGATTGGGCCTTGCTAGTGTGTTAATGGTCCACTATATACCCATATATGCTGAGACCTTGTTTTTTGTTTGACAAACACGTTTTCTGAAAGACTTTTCAACAGATTACATTTGTTTTTGATGGAGTGAGTCTTTTGTACATTGCTAGTTCCACTCTGCCAGTTGACCACTATATTATTTGGAGTACCAGATACCACCAAGACATCCTTTTTAAGATTCCCCTTCATATGGACAGAGTAGCAAGTACAATCACAACTCTAGCCACCTTAGAAACACAGCAAAATGATAGCAGATAAAGGCCATAAGACCAAATACTAAGCTCTACAATATCCTCCCCTCCTATAGAGATCCTCTGTGCATGTCCTATGCTTTCTTGAATTCATATGGTATGTTATCCTTATCTCCAACACCTCAACTGGGGAGCTATTCCATGGAGATATTTAAATATTTCTTACTGTACTGTATGTCCCCTTGTCAGCCATAGTACACAAATTAAGACCTTTAAATCTGTTCCCATATGCTTTATGAGAAAGACCACTGACCATTTTAGTGGCCGCCCTGTGCACTGACTCCATCCTATTTATATCTTTTTGATGGTGTGGATTCCAGGTTTGCACATAGTACTCCAAAAGCAGTCTCAACAGCAATGTTCCCTCTAATTTTCTGTAGGCTGTGTGCGCATAAAATATCTGCTGTGCAGCTTTTGAAGGAAGGTTACATTTTTTGTGCGCCACATAACGACACTCGGAGTTATATACTTTAAAATTTGACTACATGTCAGAATACAGTATGTACACCACATTGATTTTAATCAAATTAAATGAAAATAGACGATTACTAAATGAAGCGGAAAATTTCTAGTAATTACATTCACAAATGCGGTATTATTTCAGTTAATTTTTATTGAAAGCCATTGTTATTTCATGTAAATAATGTATGGAAGAAGAGTTCATTCTCAAAATTTTTATCTTCGATCTT
The DNA here is from genome assembly GCA_033557465.1 of Ichthyophis bannanicus. NCBI lineage: Eukaryota > Metazoa > Chordata > Amphibia > Gymnophiona > Ichthyophiidae > Ichthyophis > Ichthyophis bannanicus. Next base: position 962,008,157 of record CM066034.1, on the reverse strand, counting down.
TAAAATTTACCCAGTCTGAATAAATTTTATCAAGGTCTACTGATCCGCCATCTTGAAGATGACTCTTAACACGCATCAGCATTTCCAAATGTTCTAAATGTAAGTGATTCCTTATTTTGTTTTTTAAACTCTTCATCAAGCTGAAACCACACTCACAATCTGCACTAGAAGCCAAAAATGTTCCACCAATATCCATCAATTTCGCTAAATCTGCAAAGTGAGCATTCTGAAACGCCAAAACTCTTTTATGCAAGCACTAGTGTGTGAAACAAGTGAGAAATGTTAAAAATGTATAAAACACCATCTTAATATGGTGTGGAGGACAGAGAGTGATACAGGCAGACATAGTATAGTGTAAAACATTCTAAATCATTTAGGTACAATAATCATTTGTAAAGCAGAAAGGCAAAAAATGCAGAAAAAGCCCAAAATGCAAGAGAATCAAATAATACTTACGTTTATGAAACATATTTAAAAGTATAAAACAACGCTGAACAAATGTGTCAGTTAGAAATTACGGCATTAGACCAACCAAAAAAATGCCAGATGCATCAAAAAACAAAGGGGTTACAATAAAAAGAATTCTTGTATGTTAAAAGCACTACAATACAGTGCTCTGTAAAAAGACCAAGGGAAAAAGAAACTAGTGCAGAAAACCTTACTGGCTGACATGTAAACAAACTGTAAGAGCATCAAAAGCCATGGGGAGCGCCGGATCTTTCATGCCTAAAGAAAGAGTGTGAACTTGCATATCATGACATCATTAGCAAGAGCGTTGCCTACAAAAATGTATTAAAATAAAACTAAAGAGAATAAATAAGCACATTAAGCATACATTCACCTACTGATAAAATTGTGTGGCTCTCCCTTCTCTGCATTCAAGGCGGCGCGTGGCACTGGAGGCTGGCTGAGGGAGGGATTAAAGGAGGCACATGGCTGGCAGGCAGGCACAAGAGCAGAAGCAGCAGAGAGAGGCTGGCTAGCTGGCTGCCCCTCCCTTTTATTTCTCTCTTTAGCCTGTGTCATGTGATCTCAGTCACTGATCGTCAGATTCGTCAATCGTCAGTCACATGTGAGTGAGGACTCAGAGCAGAGAGGAGAGATTCGGAAGTGACGTCATGAGTCCTGGAATTGCCCGGAAATTAAAGAAAAATGGCAGTAGATCGGCAGTGCGGCCATGGCCTTAAAAAACCCAAGGTTTTAATTTGAAATCCCAAGAAACCAAGATGCCCTCGAAAAACACTAGATCTTGGGAAAAATCCCAAGGAGTGGTCAGAGCGCATAAAAATTACGGAGGGGAAACAGCAGCAACTGTTTCCCCTCCTTAATTTTTGTGCGCTCTTTTGTAAGTTATGTGCGCTCGCTCGGCGAGGTGTGTGCGTGCTGTGACAAGGCAGAGCTGTCAGAGCACAAGAAAAAGGCTTTTAAACAAACTTTTTCCTCTGAACCTGCCAGGAATACAGGGCAGCTGACGGTTAAAACCTCAGCGCACAGAGTTGCAGGGCAGGAGAGAAAAGAAAGGGAGCCACACCCTAGCTCTAGGCTGACAGGGAGAGCTAGCCAACCAGGGAAAGGGGTGGACTCTCACCTGATTGGACAAACTATTCCACTTAACCAGGAAGTGGTAGGATCTGCAGGATCAGCCAGATCAGCCCGAGCAGCAGGATCAGCAAGATCAGCTGGATCAGAGAGGAGATCATACGAGGAACGCAGAGAGCTACAGGAGGAAGGAAAAAGGCAAAATAGGAACTTACCTTTGGCAAAGCCAGACAAAGGGGACTCCAGGAGAGCAGATACAGCCTTGGAGTCAGGCATTCTTGGCAGAGGAACAGAAACAGAATCCTTATCCAAAAGGGGCCGAGCTCAGAGCAAGCAGGACCAGCTGGGATCCAATTACCTGGACCATTGCCAGCCACCTTGCAGAGAGAGAGCCACGTCTCTGGGGAAACAGCCGAGAATCCTCCTAGGAAGGGATTGCCCCCAAGAAAAGCTGAACCAGGTCAGAAAAACTCATAAGCCTTTTAAACAGAATATAGAGTCTGTGTCAGAAAGAGACAGAAGTAATTCCCCTGATAGTTTACCTTGCAATATTGGCAGTGAACGTGGTAGAACTTGTAAGCTAGAAGCCAGCACAGGTGCACGTCAGCTAGCTCATAATTGGCAGCAGCGTGATTCAAGCACAGATACTGAGCTGGAGGAATGGGAGATAGGTAGAGTCCCTGAAAAGCCTAGTTACAAGAAACACGTAGTTCCTCAACAGGGAATAAGGTATAGGAAAAAGGAAGAAGGAAGAAATCCTTATGCCCAGCTCTTTAAGGGGCTGAATAAACAGTTATCCTTACAAGACTGCAGGACAGGCAGTGAGAGGGGAGAAAAGCAGATACAAGATCTCCTCCACCATTTAAGAGCCCTAGACTCGAATAGGCCAGAGAGCCAAGGAGCTCAACTCAGCGACGAGGAATCCATGCAAACTGACATCCCATTGTCTGATCACAGTAGCTCTGAGATGGAATGCGGGATTTGCCAGTGTGACTTTTAAATGTACAGCTTAAACAGAAGCAATGTTTTAAGGCTGTTTTAAAAGCATGTAGAGAATAGAGTTTAAGTACAGACAGGAAGTTGTCTGACTGCTGATACTAGTGAAGTGCATAATTCTAAGGCTTGAAGTGAATTATACATGTGAAGGTGGAACAGGAAAACCACGCTTGTTGGAAGTTCTTTATTGAATGCCTTGAATGAGTATCGCTGTTAAGAAAGTCTACAGTTGTTTTGGACTACAGTAACCTGAGAAGTATCAGGGAACATTTGTACAGGACTTTATTTGCTTTATCCATGTTGTTATCCTTGAATATCTGTTCTGGGGTGAAGAAAACCTGCTGGGAACAATAAACCTATTGTTTACCTTCAAATTGCTTTGGCTGTGATCACTGGGCCTACAACTACAATTTTGCTCAACCAGAGAACAGCGATAACAAAGTAACATACACGACGCTGTCTCCCAAATGAACTGCGCCACAAGTTGGTGTAATTGGTAAGAAGAGGCGTCACAGTGCGCACACGCGCACAGCTTAGAGGGAACAGTGCTCACCAGAGACTTTTAGAGAGAAACTATCACCTCCTATTTTCTGCTGGCCACTTTTCCCTGTGCGTCTAAGCATCCTTCTGGCTTTCATCATCATCTTTTCTACCTATTTGGCCACCTTAGGATCATCAGATATGCCATGCTAGAACACAACAAAGGTTTATCAAGCCTAGTATCCTGTTTCCAACAGTGTCCAATCTAGGTCACAAGTAATCTGTCAGGTTCCTAGACATAACGCAATATCTGGGTGTATTAACAGAGCGATATCAATACCTATTTATTTTCGCTTGCGCTCCAAAACTATGCTGCCCCTAAACTTTGGAATCCTTTTTCAAACAAAAACTGTACCAGATTAAATTGGCAAGGTCTCAGACTTCCCGACGCTTATATTGGCCAACTGTCAGCAAGCCAACAGGACCGCGTCAACTTGCATCAATGACCTGTCTATTTTCTGGCCAGTTATTTTTATAATTTTTTATATTATTTTTGTTATAAATATGTAACAGGTTTACACTCCTCAAAAGTATCTAAAATACATAATCATACAACATCACATCAAATCCTTTAACCTCTCTCTCTACCTATCTAAATGTCCTATTGACATATACTGTGCTTTAAACAATCTTCTTTACACAATCTTCTTTAGCAAATATAGTTTGACAAATTGAAATATTGACACTCCAAAAACAAATATTCCCAATCAGTAGATGTGTCTTCAAGCTTTCTCCCAACGCTGTCTTAGTCGCACTCCTACGCGTTTCTCCCTCACGGGATTCTTCAGGGGAAATTATAGACAAGGTGCTCTCTGGGGAATGTCCTCAGTGCTTTCACCGATGGAAAGTGTTGAATTAACCTTGGTCCAGAGATCTTAACTGCTTTCTACCGAAATCACTGAAAAAAGATCCAACTTGCCGTGGTCTTCAGATCTGTGTGTTGAAACCATTATAACATTACTCAACCACCACCTCTCCACTCGATCCGTGCCCAGTCAGTTGGATCAAGATGACAAAACAGGAACTAAGCCCTGTACTTGCCACTATTGCACATGAATCCCTCAAGTAAGGTCTGATGCCTAGCAGTCTTAAAATGTCCATCATCTGCCCAACCCTCAAGAAACCGTAACTTGACCCATTGGATCCTACCTCATTCAGGCCAGTAGAGAGCCTCCCATTCGCCGCAAAGGTCATCGAGAAGGCAGTGGAACAACAATTATAAGAGCACATGGATAGAAACAACCTAATTGACCCACAAAAATATAGATTCTGACCATTACACTGAGTTGAGACATTCATGATCTCATTAGTAAACACATTAATCAATGGCATTCAAGCCAAACAAACCGGATACACTGCCATATTTCTAGATATATCAGCAGCATTCGATACAGTATCACACAGCATCCTCCTCCACAGACTTCAAAGATACTGGCATACAGGACAAAGTTCTTCAGTGATTCCAATCCTACCTAACGGACAGATATCAGCTAATTCAAACAAGCACTGGCACCTCCACCCCATACTAGCAGACTGAAGGAATACTTCAAGGATCCACACTATCAGCACTGCTCTTTAATATCTATCTACAACTACTCTGCTTCATAATACGGTCATACAATATCAACATTCACATATATGCAGATGACATTATGTTATATAGTCCAATAACCACTGAAAATCCAATTAACCCACAGTTACATCATTGCTTTAATGGCGTCTACAGATGGCTCCAAGAAAATAATCTCACAATTAACCTCAAGAAGACAGAAGCATTATTTGTTACAAGGGACCAAACCTTCACCCTCCCAATACACTTCACCCTTGGAACAACCACAAGTTAAATACCTGGGTGTCATTTTTGAAAAAAACCCTATTACTCAAGCAACAGATTGCAAAAACTGCAAGAAAATATTCTTCAAAACCAAAATGACCACTCCTAGACCCTCAGGATTTCAGATTGGTTCTACAAGCAATGACACTTCCCCACTGGATTACTGCAATGCAATATATCAAGGACTCCCACTCTCTATTCTCAGTCCATTACAAATAGCCTTTAAAGAACAACCAGGATCATTCAAAGAACAAAGAAATATGACCACATCACCCCAGTGCTGAAACATCTCCACATCCTCCCGTTAGAAGCTCGGATCAAGTAAAAATCATTGCTACTAATTCACAAAGCACTCCACCAGCAACAAAAATCACATCTTCACACCCTACTACTCTAATCGAGCTTTGGAAGACCAACAAGGTAGACAACTTATAATGTACTGATTGTACCATATGTAAGGACAAAGTATAACCTTCAAATATGTAACCATGCATTTGACCTCTACGCCATATCCCAATGGAATTCTCTACCAACCAGTATCAGAAACAACAGGGACCTCTCCTTATTTTGAAAACAATTAAAGACTCACCTAGTCAGGGTACACTTTAGCATAGATCTGAGCACCACCCATTGAAGACATGATTAAGTAGATTTCAGAAAAGTTTGAGACCAAGAGACGAAGGAGAATTGTAAATAAGTTAAGAAAGCCTGATTCTCTCTCAATCAGGAATTTAGATAAGTTGAATTCATGTTGAATATATAACCCCCCTGTAAATATGTTATAACCTGTTTGATGTAACTCTTATTGTTCATTGTAAACCACTTTGACCCGATGAAAAGCGGTATATAAGCACAGCTAAATAAATAAATCAATGCTGACTTCTGGCAACCCAGAAGCCCCTGGGTTTTCTTGGCAAGGTGTGACTGGAAATAGATTGCCAGACCTTTTTTCCAAGGCAATGGAGGTTAAAGTGACTTGTTCAAGGCCACAAGGAGTGTCAGTGGGAATCAAGCCTGCATTGTGGATAGCCAGGCAACTGATTTAACCACTAAGCTACTCCTCAACTCTGTCCCGGGAATAAGCATGGATTTACCCAGTCTACTTTATGGTTTAAGTATTTTTCCTCCAAGAACTTGTCCAAACCTCTTTTAAATCCAGCTATACTAACACCTTTTACTACATCCTCTAGCAACAAATTCCAGTTTGATTATGCGTTGAGTGAAAAAAATATTTTCTCCATTGGTCTTAAAAGTGCTACATTGTAGTTTCATTGCATGTCCCCTAGGCTTTTTTAATTTTTGAAGGGGTAAAACAACAATTCTAGGTTAACACATTTCACTCCACTCGTTATTTTATAGACTTCTATCATATCTCCCTTCATGCATTTCTTTTCCCTAACTTTTTAAGCATTTCCTTATAGGGGTATCCTTCTAACCCCTTTATCATGTTGGTCACTCTTATCTATACATTTTCTAATTCCACTATATCCCCTTTTTAGATATGGCAACCAGAACTGCACATAATATTCGAGGTGTGGTCACACTGTGAAGAGATACAGAGTTATATCATCATCCTTGGTTTTATTCTGTATGCTCTGTCATGCAGAACTTCTCTGCGGAACTGATTATGCTCCACCCTGTCCCGTCCTTCTTGCCCAAAGTGGCATCAATCTTTCATGTCAACCAGTTGGTGTCTCTCCTGGCCTTTTTGTCAGATGAATGTTGGGGTAAGGATAAGGACCTATCCTCGTGGATGTTTGCAAAGTGCTGCTCCATTACTTGATGGTTACTAATACCTTCTGTAAACTGGACAGTTTGTATTGTTCGGAGGACTGCTTATTGGTCAGGGGCCACGAAGGCCACCTTGAGGTGCTAGATTAAAGAAGTTGTGGTCACTGTGGGTGGAAGTAAGTTCTATAACCCCAGTAGATATTTTGACTTTTGTCAAGCATTACCACTTGGAGCTACAAGCCAGGATGGATGTAGCCTTTGGGGCAAAAGTTCTCAAAGCAGTCATTGTCTTCTTCCTCCCCAGTCGAATTGTATCTTTGGTACTTCCAATTTGTCTGGGTTAGTCTAGTAGGATGATCTGGAGGGTGAAATTCTACTTACCTGATCATCTTCCTTCCTGAAATCCTGCTAGACCATTCTAGCAAGTATGTTGCAACCTCAAACATGGAGACACTCTCTTCATCAAGAGATATCTCTGCATAATGCCTTCTCTGCCTTGGAAAATGAGAGTGCCCAATTAGTGGAACTGAAGTGACCTTAAATGGGAAGATTAACACCAAATCTGCTGGTAATGCCTCAAATCATTATTTATTTATTTATTTTATATGACTGCTTTTCTATATCGCTTTTCACTGGGGCAAAGCGGTGTACATTCCAACAAACCGGTATTACACAGAACAATGGAACTTATTTACAAGACTACTTGCTATATGCTATAAATGTGAACAAAAAATCACAAAATAGGAACTATTAACTTGGGAACATCACCAGAAGGATTAACTTGGGAACATAGTCCAAGGGACAGACGATGGTCAAATACCTTCCAAGTTCTTCGGCCAGCAGGAACATAAACCAAACTGTTAGCATAGTCAGTGCGGAAAGTAAGCTTTCCAAATTGATGTTGTTATCCACTTGAGTACAAATGACCTGGCTAGAAACAGTATCTCTACTTTTAGCTTTTGGGAGGGAAGCTTAAACCCATTGTCAACATTATAGCATTCTCTGAAGTTCCTCCTGTTCACGATAAGGGGGAAGAGAAGCTGCATCACATAACCAACCTTAATATGTGGCTCCAAACCTTGTGTAAAAAAGAAGAATTTAGATATCTAAGCAATTAGATGAAACAAGAGGCTGTATTGTGTTGATGGATTGCATTTCTCTGTGGCAAGAAAAAGGATCCTAAGTGAGAAATTCAGGCAGTATGTGGACAAGCATTTAAATTAGGGAAAAAAAAAAAACAAGTACAGGATGTTGATGGGGAAAAAAAAACAAGTACAGGACGTCACTCCCAGCAAGAACATATAACATTGGTAATACGATGGGGGAGGGGGGGACTGATAAGTCTCTGGCCTTGTAACGAAACAGAAAGCTACAACATACTTCAGTTCTGGATTTTCAAATGATCTCTCTGCAATTTTGTTTTATTAGGTGTGCCCCTAGCTTTCTGTTTCTTTACAAGGCCAGAAACTTATCAGTCCCCCCCCCCCACCTTTGTATTCAACATTTTAATCCACAAGAGGGAGGAGGAGTCTGGAAGAAAATCCATCCAAAATACAAGCAAGCCAACCAACAATTGCAGGAAGGCAATGAGCACAAATGCTCAAAGTCTAGCCAACAGAGTTCCTGACCTGGAAGCCCTGATGATGGAAATGGATTTGGACATTGTGGCAATTACAGAAACAAGGCTTAATGAGTCACATACTTGGGATATAGCCATAGATGGCTGTAATTTATTTAGAAGAGATAGAGAAGGCATAAAATGAGAAGGAGTAGCCCATATGTCAAAAGCAATATTAAAGTTGCTGAAATGCAGGGGATGTGGGGAAAAGAAGAAGTGCTTTAGATTGTGTTAGAAAGAGGAGATGGCACTATCATCCACACTTGTATAGTCTACAGGCCTCCAAATGCTAAACAAGGACCATGTATGATTGACAAATATACAAATGGGAGTGGAATAGATACCACACCATTCATAGAAGATGACGTTTTTGAACAACTTGCAAAACTGAAAGTGAAGATGACCATGGGACTGGATGGGATATATCCCAGGATACTGAAAGACTTTAGAGAAGTTCTGGCAGGGCCTTTAAAGGATGTTTTTAATAGATCCTTGGAGATGGGAGAGGTTCCGCAGGACTGGAGAAGGGCTGATGTGGTACTGCTTTACAAATGTGGTAATAGGGAAGAGGTGACAAACTATAGGCAGGTAAACCTTATCTCTGTGGTGGGAAAAGTAATGGAGGCACTTTTAAAAGAAAGAATATTAGACTTTCTGGAAACCAATGGATTGCATGATCCAAGGCAACATGGTTTTACCAGGGAAATATCATGCCAACAAATTTGATTGAGTTTGACTGGGTGACCAGAGATCTAGATCAAGGGCATGTGATAGATGTGATCTACCTATACATCAGCAAAACCTTTGATACTGTTGCTCATAGGAAGCTTATCAATAAACTGAGCAGCCTGGAGATAGGTCCCAAGGTGGTGAACTGGATCAGAAATTGGTTGACTGACAGACCAGAGAAGGTGGTAGTAAACAGAACTCACTCGAATGAAAAGAAGGTGTGTAGTGCTGTGCCTCAGGGATTGGTCCTGGGACTGATACTGTTCAATGTATTTGTAAGTGATATTGCAGAAGGACTGAATGGAAAAGTCTGCTTTTTTGCAGATGACACAAAAATTTGCAACAGTGTGGACACTTCTGAGGGAATGGACAGCATGATGAAAGATCTGGAAGAATGGTCTAATACTTGGCAGTTAAGATTTAATGCAAAAAAGTGCAGTCATGCACTTGGGATGCAGAAATCCAAAGGAATCGTATGCGATAGAGGGGGGGGGGGGGTTGAGAGTTTGGTGTGCACGGACCAGAAGAGGGACCTCAGAGTGCTAGTGTCTGATAATCTCTAAGGTAGCGAAACAATGCGACAAGGTGGTAACCAAAGTCAGAAGGATGTTGGGCCACATACCAAAAGGAATAACCAGCAGAAAGGAGAAATATTAATGCCCCTGTACAAGTCATTGGTGAGGCCTCACTTGGATTATTGTGTTCAGTTTTGGAGACTATTGGCCCGATTCTGAGACACACCCGCAAGCCATCCTGCCTCTATTCCCCCTCTGACTCTCCCCGCACAGCTAGAGCAGCAGGATGGGGAAAGCCGGCGTGGGACTGTAGGGGCGGAGCAGGGGTGGGCCAAGGTGGCAGGACGTAAAGGGCCGATTCAAGTCACGGCCCTGTATGTCCTGTGGGGTCATGGGGGATGTGCTGATTATTCCACCTCAAAGATGGAATAATCAGCATGGACCCAGCAATCGGGGCCAGACATTCCCCCTCCCCCGGGGCCGAGGCTGGGTACAGGGAGGTCCCTGCCACCTGATCCCGACCCCAGCTGACCAGCTATGGGTCGGGAGGCAGGGAAAAGGGGGGTCAGTGCTGCAGGAGCCAGGGAAGCCTTTGGAAAGAACGTCCCTGTAGACATGCAAGGATACTCCGGGCCATCCTCGGGCCTGATTCTATATGCTGCGGGAACATTTTGTTTCCGTGGTACAGAATCAGGTCCTAAAGAGCCCGTCCTTCTCAGGGCTGTCCGGAAGGCACAGATGTGCCGTTGCTAGAAACAGGCTCTTTATCTCACAAAGGATATGAAAAGACTTGAAATGGTTCTATTATAAAGAACAAAATTACTGAACATGTAGATAGTCATGGCTTAATGGGAGACAACCAACATGGCTTTAGCCAAGAAAGGTCTTGTCTTACTAATATGTTATGTTGTTTTGAAGGTGTGAATAAACAGGTAGACAAAGGTGAGTTGGTTGATATAATGTATCTGGATTTTCAGAAAGTCTTTGACAAGGTCCCTCATGTGAGACTTTTGGCGAAATTAAAAAGCCATGGATAGAAGGCAGTGTACTATTGTGGATCAGGAACTGGTTAAAAGATGGAGAAAGGTGAATAGTGGAGTACCCCAGTTCTTTGCTGGGTGCGCCGCTTTTTAACATATTTGAAAATGACCTGGAAATGGGAATAATGAGTGAGGTATCAGATTTGCAGATGGCACAAAATTATTCAAAGTTGTTAAAACCCAAGAGGATTCTGAAAAATTGCAAGAGGATCTTGATAAATTGGAAGACTGGGCATCCAAATGGCAGATGAAATTTAATGTGGACAAGTGCAAAGTTATGCACCTAGGAAAGAACAAGCCAAACTATGGTTACATGATGCAAGGTTCCACATTAGGAACCACCACCCAGGAAAAAGATTTAGGTGTCATTGTGGATAACATGTTGAAACCCTCAGCCCAGTGTGCAACGGCAGCCAAGAGAGCAAAACGAATGCTAGGAATCATAAGGAAAGGAATGGAGAACAAAAACAAAGGATATTATAATGTTCCATGGTGCGACCGCACCTTGAATATTGGGTGCAATTCTGGTCATCGTGTCTTAAAAATGATATAGCATTATTAGAAAAGGTACAGAGAAGAACCAGAAAATGGCAAAGGGAATAGAAGGATAACCCTATGAAGAGAGGCAAAAATGTTTTGGGCTCTTCAACCTGAAAAAGAGACGGCTGAGGGGAGATATGATAGAGGTCTATAAATTAATGAACGGAGTAGAACGGGTAAACATAGATCGATTGTTTATTCCATCAAAATATAGAAATACTAGGGGACATGCAATGAAGCTACAGTGTAAACTATTTAAGACTAATAAGAGAAAATATTTTTTCACTCAACGTGTAATCAAACTCTGGAATTTGTTACCGGAGGATGTAGTAAAAGCTGTTAGTGTAGCCAGGTTTCCAAAAGGTTTGAACAAGTTCCTGGAGGAAAGGTCCATAAACCATTATTAAAGGGGACCCCGGAAATCCACTGCTTGCCCTAATACAAGCATTGCGGAATCTGTGTCTTTTGGGGAAACTGCTAGGTACTTGTGACCTAGATTGGCCACTGTTGGAAACAGGATACTGGGCTTGATGGACCTTGGTCTGACCCAATATGGCATATCTTATGTTCTTATGGTTCAGAGGAAGGTGACCAAAATGATTTGAAGCCTGCGGCAGAAGACATATGAGAAGAGACTTGAAGACCTAAGTATGTACTGTATATCCTAGAAGAGAGGAGAGACAGGGGAGATACAGTATGGTACCGACTTTTAAATACTTGAAGGGTATCAATGAGCCTGCAAACATTTTTCAAGGAAGAAGGAGCTGTAAAACTAGAGGGCATATGATGAAGCTGAAAGGCGGTAAACTTAAAAGCAACACCAGGAAATACTTTTTCACTGAAAGGGTGATGGATGCTTGGAATGCCCTCCGCTTGGAGCTGGTGGGGACAAATACAATGACGAAATTTAAAATGGCATGTTACAGACATAGTGGATCCCTTTATAGCAAGAGGATGAAATCAAAGCAAACTTAAATATCTTTTATACTTCAATAAATACAGGTACAACCCTAAACACAGGCATAGAGGAGGGTGACCTGTACGAAGCTCCGGTGACAACCACTCTAGCCACCTTATTGGCAGACTGAATGAACCATACTGGTCTCTGTTATCATATACTAAGAACATAAGAAATGCCATACTGGGTCAGACCATGGTCCATCAAGCCCAATATCCTGTTTCCAATAGTGACCAATCCAGGTCACAGGTACCTAGCAGTTTCCCAAAAAAAGCACACAGGTTCCATAATTCTTGCATTGGGGCAAGCAAAGGATTACCTGGGTCCTCTTTAATAATAGTTTATGGACCTTTCCTCTAGGAAGATGTCCAAACCTTTTTTAAACCCAGCTACACTAACAGATTTTACTACATCCTCTGGTAATGAGGATGTTACTGTGTTACACTTTCCATGTACTGTATTAACCTTTACTCAGTTGCACAGTAAACACAAAAACTTATCACACCTTAGTAAAAGGGTGCCTTAGTTCCTTATATTCCAATTTGACTCTCCATTCCCATAATTCCAACCTATTGATATGTCCTTTGGTTTACTGAGCACATCTTGAATTGACTAGAACCTCATCTTTCTATTTTTTAGCGTCAGCGTTTATAACTCTCTGCCCCCTCCCCCCATCTTTGTGCAAAAACATCTCTGAAGAAATTTAAAACTGACTTCAAAAACATCTTTTGAATCTGCTTTAGTTAGCGCATAACCGTCTACTGAGGGACACATTGCTTTCTATCTATCTTTTTCTATCTTATGAACCTTTTTTTCCCCCATTTAACTGAACCTATTATATGTATAATTATTTATATATGTTTACTTTTACTTTATGTATATTTAATATTTTAATATAAACAGCTTTGCTGGTTCCTAAAAGGCAATATAACAAAAAATGAATAAACTGTAAGCCATAAACCTTCTCAGTAAGATGAATAGAAATGGGTAGGAAGGTCAATTATATTTCCCTGGCCCCTTTTGTTTGGGGGGTTGAATTTGTTCTTACATGTCTATCCGTTATGTCGTAGCCCAGTGTTTGCAGGTTATAAGTAACACGGAAAGCAAATAAAATGCTGACTCGTCATTTATGCTACATGTTAGGCAGCAAAACAACATTTACAACTTGTTTTACCGCCTGAGAACACTGAGCTAATTTTCATTTAGAGGATTTCATTTTTCTGTCTCCCAAAGAAACACACATACCGTCTATACTCAGACAAGTCTGCTTAAGATTATGCACAGTACAACAATAAACCTTTTTGGGGTCTGATTTTATACCAGCCCTCTTACAATAGAAGTCCCTATGGATGCCCAATTTAAGCCTATTTTAGAAAGGTAACATGGACGCCTTTATAAGTTGGTACCCAGAGCTAGTCCCCATAGAGTATTGTGCCTTTTCTGGAGTTGGCGTAAATGTGTACATGTACTATGTGGCGGTTATTTTGGAACACTATTCATGCTTTGGACATCTGAAAATGGGCACAGAGACGTCTCCAGAGCCATTTTGTAAGCCAGATCTGTGGATGTCACAGTCTGAATAGGGGCATTGTGAAGGTGTAGCTGGGGCATTCCTAAGAATCTGGACGTCTCCGACTGATCTCAGAAACACCCTGGATGTCCCGGGTCGCCTTTAAGGTTACACTTGCTGCAGGCATTAACAGGAATCTGAAAAGTGCTCATTTGGTCAGTCAAACATCTGGAAAGTGTGGATAAGGAGCTGTCCTGATATGCCCTGTATTTGTCACTATGGGCCCGATGCAGAGATGCAAATAGCGGGTTTGGATGTCCTGGTTGGACGTCCAACCCACGTTCTGGCCCGGCACTCAATCCTGAGTCCAGCCTTCCCCACACATATTGAGGGGTAGTGCGGGGAGTGCTGGATGGAGGCAGGAGGGGGAGGGCTGGAGGCAGTGAGTGTGTGGAATGGGAACGGACTGAAGCATCCAGACGTACAGGGCCTATTCAGGTCATGGCCCTGTACGTCCAATGGGGTAGAGATAGACGTAGGACTTATTCTACCTCAAAGGTGGAATAAGTCCCACTGACTGCAGGGTTTGGACCAGGCAGCCTCACCAAACCAGCCAGACAGATGCAGGGGTGTCGCCACCACCCGATCCCGGCCCTGACTGCCTGCGCCAAGAGTCGGACAGTGGGGAAATAAGAGTTTCCTCCATTGTGGCATTTATGTATGCCTGCTGGGCATCCCGGTGCCATGACACCAGCACACCAGCAGGAGCATAGGGCAGGCTGGACAGGCTGTAGGGAGGATGTCCTGCGCCGCTGAATCGGGGCTATGCCAGGCAGTCTATGTGCCCGATCCTGCAACCACGGGACTGTCTAGCTCCCATGGTTGTGGAATCGGGTGCAAATTGGGGCTCTCCATTTTTTGGACGTCCAGACGGCCCAGACATGCCCCTGTTGGAATCAGGCTCCTAGTCAGCGAGCATTGATGGGGAATGGGAGCTCATATTTTTACTTTGCTATGTCATTGGATAGCCTCTTATGCCAGCTTGTCTGAGATGGATGTCCCGACAAAAGCTTTCCTAATGGGGATGTCTATGTGGCTGCCCACGTGAACATCCACTTTGAGGATGCCTATGTTCTAGAAATCATCCAGAGACCTAGACATACCTGGTGTTTTCTGCACATTCTGCTCTGGAATCCATAAATACTGGAAAAATGAAAAAAAGCAGGATAAGATTGGAATCCAGGGATGCTGGAAAAGGGATCTGGCACAGAAAACAAGATACTAGGCAAAACTTAAGTGGAAGGGTTATTTAGTGGTTGAGGAGCATGCTGAGAATAAGGGGAGTCGGGAGTCATATCCCACTGATGATCCTTGTGATCTTGGGCAAGTCACATAATCCTTCAGTGCCTCTGGTACAAACTTGTAAGCCTTCTGAAGACAGGGAAATACATATTGTACCTGAATGTAGCTTAAGGTGTGTGCTAAATCTAAAGAGCCAGGCCTGAGGCAGGGCAGATATGCCCCAAACTCTTTGGGGTGGTCCCAGCAGGGTCAGATTACAAGAGACACACCCATCAGAAAAGCCAAAAGACGCCAGAACACAGCTCCACAGGATAATCAGAAGCTCAACCCCATCACTGCACCATTTAAACACTGACCCATGCCTCATATATATATGCTGTTGTTGTTGTTGTTAAGTGCCGTCGAGTCAGTGTCAAATCATAATGACCCTCTGGATAGTTGTCCTAAACTGTGTTTGAACTTTAGTTAGATGGCTCATTGTTGATAGAGTTGTATCCATAGCTGCTGTTATTGTATCAATTCATCTCATTGCTGGTCTTCCTCTTTTGTATTGACCTTCAACCTTGCTAAGCATGATTTATTTATTTAAGCTGTTTTTCTATACCGCCCATGATTCTCTATTGATCACTCTCTTCACATGTGTCCAAGGTAGGAAAGTCTAAGTCTTGTCATTTGAGCTTCTAAAGAAAGCTTTGGCTTGATCTCCTCTAGTACTGATTGGTTTGTTCTTCAGATAGTCTATGGTATACACAATATTCTTCACCAGCACCATCATTCAAAGGAATCAATTTTCTATCTTTTTATTGTCTAACTTTCATATTCATATGACATTATTGAAAATATCATGGCTTGTACAAGTCAAATTTTTGTATGGAGAGAGACATCTCTGCTCTTGAGAATCTTGTCTAAGTTCTTCATAGCCTTTCTGTATTTGATTGATCTCCTTTTTAATAGCTGGTTCAGAGATATGAAGCTCTTCCTCTGCTCTAGCATGTATTGTGGGAGATAATAGCCACAGCATATGACCCCTTGTCAATCGTGATGAGCATAAATGTTTCCTCATTTCCCTGATTATCTATGTGGAGGTGTCCTCTTCTCTCTAAAGATGGGGTTAGTATTAGCCGAAAGGCCCAACAATAGTTCTAATTCTCCAGTAGGAGAAGGAGGCTACATGATTAAGATGGAATCTTTCCAGCTGCCCTCTTTTCCCCCTTTCCCTCAGTAAGTTGTTTTATTCACTCAAGTGCACTGCCTTAAACCATTATTAAAGGGACCCGGGATATCATTACTTGACCCAGTACCTGAATTGTGGAACCTGTGTTTTTTGTGGAAACCTCTAGGTACTTATGACCTAGATTGGCATTGTTGGCAACAGGATACTGGGCTTGATGGACTTTGGTCTGACCCAGTATGGCATATCTTATGTTCTCTGGGAATGCCAGCTCCTCTGTGCTGCTGCTGCTTGTTATCTCTGCTTGGCTCAGAAACTCCTGCAGGCCTCCGCTGAATGCATGCTGTACTTGTCCCCTGAGAGAGCAGCCTGCCCCGATCTTCTGGCAAGTCCCTCTACACTCTCTGATATTAATGGATTGCACCTTCTATCAGTCAGTGGGACTGCCGAAGCTGAGGCAGTGCAAGGGAGTGGAGTATGCAATGATTGAAAGCCAGGCAATCAGCAGTCCATCTTGGGGCTGAGGGAGGCAGCCTGATCTTATGACACACGGCAGAGCACATGCTTCGGAAGTCAGGAGGCTGCATTTCCTGTCTTGTGCAGTGAGTCACCATGAAAGCAGAAGGAGCTGCAAATAACAAAGATAAAGGATATCTGCAGGAGCCCGCCCAATGTTAGCAATTGAATTGAAATCTGATGGCAGTCATCAGGAGTGAGCCATTTTGGGCTGACATGCAAGGAGGCTAGCGGTCAGCACACAGTCCCTTCAGGGAAGCGCAGCTCAGGCTCAACATCGGGTGGGTAGATTTCAGCAAGGTTAGTACTTAAAGCACATATCGATGGTGTCCCTGTTGACTGGGTATCATGCTGACCAATCAACACTTGTCGGGGCAGACAAAAAATGCGGTGGAAAACCACAGGAAGAGTTAGAGGGTAAGCGAGTTCCGGATCTATGCGGTCATGTTGCTTGGGCTCGCAAGCATCCCTTCATAGAAATTCTGCCAAGAGCAATGAATTGTCGGATATCTCCAGGAACAAGCAGGAATGAGTCCTCACATATGGGTACGTCGGAACCGACGGAGCCTGCGCGGGAAAGCTCCCCAGCTTCCCAGAAAGGAAGCTTTTGGGGCCTCCCACAGCGCATGCGCGCTGCCTTCCCGCCTTCCTGACCAACTCTCTTCAGTTCTTCTTTTTCCGCGGAGCCAGCAGGTCGTGTTCCTGTCACCGCTGAAGAAATTGTTATTTTAATTTGTTTCTTTGACCGCGTGTCTGCCTTCCCCGATTCCGGACCGGTACCGCCGGTCCTTTTTTCGTTTATTAAAAAAAAATAATAATAATAATATATTACTTTTTCCTACACTTGGTGTATTTTTTCTGTGAGGCCTCTAGGCCTTCTCAGGTCTCCCTCATGGAAAAACCAGCTCCTGGTTTTAAAAAATGCACTAAGTGTACCGGTACTATTTCAATTACAGACACCCATGAGTGGTGTCTTAAATGTTTGGGGCCTGACCATTCCATTCCGGATTGTCCATCCTGCTCTCTGATGTCCAAAAGGGGCTTACAGAACAGAGCAAATAAATTTCATATGCTGTTTTTCTACCGATACTCCAGCATCAACATCCTCCAGGTCTTCTTCTCCTGATGGATCTCAGGTAACCAAACATTCTTCGGGCAAGTCCTCAAAAGGCAAATCTCCCTCTAAGCAGCGAGAGGCCCTTGCAATTGACCCTGAGGACCCTGCCCCAGCTAAAAAACCCCGGCGGGAAGCTCCGGCTTCCAAAGCTCCTCCTATGGGGTTACAGGTAGACATCGATGGCACGGCCTCGACCGATCTCCTGTTAGACTGCTCTGGGGTACCGGCTAACACCGGTACCGACTTCCAGGCAGTTGTGGTGGCTATGGGTACTACGGTACAATCCATGCAGCAGACCTTACTGACTTTCATTAATGCTGCACCGCCATCGGTACCGCCACAATCAGTTCCGACTCCGATTCCGGTACCGCAAGCGATACCGGTACCCAGAGCATCTACTTCCAGTAGCATGCCGGTTCCGGTCTCCGGTTCCGGAGCTTTCTTCGATACCGCTCCGATACCCAGTATGCCCGATGTCGGTACTGATCGGTACGCGTATCGATCTCTGGAAGCAAATAGACGATACTTTGAATCCTCTGAAGAGTCTGATACCTCAGATGATTCTGCTGATGTCTCTTTCACTCTTCCTGAGGAGCCCTCTTCTCCAAAAAGGAGAATGTCTCCTCCAGAGGATTTGTCCTTTCAAGACTTCATTATTGAAGTAGCTAAAGGACTTTCCATATCTGTATCCTCAGAAAAGGAACCTAGAGCAAAGAAATTAGATATTTTAGGATACTCTAAGGTTCCTAAAGAGGCAGCCACCTTACCCATACATGAAATTCTTCAAGAACACATGATGGATTTGTGGGAGGCTCCTCTTAGCCTATCTCCACATTCTCGACGTTTGGACACCATGTATCGGGTTCCTCCTTCTCCTGGTTTTCAAAAAACTCAGCTTCCTCACCACTCTGTTGTGGTGAAGTCTGCTATGAAAAAGATAAAGAGTACCAAAAGACACTCTTCTACCCCTCCAGGAAGAGAATGTAGGACTCTGGATGCTTTTGGGAGAAAAATCTTCCAAGCTAGCATGCTTATTGCCAGAATCAATTCATACAGCCTTTATATGGGCATGTTTTTGAAAGAGATTGCATTAAAGATACGTCAGTTTCTCCCCTTTATCCCAGAGGATAAACAGGAGGAATTCCTTCTTTTGCTAAAGCACACTCAAGATGTTTCCAAGTTCTCCAACAGAGCAGCCTTTGACTCTTTTGAGGGGGCAAGCAGAGCCTCTGGCATAGCCATAGCTGCTCGCAGACTGGCTTGGCTCTAGGCCTCTGATTTGGAACCCTGGGTACAAGAAGGCTTGGGCAATCTGCCCTGTACAGGTGAAAATCTCTTTGGCAAAAAGTGGCAAATCAAAGCCACTCAAATGGATGCAGAGAATGCTGCTTTAGATAGACTTTCTAAGTCTACCTCTACCCCTGCCAAGAAAAAACCTTTTAAGAAAACTTTCTATAAAAAGACCAGATTTTCCACAAATACTGGCCAGCAATCTTCCCAAGTTCGCTTTGCTCCTAAGCGTCAGCAAACTAAGCAGGCCAGAACAAAGGCCACAGGGGCTGCTACAATCCAGCAGTCCCAACCTCCTCTGGGTTTTTGACTTGGTTCTAGAGAACTTACCCTTTCTGGCTCTGCAACAGCCAGAACCTCTCACCATTCCAGGAAGGTTGGCTCATTTTGCTCCCAGATGGGAACAAATCACATCAGAACCGTGGACCCTCTCTATCATCAGAGAGGGCTACAAACTACATTTCTCCAGCCTTCCTCCCCATACCATGGTGAGACAATTCAATTCTCCCCCATCTCTCCTGTACCTGTTGGGACAAGAGGTGACCACTCTTCTCGCCCAAAGGGCAATAGAAGAGGTTCCTCTTCCTCAACAAGGGTCAGGTTTCTACTCCCCCTATTTTCTGATTCCCAAGAAAACAGGGGGATACAGACCCATTTTGGATCTCAGAGAATTGAACAAATTCCTCTACAAAGAGAAATTCAAAATGCTTTCTCTAGGTACTCTCCTTCCATACCTACAGAGTCAGGACTGGCTTTGTTCTCTAGATCTCAAGGATGCGTACACACATATACTCATCCATCAATCCCACAGAA
This sequence comes from Ichthyophis bannanicus, assembly GCA_033557465.1. NCBI lineage: Eukaryota > Metazoa > Chordata > Amphibia > Gymnophiona > Ichthyophiidae > Ichthyophis > Ichthyophis bannanicus. The sequence continues at coordinate 961,988,398 of CM066034.1, read as the reverse complement.
AATTCCTACGGTTCATGTTCCAGGGAAAACATTTCCAATACAGAGTACTCCCCTTCGGTCTAGCCTCTGCTCCAAGGGTATTTACCAAATGCATGGCAATAGTAGCTGCATTTCTACGCACTCTGGGGATCTTTGTCTTCCCGTACCTGGACGACTGGCTCATCCGAGCTCCATCTCAGTCCGAGGCTCAGACTTCCCTGGACCACACCAGACGCATACTGCAGTATCTGGGACTTGTCATCAATCTGCCAAAGTCTCAACTCACCCCTACTCAATCCCTAGAGTTCATCGGGGCTTGGCTAGATACTACCACTGCAAGGGCCTATCTTCCTCAGGCCCGTTGCAACCGTCTAGTGCACTTGGCCTCTCAAATTCAGTCCAGAAGCCACTTGACTGCCAGAGAGATGCTACAACTGCTAGGTCACATGGCATCCACAGTTCATGTAGTGCCTTATGCTCGCCTACATATGAGAGCAGCTCAATGGACCTTGTCCACACAGTGGACCCAAGCATCAGGAGCTCTCTCAGACCAAATAGCAACCTCAAAACGTCTTTTTTGGTCTCTCCAATGGTGGGTATCCACTCAAAATCTGTTGTTGGGGGCCCCCTTCCAACCTGTGTTACCCCAAGCAACTCTCAGTACAGATGCCTCCCAAACAGGCTGGGGAACTCATCTCCAAGACCTCTCCACTCAGGGCCTTTGGTCTCCACAGGAAACCACCCTTCATATCAACCTTTTGGAGCTGCGAGCAATTCTCCTTGCTCTCAAGGTCTTTCATACCCTCCTCATCAACATGACAGTCCTTGTTCATACCGACAATCAAGTAGCCATGTTCTACGTAAACAAACAAGGAGGGACTGGCTGTCTGTTGCTTTGCAACGAAGCTCTAAAACTCTGGGCCTTCGCCAGAGAGCATGGGATCCATCTCCTGGCAGTGTACCTCCCAGGAATCCAAAACTCTTGGGCAGACAGACTCAGTCGAGTCTTGCTGCCACACGAATGGTCCCTGCACATGGATCAGGTACTCAGAATCTTTCAAGAATGGGGGACCCCGGACATAGACCTCTTTGCAAGTCCGTACAATGCCAAACTTCCCCGGTTCTGTTCCAGGATTCCGTGTCAGGGAGCTCAGGCCAAGGATGCCTTCCTCCTTCATTGGGATCAGGCCTTCCTATATGCCTTTCCACCCATTCCCTTGATTCCCAAGACTCTATTCAAACTTCAGAGGGATCAAGGATCCATGATCCTCATAGTTCCACGCTGGCCACGCCAAGTGTGGTACCCTCTACTTCTGCATCTCTCCCAGACACCCTCCCTGGATCTGGGAGCTGCTCCAGACCTTCTTTCTCAAGAGGAGGGGACTTTGTGGCACCCAAACCCCAAGTCCCTTCACCTCAGAGCTTGGTTACTGAAGGCCTAGACCTTCAAGACTTGAATCTTTCTCAACAGGTGAAGGATATCCTCCATGCATCGAGGAAACCTTCCACCAGGCGTTCTTATGCTTTTAAATGGAAAAGATTTTCAATTTGGTGTGTTAACAAAGGTCTTAACCCTCTAGCACTACCTTTAACTTCTTTACTTGAATATCTCCTGCATCTTTCCAATACAGGACTTAAAACCAATTCTGTAAGAGTCCATTTGAGTGCTATTGCAGCATCTCTTCAGCCTATCAATGGACAATCTGTTTCCTCTCATCCTCTTATTGCAAGATTCATGAGAGGTCTAACTTTATCTAAACCTCCCATTCGGCCTCCTCCAGTGGCATGGGACTTAAACGTAGTTCTTGGTCAGCTTATGAAGCCGCCCTCTGAACCCTTAGCCACTACCTCCTTAAAATTCCTTTCCTGGAAAGTCATTTTCCTTATTGCAATCACTTCTGCTCGCCGCATCAGTGAACTGCAGGCTTTAGTGGCTAATCCACCTTATACAAGGTTCCATCATGATAAGGTAGTCCTTAGGACAAATCCCCACTTCATGCCTAAAGTGGTCTCACCTTTTCATCTTAATCAAGAGGTATATCTACCTGTCTTTTTTCCAGCTCCTCATGCATCTAGTGCAGAGAGGAACCTACATACGTTAGATTGTAAAAGAGCTCTTGCCTTTTACATCCACAGGACACAGCAACATAGAAAGTCTTCTCAACTTTTTGTTGCTTTTGATCCTTCTCATTTAGGACTTCCAGTCTCAAAAAGAATACTGTCCAATTGGATTGCTCAGTGTATTTCTTTTGCTTACCAGAGTAAGAACCTTTCTCTGAAAGGCCATGTCACAGCTCACAATGTGAGAGCCATGGCCACATCTATGGCTCATCTTCATTCTGTATCCATCGATCAGATCTGTCGAGCAGCCACTTGGGTCTCGGTTCATACCTTCACAGCCCATTACTGCTTGGACAAGGACTCCCGTCGGGATGCCTTGTTTGGTCAGGCTGTCCTCAGACACCTGTTCCATTCTTAAACAACTCCTACCCACCTTCCCTGAGTGGATGCCTGAGATCCATGGGAAGATGAGGAATTCTTGCAGGGGGATCTCCCCGGCATCTTAGCTAGGGAGTCCCCATATGTGAGGACTCATTCCTGCTTGTTCCTGGAGATAGCACAGTTACTTACCTGTAACAGGTGATCTCTGGGAACAGCAGGAATTAGTCCTCACAACCCTCCCACCTCCCCTAGGAGTTGTATCTCTCTCTCTCTCTCTCTTTCCTTTCCTCTCTCTATTGTCTCAGCTTTAAACTAGAACTGAAGAGAGTTGGTCAGGAAGGTGGGAAGGCAGCGCGCATGCGCTGTGGGAGGCCCCAAAAGCTTCCTTTCTGGGAAGCTGGGGAGCTTTCCCGCGCAGGCTCCGTCGGTTCCGACGTACCCATATGTGAGGGCTAATTCCTGCTGTTCCCAGAGATCACCTGTTACAGGTAAGTAACTGTGCTTTCTTGACTGCTTGTTTATTTTTATTTAACAGGTTTTCTATACCGCCTTTTCCTTCAATCAAAATGGTGTACACTGTACTACAAGGACATACCAAGGCAGGGGGAGAGACATGCAGGGACCAAAGCGGTAGACAATGGGTCTACATATAACAGGGAATGACAAGACATACATTAAGTTACATTTGTTTCTTTATTGATTGTTGTCCACTGTTTCAATTTCTTCTCCATGAATGATGATGGCTGCGGTGATGGCATTGAATATCTGGGGTCGCCGCACAAGCTGTGGAGCCGCTGAGACTAACCGGGTAGCGGCGATATTGCACCTCTTCCCGGTTAGCACCTGTGGCTAAAACTAGGCAAGCCAAATTCTGGCCTAGTTTTAGCCACGGATCGCTAACCGGGTAACGGTGCAATATTGCCGCTTCTCAGTTAGTGGTACTCCCTGCTTCTGCTTTGCCCCGGAACACCCCTGACATGCCCCATTGCTAACCGGATAGGATGGGAGCCCATAGGGGACATAGAGAGGGATATTCAACAACATTAACCGTGTAGGTGCCATTGAATATTTCCGTTTAAGGCAAAGGTTGCTGACGCGTCTTCCATCAATCTTCACACCAGTTGTCTTCATACAGTCCTGCTTCTCTGATGACTTGTACTACATATAAATTAAACAGGTAAGGGGGAAAGTATGCAGCCTTTGCTGATTTTAAAAAATTCTGGTTTTCCTTGTTCTGTATGAACTGTTGCTTCCTGATCAATGTAAAGGTTGTGCAAGAGAACGATCAGGTGTTCCGATATACCCATGCTTCTTCATGTGGCCTGGAGTTTCTCATGGTTTACACCGTCAAAAGCCTTGCTGTAGTTAATAAAACATATACCTGCATGCAGTTTTATAAAAGGTGTTTTCCATGGATAAAATAGGCTTTCCATATGGAAAATCTTTCTAAAATTACCCCTCCACCACCACCACTATTACTACTACTTATCATTGGTATAGCACTAAAAGGCATACACAGTGCTGTCTAAGTACAGGTAAAATACAGTCCCTTCTCAATAGAGTTCTTGATCTGTGCAAGAGAGACAAATACAACAGAGGATTAGGGTGAAAAATAGGGGAGATGATTATAACACACAAGGAAAATAAGAAGAATCAGGATGCAAAAGCAGCCTCTAAAAGCTGGATTTTTAGCCTGACTTTCAATAGGACCAGAGATGGAGCAAGATGTACTGGCTCAGTTATTCTTTTCCAGATGTATGGTGCAGAAAGGTGGAATGAACAAAATCTGAAGTTGCCAGTGGAAGAGAAGGGCGCAGATAGAGGGGATTTGCCTGATGAGTGGAGTTTCTGGGGAGGGTTGTAGGGAGAGATAAGAGAGGAGAGCTAATAAGGAGCTGCAGAATGAATGCGCTTGCAGGTCATTAGGAGAAGCTTGAACTGGATGCGAAATGGATAGGGAGCCAGTGAAGTGGCTTGAGAAGAGGGGTTATGTGAGCATAGCCATGATGGCAAAGATTAGTCATGTGGCTCTTTTGAATGGATTGAAGAGATGATTCAGGGGAAGACCAGTGAGGGGCTGATTGTAATAGTCTAAACAGGAGGTGACCAGAGAGTGGATAAGGGTCTGGTAGTGTGTCCCCTCCCTACAAGGTGTGTTCCCTCCCCCACAAGGTCAACAAGCTTTCAAGATGGCCACCCTCCCTGTTACTTTGTGCAAATTCTGGCTTCCATATACATTCGTATCTCAATCATCAGACTAAAATAAAAAAAAAAACATATCTCACATTTATTACCTTATGCTTGGATCAGGAATAGTTAGGCAGCAAAATTTCTTTAGGTAATTTAAATATCAACGGAACAACCAGTTTATAGGTGAATGTGATTGTCCAGAGGGGATAAGTACATGAACTGGGTCCAGCCTGAGAATTCAGGATAAGATCCCAAAGCACTGAACCAGATAGTAACCTGGAGAAATGAAAGGCTATACAGACCCTTAGGACTGCTCTGCGAGGATTGGCTGGGGCTCAGGTAAAAAGGACTGGGGTTAAGGGGGGGGTGGGGGATGATGGGTCTGGACTAGAGTTGTGATGGCTTGTCTTCTAGGGGAGGAGGGGCCTTGCAGATTTAAGACCTGCACCTTTCCCTTTAAAATGGCAGCTGGAAGCATTGACGCCAATTCCATAACATGAACAACCGGGCCATGGACATGTCCAAATCAAAAACGGGATCAATTTCACCCTAATGCCACAGTTGCATGTATAGACGCACCTTCCATTCCAGAATTGGGGACATAGGCGTTTCCGGCGTGGCATGAGCAAACCCCTATGGAGAAACATTGGCCCCACGAGACACAGGTATTTGCAGCAAATGCTCAACGTATTCTGAAAAGATGGTTGTTTCCAATCCTGCCCATCTCTGCCATATACCTGTGGACATCTCCGATGGCCACGCCTGCTCTGTTAAAACATGCATCTCCTAATCTGCTCCTCTCACTGACAGTGTTGCGCTGATGCAAACTACAAATAAATGCTGATGATACATACATGTTGATGCAAACCAAACTAGATATACTAGTTTGTTGCATACCCAGAACAGTGCAAGGTAATCTGAGTACACTCAAAGATATTATAGCAGCAAGTAGAAAGGGATAAACATGTCATGACATACCTTACATCAAAACATACATGGCAGTAGAAGAAATCCTTAGTTATTCTTTCATTAGTCATCTCTACAGACAGTCTTTGCAATCCTAAGTGTGGACCCTTTTCAACCTCACAATAAATGGTGCTTTGGGGCATGTTTTAGTGTTGTTTGCACTGTTGAATGCTCTTATTCTGAGGGTCTCTTATTATTGAAAGGATTAAGTTGTGACATTTAGCTATGGAGAACCTTTTGTGATTTTTTTCTGCCCTATCACACTGGCATCTGGAAGCACTGCATTCATCCATACAGTTCAGGTACCAGCCAGACATTCATGTCCCCCCCCCCCCCCCGAATTGCAGATGAGCACACCAGATCTTCCCGTGCAACCCTCAAACCATCCACACACACTCTCAGTTACAAAGAACATCATTCTGCTAAAAAGATGCCTTGAACCTATAAATAACAGCTGGTACAATATAATAGCATGGAGTCCCAGGACTAAAAGAATGATCTGTTTCTCACCCAAACAAGAATCCTTTCCATGCTCACCCACATACTATTCCTACATCAACAGTCCCATTTTTCAGGACACAGGAATTGTTAGTGTCCCCTAGATTAGCTCCTTTAGCACAAATAGCAAATGTCAGCATGGCCAGAATAATCACTATTGCTCTTCTTAATATTCCTTTCAGGGTAGCTATTACTGCCTCTTTAGCTTACAAGATTCCCGCACCTCTGATCTCTGTTCTTTATAAATGCAGTCCACCATTTTAGAACAGACTAGTCACCACTTTTATACAAACACAGCAGAATAATTTCCAAGTACTGGCCTTATTGCACATCTCTGGCATGATGGGCATGTTTGCTGGGATCTCCCAAAACATACATGGGCCTTTCCCGAATACACTTTGTACATCTCCATGGCAAACCACGTTCCATCGCTCTCTGACATGTTCTGAGATCCCCATGTTAGTGAGATAAACATCCACAGGTACTGTGTACCGGAATACGATCGTAGATGTTTTCAGCAGATAAACGTCCCTGATGCACGTACAAACCCTTATTCGGTTTCTGAAATGACCTCCATTGGGTCATATTAATGATCCAGTGCTCCTGACCATGAAAAAGCATTACTGCAGGTTAGCGACTCTCATGGCAAATTAAGCGGTTCTGAGATAGCTACGACTGTCTCATTTTTTTTTTTCCTTTGGAACTTCCCTACTTATCAAGCACGTGAGTGAGAAATGGCAGAGAAAAGGGAGAGAAGGAAATGCAAATGATGTATTAAAAGGAGACACCAAGGAAACTCTGAGGCCTTCCTAGCTGGAGGGTGGAGAATGGGAAAGGATTTATCATCATAAAGAATTATCATGAACTACTACTAAATAATAAAATAAAAAGCCGTGTAAAGAAAAAACTAAATAACTGTATAAGGGTTTATGTTCATTTGGATGATTCTATGCACAATAGACATTGTCACTATAAGCTTTCTAAGGTTCAATTCCACGTTTGCTGCTGGCTATGGGGAACCTTTGTGGTCTCAGCTGCTCTCATTGAGGTTGATTTGGTAATTGCCCATGGGACACTTCCAAATTAGAAAATACCACTGCATACAGAGAGTACTGAAAGATTTGTGAAGTCTCTTTTATACTGTAATGAATATGATTCCTCCTATTCTGAGCAGTAGATTTACACCAGGGATGTATGAACTTTGAGTATTTGGGAATTAGAAAAATCTCTAGCACATTATGAATAGCTTTAAATATTTAACAAAGATATTTTGAGGTTAAAAGCTTGTAGAAAACGTTTTTTTTATTTTCAATAAGAAAGCAACAAAATCTGCCGCAGCAACTTAGGTAGATTCCTGGGATGTGATCACAGTTGGGGCTGGTACAGGGGTATTAGATACCTTAAATGAATCTTCAGTCTTGAGGCTTTCCCATTCCAAAGAACGGAAGATCTAGTTCATACAGTACTACTCCTGATCCACTGGGTTAGTCTTAGTTAGTAGGTGCTACTGTTGTTTGATAGCTAACACATTTTTCCAGGTGCTATGAATGCTGCCTTTGAATCTTTCCTATCCCCTTTGACCTGAGGAGCAGAAATTTGGTTTGGGAAATGAGCTGGGGTCTCCCATGCAGCAATATACATCATCACCGCTCTACTGAAAGGTCTAGTAACACAATAATGTGAAGGTGAATTTTAGACATGACATCCAAGGGCAATCTGGGATATCCAAGTCAGAAAAAAGGGCAGACACATGATTTCGCAAACATGGACAAGCCCAATATGGACAGCTGTGGGACTGTCTACATAGATGTCCCTGGAATAGCATCTAAGACTGGGGACATCTCAGAGACATTCAGTGGTAGTTCAAACACAAAACAATTCTTGCCAATTACCCAAAAAATATTGGGCCCGATTTTCGAAGTGCTAGATGCGTGTTATTCGTGTAAAGGAGGGTCTTACCCGGGTAAAACTGCCATAACCGTGTGAACCAAATTTTCAACAAGGCGGCATAAATTGTTGAGATCCAGCTACCCGCACAGTGCTGAGGCCCAGGGCAGAATGAGGGCATGATGCCGTGAAACCTGTGTAAAGCGGATTTTCAAAACCCGTGTGCACTGACATTGACCTTCACAAACCGCATAATCCTAAGTGACATTTCCCAGCACATAAGACCGCTGATGGTGACTGGCAAACCTGTGTAGAGGCGGAACAGTGCACAGTAGAGTGAAGGGAGCAGGTGTAAGCCTGTACCCAAACTGTGCAGATGTAAAGTGATGCTGGACCAGCAGAGAGGCCATGTGGGCCATGCACATGATGTTCCAGAGGTAGAAACGCACCTGCCATGTCCAGGCACAGCAGAGGATGCAACAGGCAGTGCATATCTGTCAGCAAGCTGTAGCCCAATACCCGAGATGCAGGTACCGTGTCCCACATGTACACACGTCCCGGGTGAACTACCTGCAATCGACAGAGGAGGAGGTCTACCAGAAATACTGACTGGATGGGGCTACAATAATGGAGCTGTGCAGCATTCTCAGTATGGATCTAAAGTCAGGCCCTGCCAGTGGCCATGACGGTGACCACCTCACTGGGATTTCTTTCAAATGGCAGCTGCCAGCATATGATTGGGGCCATTGTTGGAATTACACAGCCTACCACCAGCCACTGCATAAGTATCTTCTCCAGGGCCCTACTGAGGAGGATGCGCCACCTCATAGCCTTCCCCCAGACACATCAGATATGGCAGGAGACCATGCAGACATTCTACAATGTTGCATGGTTCCCATCAATGCTAGGAGGTATAGACTGCACCCATATTGCACTGCAGGCACCATGACAGGATCAGAGGGCATACTGGAACAGGCATGGGTACAAATCGATGAACATGCAGGTCATAGTGGATGCCAACATGATCTTCACAAATGTGTGCCCCCTACCCAGGGTCCTGTCATGATGCATTTGTCCTCCCCCTTTCCAGCCTGGGACAGGAAGCAGCTGGGGATCAGCTCAGAGATGCATGGCTGCTAGGTGAGTATGCACATGTGTGAGCCCCAGGACAGGCCCAGAACATATGCCTGTTATAGTATGATGCTGTGTAATGCAGAAAGGTGGTGATATATATGTATCTTAAGCGCATGCTGTATATAGCTCACATCAAAATCATCCACACGCACTCACGCAGCACACTGTAACAATTCTCACACTGCATGCTTATGACAACTCACCCTTCATTGATTGTTTGCTGTGCCAACCGCTTTGATTTCATGATAAAGCGGTATACCAAGTCCGTTTAAATAAATAAATATATGTGTTACTTATGTATCACAACACATGGGGACCGCTGTGTGCACCTGCTCTGCTGTTTGGCAGAGCCATGTGCACTGCAGGCCATAATGCACATCACGATGACAACCAGGGGTCATTTATTTAATAAGTTTTATATACCACTTTATCATTTCAATCATTGAAACTTAAACTTGGTAATGTACATTAAATAGGGACATTGATAACTTGGATTTTTCTGAAGCAATGGAGGGTTACGTGACTTGCCCAAGGCCACAAGGGGTGCTAGTGGGAATCAAACCCTGGTCTCTGGGTTCCCAAGTCAGTGTTCTTAACCGTTAGTGCCAGCCCATGACCTTCCACATTCCACATGGAGTGGAGGAGTAGCCTATGTAGCACAGCACATGGCAGCAGACGTATAAGGCACAGCCATGTCTTCCCCCACCTCAGCCCACAGGCCCCACAACTGCATCCCCGTGCCATGCCCCTGCCCCCCTCCCAACAGGCCAGCCCATGTCCCTCTCCAAATGGCTGACAGCTGCACAAGCCACATGTTGGTGCCATCTCACTGCCACAGTGTCGCTGACTGGTAGATCATGCACCCCGCCAAGCTAGTTGATGGTGTGCCACATGCTGACCATAGCAGCCCTGAGGACCTGGCTGCTGACCGCAGTGTGCCACCTCATGAGCCAGCAGGAGGAGTGGTACAATGGCACCCATCAGCAGACCTGGGCAGTTGTGGAAAGTGTAATAGGAGTGTTGAAGAGCCGTTTCCAGTGCTTCAACATGAGTGATGGGGATCTCCTCTATAACCCAGAGCAGGTGTGCATGATATTTGCATCATGCTCCATACTCCACAACCTGGCACAGATGTGCAGAGTGGCAGACCCAGAACCAGCAGTCATGGAGGTGTGGAAGGCTGCAGAGACAGCAGATGGTGATGTTGCAGAATACGGGAGTCAGCAGCAGGTCAGGGCACTGGCCCACCATGTGCAGATGATAAAGGACAATTTCTGAGTTGTCTGTCCCACACCAGCACAAGGATAGGATATACACAAACACCAATAAAGTGACCATTACTACCTTACGTGTGCAGAGTGATACATCATTTCCCCCCACATGTGTCCCCCTACCCCTGGGCTCTCCACCAGCCATGGGAGTCTGCTGAGATGTGCACTGTGACACAGTGGAGTGATGTCTGATGATGTGCTGACAGTGTCGCCACCCTCCCCAGCAGAGCAGACTGATGAGCATGGGTTAGGGGTAGCAGATGACTAAGCTGTTACACTGGCAGCCCCAGCACCTGTGCCTGCATGAGACCCACCAAACTGTGTAGGGAACCAGCAATTGATGCCTGGTAAATGGCAATCTCCCTCATCAGTTGCAGGTGCCCCTCCATGTGGTGCTCCATGCACAATCTGTGGTCCTGCCACTTTTCCTGCTCTGCCTCCCTTGCCTGTTCCACAGTCTACAGGTCCTGATGGATATTTTGCAGCTTGGACAGTATGCCCTCTGTGCCAGCCACCAAGTGTACACCCTCCTGCAGTAGCTCCTGGTCCAGGTCGCTGCCCCCTGTACCCACAGGGTAATCCAGTCTGGCAAATTGTAGTTCAGGGAGTGGGGCATCATCTGTCTCCAGCTCCCCAGCACTGACAGACACACTGGCCTGTTTCTCTGCCCTGGGTGGCAACCCCAAATACTCCTCTGCCCTGGTTGGTGCAGTGGACTGCTCCCCTGCCCTGGCTAGTGCACTGGACTTCTCCCCTGCCCTGGAAGGCACACTGGCCTGATGGCTATGCTGTATCCTGGCTGCTCACTGGTGTCATCTGCGGTGGTTGGTGAGGCTCCCCCTGATACATCTGTCCCAGACTGGGAGGACAGAGTCCCTGGTGGGTCTGTGGGAGAGCAAAGGCAGCAGAGGTTAGTGACATGGGTTGCAAGATTGGCCTATGGGGTGGTACCAGGCCCACTATGTAACTGGCAGGTTCTGTACGGTCTGCATCATACCCACCCCACGCAGCACCCAAGGTCCAATAGACAGACAGACATGCCCTGGGTGGGCAGAGGCATAGTGGGGGACACATACATGGCCATTACCAACCCACCCAGGCCATGGGGCACCCTTACTCACACTCCTGTGTGCCTGTGGTGGAGCTGTGAAATCCTGCAACCCCTGAGACAGCAACCTCCTCCATGGTCTGCAGCATCTGTTCCTCCAGGGGGGTAAGTCTCTGCTGCTGTGCAGGCAGCAGCCTTCTGTTGCTGGCCCTCTTCTCTTTCACTGCCTGACATACCATCTGCCACTTCTTCTTTATGTCTTCCATGTCCCTGTTGTGGTGGTGGACTGCATTGACCCTCCTGATGATGTCTCACCATTCCCTCAGCTGGGTGCTGGCATCCTCTGCCTTGAAGATGTCCGCACGATGCTGCAGGATAAGCCCCAGGGCCATTGCTGTCTCAGAGGGCATGAAGTTTGCCTTCTGTGTGTGCCTTGCCACACTTGGTGCCTTATCAACCATCATGTAGCCACACGCTATGGCGGAGTTTGGCTATGCACGTAAGTCCCTTTAGACCAGCGATGGCGAACCTATGGCACGCGTGCCAGCTGTGGCACGCGAAGGCCTTGCAGCTGGCACGCGGGAAGGTCCGCAATCAAAATATGCGGCATTAAAAAAATAAAAATAAAAAGCTGCCGCTGCCGGGGCCGGGGCCGCCGCGGCAGAATCAAGTGTGCCGCGGGGCCCCCCCGCCCAGCAGAGCCTGCCCTCCGTTCCCGGTATCACCTTCTCTCAGCTGCCTAGTCAAACGCGCCTGCTTTCAGAGCGCGAGTGGAGTTTCTTCCTCGCTGCTCTGTTATGCCCGCGGGGGCTGATGGGAAGTTCCCATCAGCCCCCGCGGGCTTAACAGAGCAGCGAGGGAGAAACTTCCCTCGCGCTCTGAAAGCCGGCGCGTGTGACTGGAGGCAGCTGAGAGAGGTGATACCGGGGACGGAGGGCAGGCTCTGCTGGGCGGGGGGGCCCCGCGGCACACTCGATTCTGCCGCGGCGGCCCCAGCCCCGGCAGCGACAGCTTTCTTTGTAAAAAAAATTTTGCTGGGGGGGGGGTTAGGAGTGGTAATGGCTGGGGGGGGGGGTTAGGACTGGTGATGGACTGGGGGGGGTTCGGAGTGGTAATGGCTGTGGGCTGTTGGGGGGTTATGAATGTTGATGGGCTGGGGGGGGGATAGGACAGGAAATGGGCTGATGGGGGGTTAGGAGTGGTGATGGGCTGGGGGGGTTAGGAGTGGTAATGGCTGTGGGCTGTTGGGGGGTTAGGACTGGTGATGGGCTGGGGGGGTTAGGAGTGGTAATGGCGGTGGGCTGTTGGGGGGGGCTAGGACTGGTACTGGGCTATGGGTGGCTAGGACAGGACAGGGGCTGTTGGGGTTAGGAGTGGTGATGGGCTGGGGGAGGTTAGGAGTGGTGATGGGCTATGGGGGGGCTATGGGCTATGGGGGAGCTAAGTCTATATTTATTTATTTATTTATTTATTTATATGGGCTGATGGGATAGCTAAGTCTATATGTGCTGATGGAATTAGGACTGGAAGTGGGTTGATGGGGGCTTAGGACTGGTAATGGGCTATGGGGGGCTAGGACAGGAAATGGGCTGATGGGGAGGGGTTAGGACTTGAGGTGGGCTGTTGGGTGGGGTTAGGACTGGTAATGGGCTATGGGGGGCTAGGACAGGAAATGGGCTGATGGGGAGGGGTTAGGACTTGAGGTGGGCTGTTGGGTGGGGTTAGGACTGGTAATGGGCTATGGGGGGCTAGGACAGGAAATGGGCTGATGGGGAGGGGTTAGGACTTGAGGTGGGCTTTTGGGTGGGGTTAGGACTGGAAATGGGCTGATGGGGGGTTAACACTGGAGGTGGTCTGATGGGGTTAGGACTGGTAATGGGCTATGGGGGGGTTTAGGACTGATAATGGGCTATGGGGGGGCTGGGACAAGAAATGGGCTGATGGGGAGGGGTTAGGACTTGAGGTGGGCTGATGGGGTTAGGACTGGTAATGGGCTGTGGGCTGATGGGGGGGTTAGGACTGGCAATGGGCTATGGGGGGGTTAAGACGGGTAATGGGCTGTTGGCTGATGGGGGCTGTCTGGTAATGGGCTATGGGGGGTTAGGACTGATAATGGACTATGGGGGGCTAGGACAGGAAATGGGGTGTTGGGGTGGGGTTAGGACTTGAGGTGGGCTGATGGGGTTAGGACTGGTAATGGACTGTGGGCTGATGGGGGGTTAGGACTGGCAATGGGCTATGGGGGGCTGACTGGAAATGGGTTGATGGGGGTTAGGACTGGAAGTGGGCTGATGGGGGGGGTTAGGACTGGAAGTGGGCTGATGGGGGTTAGGACTGGTAATGGGTTATAGGGGGGGCTTAAACTGAAAATGGGGTGATGGGGGGTTAGGACTGGAAGTGGGTTGATGAGGGGGGGCTAGGACTGGTATTGGGGTGGGTGGTTTCTAGGACTGGAAATGGGTTGGGGGGCTGCTAGGACTGGAAATGGGCTGATGCAGGGACTAGAAGGGAATGGATGCTGGGTGAGGCTGGAACTAGAAGGGAGCTGGTGTTGGGGGAGGATTAGAATGGGATGGGGCTGGGAGAGTAAAATGGAGAGGGGAAAAATATTTTGTGTGGGAGGGATAAAAAATCTACAATTGGCCAGGTATTGGGAGAATAAGTGGGGATTGAGGATGGAGGGGTAAATTTTGAGTAGATGAAATAGGAATGAGGAAAGAGCAAAAGGAGAAAGATTAGTATGTTAAAGCAGATGTAGAGAGAGAATGGAAAAAAAAAACAAGAAGACAGAAGAAAGGACAAATGGACAGCAGATGGAGAGTTAGCAGAAGACACGAAGAAACCAGAAGAAAGTGGCTGGAACAATTGCAACTGAAAAAAAATGCACAAAAGGTAGAAAAATATCTCTTTATTTTGAATTTATTAACTGGAATATGTCAGCTCTGGGAAATGTGCATCATTAATTTTTGCGCTTTGTTTAGTACAAGAGGAAATTAATTTATAGTTTTATTTCTACAGTGTAGTTGTATATTCCAAGTTTGGCTTTTGGGGTTCCCAGTTTAATTATTGTCTTCCTGTTTCTAAATTGTGATTCCTTGTTTGGTGATGGTCTGTTCTGCATGTGTAACTGAGCTGAGGTATTCTGTTTATATAATTCCTATTTGACATTGCCACTTGTTCTTTCCCCAGTAGGTCATGTATTGTTGTTCTCTGAAATGTATTGGTTTAATATTTGCAGTGTTGCCTTTTGATAGTTAGGGTATGGTGCTTTGTGAGTCCTGGTAGTGCTGTTAGGATACGGCGGGTTTGCTATGGGTTCTAAATGGGCAGCGTTTGTAGTAGTTCCTAATGTGCCTGGCGGTTGGTACTGGATTATAGTAATGTAGAAACCTTTTAGTCTTTCTTTATCCATATACTCATTAAGAGGCATGTTTACTAAAAGTTAGTGTATGGTAACATTATGCAAATATTTATGCAAATGAGGCACCTTATGCAAATGAGGCTTTAATTGACGTGCTGGCACTTTGAGGAAATTCTTTGGTTTTGTGCGGCAGTTTGGGCACTCGGGCTCAAAAAGGTTAGCCATCACTGCTTTAGACATACGCAGTTATGACGTGCAGTAGGCAACACTATATCCAAAGGCATATCCGGCCCCCATGTAGGACCCTGAGCACCAGTGTTTCAAAACTCTCCGTGACAGAATGCCATCATAGGATTCCATAGCTGCACAGCACTGAGCGATGGCAACATAGGCATGCGGGGCTGCCCAGACTGCGATACCCGGGTAGGTCATATAGCACAGTATGCAGACATGATAACCATGGTATGCGGACAGGCGCATGCTGTTTATTTTATTTATTTATTTTATTTATTTATTTAGTAAACATTTGTATACCGCTGCTTCCTACGATCAGCCGCGGTTTACTTTACAGAATCATCATGTATCGTACAATACAATGAATTTTTAAGACTACAATTTTGATTTGAGCAATGATTTACATAACACACGAATTAGTGATTAGATACTTTTCACAAATCTGAATAAACATTAGATTAAAAGGTGCGCGGGAGGGGGATAAAATATACATATATACAGGATTACATATCGGTCGTCCATATGCTGCGTGTATTCCGAGTGTCATTAAGGTGGTCAGGTAAGGTGCTGTAATTAGGTTGGGTTGTAGTATGCCTGAAATAAATGAGTTTTGAGGTTCCTTCTGAATTCATTCAGGTTATTTGACATTCGGAGTTCAGGAGAGAGCTGGTTCCAGTGGATCGGCGCTGCATAGGTGAATGCTCTGTTGCTTGTTTCTGTTTTAACGGATCTTATGCTGGTTGGGACACAGAGAGTGTTGAGATGTATGGTTCTTCTGTTCCTGTTGTGCGCTTGCTTAGTGATTAGGTTGTTAAGGTATGAGGGAGCAATATTGTGAATGAGTTTAAACGTTGTTATGAGTAGTTTGTAGATGATGCGGGCGGTTACCGGGAGCCAATGTAGTTCCATAAGTACTGGTGTTATGTGATCCGTGACGTTTTTTTCCATGATGATTCTTGCAGCAACATTTTGAGCCATTTGTATGATATTTAGGGTGCTCTTCGGAAGCCCTTGTAGAATGGCATTGCAGTAGTCCAGGTGAGGAATGATTAGCGCTTGTGCGACAGTCCTGAAGTCAGATTTTTCTAGGATACTGCGAAGTGGTTGGAGAACTTTCAATTTGTAAAAGATGGCTCGGTTGACTGTTCGAAGATGTTTATTCATCTTAAGGTTGTTGTCTAGTAGGACCCCTAGGTACTTTATTGCAGGCTTCGCATGGTATATGTTTTTGTTGAGGGCGACTGTGGTGGGTGGGGAGAAGTTGGTTTTTTTGGAGATAAACATGACCTCTGTTTTTTTGTGGTTTATTGACATGTTGTTTTGTTGAAGCCATGTTTGCAACATGTCAAGGCATTTTTCCAGTGGAGTGAAATCCGGCTGCATTGTGTTTAGTCGTGCTGTCATTTCTGCGGTGTGCCTCCATAGGGCAGGGGTGCCCTGCATGTTCAAGGTCACTGGGCTGCATCCGTACTGCTACAGCCCATACTGTGTGGGTATGGCATGGGGAACTACCCATGCAGACAGTCATGGGCACAGCCCAGCATGGGTAGCACCTCTATGCCCTCATCCCATTCAGATCCAAAACGGGCTGAGGGCACAAAGGTGCTACCCATGCTGAGCTGTGCCAGTGACCATCTGCATGAGCAGTGCCCCTCTTCCTACCCGCACATAATGGGCATGCCCATGGGGCACACACCCCATGCCCATTGACCCCGGTCCCCCACACCACCCATGCAGACATGACACCCTGCCCCATAAAATGGACGACACAGTATGCTTGCAAAATAGAACCAGTTTATCGGCAAATATGTGACAACACATACACTGGTGCCAACAGTGATGGACAATTAACAGTGTTGCATACCCTACCAGGAGGACTGCCTATGGTGCAGGGGTGCCCTATTTGTGCCCTCTAATGACACTGGCAAGGACATCAATGCACTCTGCTATGGACTGTGCTTCAGTGCACACCTTCTCCCTCAGGAGCCACATCTCCACCACCAGGGCAGTGAGAGCCCAGTCACAGGAGGGATGTGGGGGTGGTGGTACAGAGGTGCCTGGTATGGCATGGCCTTGGGATGCCTATGGGTGCTGGGGTGGTTGTAGGAGCCCCCAGCTGTGCAGGGTGGACCATGGCTCTGCTCACCATTGCACCTGGCCCATGCTGAGCCATGCGGCAGGTACATGGCCCCCTGATTGGGTTGTCGGTGGGCATGGCTGTGTGCTGCAGGGCATAGCTGGGGAGTACAGCTCCACCTCTGGGCTCCCCGCAGGGTGCCTGCTGATGGTGCCCTGTGCTACACTGCCATACCTGGGGTGCTTGGTGGTTGGTTCTCACATCCCCCTGCTACCCCCTCCAATCCCTCCCCCTCTGACTCCTCTGCCTCCCTGCCCTGCCCCTGGCCCACCCTTATGGCCCAGGCATTGAATATCTGAGTTTAGGATTCAGAGGTGATGGCTAGCCACTGTAATCACACTAGCTGCCACCCCGTTGACCTCTAAATTGGATATTCAATGCTGTGGTGATGGCATTGAATATAGGTAATTGTTGCAGAGACAGGAAGCCACTGAGGCTAACCAGGCAGCAGCGATATAGCATAGAAACATAGAAACATGAAGGCAGATAAAGACCACATGACCTGTCTAGTCTGCCCTTCCATATCAACCTCTACAACAGTCCCCCTGTTTCCTTTAGAGATCCTCTGTGCTTGTCTCATGCTTTTTTAAATTCAGATACTGTCCTCATCTCTACCATCTCCACTGGGAGACTGTTCCACTTGTCTACCACTCTTTCCGTAAAGAAATATTTCCGCATATTACTCCTGAGTCTATCCCCTTTCACCCTCATCCTATGTCCCCTCATAGCAGAGCTTGCTTTCAATCAAAAGAGGTTCTACTTCTGTGCATTTATGCCATGGAGATATTTAAACATTTCAATCGTATCAACTCTATCCTGCCTTTCCTCTGAAGTAAAAGAACATAAGATATGCCGTACTGGGTCAGACCAAGGTCCATCAAGCCCAGTATCCTGTTTCCAACAGTGGCCAATCTAGGTCATAAGTACCTAGCAATTTCCCCAAAAGACACAGGTTCCTCAATGCTTGTATTGGGTCAAGCAGTGAAATCCTGGGTCCCTTTTAATAATGGTTTATAGACCTTTCCTCCAGGAACTTGTCCAAACCTTTTTTAAACCCAGTTACACTAACAGCTTTTACTACATCCTCTGGTAACAAATTCCAGAGTTTGATTACACATTGAGTGAAAAAATATTTTCTCTTATTAGTCTTAAATAGGTTACCCTGTAGCTTCATTGTATGTCCCCTAGTCTTTCTATATTCTGATGATGTAAACAATTGATCTACGTTTACCCATTCCACTCCATTCATTAATTTATAGACCTAATGAATGGAATGGAACATATCAAGATCCTTAAGTCTGTCCTCATATGCTTTATAACAAAGATCACTAACCATTTTAGTAGCCACCCTCTGCACAGACTCCAACCTGTTTATATCCTTTTGAATATCCAAATGAGATCACACCAGAGACATACAGATGCACCTATTTTCTTCTGCTGGTTATTCCTCTCCCTATGCACCCAAGGATCCTTCTAGCTTTCACCGTCACCTTTTCTACCTAATTAGCTACTTTAAGATCATCAGACACAATTATGTCCAAGTCCCGCTCTTCTTTTGTGAACAGAAGTACTTCACCCCCAACACTGTATCGCTCCTTTGGATTGCTGCAGCCCAAATGCATGAGTCTGCATTTTTTAACATTAAATCCCAGCTGCCAAATTCTTGACCATGCTTCAAGTTTAGCTACTGTAGATCCCTCCTCATGTTATCTACAGCTTCCTGGGTGTCTTCTCTATTACAGATTTTGGTATTATCCGCAATGAGGCAAACCTTACCCGACAGCCGTTCCTCTATATCACTAATAAAGATGTTAAAAAGAATCGGACCAAAGACGTATCCCTGGGGCACTCCACTGTTAACCTCCTTCTCCTCAGAGTGAGCTCTATTTACCTGTACTCTTTGTCGCCTCCCACTCAACCAATTTCTAGCCCAAGCAGTAATTTTAGGATCAATCCCTAGGGTGCTCAGTTTGTTTATAAGTTGCCTGTGCAGAACCGTGTCAAAGGCTTTACTGAAATCTAAATACACCACATCTAGAGCTCTCTCTCGGTCCAACTCCCTGGTCACCCAGTCAAAGAAATCAATCAGATTTGTCTGACAAGACCTGCCTCTGGTGAATCCATGCTACTTCAGATCCGGTAATTCTTTGGACTCCAGAAACCTCATTATTTGCTCTTTCAGCAGCACTTCCAACAATTTACTACCAACAAGGTTAAACTAACAAGCTTGTAGTTTTCAACAACATCCTTACTTCAGCCTTCGTGTAAAGGGACCACGTGTGCCTCTCTCCAGTCCTCTGGAACCACTCCTGACTCCAAAGGGCTATTGAAAGGGTCAGTCAGTGGAGCTGCTAAAACATCCCCAAGTTCCCTCAGTATTCTTAAATATATCCCATTCGGTCCCATTGCTTTCTCAACTTTAAGTCTAGCTAGTTCCTCACAAACACAGTCTTCTGAAAATTATTCAAGATGCCCCTCACTTCTGTTCCTGTTTGTGGGTGTTTTCTGAGGTCCTGCTCCTGGCCCTTCATCTGTGAACACAGAACAGAAATATTTGTTAAGCAATTCCACTTTATCCTCATCAGCTTCTACATAGTCTGACAATACCACTTTTGCCCTTCCTTCTCTCACTGACATATCTGAAAAATGTCTTACCCCTCCATTTTATTGCATTGCCTATTTCCTCCTCTTTTTGAATCTTTTCTTTCTTGACTACTTTGCCAGCCTCTCTAAAAGTTTCCAAATATAGATGCCTGTCTTCCTCTCTCTGTGATCTCTTGTATTTCATGAAGGCCTCCCTCTTTTTCTTCACCTTTTCAGCTACTTATTTTGAGAATGATAGAGCCTCCTTTTCCTTTTACCTTTATTTACCATTCTAACAAAAAGGTCAGTTGCCCTTAAGATATCCCCTTTCAGTTTTTCCCACTGTTTGTCTACATCCCCCAGCTGTTCCCATCCTGCTAACGACTCCTTGAGGTATTGGCCCATCTTGGCAAAGTTAGTTTTCCTAAAGTCTAGGAGCCTCGCTTTTGAATGGATTTTATCAGACCTAGTCCTAATACTGAACCACACCATCTGGTGATCACTGGATGTGAGATGATCTTCCACAATAATATCAGAAACACTTTCACCATTGGTAAGCACCAAGTGCAGTATGGCCCCTTCACATATGAGTTCTGTTACCAGTTGCCAGAATAGTTCTTCCTGTATAGAATCCAGGATCTACTTACTTCTAGATGATACTGCAGCAGGGATGCGCCAGTCAACATCTGGCATATTAAAATCCCCTATCAGTAGCACTTCCCCTTTCCTGCGAATGCAAATGTGAGGGAGGTCTGTATGTCATGCCAGTGCAAATAGATTTCTCTTTCCCTCTTTCTAATTTAACCCACAGTGCCTCCACTCTCCCTTTTAAGCCCTGTATTTCCATAACTTTAATAGTATTTTTTACATATAGTGCCATACCTCCTCCCCTTCTTCCTGAATAATGTATAGCTTGGTATAGTTACATTCCTGTAATGGTTGTCCGCGCACCATGTCTCTGTTACTGCCACTAAATCCAAGTCAGCCTCTTCCATTAAAGTCTCAACATCTGGGATCTTATTTCCCATGCTACGGGTACTTATACACATTTCTTTCCAGATGTTGCCCCTTTTCCATAAAGATATTTAATGTTTCACTTACCTGGGAGCTGTAAATCCTGGAAATGCCTTTCGAATATCAAGCCCTATGTCTTTTTCTGTCTGATTTTCTGTTTCTTTTCTTATGTTTAAAATGCTTTATTCAATTTATAGATATATAAAGGTGCATTTTAGAAAGCTTGTCTAAGTGCAAGTTGGGACGTCCAGGCCAACACATCCCAAATATTGTGGGAGCGGCGGCAGCGAAGGTGGGTGCATGTAAGTGCCTTCTAAAATCATTCCCTCTCTGCCCCGAAAGATGCACATCTCCACAACCATGGACAATGGCGGGGCTGCGCTTGTGGATAGGCTGCACATGTGTGCATTTCCAGCCAACTTTAGAAACGTCCACATGCAAATGCATGCAAAGGTATTTCAGGAGAGAGACATTTATCAAATGCTACATGCATGTCCTGTCCTGCCTTTTTAGATGCACAAGCATGCTGCGGCGGGCGGCAGAAACAAAGATGTGCTTATTTACGCAGAATTGTCTTTGACCTGATAAAAATTAGTGTGGAAGTGAGGGATCATTTGCCTCTTCTCCCTGCGAGTGTTGCTTTTGTGAAGTGAGTGCTTTTCCTGCTACCTATTTATGCTCTGGAGCAGGTATAGATATACACATTTCAGCAACTGGGTCTAGACATATGGGAGCCTCTCTGCAATCATGCAGACATGTGCACCGTCTTAAAACCACCCAGACCATTCCGCCACCATGCCCCTATGCAACCGGAATTCAATCGCACCAAACTCGTGTATATCACAGACTTTGTAAATTGGATCGTGGGCTACCTTTGTGATTGGCACCTCCGAATGACCATTTTCAGACTTGCAAGTCATGATTAGAGGGAGCTTCTAAAGTGCCCCATCATAAACAGGAAACAAAACAACTAAACTGAATGCCAAGTACACCTATATTGCATTCATCAGACACAGACGGATGTAAACTCGATCTGCTGGATCATTTACAATCTGTTTTTCTGTTAAGAACTCTGTCTTCTCAAGCTGGCAATGACGATAATGCAAAAATTCTGCTGACAAGCAAGGGCATTTTCACTTGCGACGCAATGTTTCTGAAGTTTTCTGCTCTTTGAATTATGCGCTGCATCAAACCTTTGAGCTTCTGTGAAAAACCTAAAGCTTATATTTTCCTCATACTCTAGGTAGGAAGCGGAATTTCAATGGAGAGGAGGAGGGTGGGGGTTTGGACTCACTAAAACTGGAGGCTGCAGCAAATGTGTATATTTAAAATTGACTGATAAAGATGCACCCCCCCTCCCCACCTTCAGAGGTTTCTGTGTTTAAGGGCACAAATCCTGGCTAGGCCACTTGTTGCCAGTTTGGGGAATTACATACCTGAGCATACAGACTGCTAACAGCAAACCCCAAAGTGGATTACAATGAGGAACCTTTAAAACGTGCTGGACCTGATAGAAGGGGGTAACCTGCATGGAGCGGCAGGTGCAACTCTACATTTAGTGCATGCTAAACTGATTTAATGTGCACTAAAAAGGGTCTCGTCAAATGTGTGTTAAGAGAATAATGTGCAATATTTGCCTCTTAATGTTCATTAAACATGTGATGTTACCATAACATGTTATTTTACAGTAATACATGCTACATCATAATGAGATGCAAAGCATGGAAATGAATGATAAACACCTCATTATTATAAAAATTGTATAACGCAGCTTGCATTACTAATGCTAGGTTCAGCTGGCAGCTTTTAAACCCATGTTGAATGGGGCAAGTGCATCTGGGCATCACTCATGTCCTAGTCCTTAGACACTAGGGTAACTCTTGGTAAGATCTTTGGGGTGACTTGCCTGTGGAGGTGCCCATGAGAGTCTGGGGGTCTGGAGGGTTCTGTAGGGTTGTGAGTGTTGTAGGCAGGTTGCACCTACAAAAGTTTGCCCAATATTACCAATTACCAATGAATAGCTCAGACAACTGTTGCTTAGCTGCAAAAGCATTTATTTGGGTTCCAAATCAAAATACATCACAGATGCAGATAGCAAATTATATGTCTGAACAGGTGTCAGACAACCTACTCTCTGTACCGGAGTTAGAGAGCAGATTGCCCACGAGCTAGAGAGCTGTTTCCTTATATACATTTTTGCTCTGTCACAAAGTTCTAGAAAACCCTACATCACTTCTGATGTCATATGCAGGGTTTTTTCTATGGAATACGTGCAGCTTTCTGCAAAGTCTGCAAAAGTTTCTACTTGGGGAGGGAGCCACCCATGATCATTTGGGCCAGCAATTAGTTCAGTTCTCTTCAAGGTCTCTGCTTATCGGTGTGCTGTCAAGCATGTCTTTCCTTTGCCTTCCTGTGTGGGGCCTGTGTTCTTTTTAGCTCCTGGCACCAAACGTTATCTTCAAGGCT
This sequence comes from Ichthyophis bannanicus, assembly GCA_033557465.1. NCBI lineage: Eukaryota > Metazoa > Chordata > Amphibia > Gymnophiona > Ichthyophiidae > Ichthyophis > Ichthyophis bannanicus. The sequence continues at coordinate 961,965,188 of CM066034.1, read as the reverse complement.
GAAAGTATTTTCTGCTAATTAGTTTTAGCTTGGCCTGTATTTTGTAGTAGGCCCGTATCCTGAGCACTTCTGCCCAGAACATGGTTTCCAGACTGTAGCAGGCCTCACATACTTTCTGTTATAGCCCACATGCTGTATTGTTGTGCCATAAACAGGATGCTTGAGTGCGTTGCAGGCCAGCAAGAGTGTAGACATAGAAGGCATATGAAGCAGAGCAGAGCAGAGAACTATCTCTAAGCCAAAATATCCCAACAGTGTCTTTGGGGAAGAGGTGGGCAATCTTTGCCAGGATGAGTCCATGTACCAGTTCCTTTTTCATTGGCCTCTTTAAGAAGGCTCTGTAGAGCATTGGACTGCATGTTGGTGGCTTGATGCCCCAGGAAGGTAAAAAACAATGCAGCTGGCGAGGTTGATCACAAGCTGTGTTATTCAGTTGCTATGGGAGTTACTAACCTGTGGTACTGAGTTACTGCACATTAGTGTTAAATTAAGCTGTGGTAAAATGCAATATTTAAATTAAATTAAATTTAAATTTATTTATATCTCACCTATCATAAATTTCTAGGCAAGTTCCAATGTTACATTCACAGTTAAAATAAATTGACGAGCATAAGTTCTGAGCTATTTGTCCATGGCATATAATAACATGGTTTTAGCTTTTTTTCTGCATGTCAGATATTGTGTTTCAGTGCATAATTCTGTGGGTAGTGTTTTCCATGGTTGGGCTCCCATCACTGAAATGATTGGAGCCCAGTCATTGCAGGGATAGGGCTCTGATCACCAGTCCCCTAATCAGTTTAACAGACCTTAACTTATTGGTCAGTGTGGTTAGTTCAAATGTGAAACTAACAAAAAGACACCCAAAAATCAGGAAACATTTATGAAAAAAATGTGAACTCTTCTTGCCTATGCCCAACCTAGTGCTTGGTTATTTCAATAACCTCCTGCAGTCACTTTCAGGAGCTTTGAATTATTCTTGTGAATTTTGTATAGTGTTTTTGCCTTGAGAGGTTATATATTTTATGTTTTAGCTGTTTTTATGCAACATGCTGTTTTATTTCAGTAAACCATCTTCAATGGTTTTCCAGGAAGGTGTCTATATAATTTTATTAAAAAAAAACAACCCTCTTCCACCTCTTCCATCCCTGTTGAAATTTATAGATGCAGTTCTACATCTCTACTGCAACAATCTCATATTCCCTACAAAGACATACCTTATATTCGTATCTAAAATGGAATTATCTTTCATTTTATTCCCAAATAGCTTTACGGCTAATGACAGGAAGAAGCACAATAAATATGAGTCTCCTTTTGATTTTTCTCTGATTGTATGTTCCATGTTTGTAGTAGGACCTTGTTAATCTACAGTTTCTCCTTTTTATTGCCATGGTGTGTCCCGCCTTATCTTGAGATTTCAGGCGTTTATAATACTACTGTTACCCAGTTTGTGGGTCAGACGTTTCTTGTTGTTTTCCTGACATCTTGTTAAGATTTCATTTTTTAGAGCACAATATGAGTTGAAAATGATGAGAATGGTGTTATTCCAACATTTGGGAGGTGGGAGAGCGTGATTTTCAGACTGTTGGCACCAGCACATAATGTGTGGGTACCTTTTAATGAAGATCTAGAATTAGTTTTTAAAGAGAAAGTATTTGCCTCATTTTACTTTGAAATTTGCTGAAGGTACAAAGTACCCATGGACACTTGTACCTGCTTTTTAGATAGATAATTTTTTCATGGAAAATACTGTCAGGATCATTCCGAGGAATGAATAGTGGGTATGGACATCCCAACGTCCATCTCCTTGTCTAACTTTCCCACGTTGTATGGGTAAGTTAGACAGGGATGGGAGAAGGGCAGAGCGGGGACAGCATTAAGGCGGGCAGTGGGCAGTCACCGGCCCCATCTGGGGCCGGCGGCTTGAATGGGGAACTCATTCCACCTCAGAGGTGGAATAAGTTCCCCTAATCGGGTGGATCGGGCAGGACCGGGGCCCAAAAAAGGTGGCAGGGGGATAGAGGAAATTCCCCACAGCCTGACCCTGGTCTTGGGAGGCCAGATCAGGGGTCAGGCTGCGGGGAATGCACCTTTTGATCCGGCAGCCAGGGATCGCAGCTTTTGAATGGAGTCTCGGTGCCACGGCTCCATTCAAAAGCCCTGACTGAGCTATCCGGGCAAGGCCTGTACATGCAGGCCAGCCTGAATCAGGGTCCCGGCCTGCACATACAGGCCTGGACGCGATTCTGATCCCGTGGGGCTAGATGTGCCCAGTGGGATCAGAATCCCGGCTAACTCTGTGCATCCGGTTCCAACCGGGCGCACAGAGGGCATGGACGCCCACTTCTAAATTGGCCCCTGTGTGTATAGTTGAAACTGCAATCTATTTGTGTTATTTTTCTTCCCCAAGACATCCCTGTGAATTCCTCCTCCAAGTTCAGCTAAAAGTAAATGCAGGATTCACTTTTGTTTAGTATTTTAACTTGGACAAAGGAACACACCTCTGGATACTGCTGAGATGAGGCAAAACTCAATACAGCCCTGATCAGAATGGGGGAAGCAATTTCTTATAGGCTCTTAAGATTAAGTTGACAGTCCAGGAAAAAAAAAGGACTGTTATTCTGATCAAATAAAATTTACGTCATGCAAAAGAAAAAACATAGGAAGGGAAAAAATGTTTTCTAGAATTACAACCAAATCAGAACTTAAATCTGAGAAAACAAACAAAAGCAATCAATAATGAAGGTTCCTGGGATCCCTTTGCACTTCAGCACTCCCCTTGGAATATATGTGGGATCCTCTTTTGTGATTACAAACTCTCCCTCAGATAGATAGACAGGAAATGCCCCATTTAACCTCCCGACACTCAGCGCTCCGACGAGCTCAACTTTCACGGAGACACAGGAAAGAAGGAAAATGCTGTTCTTTCTTGCGGCTCTGCAGTGGTGAGCTTGGCTTTGGGCCTTCCTCTGAAGCAGTCAGGCAGGTGCGGGGCTCTTCTGTGGAGGTGGGGCTTGGGGGGGCTAGGACTCGAAATGGGCTGATCAGATGGGGCTAGGACTGGCAATGGGCTGATTGGGAGGGGCTAGGACTGGAAATAGTCTGGGACTGGAAATGGGTTGATGGGGGGGCTAGGACTGCAAATGGATTGATGGGGAGGAGAGAGCTGTTGGTTCTGGAAGAAAACTGGGGGCTAGGACTGCAAATGGGCTGATGTGGTGGGATGGGAGAATGGGACTGGAAGGGAGCGGATGCTGGGAGGGGCTGGAACTAGAAGAGAGCTGATATTGGGGGAGGACTAGAAGGAGATGGGCTGGCGAGAAAAAAAAAGAAGCTGGGGCAGTGAGGAAGGAGAGGGGAAAAGATAACTTGTGTGGGAGGGAAGAAAAATCTATGATTGGCCGGGTAATGGGAAAGTAAGTGGGGATTAGAGGGGTGAAATTTGAGTGGATGAAAAAGGAATAAAGAAAGAAATGGAGGAAAGAGCATAAGGAGAAAGATCAGTATGTTAGTGCAGATATAGAGAGAGAATGGAAAAAACTAGAAGAGAGATGAAAGGACAAATGGACAGCAGACAATGGAGAGTTAGCAGAAGACACAAAGAAACCAGATGAAAGTGACTAGAGCAATTGCAACTGAAAAATAAAATGCCCAAACAACAAAAGGTAGAAATATACTTTTTTATTTTGAATTTATTAACTGGAATATGTCAACTTTGGGAAATGTGCATTGCTAATATCTTTGTGTTTTGTTTAGTACAAGAGGAAATTAATTTATAGTTTTATTTCTCTAGTGTTGTACATTCCAAGTTTGGCTTTTAGGGTTCCCAGTTTAATCATTGTCTTCATATTTCTAAATTGTGATCCCTTTTTCTATGGTAGGTGACGGTCTATGTTCTGCATGTGCAACCGAGCTGAGGTATTCTGTTTATGTAGTTTCTATTTGACAGTGCTACTTGTTCTCTTTCCCCAGTAGGAGATGTACTGGTATTCTCTGAGATATATTGGTTTAATATTTGCAGTGTTGCCTTTTGATAGGTAGAGTATTGTGCTTTGTGAGTCCTGGTAGTGCTTTTATGATACGGCGGGTTTGCTATGGGTTCTAAATGGGTAGTGTTTGTAGTACTTCCTAATGTGCCTGGCGGTTGGCACTGAAATATAGTAATGTGTGCAGAAGGTGGCATAGATGCATGCTAACAGTTGAGAGAGTGCCCAGCATGTCCCCCTGTAGTTACCGTGGGAAGATTCACCTCACCACACTAACTGGCAACATGTCTAATGCAGGTGCACTTACTGCCAGCCATTGAGGAGGTAGTAAGCGGACCCATGCTAATGGCAGCAGTTATGATTAATGGGCCAACGAGGCAGAACTAACTACGATGTATGTCAATGCCCACACTCCTTTCCTAACTTGCCCATTTACCATCCTTTCCCACACTATCATTTACTACTACTACTACTGAGCATTTTTATAGCGCTACCAGTCATACGCAGCGCTGTACAGACATGTAAGAGACAGTCCCTGCTCATCAGAGCTTGCAATCTAGTCAAGACAAACACGGAAGGCGTAAACAGGAAGACAAACACAGAAGGTGTAAACAGGTAAAACAGGGGGAAGGAAAAGGAGATCAGGTGAGTCAAGATTTAAAAGCAGCAGCGAAGAGGTGAGCTTTCAACATGGATTTGAAGAGGGTTAGAGAAGGTGCCTGGCATACAGACACAGGTAGATTGTTCCAGGCGTAAGGTGCAGCAAGGTGAAAGGAGCGAAATCTGGAGTTGGCAGTAGGAGAGAAGGGCATAGATAGATGCAGTTGGCAAGAAGAGCGGAGTTCCCGAGGGGGGTTGTAAGGCGAGACAAGAGAAGAAAGGTACTGAGGGGCCGCCGAGTGAATGAATTTATAGGTCAGGAGGAGAAGTTTGAATTGGATGTAGAAACGGATAGGGAGCCAGTGAAGTGACTTCAGAAGAGGAGTAATATGGGCATGACGAGACTGGCGGAAGATTAGCCGTTCAGCGGAGTGTTGAACAGATTGAAGGGGAAAGAGGTGATTCAAAGGGAGACCAAGGAGTAGGTTACAGTAGTCAAGACGGGAGGTGATCAAGGAGTGGATAAGTGTTTTAGTAGTGTGTTCAGAAAGGAAAGGGTGGATCTTGCTAATGTTATAGAGAAAGAAACGGCAGGCATTAGCTACGAGATGGATATGTGTGGAGAAAGAGAGAGAGGAGTCAAAGATAACCCCAAGATTGTGGGCCGAGGAAACAGGAAGGAGTACAGAGCTGTCCACAGAGACTGAGAAGGGAGGAAGAGGAGGGGAGGTATTAGGAGGAAAGATAAGTTCAGTCTTGGCCATGTTCAATTTCAAGCAGCAGTGAGACAAGGGGCAGTAAGAGGAGACAAGGCTATAGCAGAGAGACTGAATGAATTCTTTGCTTCGGTCTTTACTGAGGAAGATGTAGGGGTGTTACCCAAGACTGAAGTGGTATTTAAAGGTGATACTGCAGAGGAATTGAGAGAAATATCGCTACACCGGGAAGATATATTACAACTATTTGATAAACTGAATAGTAGCAAATCACCTGGACCGGATGGTATACATCCCAGAGTGTTGAAAGAACTGAAATATGAGATTGCAGACCTGTTATTGGTAATCTGTGAACTTTCATTAAAATCATCTGTAATACCTGAAGATTGGAGGGTCGCCAACGTAACACCAATTTTTAAAAAGGGTTCCAGGAGTGACCCGGGAAATTACAGACCGGTGAGCCTGACGTCAGTACCAGGGAAAATGGTAGAAGCCATCATAAAGAACAAAATTACACAGCATGTAGATAGTCATGGCCTAATGGGAGACAGCCAACATGGCTTTAGACAAGGAAGATCTTGTCTTACTAATCTGATCTGTTTTTTTGAAGGTGTGCATAAACAGGTAGACAAAGGTGAGTCGGTTGATATAGTGTATCTGGACTTTCAGAAAGCTTTTGACAAGGTCCCCCATCAGAGACTTTTGGCGAAGCTAAAAAGTCATGGGATAGGAGGCAGTGTACTATTGTGGATCGGGAACTGGTTAAAAGATAGAAAGCAGAGGGTAGGGCTAAATGGCCAATATTCCCAATGGAAAAAGGTGAATAGTGGAGTACCCCAGGGATCTGTACTGGGTCCGCTACTTTTTGACATATTCATAAATGACCTGGAAAAGGGAATAACTAGAGAGCAAATAAAATGCTAGGTTTCATAAGGAAAGGAATGGAAAAAAAAGGATATTATAATGCCTCTATTGTTCCATGGTGAGACCGCGCCTTTAATATTGTGTGCAATTCTGGTCACCATATCTTAAAAAGGATATAGCGTTATTAGAAAAGGTTCAGAGAAGAGCCACCAAAATGGTAAAGGGGATGGAAGGATACCCCTATGAAGAAAGGCTAAAAAGGTTAGCGCTCTTTAACCTGGAAAAGAGACGGTTGAGGGGAAATATTACAGATGTCTATAAATTAATGAACGGGTAAACGTAGATCGATTGTTTACATTATCAGAATATAGAAAGACTAGGGGACATGCAATGAAGCTCAGGGCAAACTATTTAAGACTAATAAAAGAAAATATTTTTTCACTCAATGTGTAATCAAACTCTGGAATTTGTTACCGGAGGATGTAGTAAAGGCTGTTAGTGTAGCTGGGTTTAAAAAAGGTTTGGACAAGTTCCTGGAGGAAAGGTCCATAAACTATTATTAAGAAGGGACCCAGGATATCAATTCTTGACCCAATACAAGCATTGCGGAACCTGTGTTTTTTGGGGAAACTGCTAGGTACGTATGACCTAGATTGGCCACTGTTGGAAACAGGATACTGGGTTTGATGGACCTTGGTCTGACCCAGTATGGCATATCTTATGTTCTTATGTTAATTGCAATATTCACCTTAGAGCCAGATCATAATTCTACCTTACCTCAATTCTTAAGTTTATGAATGAGTTGTTTTTGGACCATGATGTTTTTTTTTTTTTTTTTACAACAAGTTGAAGATATAAGCCCTTTTTAACCATTGAGGCAGGAGATCCTAGTCATAGGTGCTCCAAATGCTTTACTTCTTGTCTAGATAAGAAAACTATGTTTTTGACCCTATTTAGCATCAATAACTTTTACAGGTGCAGTCTGCTTCCAAATTGATTATGTCAACTTGGAAGACTGATTTGATTGCTTAACCCTATAAGTTCTGCCAGAACATAAAGATACTACTACTACTAGTACTACTTATCATTTGTATTCTCTTCCATATACATGCCAACTTGTTTTCTTTGTTTTTCATGGGTCTACCTCCACTACATCCTTTCATTTCCCTGTTTGGACCTCTTCTTACACCAAGGGCTAATTGAGAATACAATATAATGGTGTTCCTTTCATCTTGTTTTTTTAAGTTTCCTTTTTTTTTTTTTCACTCTTTGTATTTTGAATGTACATCATAAATATGAAATGCTGTTATTAAGTGCTATCGAGTCGTTGTCGACACATGATGATCCTCTGGATAGCGGTCCTAAACTATATGCATGGAGAATTCCAAAAATCTCAGCGGTGTGCAGGGATTGTTTTTAGATGTTTATTTTTTTCATTTAACTGGTGGGATTTTACAGTACCTCTGCCTTATTTCTTTTTCATGTTCTTTCCATTCATGCAGTTTTTCCATGGCGCATGCTAAACGGCTTCAAGGAACACTATTGATAGCACATTCTAAGTGCAGGCTACACCCCCAAAGACTAAATACAAACATAAAGGAAGCTATTTTAGAACCTCTGCATATGTGGGGATATGGCAGTCATATGTGTAAAAGTGGACGTTTTAGAAGGGAAACTATATGTCCAGACCAGGCAAAACTAAACATGTTGGCTGGGTTACACATACCTTGTATATAATTAGCATTTTGCAAAGTATATATGCAAATCCCAAACTGTCCAACTCTGCTACTGTGAAAACCTGTTTTATAAATGTATAGATATAAATGTGGGATTCCTCCCTGCATATACTTTTATACTTCTAGCAGTGCAGTGTGTGCCTTTGAGTCAATGTTGACTCTTGGTGACCCAGCAGCTCCTGGGTTTTCTTGGCAGTGCATCCAGAAGTAGATCGCCAGAGGCAATGGAGGATATATGGTGATAAATTTTGCATAATCTGCCTTCTACATGTAAACCAGGTTTTACACATAAAATTATCTTCCACATTTTCTTAACCTCTCTCCCCCAGGGCTTGGTCTCTGTACCTCCCACTTTTTAGTCTTCAATTTAGTCTTATCTGATCCCTGGGGTCCAAATAGAACTGAAGCAATTCCCTGTCACTTCTGCCCCCCGCCGCCACCCTTCACCCCCCCTCCCACCGGTGTGTTCCAATATTCCACTTCTTGCAGCAACTAGTCTAATGGACATTATTTTCTTTCAAAGTATTATTTTGTGCTTTCTTTACACACAAATAATTATTGTAAAACCTATTTACATGACTAAAACAGAGGTTAATTGTGGAAATGGCTTGTTACTACTACTACTGCTAATCATTTGTATAGCAGTACAAAGCACACACAGCGCAGTGCACATTCACGTAAGACGTCCATACTCACAGGGGCTTACAATCTATTCAAGACAGTAAACACAACAAACAGGGAACTAGGGTAAAACTAAGGGGACATGGTCAAAATGCACAGAGGTGAGAAACAGGAGACTAAGGGGGCATCTACATGTAAAACTATGCACCTAGGAACATGCTTACTAAGAGTGTGGGTTTTACCACAGCCTACACGTGCCACACTGACAGCATGGAGCAGTGCGGTAAAAACTGCCCACCTTCTTTCCTCCTCCAAACTCACCACCTGCTCCTCTGATCCTATCCCCACCCATCTCCTAAGCCCCATCTCCTCCACCGTTGTCCCTTCCATCTCCCCATATTCTCAACCTATCGCTCTCCACTTTAACAGTCCCTGCTGACTTCAAGCATGCTGTGGTCACACCTCTCCTCAAAAAACCCTCACTCGATCCCACATGTCCTTCTAATTATTGACCCATCTCTCCCCTTCACTTCTAAACTACTCGAACGTGCGGTTCACCGCCGCTGCTCGACTTCCTCTCCTCTCATGCCCTCCTGGATCCCTTACAGTCTGGCTTTCGTCCTTTACGCTCTACTGAAACGGCTCTTGTCAAAGTCTCCAGTGACTTGTTCCTGGCAAAATCCAAGGGCCTGTACTCTGTCCTCATCCTCCTTGACCTCTCTGCTGCTTTTGACACAGTTGACCACAACCTTCTCCTCGATACCCTGTCCTCACTTGGCTTTAAGTACTATCTGTACTATCCTGGTTCTCCTCCTATCTCTCCCATCGCTCTTTCAGTGTGTGTTCTGGTGGCTCCTCCTCCTCCGCTACCCCACTCCCAGTCGGTGTACCCCAGGGATCTGTCTTGGGGTCCGCTCTTTTTCTCTCTATATACCCAGTCCCTTGGTGCGCTCATCTCTTCCCATGGCTTTCAGTACCATCTGTATGCTGATGACTCCCAGATCTACCTCTCTACGCCTGAACTCTCTCCAGCAATCCAGACCCGGATCTCTGCCTGCCTTTCTGACATTGCCGCCTAGATAAGAACATAAGAACATAAGAAATGCCATACTGGGTCAGACCGAGGTCCATCAAGCCCAGTATCCTGTTTCCAACAGTGGCCAATCTAGGTCATACGTACCTAGCAGTTTCCCCAAAAGACACAGGTTCTGCAGTGCTTGTACTAGGCCAAGCATTGATATCCTGGGTCCCTTTTTAATAGTGGTTTATGGACCTTTCCTCCAGGAACTTGTCCAAACCTTTTTTAAACCCAGCTATACTAACAGCCCTTACTACATCCTCCGGTAACAGATTCCAGAGTTTGATTACACGTTGAGAGAAGAAATATTTTCTCCTATTTGTCTTAAATAGTTTACCCTGTAGCTTCATTACATGCCCCCTAGTCCTTCTATATTCTGATAGCGTAAACAATTTATCCACGTTTATCCGTTCCACTCCATTCATTAATTTATACACCTCTATCATATCTCCCCTCAGCCGCCTCTTTTCTAGGTTAAAGAGCCCTAACCTTTTTAGCCTCTCTTCATAGGAGTAGCCTTCCATCCCCTTCACCAATTTGGTGGCTCTTCTCTGTACTTTTTCTAATAACTCTATGTCCTTTTTAAGATACGGTGACCAGAATTGCACACAATATTCAAGGTGCGGTCGTACCATGGAGCGATACAGAGGCATTATAATATCCTTTGTTTTATTCTCCATCCCTTTCCTTATGATACCTAGCATTCTATTTGCTTTCTTGGCCGCCGCTGCACACTGGGCGGAGGGTTTTAACATGTTATCCACGATGACTCCTAAATCTTTTTCCTGGGTGGTGGTTTCTAATGTGGAGCCTTGCATCTTGTAACTATAGTGTGGGTTGTTCTTCCCTAGGTGCATAACTTTGTACTTGTCCACATTAAATTTCATCTGCCATTTTGATGCCCAGTCTTCCAATTTATCAAGATCCTCTTGCAATTTTCCACAATCCTCTTGGGATTTAACAACTTTAAATAGTTTTGTGTCATCTGCAAATTTGATAACCTCACTTGTTATTCCCTTTTAGTTTTTTCTTAACTATTTTCCTCATTTTATCATAGTCTTTTCGAAAGTTAAAAGGCAGTACTGTGGATTTCCTTACTATCCCTCCTCCACTAATTAAATCAAACACGATCATACTATGATCACTATTGCCAAGTGGCCCCAACACCCTTATCTCTTGCACCAGATCTGGTGTTCCACTAAGGACTACGTCAAATATGGCTTCCCCTCTGGTCGGTTCATGAACCAGATGCTTCAAGAAGCAGTAATTTATTTCATCTAGGAACTTTATCTCCCTAGCATGTCCTGCTGTGACACTGACCCAGTCGATACCGGGGTAATTGAAATCACCCATTATTATTACTGTACTGCAACTTTTGTTAGCTTCCTTGATTTCGTTGAGCATTTCATCATCCATTTGTTCATTCTGGCCAGGCAGTCGATAGTACACCTCCACTGCCATTGCCTTCCCGTTTTTACATGGAATTTCAATCCATAGAGATTCTACAGCAAATTTTGTTTCCTGCAAAACTTTAATCCTTTCTGACTCAATGCCCTCTCTAACATAGAGCGCAACTTCTCCACCAATTTGATCAGCTCTATCATTACGATATAGTTTCTATCCAGGTATCACAGTGTCCCACTGGTTGTCCTCCTTCCACCATGTCTCTGAGATTCCAATCATATCTAACCTCTCATTTAGTGCTATATATTCTAACTGTCCCATCTAGCATTTGCATACAAGCATTTTAGAAACTTGTCAGACGGCTGCCTAGGGTGAGAACTTACACAATCTTGACGATGCATATATTCATATGATTCTTGCAAGGTATTGTGGGTAATGTAGTTCATTCACTCCCAAACACAGCTGAAGACAATAATTGAGTTGTGAAACCAGTGGTAAGGCCAATAAAATACTTCTTTTATTGATGGGGTTTAATTCACCCAGCACAAATATGCTTGGTAGCAATATAAATGAGGTTACTTGCTTGCAGTGTTTAAATGGATAACATAAAGTCACAAAGCAAATCAGAAAACAACCTTCAGCTTGTCAGGCAATTAGCTAATGTTTTCTTAGCAAATAATTACCAAATAAAAAGGCACAAAGAAATGAATAAACTTTGCTTGTTAGGTTAACTTCTGCTTATTTTCCACGCAGATCCCAGCAGTGATTCTCCCTTGCTCACACACACAATCAGGTGCAGCTTTAATTACTATCTATTGACCAGCTGAAACCCTTTAGCTGGCTGGCTGCTACTGTGCGAACCCAAATCCTGCTTTAAGAGCTGTTTGCAGTGGAAATAAAGAACAAAGTTAGGTTTCTTTGTGATGGCTGATGTGTTTGCTCACAGAAAGCTAGCAATAGCATTTAGATAGAGAACTGTCCATGTAATTAATAGTTTCATCTGCTGTATCTCCCCCTTCATCAATCAGCATAGGGTCACTATCATACATTGGCACAGACGAGTCTTTCAATAAGGTACTATCATGAGAATGCTTATTCCCTTGCTGCCATTCACTATTATAGATAGGGTCTGGATCAGTGTTCATACCTGAGCCTCTCCTGCTATCATAATTCCTCTCTGTATATCCTGGCCAGTATGTAATCCAGTTATGATGTCCAGCCTTCCAATCTTGATCCCTGGACACTGGATCTTTCCTCACATACCTTCTGGCCTTGGTCTGAAAGTCCTTTCCACGTGCAGTCTTCTCTCTTCCAGGTAGCCACTGGTGATTCCTATCTCTGCCATTCCATTCCTCTGGCTGACTCCAGTCCAATGGACTCTGCTGGCACTTGGAATACCTCCCAGTATGGGTACTGCCTTGGACTCTCCCAGACCATCCAATGGGCTTTCTTCTCTTCCTTCCAGAGAGTTTCCTTCTTTCTCTATCCGCTTGGCTTGGCTTCTGTTTCTCCAGGTGATACTGGTGCTTGAGCTTGTAGCCGTTGCTGTATCTGTGTCTGAAGCTGTTTCTGTAGCTGTTATCTCTAGAATAAGCTAAGCTCTATTCTTATTCTGTTCTAATGTGTGCTCCTCCCTAACACAGCGCAGCTGTGTTGAATCAGGCCCTTCCCTTTGAGATGAGTGCTTAGGGATTACCTCATAGCTCTCTTGATTGCACACACGTTTTCTCACTTCAGCCCCTCTCATGGCTGCTGGAAACCTGGTGCATTCTGGGACTGGTAGTCTTTTATGTGAAAACTCTGTTTTCTTACTTCTACCAGAACTGACAGGTTGCTTGTTCAGAGTCACATCATCTTTTCTATAGCTCCTACCTGAGCTATGATAAGCTTCCTTATCACAAACTGTATTTTATTCATATTAATTTGGCTATTGGTTGTTGTTGCTAAGTGCCGTCGAGTCGGAGTCGACTCATGGCGACCCTCTGGATAGCCATCCTAAATTGTGTTCGGTCTTCAGTCAGGCGGCTCATTGTTGACAGACTGGTACCCGTAGCTGCTGTTATTGTATCGATCCATCTCATTGCTGGCCTTCCTCTTTTGTGTTGACCTTCTATCTTGCCAAGCATAATGTCTTTCTCTAATGATCTCTCTCTTCGCATGATGTGTCCAAAGTATGAAAGCCGAAGTCTTGTCATCTGAGCTTCTAAAGAAAGCTTAGGTTTGATCTCCTCTAGTACAGACTGGTTTGTTCTTCGGGCAGTCCATGGTATACACAGTATTCGCCTCCAGCACCATAATTCAAAGGCATCAATTTTCTTCCTGTCTATCTTTTTCACTGTCCAGCTTTCACATCCATATGATGTTATTGAAAATACCATGGCTTGAACAAGTCGAATCTTTGTATGGAGAGAGACATCTCTGCTCTTGAGAATCTTATCTAGGTTTTTCATAGCCATTCTGCCAAGAGCAATGCATCGTCTGATTTCTTGACTGCTTCTTGCTTCTTTATTGATAGTTGATCCAAGTAGGTTAAAGTTGTTCACAATTTCAATTTCTTCTCCTTCAACGATGAACCTGTTGATTATGCCAGTTGTCATGATCTTTGTCTTCTTTACATTAAGGTGCAGGCCCATTTTGAGACTATGTTCTTTGACTGTGAGAAGCAAATGTTTCAGATCATCTTCACTTTCAGCCAGTAATGTGGTATCATCAGCATAGCGAAGGTTGTTGATGTCTTCCACCAATCTTCACACCTCTGTTGTCTTCATACAACCCTGCTTCTCTGATGATTTGTTCTGCATATAAATTAAACAGGTAGGGGGAAAGTATGCAGCCTTGTCTTACACCTTTGCTTATTTTAAACCATTCTGTTTCTCCTTGTTCCATTCGAACTGTTGCTTCTTGATCAATTGCGCAAGAGAACGATCAGGTGTTCTGGTATACCCATGCTTCTTAATGTGGCCCAGAGTTTCTCATGGTTTACACAGTCAAAAGCCTTGCTATAGTCGATAAAGCACAAATAGATATCCTTTTGGTATTCTTTAGTCTTTTCAAGGATCCATCTCACATCCGCAATGATGTCTCTCGTTCCTTTCCCTTTCCTGAACCCTGCTTGCACTTCAGGTAGTTCTTGTTCCAGGTATGGTTTTAATCTCTTTTGAATAATCTTCAGTAGAATCTTGCTGGCATGTGGTATCAGAGCGATTGTGCGATAATTTCCACAGTCAGTTGGATCACCTTTCTTTAGTATTGGTATAAACACAGATCTTTTCCAGTCAGTTGGCCATGATGTTGTCTTCCATATTTCTTGGCAGAGCCTTGTGAGTACGGTAACAGCTGCATCAGATTGCTGCAATACTTCTATGGGAATGCTATCAATACCTGGTGCTTTGTTCTTTGATAAGGCTTTCAATGCTGCTTCAACTTCTTCTTTCATCACCAATGGTTCCTGATCATAAGGTATAGGTTGAAACGGCTGTTGGTCCACTTGATCTTTATCATATAAAAACTCTGTATATTCCTTCCACCTTTTCTTGATCTTTTCAGCTTCATTCAACATAGAACCTTGAGCATCTTGTAACATTCCAATTCGAGGCTGGAACTTTTTCTTTAACTCTCGTAGCTTTAGGAAAGCCGATCTTGTTCTTCCTCTAATAGTTTCTGCTTCTATTTCCTTGCAAGTGTCATTGTAGTACTTTTCCTTGTCCTGTCTTGCTGCACGTTGGAAATCTCTGTTGAATTTAGCGATTGTCTTTCTTTCTCCTCTGGCTTTAGCTTCTGTGCGTTTCTGGGCAATTTTCAGAGTTTCTTCCGTCATCCATTTTGGCCGTTTTTGCTTTTTCAACTTTTGTAGAGACTTCTCGCTTTCTTCCAACACAACCTTCTTGATGTCATTCCATAACTCTTCCAGAGCTCTGTCATTTGTATCTAAAGCAGCAAATCGATTTTGCAGGCAGTCTTTAAATTCCAGTGGTATATTCTCAAGGTCATGTTTTGCTGCATTCATGAGTGGTTTGCTCTTTTTCAACTTTAGCTTGAGTTTGCATACTAGTAGTTAATGATCTGTACCACAGTCAGCTCCAGGTTTTGTCTTTGTTGATGTTACAGAGCTTTTCCATCGTTGACTTCCACATATGTAGTCAATTTGATTTTTATATAATCCATTCGGTGAAGTCCATGTGTACAGTCGCCGCTTGTGTTGCTGGAAGAAGGTGTTTGAGATGAATAGATCATTGGTCTTGCAGAATTCTATCAGTCTTTCTCCAGCTTCATTTCTGTTGCCAAGTCCATATTTTCCAACTACTTTGCCTTCTTCTTTGTTGCCAACTTTTGCATTCCAGTCACCCATGACTATCAGGATATCCTGTTTGCATGTTCTGTCAATTTCAGCTTGTACTTGTTCATAGAACTCTTCAATTTCATTCTCTTCTGCAGCTGTTATTGGGGCATATACTTGAATTATAGTTGTGTTGATAGGCAATCCTCGTAGACGAATAGAGATTAAGCGTTCGCTGACTGCATTGTATTTCATGGTGTTGTATTTATAATAAAGAAGAAACTTGCAAGAACTGGCTATTGGTAGGCATGGGTAATTTGGGATCTTTAATCTCTGTTTGCTCCATACTCGAGGGCATTTGGGCTACTTTACTCTTTTTTGGAACCTTTCTGCTTTTGGTAGTATCCTTCAATGATACATTAGTCTTTGGGGGTTAGCGTTCTTTTTGATAATATCATCCCCTCCCCCCCCCCCGTAAATTTTCTAAAAAAGCCAATTAAGTCCAAAATATCTACTGAAAGGTTTCTCTCTTTCATTGCTGTTTGTTGCCCCAAATAATCTGAAAATTCATCAAGCCCAGAAGTGAAAATTGTCATTAAGGTGGACCATACGTGAAACACAGCTATTATATTTTGTGGTTTATATTAGCCGGCCCTACATTCATTATATATTTGAGTGTTGCCCAAATAAGCATCTGAAAATAGAATTCGATTTGGGGACACTAATAATGTGGAGTTTAATCTCCTCACTTGATTTTCCATTTTCAGATGGGTGTCCTCCTTATCCTTAATAGGAACAACATCTCATGCCTTAAAACCAGTCAGTTGTTTCCTCATCCAATCTATCTCAAACCTTGTTTGTTGAGCTGAGACATCAAATACTCAAATCAAGAACCTCAAAGGTTTATCATGTTTGATTGCCAGCATTCATGAAATGCACTGTGGGAGCTCCAGGCACTACTCCCACATCTACTGTACCTAACTATTACGATCACGTGCAGATAGTGGAGGCCTGCCTGCTTCTCTGCTCTGCAAGATCATCATCACTATGCCACACCCAATGGGTCATCTGGACAGACACATCCTGTGAGAGGTATGAATCTGCTTACGCCTTCCATTTACTCACATTGATACCAGGGTTAGCAGCTTTCTCGGATTCATCTCCCAGTGCTCAACGTAGCATGCTGCACTACCATTTTAACCTTAAAATCCTAGATGGTGATGGTTAGCACATGGAGGTGTTCAGTCATAAGTGTGAGAAATGCACCACAAGTGACAGTTTTACTTCATTCTGGAATTTAAAAGCCCTATTTATTTTGAGAAATGGAGATGCAGAAATATATATAGTATATGTGTCCATTAAACTCACATACTATTCATTGCTTTTTTGGCTGGAAGGCCAAGTATTATGGAGCCTTTGAATTCTAGCATGAAGCAGCTTGGGTTTGCTTAGTCGAGAATCTTTCCTCATTTGAAATGCACATTAATGACCTGCACCTGTCATGCTGTTGAGATCTGAAACTATCTTAGAGTTTTCCTAGCGTTTGCTGTAGGGAGTACAGTAAAGCCCTTTGAAAGTTTCTGTATTTGATTTTCTTACAAGTGATTATGTAGAAATAAAGGTCAAACGATAGGTTGTGGTTAACGCCTTTTTTACAGGACTAACTTAATACAGTACATTTGTGAGTAGCCTCCGGAGGTACAACTATGCTCCCTTTTATCAGGTCAAAACAAAATAAACTGAAAATGATATTGCCTGCAGGATCACCGTGCCCCTGAAAATTGCACTCTCGTGGTATAGTCATTAGTCCAAGCTCTTTCCTGTGCAAGTAGTAAAAAACCTATTATTTCAAGTAAATATTAAGCTGTATTAGAATGATCTACAGTATCTCGGGGTAGAGTCTCCAAATGAGTTAATTTTGCATATCTAAACTTACAATACATAGTGACATATCATTTCAATATTATAAATGACTATATTTAATACAATCTTTTACAACATGTATTAATTTGGTATGATATTAAGATATCTTATATCCCAAAATATTTTTGTCTTTCACAAACATAGAAAGTTCTGAATAGCAAAGCACAGTTCAATATTCAAACAGACTTATACATGTGAAGGTACATTTTAGAAAGGACCTCTGGCTGCAAAACAGGACATCCAAGTGGAAATGTCCAATATTCTGCAGGTAGGGCAGCCGAGAGGTGGTCACATGTAAGTGTCTTGTAAAATCAGCCTCTCTCCATCCTGAAAGAGGCATGAGTCTACTGCATAAAAGCTAAAAAACGGGGGTGCAAAGAGTTGCAAGATGTTTCTGGATTCCAGAAACTTGCAAGTGTCATATATGCTTGTTCGCTAGAGGGGACTTAACGTACATGTGGCCCCACTATAGAACATGGATGTGGGGGGGGGGGGGGGCGGAGCCTGATGCAGAGCGGGTCGGATGGCTAGAGAGGAGCTCCGGAGGGGTTTGACATAAATCCTGGTAGACTGCTGTTTAAACATCGCATAACGCTGCCTGGGTCACGCGGATTGGAAGAGCGGAATGTCCGGACCTAAACCGACGTGGTTAGAATTCGCGGCCACACAGAATAGCAGTGCTAAATGCTCCAAAACGGAACCTCTCTCCCTGCAAAAAATGGCGGCCACGCGGGAACATCTGGAGGCCTTACAGGAAATATTGGCTGAGATAAGAGGAACTAAGGAGATGGTGAAAGCCAACGGTGAGTCTCTGGCCTCAGTAAGAGAGGAGATCGGGGCATTGAGGAGCAGTTTGGAAATGCTCTCAGTGCATCAAGAAAAAACAGAACAAACCATGCTGGTGCATGAAGTTAGGCTGCGGGAGCTTGATAAACAGGCCAGGCAAATCCGTGCGCTGCAAAGAGAGCTTGAAGATGGCAATAATCGGGCCCACAGGAACAATATCAGAATTGTCGGTGTGCCGGAGGGAGCAGAGCGTAGAAACATGTTGTCTTTTTTGCATAAAATGATTCCAATGGTGCTGAAGCTTAACTTTGAGATGCCTTTTGAGATAGATCGGGTGCACAGAGTCCCTTGCAAATGCAGCTCAACAACAAAAGGCTGAGACCGATCATCTTGAGAGCCCTACACTATCAATAGGTGGTGCAAATCATGGAAGCGGCACGCTCTCGTTTTCCGGTGGAGTTTGAAAGCCACAGGTTGTTTTTCTTTCCTGACTTCACCAAGAGTACTGTGGATCGACGCAGGAGCTTTTTGCCACTGCGACCTCGGTTACAACAATTACAGGCAAGATTTGGGCTTATGTATCCAGCAAGAATGCGTGTAACACCCCAAAATCAGACAAAAACATTTGATGACCCTGAAGCCCTACATCTATACCTGGAGGATAAAGATCGTCTCAGATGAGGTGAAG
Source organism: Ichthyophis bannanicus (assembly GCA_033557465.1). NCBI lineage: Eukaryota > Metazoa > Chordata > Amphibia > Gymnophiona > Ichthyophiidae > Ichthyophis > Ichthyophis bannanicus. The sequence goes on along the minus strand of CM066034.1, from coordinate 961,946,513 downwards.
TCCAAAGGGAGTGAGTTACTTTTACTTTCCTGTTTTGGCTGGGGTCGGCGTGGGACCCAGTTGCGGAGAGTAACCGGCAAATCAAGAAGAGTGGACTGCATAAGTCGATGTTATCTTAAAAGTTGTCAGTAAGATATGCTTTCATAGTATGTTCAGTACTGCTTGTATTGCAAGTCACAGAGAATAATGAAGAAGCGAAGGGTAGCAAGAAGGTATTGCACCCATTGTTAATTTAGGATTTGACATACATATATTTGTTAGAATTATTAAGTATGGGAAACTGGATGCAGGGATTGCTGGAGAGATACAGCCCCTCTGGGCCAGCCTGCTCACATTGGGCTCACCAATTAGTTTTTTGGATAAAATTTCTCCTCCGGGGTTCACTGGGGCAATAATAACATACTTCATGATTGATATAGAGCTGTTGGTGGTAAGAGGAAGCACAGAGGGAATAAGAGAAAATAGATATAAACATGATTGTGTAGTTATGGAACTTCCTATATGGAGGCCTAGGGGTAGGAGCATGAATAAGTCCTTAGCAGAGTTGAGTATTAGTTCCCTTTGGCAATACCAACAATTGGATCAGTACAAGTTTTCTAGATAGGCAATATGGCCCCTATTAAAGTTCTTTCATTGAATGTGAAAGGTATTAATAATCCTATAAAAGGAAAAAAAATAATTATATATGGACGGCAAGAGAAAGCAGACATCTTGTTACTACAAGAGACCCATCTGAATATGAAGGAATCTCTGAAACTCAATATTAAGCCTTTTATGCTAATAACATACTCCACTGTGAATAAAAAAACGTAACGGGGTGGCCATTTTAGTCAAAAAAGCCCTTGCTCCAAGTGTTTTGTAAACCCGTGCTGATAAGAATGGAAGATGGGTAAAAGTGACACTTAAAATAGGAGCTCTAGATTTGACTCTCATTAATATATACGCCCCTAATGGGGACTGTCCAGAGTTTTTTAACTTTCTAGCAAAAGAGGTACATTTGGTCTTGTGAGATCATTTAATCCTAGAAGGAGACTTTAACCTAAGTCTAGATCCTCTTATTGATAGGAGACCACCGAGGACTTCCAGACCTCCCATGTCACAGTTAATACTCTCCTCTATGATCCGAGAGGTGGGATTGGTAGATGTTTGACGATTGCAACATCCTTCAGTGGTGGACTTCACTTTTTTTTTCACCTCTGCACCAATCCCAGTCGCGTATAGATCTGCTACTAGTCTCTGTGGCGTTGATGCTAAACATAGTTAAAACAAATATACATGCGGCGCATATCTCGGATCACGCAGCAGTTTCTATTGTATTAGATGATGGGATGATTGCCCCTTCCTCTTCCAGGTGGTTCTTTGATAGGTCTTTATTAGAGAACGTTGATTTTCGGCTGAAAATTCAGGCCGCAATTGCAGATTACTTCCAATTCAACTCCCCCCTGGACACAGCGGGCTGGGCCTGGTGGGAGGGACTTAAGGCCAACATAAAAGCGATTATCACAAGCTTTGGCATTTCACGGGCAAGACAATGTCATGTGCAATTGGATGCCCTGGATTTGCAGATAAAGATCGGTGAATGGCTTTTAACCAACCGTTCTGACTCTTGCATTCTGGTGCGCCTCCAGCGACTTTGGTTTAAATACAATGAGTTACTTGCGGATGAAGCAACACAAAACATCAGAATGCAAAAAGGAGTTTATTATTGGGAAAACAACAAAGCTGGGTGATTGTTAGCCAATGCACTGAAGGCTCGCAAGGAAGCTGGACGTATTGCGGTGATACGCGACCCAAAAGAACAAAAACTCCTAGTGGAAAACGTAGATATTGCGGAAGCTTTTAGGTCCTTCTTTGCTCATCTTTATAAGTCAGAAGTGGAATTTAAGCAAGATGATTTTGATAAATTGGTATTGGAGATTCAAAGACCAACTTTAACGCAAGAGGAGGCTGAACTGTTGGATAGCCCGATTTCAGCATTTAAAATTTCTCAGGCTATAGATGTATTGGCCACGGGGAAAGCAGTGGGCCCAGATGGGCTGCCTGTGGAATTTTACAAGACTTTTTCCAAAGAACTTGCTCCATATATGCAACAGTACTTCCAAATGTTAGCGAGTGAGACTTCTCTACCGGGCGCCTTCACAGCGGCGAACATGATAGTCCTGGAAAAACTGGGAAGAGACCCCCAACTAGTAGGTAACTACTGCCCAATACCCCTACTAAATGCTGACTATAAGATCTTTGCAGCGGTTCTGTCTCATTGTTTATCCAAGGTGATCCCTCGGCTAATTCACCCTGATCAGTGCGGGTTTGTAGAGGGACGGTCGACAGCTGACATTGCAAGACTTCTGTGTCATATTCTCTCGGGTACGGAAAGTATAGAAGGTCCTTTGGTTGGCCTCTCCTTGGATGCTGAAAAGGCGTTCAACCATTTAGAATGGCCTTTTTTATTCTCTGCTCTTAGATGGTTTGGCATAGGTGAGGGGTTTTTGAGGCTACTTAAAGTAATGTATGCCCATCCGATAGCTAATGTTTGTGTAAACGCTACACAATCCCGAGATATACCACTAGGGAGAGACACCCGGCAAGGTTGCCCACTCTCCCTGATTCCATTTAACCTGGCTCTAGAACCTTTAGCTCTTATCTTACATCAATGCCCAGAGATTCAGGGTGTTCCAATAGCCAATATAGAAATTAAACTATCGGCATATGCCGGTGATCTTCTTTTGTTTACCACTCCGGGCTCAGTGCCATGTGTATTGAAACAAATAAATAAATACTCGCAGCTTTCGGGATATAAGATCCACTGGTCAAAATCAGTGGCCTTCCCACTTAACTTACAAGTATACAAAGAGGATATGGCAGGATTTCCATTCATGTGGGAGCCAAAATGGTCAAGTATCTGGGGGTGCACTACTGTTACCCACTGGAGGAAATGATCAGGTATAATGCCAATGCACTATTAACCAAAGTTCGCAACATGACTACCAAGTGGTCCCCCCTAATTTTGTCCTCGTGGGGTCGATTAGAAACAATCAAAATGGCTATTGTGCCAAAGATAAATTATATATAAATGTTACCCTGTTATATGCCGATACATATATACCAACAGATAAAGAGGGTGCTAACACAATTTCTGTGGAATAACAAAACACCCAGAATAGCTCTCAAAAAACTTAAGTTACATAAGGAAAAGGGTGGTGTAAAATTTCCAGACTTTCAGCTATATCACAAGGTGTTCTTGCTAAAGCAGGGTACTAGCTGGTTTGCACATTCCTCAAATCGGAGACTGGTTTGGCTAGAAATAGAAGAGGCATTAATGACACCTTTCCCAACGAAGTTCCTTCTGGGTATGCTAATCCCAGAAAGTAGGGGTTGCCCTCCAATGATTGACACACAAAGGGCCTTCTGTACATTTACTCTTAACCCCGTGGGTAAGGTAGCTTTGGATCTCCTTCCTCTGTGGTACAATGGAGTCAGTGGTTCTCCAGAGGAATCTGGGCACTTGGGGAGATGGTAGAAAGTGGTAACTGGAAGAAGTTTGCCAGACTGCAACAAGAATTTGGTCTCCCGGGGATACTTTATTTTCAGTGGATGCAGCTTACTCACTGTATTAAAAAATCTGGGATTAATATTAAATCTCTGAAGGCTGAGGGTGGGATTATTGGTATAATACAGAGAGCCATGCAAACATCGGGGGGGGGGGGGGGCTCTTACTATTATAAGTTACTCGGCCAAGCTTCACAACCCCAAGGGTTAGGTGTCCAGCAGGTGTGGGAGCAAGATGCAGAGTTTTTCCCTCTCCCCTCAGAATTGGGAAAAATTCTGGACAAAGCAAGTGAGGATATCAAAATCTGCATCGATCACTCAGACGCTATATTTTTTTGCTCATAGAGCTTACTATACCCCGCTCAGGATTAGCAAGTGGAATAAGTCTATGAACAGCCAATGTTGGTCTTGCCAAAGAGAGAAAGGCACCCTTGCTCATACTGTGTTTGAATGTATGTGTCTACAGACCTTTTGGTCCAGGACCTGGGAATGGATACAAGCAATTCTGGGGTTTTGGACCCCTCTTACCTGGAAAATCGTAAGCCTTCGCTCGTTGGTGAGGGTTCCGTCGCTGCATAAGGAATGTGATTTTTTGTTTGATTTTATGCTGGGTATCGCACTACACTTAATAGTGTCTAACTGGAAACATACTCATGACGTCAGTTGGCAAGCATGGTGGAACCAGTTATGCTTGTATAGCAAGTATGAGCAAATGCCCAGAAAGGGGATAATTCTGGGGAGTTCCAACGCACTCAAATGGAAAGCTCTGAAGGATTATGTAGAAGTTAGTTATAACACTTAAATGCAAATTTGTATCGGTCAGGATGGATGTTTCCGTTACATCTTCAGTCACATGGTGTAATCATAGACATAGTTTATTCTCAGCTCTAGGATTGTTGCTCCCAGTGGGTCTCGGAGGATAGGGGGGAGGGAGGAGAGGTTTTCGTTTTCATTCAGCGATTTGTGCCTGTTGCACTTGTTGTATGTATGTCTTCGTTGTGCTGTGTATGCAATTTTAAAAAGTAAATAAAGATATTAAAAAAAAAAAAAAGAGAACATGGCCGTGGATCTCTCCCCTTTACATGTCCCAGCCTGCCATTCTTCAAACGAGGCTGGGAACCCACAGAAATGCTCAAAGAAGTGAAAGGTTTTGGAGGAGTGAATGGGCATTTCTTTCTTCATCTTACTGTTACTGAGTTGTAGAATCAAGCGCCTTTCATAATTCTGTTCATACCTTGAAACAGATATAGCCATGGGCATCGCCAATGGCAATTTCAGACGTGTAGGCACATGTATCTTTGGACATTTTAAAACGGCTCTGAGGGTGTTCTTGCGATGTGCTCATCTGAATGGCTGTTTTCAGGCATCCACATCATGAACAGAGCATCTAACGTGACCCTCTTAAGAACTGCTGCTAAATGTATATGTGCCCTGTCTATGGATCTTCAACGGCGCTCTTCGGATAGTGCTAGAATGGAGTTAGGGAGGAGTTAGAGCCAGCATAAATGTCTGCGTCTACGATCTAGACATCATTTTTTCCAGATTTTTATAGTGTTTCTTAAAGACACATAGGCACCTATTTGTCTTTGTAAAACAGGCTAAAAATAGGTGCGGACGTGGCCTTCACACACAGGTGACTTGTTATAAAATTACCCAAATATCACTGCCATATATACAGTACCTACCTCCCTCTATCCAGAACCCTGACTCCTCTCTTTCACCGTGCACCCCTATTCACAGTGCTCAGCAAACCGCATCTTCTCCCTCTCTTTCTGTCCACTCAGCCTCTGACCAGCACCCGTGTCATCCGTGACCACATTTCTCTGTCCCCTGGACCCAGCACCCCCACCCCCTCCTGCATTGCTCAGGCTTTAACATCTCCTTCCCTATTTCTCCTTTCCCCTTCCTCCTGGTAGGCAACACGATGCTCCTTTTTGTTCCCCTTACCCTATCCTCCCACTCCATTCTGCTTGACCTCTACCAGCCTAGTCCTGGAGTCCCAGTTTTTCCCATCTTAGCTGTCTTTTCTACCCCATCCCATATCCTAGCACCCATTCTCTCCTCTCCTCTCCCGAATCACCGCACTGCTGATCTGCCACTCAAAACCCAGTGTCTGCTCATTTCTCACTCCGCTTTCCTGTATCTCTAAGTTAGCCATCATTCATGTTATTTAGATGTGTTGCAGGCCCTTAGTATCAAAACCAAAATTCATAGCTGGTTCTCTTTAATCTTAAAGGATGGGATGCTCTGGATACATTAGGATGCTGATTACCAGGGATGCTACACCAAACAATTGATCTCAGGCTAGAAATCCCAAAATTACCAAATAATCAAGTAAATAGGAGATTTCCAAATCTTTATTTGTCACTTAATTACAAACACACTTTCTGAAACAACACTATGGGGTATGCTAACTAAACAGCGCTTAGGTAACGTTAATGCATGTTAATGTTACTGGCAGCGGTAAATGTCCCAGAGGGTGGAGAGTAGGGGTCAATGGGCGGGGAGTTGGTGGGGAGAAGCCCCACCAATGCTGTACACTAATGCTGTAACATTAGCACCAGGATTTTATCGCCAGTGAAAACCTGTCGGTAAATGCACTTTGGAGGAGAGAGAGACCATTTCAGTGTCAGCAATGTACAGCACAGACAGGGAGCCCAAGAAAAGTGATAGTAGTGCTCCATTTGCAGCAACAGCATAGTGCCCAAGTAGGAAAGAGCACTGTGGTGATGGGGCAAAGGTTGGTGCAGGTGGGTCATACAGTGGGGGCAGCTGGGGCACAGGGAAGACTAGGCAGTCACCTAGGTGGCATATAGGAACACAGAAACTGAAAACCAGCAAGACAGCATCTGACCAAGGTCAACCATGCCCAGTATTCTGTGTTCCACAGTGTCCCATCCAGGGGACACGTACCCAGCAGGTACCCCAAACATCACACAGGAACCTCTATGCCTGTAATGGGGCAAGCAGTGCACATCTGAGAACCAGTCTAACAAGGATCTACAGACCATTCCCAGGAACCGTCCCAAATTGTTTTTAAACCCAGCGAAACAAACACCCTTTACTACAGCCCCTGGTAAGGCACTGCAGGGGTAGGCCATGTGTCTCCTGAGACATATTTACACCCAGTAGTCCAAACTGGGCACACTGTAGCCACATTGCATGTCCCCTAGCCTGTCTACAGTCTGCTAGTATAAAACAATCTACCTACGTTGACCTGGTCCACTCTAGCCAATAGTCTCTAGACCTCCAGCCTGACACCCCCCAGGCGAAAGGGAAATAACATTGGTAGGCAGCGATGGGTGGGGGATGTTCAGATGTCCATGTATACCACTCCCCATCCCGGATCCCGGATCCTAAGCACCCGCCTACATGCACATTGGATGGCCTGGGGCTGCGCACTGCCAGCACCAACAGCACGTGGGTATTTCAGCATGGGAGGGGGAGGGGTTGAGGTGGAGAGGGCAGTGGCACCCGCCTGCAGCAGACCAAGTCTATGCCCTGTTCCAGTGCACCGTGCGCAGTGCAACATATCAAGGTCTGTCTGATTGGAAACATTTTCGCTCCAGGGACAGAGGTGTTTATGTGGTAGCGCTGTAGTACACTGCACACAGTCAGTGTGCTGTAGAGAAGAGGGTCACTGATTCGGGTCCCATCTGTGGATCCTTTAGTGCATGTCCCAACCTTTTACCCCACATTGTTGATACACCACCTACATGTGCAATCCCCAATGCAGTGGCCAACAGGGGTACAAACACCCACACAGACAAACTCCACGATCCACAGCTGGATGGAGAGTCAGGCTGTTGGCTCCTGCACACGGAGCAGCAGTTAGCACCAGAGCACTCCTACTAGCCCCTGCACAATGAGCACACCTTGGCAATGTCTGCACTGAGATTGGGACCAGAGTGGCAGCCAGGCCTGACACCCATCCCCAGTGTTGCACAGTGCTTCAGTATGGGGGTGTGTGTGTGTATTTCTATCCATTGTTTTGTGGCGTTCTACACCTCACTGAGCCTCACCCTGCCTACACTGTTTCCAGCGTTAGCCTGCAAATGGGCATGATGAGGAGCAAGGTATTGTGGGTATGGCCCGAACAGGGCGGATTGGCCAGGGTGCATCTGCATCAATGGCTGGTACATCGTAGTGCCCGACCGCCACCTGCATGGACTGGGTGGCCACAGCATGTCATGCTGGGAGGACACTCTCACTCTGACCGAGCAGTGACCATGGCATGGCTATGTATCAACATAGTGCCATATAGGGCCTGCATCTAGTGATATGGGTGTGCTTCCTTTCTTGAAGGTTATTTTTTATAACCTTAAACCAATGTCTAAAAAGTATTTCTCATTAAAATTGCAATCAAAAAAGATTTGCAAAAACCGATACTACTTTAATGAGAAAAAACTATACTATTTTAATGAGAAAATATTTTTAGAAATTGGTTTAAGGTTATAAAAAATAATATAAAAAGAAAGAGAACAGGGTGTGGAGATCTATGATGGTGCTTCTGGCTAACATTTCAAGTGTATTTTATACTGAATTCTAGCCATCTCTGATGGTCTCTTTAAGATATATAGTATTGTTTCAGAAAGTGTGTTTGTAATTAAGTGACAAATAAAGATTTTGAAATCTCCTATATACTTGATTATTTGCTTACCAGGGATGTGCATTCATTAGTGCACATTCAGTTCATTAATATCCCTTGAAAAATGTGGTGTTTGCTAAATTGACCAAACAGGTTAACCAACGTGTTAATGCACACTATACATTTTTAATGCACATAAAAAAATAAATTATTAAAACAAATTGTGAAACAAACTAAAGTACAAAAATCAAGGAAGAAGCCAAAACAAACTGAATAGTGTGCCCTGTGTACACACCTAGCAGCTTGGAACAAGTAGGGTGGAGTGCCACAGAGCCCCATATCATACCCACTGCCATTTAAAATGTATCTACAGTTCTTGATCCAGATGATTGTAAAGGCTGGATTTCAGTGTATCTTCTCTGCCGATAATGACTAGATTTATGGTAAGCTGGAACAGAAGTGTCAGGAAAATTTGGATCATCTTAGTTTATGGCTGCAGAAGGTAGAAAGCTAGCTACACTCTAATAAATTAAAGTTAAACCATGATAAAGCACAGATTTTCTGGCTGCAAAGGAATCATGTAGTGTTTTCTTGCCTTCAGATTCAAATGTATGATACAATTTTGTCTCCAAGTGAGGGAATTAAATTCTAAGGAGTTGTTTAAGATTCCTGCCTGAATTTGCAGAGAAAGATTAGTTTGGTGGCGAAGAACTGTTTCTTCTATCTATTGAACATCCACAATCTATGGCCTCTTTTGAAGAAGAAAGATCAAATTACATCAAGCATGGACTACTGCAACTCGCTCTTTATTGATCTGCCAAAGACCCAAATACAGAGACTTTAATTTGTGTGAACTACTGCAGTGCAGATAGTAACAGGAATAAAACCATAGGATCACTTCTTCCACTGGTAAAAAAACAAAACAAAACATTTCTGCAGTGATAAACATTTATCAGAAAAATGTTTTATAGTAAAATGCCTTTCAGATGATCTCAGGGTGACTTTTGACCTGGACAAATGTGCTAAGGCAATCTTGTTTACAGGAAAATAAAACAAAACTGAAAACATCACTCTAGCCCCTCAAATACTATTAATATATGATTAGTTGAGGAGAAAAAAGTAAATGATGCTCCTATTTGGGTATTTTCAGTTGTGGGTCCATTATTTTGGAATAAGTTACATCCATTGATTCATGAAGAGACTGACTTGTTGACCCTGAGAAAAAAGATTAAAACTGATTTATTCATTCAGATATTTGAGACATAGAAACATTCTCTTATGTTTGTATCATGGAAATTATAGCGTCTTTGCCTTTTTTCTGTTTGAAATGTCTCCCTAAGAAATGATGCCTTTGTATTGCTGGTACAATAGCCTAGTAGTTAGAGCAACAGTCTAATACCCCAGAGCCCAGTGTTTGATTCCCACTGCCACTCCTTGTGACTTTGGCCAAGTCACTTTACCCTCCATTGCCTTGAAAGAAAAGACCTGGCAATCTACTTCTAGTCACACCTTGCCAAAAAAACCCATGGGCTGCTAGGCCATGATGGCACTTAAAAAAATAAAATTGGTGGTTTGTATTGTGAGCCTAAATGTTTTATTATAATCTGCTCAGAACAATTGATGCAATGGAACATAAATTAATAAATAACACTGAATGCATGACTGATAAGAACCTGAATGATATACCACCACCGCAAGAGCTGATCTCATGTATGCAGTATGACATCTTAGAAAGGGTTTTGTGCTCATCACAACTCTCCCCACTTAAAATTCCAAATGGAATTAAGTTATGAGGAATTAAGAGGGGAGTTCTCTTATGACAGGCCACTTTATCATTTGAAAATGATAAGAGGCCCTATTTACTAAGATGTATTAGATGTTTAACATGTCTTTTAATACCATCTATTTGCATGCTTCTGCATTGAACAACAAAGATTTTGCTTTTGGCTGTATCTTATGAATTTTGGGTCTCTGATCATGAAAATTACCTTGACAATTTCCTATCACACACCATTTTTTTGCAATCGCCTATTATTATGATTTCCTTGCATATTTTAAGTCTACTCATATGTTGCCTAGAAAGTAAACTGTTTTGTTTAGTCCAGGCATGCCGGGGCATGCACTCAGTGCAGGCTCACAACGTGCACTGGAAATGCTACTGTTCAGGAATGCGTGGGCATGCTTAGTCAGGATGGATGCTGGCAGTATAGGCTATAAAAGCAGCTTTCATACACAGATGCCATTCATGACGTTGATATCAGTTTGTGTATTTAACAATAGCATTTACATGTAAGCCTCTTGTCTAAGTGACGATTCATTACAACAGAAATGTCTAGTCAATGTCACAACAGCCGTGATCCATTCTGCTACATTTGTGGTAAGTATATGCACCCCCAACAATCAGGTCTCTGCCCAGTCCACAACACCGACACTATTCTTCTTTCCTTACTCAGTGAAGTCCATGAATTACTACTACTACTACTATTCATCACTTATAAAGCGCCACGCACGCAGCGCTGTACAAATAACCTACAAGAGGTAACCAACATACAAGAGACAGTCCCTGCCTATCAGAGTCATGCTCATCAGAGCTTACAATCTAATTAGAATAGTACATTAGTTAGAATAGTACAGAGCATTTGTCGGTTCTGCGCAAGGTAAGTTGTGGTACAGATTGGTCTGTAGTATGCTCATAAACGTTGACGGGGGTAGGGTAGGATGAGGAAGGAGTCAGGATCTGAATGCAACATTGAAGAGGTGGGTCTTCAACCTGGATTTGAAGAGTGCCAGGGAGAATGCCTGGCGTACAGATGCAGGTAGGCTGTTCCAGGCATAGGGTGCAACAAGGTGAAAAGAGCGCAGTCAGGAGTTTGCGGTGCGGGTGAAAGGCATTGATAGAAGTAATTTGTTAGCAGAGCGCAAATTATGAGAGGGGACATAGGGAGAGATAAGAGATGAGAGATGAGGGACCATAGAGTGAATGCATTTATAGGGCAGCAGGAGAAGCTTGAATTAGATGCTGAACTGGACAGGGAGCCAGTGAAGCGACTTGAGAAGAGGAGTAATGTGGGCATGGTGAGGCTGGCAGAAGATTAGTCGAGCAGCGTGATTTTGTATAGATTGGAGGGGAAGGAGGTGGCTCATGGGGAGACCAGTGAGGAGTAGGTTGCAGTAATCAAGGCAAGAGGAGATTAAGGAGTGGATAAGCATTTTGGTAGTGTGTTCAGAGAGGAAGGGGCGGATTTTGCTGATGTTGTAGAGAAAGAAGTGGTAGGTTTTAGCTACAAGCTGGATATGAGTGGAGAAGGAGAGAGAGGTGTCAAAGATAACACCTAGATTGTGGGCCGAGGGGACAGGAAGGATAGTAGATCCATCTACATGGATTGAGAGAGGGGGAAGTGGGGGGGGGGGAGGAGTTAGGTGGAAAGACAAGGAGTTCAGTCTTGGCCATGTTCAGTTTCAATTGGCGATGAGACATCCAGGCAGCGATGTCCGAAAGACAGGCAGAGATCTTGGACTGGATTGCCGGAGAAATATTAGGTGTAGAGAGGTAGATTTGGGAGTCATCGGCATAGAGATGGTACTGAAAGCCATGGGAGGAGACAGACAGAGGCCCTCTCTAAAGCGAGGGATGAGATGATGTCCCTCCTGGAGTGGGAGGGGGGCTTCCTCAAAACTTCAGTCAGGGACTGAACCAAACCAAATAAACGATTAGATAATGTGGAGAAAATGCAAGATGTTCGCACACCAAGGAACTACAAGAAAAAGCGAGAAACACAGCACAATACTTTAACGACAAATTCTAACTCATTTTTATTTTGTTGTTATAAACTGCTTTATGGTTCTTGCTTTTTCTTTTTTAACATATATTTTGCATTCACAGAACCTCCACCCTCAACAATGGGTGTAGAGCAGAACTAGGACATTCACGCACAGAACTCAATATCTAAAAAAAATATATATATCTGGCTCTGTCATCTCACTAACAACAAACATTCTCCAGTACCAGGGATATTGAGAACTGATACAGAACCCTACAACAAAGTCACTGAGGATCTATAGAGCAAATCTACCATACCAGCACCAACTTCCAAAACTCATATAAGGAGCCTACCGTAAAAAAGCATCACTGTAAATACTGCAGCGGGCCCTAGAACATCCAACACCTATTTGAATAGATCCCTATGTAAAAATGCCATGTTAAAAAAAACACCTGGCCTTGGTAACACACTCAGAACACAGACCCTCACCAAGTACAGAATAAGTGACTATATCCTAATAATAATTAACATATGTAGATAAAATTAAACTGCAACAACAAGAAGCCAGATTCTGCATACAATGCAACATCAGAGAAATAAAAATGAATGCATTTCCCTGTACTGTAAAAAAATATAAAGACAACACGAAATCCGATCACTAAATTGAAAATGAAATTCTCTTCTACCTGGTGTCTGACCATTTTATTCTCTGATTATGCTGGTGCTAATCTGAGGTTTCTGCTTTTCTCTGTCTCCCAGTGCACCCTCCTGTCTACTTTCCCCCAGGGGTGGCTTGAGGATGATGCAGGGCCATGTGCAGAGACTCATTGTGGCGTCATTTGCATAAATTTAGCATACTTTATTTTAAAATGTATATGCCAGCCTTCTAAAATCCGAGGTGGTTTCTAAACATACACATGAATTATTGCAACATCTGTCTTACTAAATAACAGACATAATAATAAACATTAAATATGATTAATGAAAACCCACTTACACAGCTCCCACCCCCCACACCATATCAAACCATTATAAGTATCTGCACATCAGATCTATTTTGCTATGACCAGATTATTGATGAGGAGGGAAGATAAAGATTGAAAAAAAACCCGAATCCTGGTAGTCATGAATTCAAAGGCTAGATTGGATTGTGCTAGAGCTGGAAAAGTCTGGAATTCAGCAGCAGTGAAGCTATCAGGCTACTAAACAAAATTAAACTGAGACATTCCCTTAAAATCTGAAATTTCCTTGAATCTGAACTGACAAAATATTTTAAATTTCAGTCTGACAGCATAAGAAACTGCAAATCACAAAGACAATCCATATTCCAGTACCCCCTCCAACCGACACCCTACAGTTGACTTCACCAAGAACCCAGAGTACAAACCCCATAGAGCAAATCTACTATTTCATAACAGCACAAACTTCTGAAACTCACACAAAATGGAGCATACCCAGAAAGGGCAGTACCACGAATATTGCAGTGGGACCTAGAACATCCATATTCCTATTTAGAAAACTGAACAAGCTGGATTACAACAGCTCCCTACATGAAACTCCATGCTAACAAAAGACGTAGCCTCGGTCACACATGCAGAACAGAGATAGATCTTCACCAAATGGGGAATATATTAATACAAACTAAAAACAGACATATATTTATTTAGACAGTTTTGTATACCGCCTTATCCTTCAATCAAAGCGGTCACAACACAATTGGGGGATACATTTAACACGCGGGGATATGAGACACATACACTAATACTTACAGGGAACATGGGCAATGGAGGGTTAAGTGGCTTGCCCAAGACCACAAGGAGCATCTGTGGGACAAGAAACCCCAGTCCTTCCGGCCCAAGGTTGCTGTCCTCTAGCGGGATTTGAACCCCCGACCTTCTGGCCTGAAGTACCTTGCCCCAACCACTAGGCTACCCCTCTCTCTATATAGACAAGTAGAGGCCAATTCCTTTAGGTGCACATCTGGGCAGACCAGACATCCAGAAATCCGGATGGCCCGGAGATGCACCCGATACTGCTCCCATGGGGGTTAGATGCCATGGTGTCCCATTGCCATGATACTGCAGCTCCATGCAGGAGCCCCGATCCCCAGCAGTCACAGCAATGGTCCATTCCCCACCAACTGACCCCCGATCAGACCTACCGTGGCCAGGGTCGGGCTGCAGGGAATCCCCTGCACCCCTTCATCTCTTTTTCTGGGCCTGGATACTCCCTCTGCCACCATCTAGGAGAACTAATTCCACCTCCGAGATAGAATAGGTCCCCCATCCAGATCACCGATCCCCGACATACAGGGCCAATACACCTCCAGCCCGCCCTCTTTCCTCCTTTGGCCTGTCCCATCCTGTCTCTGTACAGAGCTCCTCGCATATCTCTTCTGTACATGTGGGGAGCTCTGTGGGTGGAATCGACACCTTGGCATTTAGAGGAAATATATATCCAGAACAGACGTATATCCCCAATAAAAGAGGATCAGAATTTACCCCAAAATGTTTTTACCCATTACTCTTTGGTTTATAGCACAGTTTATAATACCAAATTATAAAATTATAATGTTATGGTTCTTGATTTTTCTTTTTGAATAGATATTCTGCATCCACAGAAACCATCTCCCTCGACAATGGGTGCAGAGCAGAAGTAGGACATTCATCCACAGAACTCAATATAAATAAACATAAATCTGATTCTGGTCATCTTACTAACAACAGCATAAACAATCTCCAGTACCAGGCGTATTGTAAACTAATATAAAACCCTACAAAAGTCACCGAAGATCTACAAGGCCAAATCTACCATACCATACCATACCAGCATAAACTTCCACTTTACATTTTGGGGTAAATTCTGATCCTCTTTTATTGGGGATATACGTCTGTTCCAAAACTGATACAATAAGGAGCCTACCCAGAAAAAAGCAGCACAATAAATACTGCAGCAAGCCCTAGAACATCTAACACCTACTGTATTTGAAAAGCTGAACAAGTCAAATTACTACAGTATAGATCCCTATGTACAAACTCCATGTTAACAGAACACCTGGCCTCAGTCACACACTCAGAACACAGGCCCTCGCTAAGTACAGAATAAGTGACCATAACCTAAAGTAAAAATAAAAATATGTAGATTAAACTGAAACCCCAAGAAGCCAGATTCCACATGACGAGCAACATCAAAGACATAAAAGAGATGCAGTTCCCCATACTGTGTAAAATATAATGATAGCGCAAAGTCCAATCACTAACTTGAAAATAACATTATTTTTTCTATCTTTGTGGTCTGACCATTTTATTCTTTGATCATGCTGGTCCCGATCTGAGGTTTCTGCTTTCCTCTGTCTTCTCTTAGCTCTCTTTCTACGTCCTCTAGTCCATCTGCCATTTCTTGTCTCTCCTTTTGTTTTCTTCACTTCCTTCCATCTTGGACATTGATTTGTTTTTCTTTCAGCTTTCTTCTATTTATTTATTTCTCTCTCTCTCTCTCTGCCCACCCAGATTTCACTACGCCACACTATCCAGTTCTCAATCTCCCTCTTTTTTACGCCCTCTACCTGCCGCTTTTCAACCTTCTCCCCAGTCTTATTCCCAAGCTCTGTTTCCCTGTTCCATTATTCCCCAGTCTTTTACTCACTCTCTCTCCCCCTCTATGTCTAACATCTCTTCCCCACCATCCAGTGTCTCTCTCTGACTCTCTCTCTTTCCCTCTGTCCAGTACCTCTGTTCTCTTTTTCCTTCCATATCTGCCCTCTCCTTTCCTATCCCCCACTGCAACCAGCATCTAACACATCTCCATACCATATCATACCCTCCTCTCACTATTACTCCCATGTCCAGCATCTCTTAGTCTCTTTCTCAACCTATTTACCCCATGTCCATCTTCTCCCCTCTCTCACCCCCATGTCCTACATGTCCTTTTCCCCTTATTACCAGCATCTCCCCACTGTCTTCCTCTGCCCCCCCCCCCCCCCACTTCCCAAGTCCAGCATTTTCCCATAGTCTCCCTATAACCCCCTGGCCAACATCACCACTCTATATGCTCTCCTTGCTCCTCCCTATGCCCCTTTCCATGTCCAGTATCTCCCTAGCCCCCTACCTCAATCTTATCCTTGTTGCCTCCCTATTACCCCCTGCACCTAGCATCTCTTTTCTGACCCCCTGTGTCTATCCACATCCTCCTCCCAATGCCCGCTCATGTCCATTCCCCCATTTCCAATGACTCCCCATTTCCACCCCTTGTAAGCCATGATCCCAGTCCAGAGAGGCAGGGGACAATTGGCCTTGCACAGCCCCTGCCCACAGGACATGCTGCTCCCATGGGCAGCTCTGGGCCATGATCGTTGACTCCCATACCTTTCTGTCTGTGGAAGCATCATGTCCTGTGGGCATGGACTGTGCAAGTCATGACTGCAGCTCTGAGAAAGAGAGCCTGCTTGCAGAAGCCAATGTCAGGAGGTCACTGTCACTGGCCACCCACCCCCACTCCCCAGTCAGGATGACCTGTGGACCACCAGCAGCCTAATGGAGAGCCTGCCCATGGGACAGAAAGCTGTGAGCAGCGATTGCAGCCTCTCACAGCCTTCTGACTGCGGGAGCAGTATGTCCTGCGGACAGGCTCTCCACTAGGCTGCTGGTGCTCTGCAGGACATCCTGAATGAGGAGTGGGGGTGGGTGGCCAGTGACGGTGACCTCCTGATGTCATAACCCCCCTGCCATGCTTACCCAGCTTACCAGGTAGTGCCAGCCCTAGTCTAGCATTTGTCTTCTTGCTCCCCCATCTCTGTCCAGCATTTGTCTGCCCCTTCCAGAATTTGTCTTCCTGCTTCCCCCATGTGTCCAGAATTTGACTTCCTACTTCCCCCCCTGTTGTCCAGCATTTGTCTTCCTGCACCCTCCTGCTGTCGAGCATTTGTCTTCCTGCTTCCACTTGTTGTCCAGAATTTGTCTTTCTGTGCCCCCTCCTGTTGTCCAACATTTATCTTTCTGCCCCCCCTGTTGTCCCGCATTTGTCTTCCTGCTTCCCTCCCACATGTCATTTGTCTTCCTGCTTCCCTCCCCAATTGTCCAGCATTTGTCTTCCTGCCCTCCATTATCCAGTATTTGCCCCCTCCCTGTTTCCAGCATCTGCTGTCAGCTTGCCTTCCTGCCGCCGCCGCTGCTAATGCCTCTCAACGGCAGGAATGCAAAAGCGCGGGATTTTCAAGACTCTGTTAGCTTGTAAGTCCCTACTGGTTCTGCCCACTTTGAGGTGAAAAGCATCATCAGAGGGGCAGGATCCATCAGGGTCTTACAAGCATACCGGAGTCGCAAGAGCTCACACTTCTGCTTCTGTTTTTTTTTTTTCAAAATTGATAGCTTGCGCTAAACTTTGAAAAAATAAAACGGAAAGCAAAATCATGGGCTCTTGCTACTCTGGTATGCTTGTAAGGCCCTTATGGGACCCTCTGATGATGCTCTTATCACTCACTCTTCTGCTACAGCAATTCAGGATTTCAGCTTACTAATATGCTGACAAAATATTACTGATTCGACATACCGATTCCCTCTCGTCTGACCTTATGTCTCTGAATAACTCTCTCAGATTAGCCTCCTGGCTGCACACAAACCACCTCAAACTCAACACTAAGAAAACAGCAGCAACCTGGCCGACTGAACCTACAGCTCCACCCGTGGCGTGCCCATCCCACTAGCCCCCCTCTTTCAAATACCTCGGTGTCATTCTTGACTCTTCCCTGACCTTGTCATAGCACGCCTGGACTACTGCAACATCGTTTTAACCGGTGGTCCCATGTTTGAATTAAAATGCTACAAATCATTCAAAATACCGCTGCTCGGTTATCAGCCCGCGCCTCCTGTTTCGATCACATTACTCTTATGTTAATTTGCTTCCACTGGCTTCCAATATAATACAATAGAATACAATATCACAACCGATACATATGTCATAAAATCCTCCACACAGGCACATCCCGTTAGCTCTCATCATTCTCTATACTCCGCTCACCACAACCTCTGCTCAATCCGCACTTACTGCCTCGATATTCCTTCTGCCTCACAAACCTGCCTTGAATCCACTTGGCACTCTGCTTTTTATTTCCTCAGTCCCAGTCTTTGGAACAATCTTCTCCCAGACCCCCCTATGCTAAATTCAAATCTCAGCTCAAAACCTTTATGTTTCAAAAAAGCCTTTGATATTTCTCATGGTTAACATACCCTTCCCCTTTCTACTGCTCCACCCCTCCACATATTGCTCCTGTCTTCTACTTAGGAGTGCCTGCGTGTCTCCATGACAATAGAGTTCCTTTCACTTTCTTAAATTGTTTCTATGACGTAAACCACTTTGTTACTGCCATGAAGCGTGGTATGTCAAATTTTAATAAACATAAACATTACCCGCAAAAAAAGGGTATTCAAATAAACATTAGAAAACACCAGTTTCCCTTGTACTTTCGCACCCCTCCCCTGGCTTGTCTTGTATCCTTCACTCTGTTTTTGTGCCTTTTCTGCACTGACGACTCCTAAGTGACACAAACATACTTTTGTGATTTCACTAGAACAGGTACCCAGCAAAAACCCCAATAGACACTGGTTTTTTGGTCCCTCAAAGAACACCTAATTGGCTGGAAAATAAACAACATAAATGTATAATTTAGAAACACCAGAGAACAGAAGCCCTAGTTGTGATAAAAGTCTTTTTGCACGCTTCCATGTCTTTTCTTCCCTATAGATAAGGGAGTACTGGGGTAGAACAAATTATAAATATGGTAAAGCGAGTGACTCCAAATGGAGGTTTACTGCCATGCACAGCATTAGCATTAGAATGGAATTAGGACAGACGCTCCAGCAACCTGATTGCTCTCAGCTGAATGGCACTGTCTTACAAGCAGCACTTGAGCGGTGCACTCTATAGACCAGTGATTCTCAGCTCAGTCTTCGGGACACACCTAGCCAGTCAGTTTCAGCATCACCATGATGAATATTCATGAGATAGATTTGCATGCCCCGCTTCAATGGAATGCAAATCTCTATCATGCATATAGGGGCATGTTAACTAAGCTGCGCTACTTATTAACATGGAAGATAACGTGCGCTATCTGGGCATGATAACAGCACGGTGAAAATGGACATAGCACAGTAATCTTCTGCAGTATCTGGATAAATTGTATTTACTGCATGAGTGGGTGGGAAACTGGCAGAGATTTGGTGTGTCTGCAATGTGCAATGACCGCCAAAGTCGAAGACAGAGCAGGTGCCAATAATAGCACATCAATGAGTGGTGCTAGCTGCATGCACAGTGTTATTGCACCACGCTCTCTGCATTTTCAGTGCAGTGTCTGCTGGGGAAATGCTGTGCATGCTCTCAATGGATGCCGCGCGACTTCTGCAGTAACACTGCGGTATTTGCACAAAAACACAGTGTTAGCTGCAAAAACTTAAGGCAGTTTAGTAAACATGCTTCACACATTAGAGAGGTGAGTGCCACAATGTTTTTGAATTTCCTTTATGTCAGCATATACCCATTTTATTAGTCTTCAGAAACCAAACAATTTGGGGCTCATTCCGATCCTCATTTAGTGGGTCTGGACGTCTGAACTGGATGTCCAGATCTGCTAAATGCCTGGATTGCACTGGCGGGAACAAAGCTCCACACACATATAGCCAACTTATGCAGGGAGCTGTGTTCGTGGGGGGAGAGGGTGGGCCAGGAGAGGAGCGAAGGTGGGCAGTGGGTGGTGACAGACGCTGGACATATAGGGCTGATTCAGAGGATGGCACTGTATGTCCAGGGTGGACCATCTAAACAGGGGACTTATTCCATCTTGGAGGTGGAATAAGTCCCCCTGGATGTCGGGGGTTGTGGGTGCCGGGGCGAGTAATGAAGGTGAGGGGGTGCAGGAGGTTCCCCGCAGCCAGACCCTGGCCATGGAAGGCCTTATCGGGGGCTAGCCTGATAGCTGGCTGAATGTCCAGGGTTTCTGAATCGGGGCACGTCCTGGACATCCAGCCACTATGCCGTGATTCTGCTCCTGTGGGGACATCTATTCCCCACGGGAGCAGAATCAGGTGCATACCCAGGCTGTCCAGATGTCTGGATGCGCAGATGGCCCAGGAACGCATATCTCGGAACTGGCCTTTATGTGTATTTGTCTCGTGCTTTCCTATTAAAGTCTATGGGGGAAACTATTTTGCAATGCAACAATCAGGTTTGCCATCCATTTTTGATCAAACATAAGAACATACGCTATGCCATACTGGTTCAGACCAAGGTCCATCAAGCACAGTATTCTGTTTCCAACAGTGGCCAATCTAGGTCATATGTACCTAGCAGTTTCCCCAAGAGACACAGGTTCCACATTGCTTGTATTGGTTCAAGCATTGATATCCTGGGTCCCTTCTTAATAATGGTTTATGGACCTTTCCGTTCTTGAAACATGAAGGAAGGCAACTGTAACCGCACTACAAGCCATCAAGAGTGTCGCAAAGCCACCAGGGGCACCAGAAGAAGAGCGGAAATTGCGAGCAGTGGCAGGATAAGTGCCAGAAACCACAATCAGAAGGGCAAAGTGGTACAAGACAGTGGAAGAAGGCAAAGCAGCACCACAACTGGTGCAAACACAAAGACACTTTGAGAGGAGTCAGACAGCAAGGAAACGAGCATAGTTCCCAAGCTGCCGGGAACTCTGAGGTGCAGTGCTATTCGCTATTGGGATCTGACTTCTCTAACATAAGGAGGATGGTCCCGATATTCATTTGGGCAGGCTATGCGCTGCTAAGGCACATAGCCATACCTGCCAACCCTTAATCCCGGATATTTAATGCTGGGGTCATATTCTGCCCCGGCATTGAATATCCAGGTTTGCCATCATACCCAGAAGCCACAGTAGCTAACTGGACAGCAGCAATATTGCATGCTGCCCGGTTAGCTCCTCTGGCTTAAGGATAGGTGAGGGTTTCCTTACCTATATTTTAGCCGCAGGTCCCTAACCGGTTAGGGACTGTCACTGCTCCTCCCCGGAATACCCCGATAAGTCCTGATGCTAAGCATCAGGGTCTGTAAACCGTGTAACTGCCTTTTGAATACTGGACCCCAATATCTTTAAGAGATGACATAATAGTGGAGGTGGATCAGTGCATGAGAGAATGCTGCAGCTATTTTGAAAACAATGCCAGCATGGAAATTGATTGAATTTGTGCACGAGAGTTTTTGATGGTGAACCATTCATCGATTGGAGCAATATCAACCATACGATAAGTAAACCCTGATCCAGAAATTATAAAATAAGGAAAAGTTTGAAACATGACGTTATGTAAGGGGCTGTTCAAGGTAAGGTTGAGATGAATGAGGACAATTTCAATAGTGCATGACTGGATATTTGATGACTATGACACAGTGAATGCAAGTAAATGTCTTTTAAAGTGCTTTTTATATACAGTAAATATACAATAAAGTAAAATGGATAATGTAGCATAGCTGAAAAGGCAATAATGCTGGAATCAAGTTGAGAGATAGGTTCAACAAAAAAGATATTTTAGAGGGAACTTTGAACTTTTTTCACTCCCTGCAGCCCTTTGGCAAAGCATCTGCTCTCCCTGAGGGGATCGAGCTGCCGGAGCAACTCAGAGCAGCATGGGACTCCCCCGGAACTGAGATCTGTCCAATCGGGGCAGATCTCCCTACTTGAAAAGAAGCGCCACCTTGAACACGCTCCTTTCACCCCCTGCAGCCCTCCGGCAAAGCATCTGCTCTCCCTGAGGGGATCGAGCTGTCGGAGCAACCCAGAGCAGCGTGGGACTCCCACGGAACTGAGATCTGTCCAATCGGGGCAGATCTCCCTACTTGAAAAGAAGCGCCACCTTGAAACGCTCCTTTCACCCCTGCAGCCCTCCGGCAAAGCATCTTCTTTCCCTGAGGGGATCGAGCTGCCGGAGCAATTCAGAGCAGCGTGGGACTCCCCCGGAACTGAGATCTGTCCAATCGGGGCAGATCTCCCTACTTGAAAAAGAAGCGCCACCCGGCACACCCGTGCCTTGCGGGCCATCGCCTGAGGGCCTCGCTAGAGGGCCCTTTGGCATGGCCCTTAGGCGGGGTCCTTCAATTTAAATCTACACTCATCTCCAGCATCCGAGTCTACCGTGAGGAGATACCGAATAAACATTGTGTCCTCCCAAATTTGCTGAGTGTAATCCGATCCAAACTCTGGGACACTAATTCCACTTGTAAGTGTTACTTGTAAGTGATACAATCTCTGCTTGAAGCCGTTACATTTTATCCTGGAAGTTGTTACAATTTATCATTAGCCTCACTTAGCCAATCATGCCTTCCCTCGCCCCATCTACTCACCTCCATGCTCTTTTCAGCTGCTTTATTTTAATTGCTCAAATACAGATCTCCCAAGCTCTCACCCCAACCTCCAGCCCCATTCCAATCCTACACAGTTCCTGGAGGAAACCCCACAGCCACCCTAGCTGCCAAACAGTCAGACAGAGCCATATTCCACATCCCCATCTCATCTACATTGCCCTACACCAGTCCAAAACCTCAGAAAGACCCTCACTCTCCACCTCATGACCTCAAATGTGCCCTCCTAAACGCCCGCTCTATCTGTAAGAAATGGCCTGCCATAACATACTATCAACCTCCAATCTTGACATCTTATGTATCACTGAGACCTGATTGTCATCATCAGATGCTGTTCTCCTTCATCAGTTTGTTCCCCCTAACTTCTCCTCTCACTCATGCCATAGAGTAGACAGAAGAGGCGGTGGAGTTCTCATATTAAGCAAGACCGACCTACATTTCAAGATGGTTGCCTCCAATACTACTCCCAACCTTGACTATATCTCCATAACAAATAAACATTATTCCATTAACTTGCTATACTGGACACCCTCCTCCTCACTCGATAATCTCTCCACAATCATTGATCTCGCCTGCAATCCCACCGTGTCACACATACCAAACTGGATACTTGGTGACTTCAATCTCCCCTCCCTTCAAGATACTCAGGCCAAAGCCCTTATTGAAGCATTCGAATCCTCAGGCTACACCCAATTGCTCAATACCCCCACCCATGTCAAGGGAAATATGCTTGATCTTATTTTCGCTCCACAAATACCCCCCAGTCACATGCAAAGGTTTGATCTCTCAGTACTTGCAGTACCATGGTCTGACCATAACCTAATCAGGTTTACCATGCCAGCATACCCCCTACTCACTGCTCCACAATCTCCAACTGAACCATCAGCATCAACCTCAAAACGGTTCCAGCAATTCAACAGAGAAGAGATATTGGAAAAGATACAACATCTTCACACCCTACCAGCACATGACCTAAACAACATGATTTCCTCTTGGAACAAATGCCTCAATGCGACAATAAATTCTCCTCCCACCAACAACAGACCGCCTAGGAGAACAAGGGCCCCTTGGTACTCACCTGAATTGAAGAACTCCCTCAAGCATCTCAGACTACTTGAAAGACGTTGGCGCTGCTCCAAGTCAACTGAAAGCCATGATGCCTACTTTGCCCAACTAGACGCCCATCGCATAGCAGTCTCCACGCGAATGAAGCAATATCATGCAGAACTACTACAAAGAGCCCTAAACAAACCACACGAGCTCTTCAACCCGGTTAAAACCTTATCTAAGGAACCTTCATTGGGCCAATCAATCCAACCTGACCCACAGACATACGTGGACTACCTACAAGCCAAAACAAGCCTACCTACCAGAACTGTGAACAACTGCCCCCGGATACTTCACTTGATCCCTCCCCCTCTTCTTCACCTCCACGAATTCTATCAGGGGCCCAACAACTCATCACCTCCTTCACCGCTCCATCCGAAAAAGAGATCCAAGATACCATCATGAATATAAACACCTCCACTGCTCTGAACGATCCATGTCCAGCAATTTGGATAAAATCACTAGAAGTATAATAATGGAAATTGAAAAAGAAATTGAAAACAAGAGTTCAAGACTCATCAGCAGTGGTAGACTGGCAGGTTCCCCATAACACTGGGTTCAGTTTCTCCTAGACTCAGGTTATTAGGAAGCAGATAGCAGAAAAATTGTATTTTCATTGTATTACTTCTGACCCACCTATCTGGCAACTTCTAGGTTACTCACAAATGAAACACCCACAGAGGCATTTAACAACAAGCCAAAGGCATCCACAAAACTA
This sequence comes from Ichthyophis bannanicus, assembly GCA_033557465.1. NCBI lineage: Eukaryota > Metazoa > Chordata > Amphibia > Gymnophiona > Ichthyophiidae > Ichthyophis > Ichthyophis bannanicus. Next base: position 961,922,422 of record CM066034.1, on the reverse strand, counting down.
CAAAGCAGAAGGAAGATAAGAAATGGTCCAGGAAAAAAACAAAGCACACTGGTTGCAGAGCCACTCATCAAGGATGGTGGAATGAAGTACCTAAATCAGCATGGAAGGGGCAAAGGGCAGCAACAAGACAAGCCCTCAGAGCAGAGCCAACAGAATGCTATAGACGGCAGCAGCAGAGAGAGGCAAAGTGAAAGGAGGTACCAGAGGACTGGAGAAAGGCACGTGTGCTCCCTTACACAAAAGCAGCAGTAAGAATGAGACTGAGAAGTACAGGCTGGTTAATCGGACCTCTGTGGTGAGTAAATTAGGAAATACTGCTAAAACAGAGGATAGTGAGGTTTCTGGAGTTCAATGGATTGCAGGATCAGAGGCAGCATCGATCCTGCAATCCATTGGACTCCTGCAATCCATTGATCCTCCAATCCATTGCAATCTGTTTGATTTCTTTGACTGGGTGACCAGAGAATCGGAACAAGGGAGAGCCCTAGATGTGGTGTACTTGGATTTCAGTAAAACCTTTAACCCCATTACACATAGGTGACTTAATAAAATGAGCACCCTAGGAATGGACCCTAAGGTGACTGAATTTGGCAGCTGGGATTTAATGTTAGAAAATGTAAGGTCATGCATTTGGGCTGCAGCAATCGAAGGGAGCAAAATAGTATAGGGGGTGAAGTACTTTTGTCCAGTAAAGAAGAGTGGGACCTAGGCGTGGTTGTACCTGGTGATCTTAAAGTAGCTAAACAGGTAAAAAAGGTGGCGGCAAAAGCTAGAAGGCTGCTTGGGTGCATACGGAGACGAATGGCTAGCAGAATAAAGGAGGTGATAGTGCCTCTGTATAAATCTTTGGTGCGACCTCAATTGGAATATAGTGTGCAATTCTGGAGACCGCACCTTCAAAAGGATATAAACAGGATGGAGTCCATACAGAGGGTGGCTACTAAAATGGTTAGTGGTCTTCATTATAAAGCATATGAGGACAGACTTAAGGATCTTAATATATACACCTTAGAGGAAAGGCAGGATAGAGGTGATATGATTGAGATTTTTAAATACCTCTGTGGCATAAATGTACAGGGGGAGAGCCTCTTTCAATTGAAAGCAAATTCTGCTATGAGGGGGCATGGGATGAGGGTGAAGGGGGATAGATTCAGGAGTGATATGCGGAAATATTTCTTTATGGAAAGAGTGGTGGATCCGTGGAATAGTCTCCCAGTGGAGGTGGTGGAGATGAGGACAGTATCTGAATTTAAAAAAGAATGGGACAAACACAGAGGGTCTCTAAAGGAAAAAAGGGGACTGTTGTAGTTGTTGATATGGAAGGATAGACTAGATAGGCCATGTGGTCTTTTTCTGTCGTCATATTTCTATGTTTCTATACAACAAAGCATAAAGTGAAATGGAGCTCACTCTGAGGAGAAGGATGTTATCAGTGGTGTGCCACAGGGATCTGTCCTTGATTTGATTCTTGTTAACATCTTTGTTAATGATATTGTAGAAGAGTCATTGGGTAAGGTTTGCCTCTTTGTGGATGATACCAAAATCTGCAATAGAGTAGATACCCAGAAAGGAGTACTGTAGATAACATGAGGCGGGATCTAGCTAAGACTGAAGAATGGTCAAGAATTTGGCAGCTGAGGTTTATTCCTAAAAAATGCATGACCATGCATTTGGGCATAGGGGGTGAAGTACTTCTGTCCACAAAAGAAGAGCGTACCTGGGTGTGAATGTTTCTGATGATCTTAAAGTGGCTAAACAGGTAGAAAAGGTGATGGCAAAAACCAGAAGGATGTTTGGGCTCATAGGGAGGGGAATGGCCAGCAGAAAAAAGGAGGTGATAGTGCTTCTGTATAAGTCTCTGATGCAACTTCATTTGGAGTATTGTGTGTAATTCTGGTGACCACACCTTCAAAAGGATATAAACAGGATGGAGTCGGTGTAGAGCAGGGGTCTCAAACTCAAATTGCTTTGAGGGCCAAATGAGGACTTGTAAAATAACCCGGGGGCCGCATGAGACGTGGGACCTCATTTGCATAAGGGACCTCATTTGCATAAATATTTGCATAATGTTACCATACCCTAACTTTTAGTAAACATGCCTCTTAATGAGTGCATGAATAAAGAAAGACTAAAAGATTTCTACATTACTATAATCCAGTGCCAACCGCCAGGCACATTAGGAACTACTACAAACAAACACTGTCCATTTAGAACCCATAGCCACAAGTATCCCTTTTCTGTGGTACTCTTACTTTCAACCATGATCGATCATGCACGCATCACTGGCTTCACATATTTTCAGCAGAGTGGCATTTATAAATATTGCAAGTAGCCAACCATTTTATTTCATCTTCTGATCTACAAAACTTAACTGTAGCTTACAAAGATCCATAACTCTTGGCATGTACAGTTTCTCAGACTGAATCATAAAGCGAATGAATTCGCACTTCTGTACATGCAAGCAGCAGCACCGTTGATTACATTGACTACCTCCTCCTTTAGCTTTCATGACCTCAAAACCAAAGAGCTCCTGCGCCATATTTCCAGTCACAGACAAGAGATGACTGGCTGAAAGTTGCCACTATTCTCAGCCAGCTCGTGCTATTGACTCTGTCAGATGTGCAACAGCTGGGCTGCAGCCTCCCTGCTCCCTGCTGTACTAGAGCGCGGAAAGTCCCCCTCCCGCGGCAGCGGCCGGGGCCCTTCCTCCTATACTCACGCTCCTCCACATCGTGCAGCTTGGCCCTCTCCTCCTCCACAGCTTGCCCTTCAGGCTCTCCGCCTCATTCTTCAGCGATGCCAAGGTCTCGTTCTCATGTAGCCCCTCAGTTGCCATCTTTGCAAGGAAAGAGAAAGAGAGCTAGTGAGGAGTCAGGCTCCAGAGGAGAAAGATGCTGCTGCCGCTACCAGAGCATCCGCAACCTCATCCGCCGCCACCTGCTTCGGGGCTCGACCAGCTCCACCCCTTCCCGCTCAACGTCACCGGCTTGCGTCACAGAGAATGCTCGCCAGGACCCTGCACGCGCCCGGCCAGTAGAATGAGTACACGTCATATAGTGGCCCCGAATGCGGCATATGGGCGGTACTTTGTAGGTCGCGCTCGCACGGGAGGCAGATTGAAGCCGCTGCTGGATGGCTCTTAGCACCTGCATAGAGCTGCTTCCTCCAAGTAGACCAGGAAACTACCTTCACAGAAGCAAGCAAAGGCCAAAAGATAGGTGCCCAGAAAGAATTAAATTTGAAAAGCCTTGATCTGCAATGGTACTACTGCAAGAGGTCAACCTGCCAACTTAGTACTTAGGACTCTGCCAGGCAGAGGAGCCCGCGGGACGCTTAATGCGGCGACGGCAAGTTTGGATTTATTTTTTTTTTACATGCCGGTAAGTGCTTCGCGGGCCGCATAAGATGCCCTCGCGGGCCGCATGCGGCCCGCGGGCCGCGTGTTTGAGACCCCTGGTGTAGAGGGTGCCTACTAAAATGGTTAGTGGTCTTTGTTATAGAACATATGGGGACAGACTTAAATATCTTAATATGTATACAGTAGAGGAAAGGCAAGATAGAGGAGATATGATACAGATGTTTAAATACCTCCATGGGATAAATGTAAAAGAGGAGAGCCTCTTTCGATTGAAAGTAAGCTCTTCAATGAGGGGGCATAGGATGAGGGTGAAAGGGGATAGACTCAGGAGTAATATGCAGAAATATTTCTTTATGGAAAGTGATAGATGTGTGGAATAGTCTCCCAGTGGAGGTAATAGAGACAAGGACAGTATCTGAATTCAAGAAAGCATGGGGAAAACATAGAAGATCTCTAAAGGAAAAAAAGGACTATAGTAGTTGATAATGGAAGGGCAGAGAAGATAAGCCATTTGGTCTTTTTCTGACAACATGTTTCTGTTTCTTTTTTTGTTGTTTAATTCTTTTTTTTTCTTTGTAGTTTTGCCTTGCGAGCCTAAATAGAGCCACTGGAAACTTGATAGAGGGAAGCATAGTGGCTGTGCAGACAGGAGTGGGATTTGAGACGACTGCAATATGGCTATGATTAGAATTTCAAGAGCATGGTGTTTGGGCTACAAAGGGTCAGACTTTGACAGAACTGTTAGGACAGTAGGACTGGTACCATCAAACAGGAGTTTTATTCAGTTCTTTTTATTTCCTTTCTGATTGTTTGGTTTTTGTTTTTTATTTTTATTTCTTGCTTTTGCATTTTAAGTTTTCGCCTGGGGGGCTGTAACATAGCCACTGGAAATGAACACCATCCCAGATAGACCGCACTAGTAAACTAATTGAAAATAGTGTGGGCAACTGCCCCGCAATATAGCTCTGTGCCCATTCTTCCTCCCTGTCACATGAGAATGAAAGGGAACCGAGGAAGGGGAGGTTTGCCTTCATAAATACTCGCTTTTTCACTAAGTCCAGTACTAGCTGTGAATGATGAAGAGTCAGGAATCCCCTATCATGGAGAATATACTTTCATTGGGCATACAGCTGCCAGGCAGGAAAAAATGCTGCACAACTTTCACTAGGTCTGTTCAGACTTCTGACTTCGATGCCCAGTATGCCAAGGGATCTGCCTGAGGCCATTGAGGCCCATCTGTGGTGACCAAACCCTAGTTACATTGCTAATCTTCCGAGACCGTACGCCTGGAACAAACTACCTGAGCCTGGACACCAGGCGCCTTCTCTGACCTTTTTGAAATCCAGGCTGAAAACTCACCTCTTCGCTGCCGCTTTCAGATCTTGACTCACCTGATCTCCTTGTGTTTCCCTTGTGTAGTCTGTCCTGACTAGATTGTAAACTCTGATGAGCAGGGACTGTCTCTTACCTGTCTGTGTAGTGCTGCGTATGTCTTATAGCGCTATACAAATGCTCAGTAGTAGTAGTAGTAGTATTTATTTATTTATTTATTTAACTGCATTTATATCCCGCTTTTCACTGGGTCAAAGCGGTGTAACATAAAGGGGGGGGGGGAATCAGACATAGGGGTGGGGCCATCACCGGGAGGGCAACATTGACGATTTTGGAGTGGATGGACATAGACATAGATGAGGTAGCATAGTAGAGATCAATTTAACTTCTGCAGAGATTTCAGTGTCCTGCTACTTTGTAGATCTCATCAAGATCCATCACCACTGCCACTGCCCCCTGCTGTGGTGTTCCTTTTCTTCTAATTCAGTCACCAGCTTTTACTATGAATAAGTCCATGAGCTTCACTGCAGAGTGATAGTTCCTTTCATCTGTACAGATATCAACTAGCATATAAGCATCCTGCTTCATGAGGGGTTCCAACCTTTTACCCCCATGACCGTAACTCGTAAATGGAGAAAAGATAATTACTAAGGCTACCAGATTTTTTTGAGATAAATCTGGGACACTCATCCAGCATCAGCGGGGAGGGGGTTCCAAAATTGTGTAGTAGGAGGTGGGGGAGGGAAGAAGAGTCATTCTTTTACCCCATCTCTCTCATGACGGCACAACATCATTTCCAAACAGATGAATCACCAAAGAAATAGTAACAGCGATTCATTTCCCCACTGTACTATGCAAAATATAAAAATTGCAGATGTAAATTCCTACAACTCACATATTGCAAACATTACATTGAAAATAAAATAATATTTTACCTTAATGCTGTTCCCAGGGTGTCTTGCCCATTTGTTATTTCTTTTCTCACCTCCTGTTTCACTTCATCTTCTACATCCATTTCTGACATTGATCTTTCAGCTTTCTTCAATTAGTTTTTCTGCTTCTTTGTCCATTCTGATTTTGCGCCCTTCCTCCTCAATCAGTCCTTAGTCTCTCCCTTTTTTTGCTGCATCTTCTTATAGTTTTCATCTCCCTCACCCCAGTTGTCCCATGCCCTATCTCTCTCCCACCTTCCCACCTGCTCACTAACTCCTTCTCTCTGTTCCTTTCTTCCTGCTCCACATTCAGCATTTTCCTTTTTCTCTCCCCTTCTCCTTGCTCGCTATCTAGTATTACACCTTCTCTTCCTTTCCCCACCCTCCCAGTCCAGCATTTTTATTTATTTATTTATCTATCTATCTATCTGGTTCTTCTATACCACCCCTTCCAGAGTTTACAATAAACAAAAACATCTCACATGGAACAATTGAACTATTTGCAAAGCTACAGGTTACATTTTACAGTCAACGAGGGCATATTACATGGTATAGTAGCTGAACTATTTACAAAGAATTACATGTTACAGTTCAACATGTAGATAAGCTGTTACATTTATGTGGGGCAGTTACAGGAAACTAGGATGTTTATACATCTAATCAATAGAGGTTCTATATGGTAATGAGAGGAAAGTGTGTTGAAAAAGTGGGTGGGTTATGGGGGTGAGGCAGGTAGTTGTAGGGTGTGTGTAATGGTTGTTTGTGTGGTAGGATTTTCAGTAGCATTTCCCTACTGCTCTGTGAATAGGTGCGTTTTTAGCTCCGTTCTAAATACCTGGAGGGCTTTGATCATACGAATCAGTAAGAGTAGTGAGTTCCAGAGAGTTGGGGCGGGGAATGTGAATGCTCTGGAGCTCGTGGTCTATTTTGTCCTACAAATGGAGTGGGGTATTACAAGAGTGGTTTGCATTTTGCCTGTGGAATGTGGAATCTGATGGGGTTTGGATGAGGGTAGATGGGTATGATGGAGAGATGTTGTTGATCAGTTTGAAGATTGTCACCAGCATCTTGTATTCTATCTGGCTCGATACTGGGAGCCAGTGGAAGTCGTGTAAGATGGGGGTTATGTGATCGGTTAAATGAGTTTTGCAGATTATTCTAGCAGTTATGTTTTGTGCTCTTTGTAGGATGTCTAAGTTTTTGATTGGTAAACCCTGTAACAGTAGTCAAAATGGGGAGTAATGATGGCATGGACTTCCAACCTGAAGTCATGGATGTCAAGTAAGGATCTGAAATGGTGCAATGTTTTAAACTTGAAGAAAATTGTTTGTGCTGTTTGTTTTAGGTGGGGGATCATACTGAGAGTTTCGTCAGGGAGTGCCAAGTTATTAATCATGATGGTTTGAGGAGGTTAGTTATGTCTATGGGGAGGGACAACATAATGTCGTCAGCATAGATGTAATACTCAATGTTAAATTTTCTGAAGATTATGGTAATCAGTTGTAGGTACAAATTGAAAAGTAGGGCAGAAAGTGCAGTCCCTTGGGGAATTCCTTGGTCATGGGGGAATGTGTCTGATGTTTCTTGGCCTGCTTGGACACAGATCTTGCGATTGAAGATGTATGACTTGAACCAGTGTAGTACCGAGCCACCTATACCTAATTGAGCTAATCTTGTGATTAGGATGTTATGGTTAAGGTTGTCAAAAGCTGAAGCAATGTCTATAAAGAGGAGAATGAATGCCTGCTTATGATCATCTATAAGCAAAGTGTTGACTCCATGGAAAGGGAGAAAACCAAATTGGTGAGTATCTAGTGGGGCATTGAGGTCAAGATAGTCTTGAAGCTATGGGTCTGTATGCGCTCGGGTCTTTTACATCTAGTATCTTATTCTTAAGTATAGGGCGGATTGATGTGAGTTTGAGGTTAGCAGGCATAGTGCCTTCTGAAAGAGATTGATTGAGAATGTGTAAGAGGAATGGAGCCAGGTTGTCTTTGGAGGATTTAATCCATGGAACTGGGTATTTATTTATTTATTTAACACTCATTTATATACCGCATCTTCCAGAGATCAGTTGCGGTTTACAATAAACAACATCAACAAAGCAGGGTTTGTTTTACATGGAACATCTTATAACAACAAACAATGTATTAACTAAACAGTTTATGTAAATACAGAACAGATTAAACTATATACAGGTACAGATTAAACTATATACAGGTACAAGTATGTGGACATTAGAGATTGGATCATCATATATTGGATTAAGGTATGGATTAAGGGGGGAGGTTGTGGTGTTAATATTAGTTATAATATTTATTAGGTGTTTGTGCTCTACAGTATATGGTGGAAGCTATCCCAGTTGATAGAGTTTTTAGGGTGTCCAGTTAGGGGGAAGGAAAGGTTGGAATTTTTATTTTTAAGTTTGTCTGCAAAATGGGTGGTGAGGGTTTGCAGGTTTATTTTATTTGTTTCTGTTTCAGCTTGAGTGGTCTTAGTAAGAGATCTAATGATTGCAAAGTGTTCCCTTGGCCGGTTCAGTGAAGAGTTTATAGTCTTTGTATAATATTCTTTTTTTGAGTTGTTAATTGTATTTTTGTAGGTGGTGAGCAAGGTCAGGTAGTGTAGTTTGTTTTCTTGTGTTTTGGTTTATCTCCACCTTTTTTCTTGCTTTCTTAATTGTCTTTTTAGTTTTGTGAGCTCCAGCATGAACCATTTGTCAAATTTCTTTGATGGTTGCTTGTGGAGTTTGATGGGGCAGGGGAGGGGGGGAGGAGTCAGCCTCCTGCATGGATTAGTTCCATATATCTAGTGATGTGTTAATGTCTAGAGAGTCTGTTTTAAGCTGGGGTAGAATGTTATCTAGGAACGTATCTTTATTGAAGGAGGCAAATCGCTTGTTTTGTGGTTTTGTATCTGAGATGGGTATATGTGTGATTTGTACAGATATATGGAAGGTCACTAGATGGTGATCCGACCAAGGTACTTCAGTTATTGATGGGGAGGGGGAGATATGTATATAGTTATTCCTTATTATGGTTGGGATAAAGACTAGGTCGAGTGGGTTTCTCTTTGTGTGTGTGTATGAATGTATAATTTGTTGGAAACCCATTTCTGTCATTGAGTCTAGGAAGTTAGATATGTGTGATGGGTTGAGGGATGGGAGATTCAGGTCTTCTAAGATGATGTGGGTTTTTTTGAGTGAAGCTGAGCAAGCTAGTTCAAAGATTGGAGTAAGGTTGGAGTGTTCAGGTGATGGAGATCTGTAGATGAGATAGAGTGAGATGTTTTTATTCTCTTCCTTGAGGATATCCAATCCATCTAGGTTGGTGGAGATTGAGGGAGAACGTTTGAGCTTCTTTTTACACAGTATTTATTTATTTATTTTATTTATTTAGCTGTATTTATATCCTGCTTTTCACCGGGTCAAAGCGGTCAATTGGGGGATACATTTAACACGAAGGGATATAAGACACATACACTAATACTTACAGGGAACATGGGCAATGGAGGGTTAAGTGGCTTGCTCAAGACCACAAGGAGTGCCTATAGGACTAGAAATCCCAGTCCCTCTGGCCTGAGATTGCTGTCCACAGGTGGGACTTGAACCCCCTTCCCTCCGGCCTGAAGTACCTTGTCCTAACCACTAGACCACTCCTCCCAGTATGAGGGCTCCACCACCTCTTTTAGTGTCACGGTGGAGGTAGAATAGGTCATATTTCTGCATTTGTAGTTGGTTAATTAGTATGGTATCGGCTGTGGATAGCCATGTCTCAGTGATGCAGAGTATGTCTGTTTTTTCATCCTTAACTAGATCAATGATTACTGGCATTTTATTTCTTATTGATCTAACATTAATAAGGATGAATTTTAGCGTGGGGGGGTTAACAATATCTGGAATCTTGTCTATCAGAGAAGTGGGTATTCGTAACAATATGTTTCGGTATTGGTTGTAATTATGGTACATTTTATGATTGATTGGATAGCTGATTATTTGATGGATTATGTTGTATCTGCTGGGATTATGTATAATGGGGATATGGTTGTATGGGTTTTCACTATGTTTATGTAAGAGAGTGTGTACTATTTGGAATGCTAGTATGAGGAGGTGGAGTAAGTAAATGAAGGTTTTACTGTCTTCCATTACTGGTTAGATGTTGATTTAGTGGTGAGTATGGATGTAATACCAGTTCTTTCATTGGGTGTGCAGAAGGAGGTAGGCTGTGGATATTGAGTGTTGTTATCTTGTGTATACTATTCTGGAGGTGTGAGTGATGCAGTTAGTAACAGCATGTTGATTCAGATTGTGGCAAGTTTTTCAGTAACGGTGAGAATACAGACAATTTAATAGTAAGTACCAGTGCCATAAGACAGCATTACATAGCATGTTTCAGTAATACACATTTATACAACTGCATGAGACAGTGCATAGTATTTGTAATTTGTAAAGCGTGGGATGGAGGAAACTATATACTAAAGGAACTAGAGGCGTAAAGTGGAGTGTAATTGTTTGCAGTTAGTTACCTTGAGTAAGCGTCTTGCTGTGTGGGTTGATCTTTCCCAAAGGAGTTGTTCGTCAAGATTTTTGGTGGTGTTGTCTTCAGTTGTGTTCCCTGCTGACGTTCCCCACTTAAGGGCTATACCAAAGGCCCTCTGGCGAGGCCCTCAGGCACGGGCCCGCCAGGCGCGGGCGTTCTCGATGGTGCTGAGATTTAAAGTTCAAATCTTCAGCCCTGATTGGCCTTGAGCCAGTGAACGGGGAGGGGTTTGCCTTCCTACTCCCTTTCCCAATAATGATTAGGGTGCTGTGATGTTCCGGCAGCACTCTTCTCTTCGCGCCCGATGGCGCTGAGATTTAAAGTTCAAATCTTCGGCCCTGATTGGCATTTCTCCTTACCCCCTCCTCCAGGTACCTAGCATCTTCTCTTCCTTACCACCCCCCAGATGTCCATCATTTCCCTTTCCCACACTATACGCTCCCCAAGTATCAAGCATCTCCTCACCCAGGTGTCAAGCATCTCCTCTCTCTCTCTCCCCCTCCTCCTGGTCCAGATAAGTCCCCTGTCTCCAGTCCAGCATCTGCCCTCCATCCCATCCCATGTTCATTTTATCTGTCTTCCACCTCCCCTACCCCACTTCCCTCCTGCCTGCCACTGCTTCTGCCTCTCTCAAGATCTGCGGCAATGGCAGTGAACTGTAGTGTAAGGATTTAAAAAACAAAAGCACGGGGCCTTTGGGATTCCCGTGCGTATGGAAGACCTCAACAGTCCCGCTCCCTCTGACTTTTAAAGCATATGTTAGAAGGAGGAGGGATGGGCAGGGCCTTCCAAGCATGCAGGAGTCATAAAGATCCTGCACTTTTGGTTTTTCAATGCTTATGCTACAGTTCATCACTGCTGCTGCCGCAGACTTAAAAGCAGAGAAAGCCATGTCAGTAGCAATGGCGATGGGAGGGTGGCACTGCTGTCACAGACCTGGCATGGCACCTCCATCCCCACTACTGAAATCAGGGACAGGAGGTTGCCAAAGAGGTAGGAGTCAGTGATAAAGCCCTGAAATCAGGTCTGATATATCAGAAAAATCTGATAAGTTAGTCTTCAGACCACTGGATATTTATATGCCACAGAGGTCGGCCGTGATGCTCAGATATTCAATGGCAGTGTCCCAGTAGTGGCTCCTGCTAAATATCTGGATTGTGCAGCTACTATCTGGATAAATGCTGCCATTATCTGGAGAGTGGCGATTTTCAGCCGCTGTCTGGATGAGTTAACAACTTACTGTAGGACAGCTTTTTCTGCATCCAAAGCTACATATCTGAATAACTTATCCAGATTGCCAGTATCTGTGGAACAGTGGTGATTATCTGGATCATGGCCTTCACCTCCTTTGCTTCACTCATGGACCATCCCGGCCTTCTATGGATAGTGCAGCGATCCAGTCGCACTATCCAGATGATGCCTCGGAATATAGCTTTCAGTGCCCTTATCCTGATCACCATCATGGTTATTTAGATAGAAGCTTTTGAAAATTGATCCCCTAAGGTCCTAAATGTAGGATCCTAACTTAGGTGCTAAAGTTGTCTCCTAGATTTATGAATATGTAATTGAAATGAATAAATATAGATTAAAAAAAACCATACTATCCTTGATGTGCCACTAATTATGGGGTTGATGTTCAAAGAACTGTGTGAAATTATCCAGATAAATCTTAGCTTTTGGATCACCTTTCGCTTCACTCTCTATCCCCCATGCTTACTGTAGAAATTTTGTTCAGACAGTTGGTTGACAAGAGAAATGTCTCCAATGATGTTATGGGGACATGATATTAGCTTTTGACAAACCTCTCTCTTTACACAGACAGAAAGAATGTGCCCTTTTGGGGGTTTTTAGTACAATCAAATCAATACTGACTTCTGGCAACCCAGCAGTCACTAGTTTTCTTACCAGGGTATGACCAGAAGTAGATTATCAGGCGTTTTCTTCCCAGGTAATGGAGGGTAAAGTGAATTGCCCAAGGAGTACCAGTGATAATAAAACCCTGATTGTTTTGATAGTAGGCTGTTGCACCAACCACTAGTCTACTTCTGCACTCGAGGTATGTGCTATGTGTGTTCGATTATGTCTCTCGGCAGTCCACAGTCGTACTACATATTCTAAGCAGGGCCGGCCCGTCCATTGAGCAAGAATGTTGTTTGCACAGGGCCCTGCGTTTCAGGGGGCCCCACGCAAACAACATTCTTCATTAAAAGCCCAAGTAAATTTAAAAAAAAAACTACTGCTGCTGCCGCTGCCACCATGGCAGTGGCAGAATCAAGTGGCTGGAGCAATTGCAACTGAAAAAAAATGCACCAAAGGTAGACAAATCTCTCTTTATTTTGAATTTATTAACTGGAATATGTCAGCTCTGGGAAATGTGCATCATTATTTATTTATTTTATTTATTTATTTAGACAGTTTTGTATACCTCCTTATCCTTCAATCAAAGCGGTCACAACACAATTGGGGGATACATTTAACACGCGGGGATATGAGACACATACACTAATACTTACAGGGAACATGGGCTATGGAGGGTTAAGTGGCTTGCCCAAGACCACAAGGAGCATCTGTGGGACTAGAAACCCCAGTCCTTCCGGCCCAAGTTTGCTGTCCTCTGGTGGGATTTGAACCTCCGACCTTCCGGCCTGAAGTACCTTGCCCCAACCCCTAGGCTACTCCTCCATTAACATCTGCGCTTTGTTTAGTACAAGAGGAAATTAATTTATAGTTTTATTTCTACAGTGTTGTTGTACATTCCAAGTTTGGCTTTTGGGGTTCCCAGTTTAATTATTGTCTTCCTGTTTCTAAATTGTGATTCCTTGTTTGGTGATGGTCTATGTTCTGCATGTGTAACTGAGCTGAGGTATTCTGTTTATGTAATTCCTATTTGACATTGCCACTTGTTCTCTTTCCCCAGTAGGTCATGTGTTCTTATTCTCATTTAGAAGCCCTGACTGAGTTAGTCGGGCTGTGCATGTACGTACAGGCTGAACTGAATCACAGTCCTGGACTACACATACATGCCTGATTGCAATTCTGATCCCATGGGGCTTGACGTGCCCTGCGGGATCAGAATCGCGATCCCCTCTGTGCGTCCAGTTCAGACCGGACGCACAGAGGGGATCTACGTGTGAGATGGAATCGGGCCCACACTGTATACTAGATTCTACTAAATACAATTAACAAGGCTGTGATTTTGCTCGGCTTGCCGTTCTAATTTCCCCAATTTGGTGGCAATAACTCCCCTCCTCCTCAGCTCGCACAATAGAAAATGTGCTGGTCAAACTGCCACTTCTGTTTGATACTTCTAGATCTTGTGGTATACTGGCCACAGAATGAGTGAGTACTGTGGAAGATCCCTTCAGGAATGTAAGGAAAGAGAGCACAAGGAGGCACATGGAGCGGAAGCTAGTTTAGCATATCCCAAGGAACTAGGGTTGCCAACTGGCTCCAGATGCGCCCGACAGGCTGGATCCAGTAATGGGTTTACACCATCGCATGCAGGGACATGTAGTTCTGATTTTTGCATTGTACTCCATAAGAAAAGCAAGACTACATAAATCCCTGCATGCAATGGGGTAAACACAGGACTGGAACAAGCCTGTCAGGTGCAACTGGAGCCACTTGGAAACCCTACAAGGATCTGATCCTAAAATGAAAGTGGCTGCTTGGAAAAGCTTGTTTATGAGAGAGACCGCTAATGTTCCTACTGAAAGATAAGGAGAAAACTTTGGCAGCTAAGAAAGCTAATAGAGGCATTGTAGCACCCCCCAGGTGCTCCAGGCCCAGAGGGTGTTGCCACCTGGGCCGAAGTCTTGTGGTGTGGCTGTTATCACAAGACTTCAGCCTGGGAAGTAAGTCAATGGGCCTGGAGCAGAGGCAGTGTGAAAAATAAATCAAAGTAAGGCGCTGTGTCGTGGTGTGCACCCCCTCCCCCATATTCAGGGAACTGCTTGGGCAGAATTTACACCCCTGCCACTTCGGCACTCTCCAGTTAGCGTAATGGTCGTTCATGGGCAGATTGAGGGCACTTATCCAAATAGTGGAGATTTTGGGCTGCTCTCCAGATAAGGGAGGGGGGCAGCTCAGGCAGGCAGAGAAGCTGGCCTAAGTTGCTATACGGGTGGTATCTGGAAATTGCCACTAGCCAAATAAAAGCAGTGATTATCCATAGTGGATGCAGATATTCAGTGGTAGCCACTCTCTAGATACTGCTGCTGGATATCTGGAGGATATTTAAATGTCATTTGCATGAACGGCACTTTCCAAAAGCCTTTTACCCAGGTAAAAAGGATTATTTTAAAATTGTCCATTGTCTCTGCAGGTAAAAGTCTGCTGATGGTTCTTTAAGTTTAGTTGGCTCTCAGGGCCTATTGTTTTGTTTAGACACAGGTACTGTTTACAGTCAAACCCCTTCCCCCCTTAAGAAGCTGTCACCATAGGCAACTGCCTAGTAACCTTATGGTTAAGCTACCACTTTGGGAGCCACACCAGCTGGCTTAAACATCTGCCATTATTTGGATTTAGGTAGGATAACCAGATTTTTTGTAGACAAATCTTGGACACCTATACAAATTATAGTGGTAGGGTGGAAGGGATACTTTAGTTCTAAGTTTAAGGAATAAGAACAACATTACTTCCAAGCAGACAAATCAACACAGAACTAGAACCATTAATGCATTTCCCCTGTGCTGTGCAAAATATAAAGATCACTAAATTGAAAATAGTTTGTTTTCTACCCACTCTGTCCCCATTGCTGGAATCAGGGGCATGAGGCTGCCAAACAGATGGGACTCGAGGACACAACTCTAAAAATCAGGGACAATCCCCGAAAATCGGGGACATCTGGCAACCTTCGACCTAGGGGCAGGAATTGTGTGTTTAGTAGACAGATTTTCTACCTTTGAAGCGAGGTTATTCCACTCACTGTCCACTTCACTATCCGATAAAACATGGAATAAAGAATCCTATAACTGATCGAGACTCATCCATCCTCCCCCTTATTCCACACATCAGTAGCCGGCTTTGTTTGACACCTTTAGAGTATATATGTCTGCATAAAATACTTCCTAATACTTCATCCTACCCCAAAAGTTTATAATCCAAGTTACAGGTCAGTGAGTGATGGAAATGGGGCACAGACTAATAGTTTCATCCTACCAATATTATCTGCTTATTTCTGTCATTTGTCTGTTATTTTCTTACATGTTTCACTTCAAAATTTCCAGAGCACAAATGACCAAATTAGGAGCAGAGCTCAGTTAATGTGTGTGGATATTTTTTTAAATAATAAAATCTCTTTGGACGTAGGATAGCACAACGAAGGCCCCGCTGTTTCCGCTCCAGAATAGCCAAGGAGATGGTAAACGGGTTCAGCGGCTCTAAAAATACACAATAATGTGTTAGAGGTGTAGGCAGGGAAGGTTTTATTTCTAATCTTCGTACGCCAATTTTCTTTTTCTTTTACAAACTGCCACATGAATTTAGTCTCTGAACACAAGGATCTCCCCGGTCCAATAAATATTCCTTAAGCGCTCCGTTCATTCTTCACTTAGCGCTTAATTACAGTGTGTAAATATGCAGACAGCTCTGTTATTGATGTTAATGCCAAGGCTGATAAGGCAGGATGGAGTACAAGGGGAATGCATTTGTGTATGGATAAACTATGGTCTCTCATTAGTCTACCAGAAGCAATCACACATCCCCCTCCCCCTGTAGATATACATCTTCCAGATACATACCACACTAATTGCTTTTGGTTTGGCTGTACTCCTTCAGAAGGGCATCTATATTGCTCTCCTGAGATGATAAAATGTCCTTACAGGTCATCTTCTTTACATTCTGCTGACTTTCTTGGTGAATTTTAACAAACTGTGCCTCGGTGTCAGAAAAGGCAAAGCAGCCTGGTCCCCCCGCTTGTTTTTTTCGCTTGAAAATAACAGGTGGATCAACAAAAGCAGTTCAGGCATACGGTATTACTATACCTCTATGTTTATCATCTGGGCTCACCTGCTGGTGCTTAGAGCTGTTGGAAAGAGAAGCCACGGCTGATTGGTAAATAATTTCACTTAAAAAGAAAACACTGTATTAGAAAGAGGCACAAAGTGTAGAGTTCCAGTCTTATGGCTGCTGACCACTTGCACAGTTTATGTCTGGGAAAAGCGAGCACATCCAGAGCTCACAGTCGCAGGCTTTGCTAGGCACTAAGAAGATCTGGGGCATAGGTCCACCTGGCAGGAGAGCAGCAATACAGCCTGGTGCTTCTAACGTGCCTGCCCTCCCCACCACTCTTGGATCCACGTTAGGAGTCATCCCCCAGGACAAGGATCTAAGCATCTTCATGAACAATATGTCGAATTCTGTGTATGATGGCGGCCAAGAAAGCAAACTGTATGCTAGGAATTAAGAAATGAATAGAGAATAAAATAAAAAATATCATATTGCCTCTGTATCGCTGCACTTTGAGTATTGTGTGCAATTCTGGTGGCCCCATTTAAAAAAAATAAAAAATAAAATAAAAAAAATCTATATAGCAGAATTAGAAAAGATACAAGGAAGGGTAACCAAAATAATATGGGGGATGGAAAGGCAATCTATGAGGAACGTATAGAAAGTTTAGGGCTCTTCAGCTTGGAGAAGAGATGGCTGAGGGGAGATGATAGAGGTCTATAAACATGATTTGATTGTTTAATCTTCCAAAAAGTACAAAGACTAGGGGGCACTCCATAAAGTTACAAAGTAGCACATTTAAAAAAAAAAGGAGAAAATATTTTTTCTTTCAACCTATAGTTAAGTTTTGGAACTTTGGTAAAAGCAGATGTGTAGTTGGGTTTAAAAAGGCTTGAACAAATTCCTGGTAGAAAATGCCATAAAACATTATTAAGGCAGACCTGGGGAAAGCCATTGCTTATGTGTGGGAATAGCTAGCATGGAATCTGATTACTTTTGGAATATATGCTGTCACGCCCTCACCACCCGCCTCTAGCCTAGAGGGGCGTGGTATCGGAAGAACTTCTCTCGATTGGCTTTGGCAAACTAACTTTCCCCAGGCGTATCTTGGGATATGTAGTTTGCCTTCAAAAATGGCTTCAAGAAGAAGTTGTTGTCATGGTCCGGAGGTAAGGCAAAGTGACAGAATTTTATTTCTTACACAAAAGTTCAAGTACCCTGTACACAGGACTCCTTCTTATGCAGGATTACTGGTAATACAGCACTAAAACAGCATAACTGCTTCACAAGCTTCAAATACACACAGCTGCTTCAAACGTTTCTCAGCCCTGAAAAACAGCACTTCTTTAGCAAGGGTAAAAATGCCTCTTTTTACCCTTGCCTTGTAAAACAATTAATGGCAATAATAAAACTTAGTCCCATTGGAACAAAAGCTTCTTCTTAACTCCCTTCCCGGATTAAGTTTAAACCAAAATATGGGAGACATGGGCAGCAAATATTCACCAAGCTTTTTAGCTTCCCTGCGAGTTTTTCTGGCTGCGTCACAAACCCCCGGGTGCTAGCAAAAGTATCTCCAGCTTCCTGTCGGTTCTCTGGGTCTTGTTATTTCCAGCTTTAGGAGACCTTCTCAGAAAGTGTTAGCCCTCAGTATAACGGTTCAAAGCACTTGGCTTGGCATAAAGTACAGTCCATAGGAATATCCATAACCCTCAAGTCATCCTCAGCAGTATCGACTTGCATATCTTCAATTGTTGGAGCAGTGTCCCGTCCTGAGTTCTCAAAGCAGTGCTCAGTAAACAGCTCCCCCTTGGGTCCTAGAGTCACTCCTGTTCCCAGCTCTACCCGAGACAGCCGGTCAGTACCTTCAGCCTTCGGCCCGTCTCCTCGGCTGTGTTCCCTGTGGTTCAGCTCCTCCCAGGGCTCTCCTCTATGGCTCTGCTGCGTCTCCAGCTTCTCTTGACTCTCCTGAGCCTCTTGTTGTCTCTTCTCTAGCCTTCTCTCTCTTTGCCTTAGCAGGGGTCTATATTTCCACCTCCAGGGTTCCAGCCCCTCCTCCTCCCGGCCCTTCCCAGGTGATAATAATCTCTTCTCATGCCTGCAGGGACCTCATAGGAGCCTGGGTGTGGCACCCTGGGCTTTCTCTCTCTCTTCTTTCTCTCCCTTCACAGGGCCTGAGATCCAGGCCAGGCAGGGATTTCGTGTGTATTGGTGTATGCAGGATTCAGGTTACCCTTGAAATACACAACTGGGCTCTCCCCTAAGTCCAATTCCATGTCCTTTTCTATTCTCATGGGTTCAAGACAGGCGTCTCTGTCACAATGCACACAAAAAAGATCACCACTAAATTGCTACAGATATAAATATATGCCCCAAAACATCCTTTTATTTAAAAAACGCAGCTCATACAGTGGTATTCGGTTTCTGAAATAAAGGAGAGTTAATACACCACAATCACTGACTCATCATTGCTCCAAATAATTTTTCAAAGACATGTTTGTTATAATTTCCAGTGTCTTTTTCTATCAATGTCCAAATGTCAAAAACAAATCACTTGTATTGAAGAGCAGTCCACTTATCTGAGAAGTCCCAAGCAGATATTCATAAGATGTTAATCATAACTTATGATGATGATGGTCACATAAACCTATAAGGGACGCCATCCCAATTATGATATTATAATGCATTCCAAACTACGACTGATAGTTCCGCCCCTAGTTGGCTTCATCAGGGATCTCTACAGCAAAAACAGTAAACTTCTTAGGTACACAGTGTACAGTAAAGAATAATTGTATGCGTATGTAAAAGCTCAAAACATATTCACCTCCCAGAAAGACAACCAGGCTCCCAGCATAACTCTTTTACCAAAAAACACTGTACATGCTCAGAAAAACACCTCCCTGTGCATACGGTCAGGGCTTCATAAAACCAGTGCCATTCATCCTGGTTATTAAGACCCAATGGATGCATCATTTGCCAATTAAGAATAAATGATTGTTCCCACTGACAGAAGCATTAAATAAAAAAAACCCACCACCCTTTCCTTTCAATTGTTGAATCACAAAGCATTTCAGATCCGTTACATCATGATGCATCTGTAGCCAATATGTAGCCAAAGGAGAAGATCATACACTTGGTGTATAGAAGATACATAGTCTATAATACGGGTCTTAAATTGTCTAGGACGTTTGGCCAATATAAATCTTGTCACAAAGACATTTGACAGCATAACTTACACCTTGGTTTGTACATGTATTCATATTATGCAGTTTATATGTAAAGCCCAAACATGGATGAACAAAGGACTGTAATTCCAAAAGATGTGAGCATACCACACATTTGCCGCACATCTGATCACCCCAAACTGCATCACTCATAGATGATCCCGATTGTAAGGATCTAGAATGGACCAAAACCTCTTTTAAATTCCTTCCCCTTCTTAAGGCAAAACATGGGAGATGCTGAAAAAGAGAATGCACTTTCAAAATATCCCAATATTGTAGAACCAATCGTTTAACTTTAGAAGCTTGTGCCAAATAAGGCAACACACACTAACCGATGATCCTGAGTGTGTGTCGTTTCACCCAGTAGCAGATCCCAGTTCATACTGTATGCCAGTTTTTGGTCTGTTGAATAATCCTTGAAGGATAATCATGCTCTTCAAATCTCTGTTACATATTAGAAGATTGCTGTATAAATTCTGCATATGTTGAACAGAATCAACACAGACGCAAAAACTGTCCCATCGGTATATTATTCTTAATATGTCTCAGATGAAACCTTTGAAAGTCTGATCTGTGCTTTTACAAAACAGGGAAATGGAAAAATTTCTTCCATCTCTCTTAACCTTGATATCCAAAAAATTGATTTCCATGTCTGAAATGCAGGGAGAAAGCTGGAAGTTTCCATCCACTGAATTAATCCAGTTTAGAAAATCTAACAAAATTTGCTGCTCTCCCTGCTATATATAAAAAGACATCATTGATATAGCAGACCTATGATACTATCTACTGCCAAAATTTTGAACTATAAATATGTCGCTCCTCGAACTGACAACATATAAACATGCCACAGAAAGTGCCCCATGACTACTCCATGTATTTGATGAAAAAATTGTCCCTGAAATTCCAAATAATTCCTTTATAGGACCAACATGAGTAATTGATGAATAAAAGACAGCAACATTCTTGATAAATCAGTACCAACCAAATAATGTAATGATGCATCCATAGCATGCTGTTGAGGAGTATTTGTATATAGAGCTGATATATCCATATTCTCTGGGGAGTGTCCAGCAGTAGTCAGCCAGCATTATAGTGGACCATTTTCCCTGGTATCTTTGTTCCATTGTTGCGATACCCTGGTGAAAACGTTCGCCCTGTTCATCACTAACCATACCACAGTTGTGAGGAAAGAAATCTTTAGAGACATATTGCAGCCAAGTTTCTGATACTGCATCAGCATGTGTTCTACTAGTTCCTTGTAGTTTTCTGCCCTAACATTCCCGAGAAAGTTTGTTGACACTAGGCGAAAAGCATTCCATGCTTGTTTCGCATCACCCTGCAGCAAGTTGTTGAACCGGTCATCTTTGAAGAGCTTTCAAATCTGAGGACTCACAAAAACTCCCTCTTTAATCTTTGCTTCGCTGAGTCGAGGGAATTTTTCATGCAGGTATCGGAAAGCTGGCGAAGTGCGGTCCATGGCATTCACAAAGTTTTTCATCAAACCTAGTTTGATGTGAAGAGGTGGTAGCAGGATTTTGTGAGCCTCAACCAGAGCTGAGTGCTGGATATTCTTCTCTCCAGCTGTTACATTTTGTCTGAGATTCTATTCCTTCTGCAAGTAGTGCCAATCCCTTGCTCGTCTATCCCACTCATATAAGAAACACATGTATTTTATATATCCCTACTGCAGTCCCATTAAAAGGGCAACTACCTTCAAGTCAGTGCCATGCCAGCGAGACCCCCCCCCCCCCTGTACCTTGCCCTGGTAGCAGGATAAGGCAGCTACTTGGACCTTCAAAAAACTCAAGACTAGACCTTTGTCCAGCCCTGCCTATAAAAACAGCAAGATGTCCAACACCAATGCTCCCAATGAGCGTATATGGTGGACCTCACACCAACCTTCAAAGATCCACCAAACATGGATGTAGGACAAGGAGGTAGACTTCTTCCTTGCCCTTATTGTGGCAATCACTCCAGGTGTGTATTCTTGCTTCAAAAACCTCGCTCACTCAAGGGCCAGGCCAGAAGCGAGAATCGATCCACCTGCAGGATTAGGATTGATCCCTGTGCCAAAAGATTGTTCATTACTGGAAGGCGCCACCTCTGGCCCTCTAACAATCTGATCAAGTCTGCATACCACAGATGACAAGGCCATTCTTGGCCACTAGGATCACCTGACTCCCGTGCCAGGCGATGCATTGTAGAAGCCGACCAATCGGGGCCCACAGAGGAAATACATAAAGAAGACCATGTGGCCACTATTGTACTAGGGCATCTAGCCCTTCTGGCATTCTCTCCCTCTACCTGTTGAAAAAGCAACTGTATTTGGTGTTCTCTGCCGAAGCCATCAGGTTCATCACTGGTGTCCCCCAGCGATTCACTATGTCTGCAAATGCTGAATCCGCCAGTGCCCATTCTTCTGCATCCAGGTGATTTCTGCTCAGGTAATTCACCTGTATGTTGTCCTTTCTGGCCACATGAGCACCTGACAGCATGACTAGGTGCTGCTCAGCCCACTCTAGGATGGGTGCCAGTTCATCTGCTAGCTGGATATTGCTCGTTCCTCCCTGTCTGAGGTAGAGGCATTGTCGGATAACACGCGAACTGCCTGATGTTTGAGGAGCGTTGCTAAGTGTTGAAACGCTTGCCAGTCTGCCCTGATCTCCAGCCGATTGATACTCTAAGAGCTCTTCTTCTGTGTCCACTGTCCCTGGGCCACCTGGGAGCAGCAGTTCTTCCCACCCCGATCAGATTGGGTGGTGGTGACCACAGACACCAATCTGGGTGCTCTGACACTCCCTTCTGTAAATTGCACAGGCTGAGCCGCCATTGCAACGCAGCCCTGGTGTCCCTCAGACATTGAAATTGGCAGGACCATGGCTGTGACTGGGGGACTGCCTGGAGAATAAGGCCCTTTTGCAGTGGTCTCATGTGAGCCCTGGCCCAGGGAATTAAATTGAATGCTGCCACCATCAGCCCAAAAATCTGCAAGTAATGCTATGCCAAAGGCCTTGACGTCTATAGGAAGCAGTGAAACATGCTCTGTAACTTCTCTATCCTTTGCTCCGGGAGGGAGACTGTCCCTGCCAGGATGTCAAAGCTTGCTCTGAAGTAGATCAACCGGTGTGATGGAATCAGAGTGCTCTTGGTTGAGTTGATCATTCAACACTGTCCTTGCAGAAAGGTTATCACCCTCTGAGTTGCCTTCCAACTTTGCATGAGTGAGCCAGTCATCCAGCTATGGATGGACCAGGGTGCTTTCCTTCCTGAGTGCTGCTGTCACCACCACAGTAATGGTTGTGGGTGCTGTTGCTAATCCAAACCGCTTAGTCTGAAACTGGAAGTGACATAAGAACGTTTTGATGCTCTGAATGTATGGGGCAGTGGAGATGGTCCTTGGTGAGGTCTAGTGTCATCAAGAACTCTCTCCTTTTTGAACCGCTACCACAATCCTTAACCACAGGTGCTCCTTGTGGTCTTGGGCAAGCCACTTAACACTCCATAGCCCATGTTCCCTGTAAAATAGTTACCTCCAAGTTATAATGCCCTGTTCAATGTAATTTCAGTTTGTTCAATGTAAACCGCACTGATGCAGAATAGTGCGGTATATAAGAGAATGTAAATAAATAAATAAAGTCACCACAGAGGTGCCAGCTGTACTTGTTATAGTTAATGGAAGTCAGTAGATGCTTTAAGTTATCGTATGTCTCTTTTATGTGGACGGCATGCGCTACTGGAATAGATGGAAGATGGTTTCCATTGTTCAAAAGCACAGCCTTTAGACTCAGTTTCGAAGAGTCTATAAATAGTCTCCAGTCTTGTGGGTCATGAGTGATTTTTAAGGCATTCATGAGGCTTTCAATATCGGAACAGAATACCAGATTACTTTCCTTTCTGAAGAAAGGCTCCAACTGCTGGTGGCGCTTTTGATATGAAGTAATGTTGACATCTTCTTCTAGAAGATTCCATTGTTGGAGTCTTGATCCTAGCAATTCTGCCTTGTTCTTGGATAAGTCCAAATCACGAACCAGGTCATTTAGTTCTTCCTGTGTTATTCTGTGTGGAGTTGATAATGCATCCCAGTGAAAATCTGGGTCACTGCATGCTGATGGACCAGGAGAAGAACAGGTGGCTCACCCTTGTCCTCATCAGATGAATCAAGAGAATATTCTGATAGAGGTTCTGGAATAGGAAGTCCCTGACCATGCGGAACTGGTCTCAATGCAGACAGAATGTTTGGGTAGACTACCTTCGACTTCTTTTGCTTCATTATTCCGCTGGAAAGAGGAGGAACCAAGTAGAAGTAACAGTCATTTATGTGGTTGCTTGGCTCTCTCCACACCATGGGGACTGCAAATGGCATTGATGGTCTTTTGCAAGTCAACCGCTGTGAAAGCTGTGTTGTACATGTAGTGCAGCATATATGCGGGCCCCAAGGCTTGTCTTGGTCACCAATCTTGCATCCAAAGTAAAGATGATATGCCTTCTTCAGTTGAGAAGTGATACTTTTCTTCTGGTTGGCAAATGTCACTTCCCCACAAATGTAGCAGAAATTGTCAACGGTATTAACACACTTTTGCGGCATTAATGTTCTGTATTGTACCTAAATGGCTAAAATTATATGATTAATAAAAGTTACATGTAACAGTAGCTTAAACTGTCTTGCACACAGTCTGAAATATTTTAAATGCTCAACCTTTCCGACTGCGTATAGTACACTGCTGATGTCAGATGGCTTCAGCAGCCGTCTGGCAGTAGTATTGCATTGCATCAGAAAATGATGCAATCAACTCTGGATGATGTGCGCATGCTGGTATTATGCAATGTGATGCAATATTACATCATTCAAGGCTTATTTGGGATGTTGTTGATGTCCTACTGGATAAATTTACACGGTGAAACGTCAAAAATTAACTACATGCAATATCTTCAAAAAGAGAGCCAATAATTTTTTTAATGTTATATTCGTGTTCAGCTCACCAAGATACTACAGATTAGGGCCTTTTAAAGTCAGCAATGATTTCAGTGTTGACCTGTGTTACCTTTGGAGTGTGTTTGGGTGTTCTGTTCTCACTAGACACCAATCCATCAATCATGATAAAACGGCAGATAAGGGAGGTGGGGTGGTGATGCTTAATCGTGTAGTTTATGAATGTGAAGTTTTGTCACAACTGCATAATGAAAGTTTTTATTGCCTCCATTTAATGCATGGTAACTGATTGGAAACTGTTAGCACAGCAGATAAAACAGATCAGTTAACGCTGCCTCAGTAGATGGAGCTAAGTTCAAATGCATTATCTGAATTACAGTTAACACATGGTAGGTTTACTGTCTCTCTGTGCTAGGCATGTTTCCAAGAGTTAATATAGAGGTTTTGCAGTTACCACATATTACATTTTTGCAACTAATACCCAATTACTGCAAAGAACCCTTTCGTGTTTCTGCCTTCATTTTATGATTCAGCATCTTTATCTCATTCTCTAGTTTTGGCATTGCTCCTTTTTATATTTTCCCTCACTCTTTGTGGCTGATGTTCTTGATTATTCGTTTTACATTTCTATATTTTCTTTCTCTTTCTTGCCTTCAGATATTTTAATATCTGTTCTTCTTTTTCTCTTTCTGTTGCTTTCTCCTGCTTTTTTTCATTTCTTTCTTCCCTTATTTTCCTCTCACTTTTCTTCTTGCCTGCACTCTTTTCCCCAGTCCTCCTCTTCATTTTTCTACACTCCCATTCTTCATCCTCTTCCTCCTTAATTTCTACCCCCATGCTACAAATCCAGGGTCCATCTTCTCTCAACTTCTCTAACTGGCCTCCTCTCTCTCTGTTTCACCATTCCTGGTCCCCTCTTCGCCTCTCTCCCTAATGTTATAGCTCTCCCTGCTTTCACTGCCTAATCCTCTCCTCCTTCATCACCTACTCAGCATCAGTCATTGATACTCCTGCATTTTCCTTCTTCTACACCCCCTGTTCTCTCTCTCTTCTCTGAGAGTCATCCTCACCTCTCTCATCCACTGAGTGGAAGATTAGCTTAATGGTTACAGCAGTGGACTGAGAACCATGGGGAGTCAGTATCACTGACGTTCATTGTGTTCTTAGACAAATCACTTAACCTTCCAACAGTCAGGTTCAGACTTAGATTATAAGCCCTCAGGGGCAGTAACTCACTTTAAACTACTACTGAAAAAGATGTGAGGAAGATCCCATGCCTTGGTATTCCTCCTAATTCCTGTAATGCTGTGCCCACATTCTCTCCTTCCATCCCTGACAGTCTCTCTGCACATTGAGGCCAATTCTGCACAGGGCACGTCTGGCCCATCCAGACATCCAAAATCTGGACAGGCTGGATTTGGCCCCGATTTTGCACTATTGGGAGCTAGATGTTCCTGCATGAGCAGAATCGGGGCAAAGGGCTTGGACGGGCCAGACAGGCCCCAATTCTGGCATTCTGGCATTCTGGCTCCCTCCCCATCTAACCCTCCCAGTGCTTCTGCATGGAGCCCGGTGACGTGGCATCCCATTACCATGGCACCAGGACGTCATGCAGAAGCCTGATCCCCCGCAAAAGATAAAAGACACTGTATCCTGCTGCCTGACCCCCAAAGGGGCCTGCCAGGGCTGGGATTGGGCTGCGGGGAACCTCCTGGTGCTCCTCACCTCTTCAGGGGGATCCTCTGGAGTTGATCCCCTTCCTCGGGGAGACTTATTCCACCTCTGAGGTGGCATAAGCTCCCTGGCCAACTCTGCCTTCCCGGACATATAGGGCCGCGACCGGCATTGACCCTGTACGTCCGGGGTCATGGGCCCACCTCAGCCCCACCCATGCTCCACCTCTGACCTTCCCCCTCCCACCACCGTTCAGAGCTCTCCGTATATCTCCTCTGTATGTGTAGGGAGCTCATTTGGCAGATTCGGCCCCAAGCGATTAGTGGGAGGATGTACATCCCCGCTAAATGTTGTGCAGAATGACCTCCATTGTCTCTCCTCCTTTTCCCAATCCCTGGAAAGTTCTCTACCTCTACATTTCATCACCTTCTCACAAGAAAGCTCTCCATATCTCCCAAATTTCTTGAGCTCTCTACCCTCACCTCCTTCATTGCATCCCTGGCATGCTTTCTTACCTGTGGATCTCCTCTCTCTCTCTGTCCTTCTTGGGGACTTTGACACCTTTCCCTCTTACCTGGTAACTTATTTTTCCACTGCTTCTTTTCCTTTCTCTCCTAGTCCTCCAAAGGCACAGAATATGTCATTCACTCTTCATCCTCCTTCCTCTCTCAACCTTTGACCCTCTCTGGGAGAGGGAGAGAGGCATTTAATAGCATGCCATCTTTCCTTGCCATGTGGAGACAGTAAACTTGAAATATATAGGGATCCACATGACTTCACAAAACTGACCTCACACGGTAGAGCAAGTTGACGCCCTATTTAATGCCACTCGTTGGTGAGAGATATAGTAAGGAGGATGGTTCAGAGCAGCTCTTGGGAGGGGGAAGAGAGAGAAAAACTACATTGCCCTAGTCGTCTAGGGTTTGGGCAGAAAGGGAGGGTGGGACCGGGGGTGGGGGCACTTTGAGGAGAGAATTGAGGGTATTAAAGAGTCAGCAAGGATCAGAGGCAAGGGAGTTAGTCAGATGGATGTAGTATTCTTGTTTGGAGAGTGATATGGCTGACTGGAAGGAGCCAAGCATGAATTTGAAGTGTAGAAGGTCTTACAGGGAGCGGGATTTGGTCCAAGCACGTTCAGCAGAACGGGTACAGGTGTGTAAATAGCGGGTTGTGGATGAAAGCCATGGCTGGGGAGCAGAACGTCTGACAGGGCATGAGGTGGGTGGGTGGGGCAAGAGTGTAAAGAGCTGAGGATAATGCAGCATTATAAGAGGATACTTCTTAGTCGATGGACTTGGAGGACATAATGGAGGAGAGAGATGGAGAAATGGTGGAGGAGAGAGTCAAGGGATCAATGTTATGAAGGTTTCTAAATAGGTCTGAGGAGACAGGACGAGGTTGAGACAGTGGAAGCTGAAGATTAAAGGTTAAAAGGTGATGGTCTGATGAGGGAAGGATTGAGTTGTGGAAGTTTGAGGGAGAGGAATTAGAGGAGAGTATCAGGTCAAGGCAATGGCCATGCAGGTGGGAGGGAGCAGTGGAGCAAAGTTGAACGTCAAACGAGGAGGTGAGGGCGAGGAACTTTAAAGTATGGGGATCGGAGGGGTTATCGACGTGAATGTTAAAGTCACCAAGAATAAGAGTGGGGGAAGAGGGATCCAGAAAGATGGAAAGCCAGGAGTCGAAGCTGGTAAGGAAGGTCGATTTGGATTTGTCGGGTGGGCGATAGATAACAGCTACTCAGAGAGGAAGTGGTGTGAAGAAGCGAATGGAGTGGACTTCAAAAGAGAAGGAGGAGTGTGACTGAGGCAGCAGAAGAGGTTGAAATTGGCAAGAGGGAGAAAGTAGAAGCCCAACACCACCACCGCGTCCAGTGGATCGAGGTGTATGGGTGAACTGGTAGCCCCCATGGCAGAGAGCAGCAGTGGATGCGGTATCGTCTGGGAGGAGCCAGGTCTCGGTTAGGGCAAGAAGGTGTAGCGCATTAGAGATAAAGAGGTCGTGGGTAAAAGGAAGTTTGTTAGAGACTGAGCATGCGTTCCATAGAGCACATGAGAACGGGAGAGTGGAGGGGGAAAGGAGAGGGATATGGATAAGGTTGAACAAAGTTACGTAAGGATTTCTTTCCAGAGTAAGACGGCGGTCTAGGGGGGCCGTTATGTGAGGGTCTATTTTCAGAGTAGTACAGCGATCTAGAGGGGCCAGGGTATGGGTGGGTGTCTCTGGATGAGTGTGCCCTCCATGAGGGACATGAGGGAGGGGAAGAGGAAAGGGAATGAAGGTTACGTGAGGATCTCTTTTTAGAGTGAGACAGAACTCTTAGGGGGATAGGGTTGGTGTTGATATCTCTAGATGAGTGATTGGGGTATGAGTGGGGGAGGGTGGAAGGGGAAAGGAGAGGGATATGGATGAGATTAGATAAGGTACGTGAGGAACTCTTCTTAGAGTGATAAGGAAATCGAGGGGGGCCAGTGTTGGGGTTGATATTACCTGATGAGAGAAGGAGAAGGAGTAGTAGAGAGCGGGGTAAAGCAGAGGCAGTATGGTGGAAGCGAGGGTGGGGTTTCCAAAGAGAGAGGGGCTGGTTGAATGAGGGGGAGGGTGTGATGAAGCTCAAGAGCAGATGATAGGTTAGAAGACAAAATGGAGGGAGAAGTGAGGAAGGTAGAGGGAGAGCAGGGGGAAGAGGAGTGAGGGTGCTGGTAGGAGGGGAGGCAGTTGAGGAGTATGAGGAAGAGAAGGACAATGTGATGTGGGGCCATAGAAGAGGAGTAGTGGGGGCTATGCAGCGTATGTTATCTTACATGCAATGAGGTGGCTAAGGATTTCATAGGCACTATGCAGTATATGTTGAGTTACAAGTGGGGACTGTACGCTACGGAGTATAGGTTAAGATACAAGCAATGGGTAGGACCTGAATTGCCTCTGTGCATCCTGCTGTCTTAGCATACCCCCAGCCTATCCACGCTCCGCCCCAGCGCTGATCCCCCCCCCCCATCCACTACTTCCCACACATTGGCTCTGTACATGCAAGAAGCAGGTAGAGCAGAACATGGTCCCAGGGCTAAACACGGGTTGGGCGTCCATCCCGTTATTTGGTCGGCGGAATCGACCCCATAGTATACAGCAGCTGAGGAGTAGACTCCCGCTGTTCAATTGCGTTACCTGAGAGAGCCAGAGCTTTTCCTTAGATAGAGAACCCTGATGCTGGGGCACACTATTGGCTTCGAACATGGAATTTGTCTATCCTTCCCTCCTTTCTCCTGTTGCTCTGTTTGTCAGTCCATTTTGTTACAATTGCTATGATGTCTTATGTGCTCCTCCCTTGTTCAAGTGCAACTATGTTGACTTTGTAGTTTATTATATGTCTAAGTTTTTCATGTATATTATTTATTGTTATGTCAGTTGTATGATCTGCAATATGCATTTTATTTACTGTTTATTATGTGTAATTTTTTATTGTTATCCTCTTTGGTATGATTTGATGAAAGTAAGTATGTCAAATTGTTAAGTAAAGTAAATGAGAAGCAGAATGGCTAATGCAAGAAAGAGGGATAAATATGGGAGGAGTGAATAAAAGCAGAAGACAGATGCTGCATAAGTAGGGGGAGGGAGCAGAGGGAAGCTGGTAAGATTTATTTATTTATTTATTAGCTTTTATATACCGCACTATTTGGTATCAGCGTGGTTTACAAGAAACATAAACAATCATGCAACTTTACACAGAACAGGCATAAACATCAAATCAAAATCTAAATAACATAGAACAGGTAAGTAGAAGCAAGCAAATATGTCAATATAAAGGGGATATGTCAACATAAAGGGGATAAAGGTTAGAAGGAGGGGGGGAAAGGGGGGGGTAGAGGAAGGGTAGGGTGGGATTGAGGCAAGGGAAGTAGGGGAGAGATGGGAGAACTAATTACATGTTATGAAGCCAGGCCTAAGGAATAGTCTATGTGAGTGAAGAAGCCAGTACTGAGAGCCCTTCATTAAGTTATGTGGTCATAAGCTAGTTGGAACAGGTGAGTCTTTAATGCCTTTCTGAACGTAGACTGGTCCACAATGGCTCCGACTGAAACAGGAAAGGCATTCCAGAGGTTGGTGCGTATAAAGAAAAGGCACGATTCTTGATGGCCTTGGTGCAAGTCCTTATTGTTGAAGATATGATCAGGGCATTTACCATGTTTGATCTTCTCATTCTGTTGTCTGGGGTAAGTTGAATCATTGCTGACAAGGAAGATGCAGATGAGTCGTGAATAATCTTAAACGTGATAAGAAGGGCCTTGTAGGTCAGACGGCTAGATATGGGGAGCCAATGTAGTTGCATCAGGATGGGTAAGATGTGCTCGAACCTGGAAACACCTTGGAGTGATTGGGCAGCTGTGTTCATGACCAGTTGGAGTGGTTGGAGGATGCGTTTTGGAATGCCATGGAGAATAATGTTTGCATAGTCAAAGTGTGGGAGGATGAGCTTGGACGACTGTATGAAAATCGGAGGGGTCAAGGAGCAGACATATATGATGGAGGGTCCTTATCTTCTGGTAGACAGCCTTGATGACATTATGTATGTGTGCAGCCATGGTCAGTCGTTGGTCCAAGATTACTCTCAGATAGCGTATTTCTAGCTTTGTCAGGAGTTCTACATCTCTCACCCACAAGGAGGATGGCGGGGTAAATGTTTGATCTCTAGATATAAATAGGACTTCCATCTTCCTGCAGTTAACCTTCAGGTTATGTGTAGCGAACCAATCAGACACAGCGTTGAAGCATGATGAGGAGAGTTAGTGGAAGGACTAGGTGAAAATGACAAAGGTGTAGAGATGATATGCATAATAGGAAGAGGGAAGGGGGACAAGAGACAAACAAAAGGATTGGAATGGTGGGAAAGGAAAAGGCAGTGGAGAGGTAAGTAAGAGTGCTGAAACCCGATATAGAGAGTGAGAAGAGATGTCAATAAAGAGACGGAAGCTGATAAGAGAAAGATTAAAATGTTTGAAAAAAATCAGCTGCTTACAACATTCAGAATAAATCTGTGTTTCTGGCCAGGCAGAAATTTATTTCCTAGTGATGCAGGAAAGCTGTGGTGTGAACGCCTGTTGAGAGCTACCAAGCTGTGTTCTACCACATCATTTAAGTACAAGAGCTAAGAACAGTTCTTCAAATTAGACAAATGATTCTGTTCGCCCTACTAGAAACAATATATCTTTATTTCAGATGACAGCACAATAGTGTTGCATTAATGAGAGTATGTAATGCGCATTAGATGTGGAGTGCACTGCTTATAAGGAGGTATTAGATAGTCATGCTTTTATTGCAGGTTTTCCAAGTCACAAAACAAGAGGAAAAGGATAATCATTGATGTATTTTCGGGACATTCACAGTACTTTGTAAAAGTCTTCACACCCTTCTACATTTTTCACATTCCGCTGTCTAAAAATTGCAGTTCTAAATGCGTTAAGGTAGGAGTTTGTTTCTCTGATCTAAACAATATACTCTACACTTTCAATGTGAAAGAAAGAACAATTACACAAATATTCAGGTGAAGTGGCATTTTGGAAAGGACATCTAGGTAGAAACTGGAATGTGCAGGTCAAAACATCCAAAATACCCAGGAAGTGACAGCAGTGAAGGGGTGGGGGGGGGGGGGGGTGGCACATGCTAGTGCTTTCTGAAATCTCTCCGTCTCCGCCCCAAAAGATGCATGTCCTTGCAACTGGTTCAGACGACAGGCCCCTGTATATGGATGGTGCACTTTTGCAGCCTGTTTTAGAAATATGGATGTCCCCGAAATGCTCGACTGCAGACATGTGTACACAGATGTTCCCTCCGAGGTATATCAGCACACAAGCATGTCCTGATAAATGCATGCCCTAACCTGCCATGTTAGAACTGCAGACATGTGGTGGCAGGGCAGTAAAATGAAAGCTGTGTTAATTAACATATTTGTTCTGTTTTTCTTGCAAAAATTACTGTGGCAGTGAGGGCACATTTCTCTTTCCTCCCCCTGCAAGTGTTGCAGCTTTGAAACTAGCACTTTTCTGCTACCTGTTCATGGTCAGGAGCAGGTATAGGTATGGATGTGTCAGCAGCCAGGGTCAGACGTGCACAGACTTTTCTGAAGTCATGCAGTGACGAATGTGGCTGCCTAACCACGCTTCCACCATGCCCTCATGAGACATGGACATGAATATACCTGGCTTTCGAAACTAGCCCCACGGATGCTTTTGGCTGGTTTCAGATTCCCAAAGTAAATAGAAACCAAAAGTCTTCCCACCCTTTGATTCAGCACCTGATCAAGGCCTCTTTTGCAGCAGTACCAACCATAGCTGGATAAGTGCTACCGATGTGGCAGCACTGATAGCATGCAATAAATAATACCCGGAGTCAGTTCAAGGATCCAAACCAATTTATTGTGCACAAGGCCCAAGCATCAAAGGACTGAGCAATGGCGAACAGGAACAACTTCCTCATATACAAGCTTCACAGTTTGATACAGGAAGACTTTCTATTGGTCCCAACGCCCCCCGCACCTATCCAATCGGGGACCCTCACTGGGCCCTGTTCCCCCTTCTCAGGCTATGCTAACACAGGCTCAGTTTCTAGACATAATACATTCCTGCTACAAGGTCATTGCATCAGCATAAACGTATTGAATAAAGGATTAATACAAACTTATCAAAAGCAGTTTAGAGTGGTTTAAGGCAGATCCTCAGCCTTCACTGACTTTGGTCTTTCTCAGCACTACTATTTCTAGTAGTGGGGATGGGGACTCAGGCCTAGCTTGCAGGCTCATACATGTACAGGCTATTATATAGGCCATGGCCTACCACATTCCTCCCTTTGATTATTCTCACCCGCAAATTAGAAAGGGTGGGAATTAAATCACATATCACACTCGTTGAAAAGCATTACCTTGGGGTATAGGGAGATACTGCCATATAGCCAACACTTTAGCTGCTGCCTGCTGCTTCACAGTGCTATCAATAACTGGGGTTATAGTGCGCAAGCAAAGGGGTAGGAGACATGGGAGAAACAAGCACACAGCCAATATTAATATTACAACTAACACAAGAGTTTTCAGGCCACCCAGTCCTGAAAACATGGAACCAAACCATCTATCAAGCTCCAGTCCACGCCATTTCTGGACTGGCACATAGGCTTGCTTCCGCATCTGTTCAGCTATGTCTTTGACAACTTGGCCTTCATTATCAATCTGCAAACAACGGTTAGTTAAATTCAATTTTCCATACACTCCACCTTCAGCTGCTAACAAATAATCTAGTGCTAAACAATGTTCAGGAGCACTTACACCTGTCCACCAGGACGTCTTTCTAGTGGTGGCATCATAAAACTTAGACGAGTAATCTGTATTCCAGTCTGAGTAGTAGTGATGCAGGCTGCACAGGGGGGAGAGTACGGCAAAAGTCATTCCAAGGGACCCCAGGGCTGCCCAAAGTCTTCCACTGCACCCTGGCTCCCACGACGTGTGACAGGAGTAGGGGTGTAGATTCTTAGTCTCTTACAGTAGTGGTTGTCGTCGCAAAGTGAGCCGCAATGGAATTTCAGGGTCATGTACGGAAGTTCAATGACCAAGTTCAGGAGCGGCTGTTGGCTTTACATGACTGTGATGGATCCAAGGTTCAAGCTTTGCAACTTTAACTGCTGTTGGGGTTATCAAGATGACAACATAAGGTCCCTTCCAATGGGGTATCAACGGTGTCCTTCTCCACTCTTTGATCCACACCGAGACTTCAGGCTTGAGAGGATGCAGAGGTTGATGGGCAGCTGATGACTCTGCAAAACAGAACCTAAAACCAATAGTTCTTGTCTAGTAATTTCCTTGTACCATAGGTGGGGGTCGCCTATACAGAATCTCAAAAGGGGAAACTCCTAAAGACTTAGTAGGGGCTAAACATATCCTGAGAAGGGCTATAGGAAGAACTCAGAACTGGAGCTACTTCAGGTGAACTTCTTGGCAAAGTTTAAATAACTGATATTCCAGGATTCTATTCATACAGTCTACTTTTCCTAAGTTCTGAGGTCTGCAGGCAGTATGCATCTGATAATCTTAATATCTCGGGATCATACTTAATGGACTTGTTTCCTGAGGTTATCAACCCGCATTCTTTGTACAGGGCCCCATGTGCATGCAAGGTTGTAAGGGCATACATGGAATCTGGGTACACATTTAGACAGATCCCTTTTCCTATTGTCAGTGCTCTAGTGAGAGCTGTCAATTCAGCTTTCTGTGCTGAAGTTCCTGGGGCCAGGGCTGAGGACTCAACTACCAGATCAAGGGTCACCACTGCATATCTGGCACAACAACGTCCAAAGATGATGAGACTGCTTCCATCCACAAAGAAAGTCTGTTCAGGGTTCTCCAAAGGAACATCAGTTAAATCCGGGCGGCTTGAGAATATAGTGTCCGTAATTCCTAGACAGTCATGATCAGGGGGTAAAGACCAACTGGTAATGTAGCAGGATTGACTGACCATCAATTGCAATGGATTCTCACACAGCATATGTCAACATTTGCGAATTAGTGAGCCAGAAGTTCCCTTTGTGTTCCATTAGGGTCAAGACA
This sequence comes from Ichthyophis bannanicus, assembly GCA_033557465.1. Classification (NCBI taxonomy): domain Eukaryota; kingdom Metazoa; phylum Chordata; class Amphibia; order Gymnophiona; family Ichthyophiidae; genus Ichthyophis; species Ichthyophis bannanicus. The sequence continues at coordinate 961,887,904 of CM066034.1, read as the reverse complement.
GAGTGTGGTACGATGACCACAGATTCTGTCCCAAAGTGAGCTTGTCAGCTTCGCTCACTAGGAGGGCTGTGGCTGCAATGGCTCTCCAACAAGGGGGCCTGCCTTCTGCAACTGTATCCAACTGGTCGCTGCCAAGATCTAAGAGATGGAGTCAACACTCCCAAAGCATTTCCTTGTGACTCATGGACATAGAGGCGCAAAGGTTCCTGGTTATCTGGCAGGCCATTGGGGATCCATATACGACAGTACCCTGTGGCACCCAAGAAGGCTCACACTTGCCTCCTGGTGGCTGGAGTAGGAATACTGCATACAGCTTCTTTGTGTTCTGGTCCCAGGCGTCGAATTCCGCTGGACAACTGGAATCCCAGAATTTAACTTGTTTGACCTAATCGCGCCTTGAGACTTTGTATCCAGCCTCATTTAGAAGGTGCAAGAGTTCACTGGTGGCTTGTAGATATTCACTTTCTGTATTTGAGCAGATCGTCCACATACTGAAGAAGAACCCTTTCTCCTGGGTTCACATAGTAGCTTGAAAGATCCTGATTTAAAGCAGCACTGAAAAAGTGGGTGATTCCTTGAATTCTTGGGGTAATCAAGTCCAGGTGAGTTGGCCCCCGCCTTCCTGTTGTGGGGTCTTGCCATTCAACAGCAAACAAAAGTTTGGGGAGGGTTAGGCGTATGCAGAAGAAGGCATTTTTCAAGTCCAGGGGTTATGTTCTGCACTAGGCCAGGTGGATTATCTTCTGCCCATACATCAGGTGGAGCTAAGAGGTTGGCGGGTATTCAGGAGCTAATTGTCTTGGCTGGAGATGTACTATAGAACCGCTACTCTTCTTCTCGGGGAACAATCAGCACCATCAATCCAGCAGGCTTTGGGTTCACAGTCATTTGCATTTCTCCCCCTTCAGCAAAGGGTATCTGTGCCTGGAGCTTAGCAAGCATATCTCGGCCCAAAAGTGGAATAGGGCATTCAGGCATATACAGGAACTGGCGCGCTATTTTCTGTCCCCCTAGTTCACACATGCGGTTCTGCAGGAATGGCTTGGTGGCCCTGTTCCCAGTGGCTCTGACAATGATGATGCATTGAGAGACAAAGGGGCTACTGGCTTTAGTATTTTGCTCCTATATCCCCCATAAAGTCCATATATTGGTCCCCTATTTTCAGACTGATCATAAGCTCCTGGGGTGAACTTGGAGTCCGGTCTGGCCTAGTCTTCATCCATGTCATAGCCTGTTTCAACTGCCACTCCCTCAATAGCTTCTTCCCTCTCGTGCTGGAACACTGTGCTCCTCCTGTTCCACCTCCTGTTCTCCAAATACTCCCCCCTCCCCTCCTGGGGGTGGAGTCAGTCAAAATGCGGGCATTCACTTCTCTAATGTTCTTCTTTTCTGCAATGGGCGCACTGATTCGCACCAAGAGGGGACTAATCATTTTCACGACCCCTTCCACTTTCCTCTGCTCTTTCAATTAGGAAAACCTCCTCCACATCGTTCAACCAAAGCGGCTGCAAGAAGATCTGTCACATCCATTCTTACGATTCACATACTTTCTGAACAACTTCCATTAACTGTGCTGTATTCATGCCCGCAAATCCATCCAGTTTCTGCAATTTCTGTTTTATATCTCTCTGGGACTGACTGACAAAAACACAAATGCTCCTGGGCTGCTGGATCGCATAGGGTATATAGTGAGGGTTGCCTGCACTATTTGGATCCCACTTGGGGCCATCAAGGCTGATGGGTCTGCATAATACTGTTCATTAGTTTAATCAAATTCTAAGGTTTCTCAGTGTAGGAGGCATAATGCGTTTTTCAGTTCAGTAAATCAGTGGCGGAAAAAGACACATAAACAAGGCTGGTCGGCTTTCGGTGTTAACATGGCCATCCCTTTTACTGGTAGTTGTACTTCTGAAGGTATACAGCAATCGGGACTGTCTGGGTTCCACTTCATGTTCTCGGGCTCTGGCTGTGAGTGACCCTGAACTGGCAAATGAATCCCTACTTGCAGTGTCATCAGTGGACTGCGGGGACTGGCCTATAAAGATACTGGGACAGACAGAGTGGAATGTCTGGAGATTCTGGGGCAGAATAAACAGGCCCCCCTCCCTTGTGGTTGCTACTAATCCCCTACACTTTTCCTCATGGCAGCGCTGTATCCAGGAGGATAAATACACACTTCTTAAACAATTAACCAGGAATTGATTGGGGAACATTTTTCCTACAATCAGATGAACACGGGAAACTACAATAACATTAGCCTTTCACAGAGCATTTCTAATCGGGACGGAGACATCTTAAGTCAGTAGACTCCAGCAAGCCCTTGCTATACATACATTTCAACAGAATCTGCGCGGACTCCCACCCCTTCCCCCACATGATGACATAGTTGTCAACAGACAGAGGGGGCAGGCTGCATTCCTCTGTGAACTAAGCATAATGGATGCGTGTGCTCATTCTAATTAACAACTGTCTAAACCTATTTCAAAGCTTTAAACTAAGACTGTACTTCTGAAACTGAGATTTTAAAAGACCTTACAAAACACAGTACATTCTTTCTCTGGACACCAACACATCTTACAGTTCGGGAAAGACAGGCATTATCTTAACAAGATAAACAGTAGGTCTCTCTCCTGGCTTTCAAAGCAGCCATAAATTACTAGACACTGTAAACACTAACACGTCATTGTCCTGTCAGGGCTCTTAACTTCGTAGGTCAAAGGGAAAACAAAAGCAGTTTCATTCATTTCTCTATCATTCCTATCAAACGTTATATAATACATGACCATAGCAGAAGGAACATCACTATTAGAACATATTGAATAAAACAGATACAATTTTCCTGAAATAAGCACAAATTAACCCAGCTGCAGAGCGTAGAATAAAGCGTTAAGTAAAGGATACATTCCTTCCCCAGGCATTCCTTTCTTCCTGTCTTTCTCCGGGCTGTGTGAAAGACACGCCCCCCTCTCACTCTTGCAAGAGAGAGACGCACGCTCAGTGAGACAGCTGTCTTTGTAGAAGTGACCCCTGAGTTGTTTCTTTAATACTATTCCCTAATCGGTAAACATGAAGGACAAACACCAAACACTTTCTCCTTTCTCGCGACCTGGCAATGCACTAGTCAGGAGCCAGCACCTCGCTTGGTCTGTATTCAAGACCTCATTCACACACGAAGACATTCAAGACAGAATAAAATCCCCACATTCCCAAAGAAACCTGACTGACTGACTGGGGGGTTGGGTGGGTTCAGTCTCTGCTTATACCTTTAAGACTTCTGAGACTTACTAGGACCGCCCCGAGAGAGGTGATCAGACTCCCAAGCGCTTATTTCAGAAACCCGACTGACTGACAGACTGACTGATTAGCAGAAAAGTACTACTCAGGGGGGGCGGAGCCTGATGTCCAGCGGGATGGTCGCATAACGCTGAGGCTCCCGAGAGGCCTACTCAGAATCCTGAATTAACACCGTACATACTTGGAACTTCTACTCTGATCTTGCCGGGGCACATTGGTGAGATGGCGGGGACCAAACCCACGCGCCTGGAATTTGGATCTCCAGCGGCTTCTCACGGCAAACGCTCCAAAACTGAACCTCCGTCCCCGCAGAAGGGGCTGGCCTTGCGCGAGGGCCCCGAAATGCAGCAGGAAATCCTCGCAGAGATTAGAGGGGTCAAAAACCTCGTGCAGTCAAACGGTGAAGCACTCCGAGCGCTGCGGGAAGATTTTGGTGTGCTGCAAAGCAAGCTAGAAGGGCTTTCTTCGCGTCAGGACAAAATGGAGAGCATATTGGACTCCCATGCGGCCCGGTTGTCCAAACTCGACAAAGTTGAACGCCAAGTGCGGGTCTTGCAGAAAGAAGTGGAAGATGGCAATAATAGAGCGCGCCGCAACAACATACGACTCGTGGGCGTACCGGAGGGAGCGGAATCGGGAGACATGAAAGAGTTTTTATGCAAAATCCTCCCTTCCCTGCTCCAAATCACCTTTACCAAAGATTTGGAGATCGATCGCGCTCATCGGGTACCCACAAGCATAACGCTCAACAGGAAGACCCCGCGGCCTATCATTTTTCGACTTTTGAGATATCAACACGTTGAGCAAATTCTAAATGCCTCTCGGGCAAAGGGCCATATGGAGTTTGAGAGCCACAAGATCGCCTTCTATCCCGACTTGGCTAAACCCACGGTCGACCGCCGAAAGCGCTTTCTGGAATTCCGGCCGAGGCTTCAACAACTACAAGCACGCTATGGCCTGATGTACCCGGCCAAGCTCCGAGTCACGCTTCACAATCTGACAAGAACATTTGAGGACCCTGATATACTAGCGGAGTTTTTGGATTCCAAAGAAGCCGACTTGATGCGCTGACTTCCAGAATATTCCTGCAAGTATTCTCATATCCGCTGTACCTGCCATTTTGGATCTGCCGCAGCCCAGCAAAGAGTCTGGCGAGGGCAGTTTGTTGCCTTACTTTTGATGATATCTGTGACCCGACTCCATCTACCCACAGTAGCCTCGATGAGCATCAGAGACAGTGTTAATTATGGACTCTGGTGTTTCTTTTCCTTTTTCATGTCTTTCTATTTCCTCTCTAGGGCCTCCTCCCGCAGACATATGGTCGCCATATTCTTTGGGGGTTTTGCTTCTTCTCTAAGATACTTTGTTACATACTTTTCAATATGGGTGTATTAGCCAGAATACTCGGTGATTATGTCATTGTTGCACAGATTCTGATTATGTTGTATGTTTTCAAGCGCCCTCACTTAAAATGTCTATTACTGATTGATGGCACCATGTAAGATTTTCTCATTGAACGTAAAAGGAATCCATAATCCGATAAAACGGAAGAAAATCCTAAGCTACCTAAGTCAGGAAGCTGCGGATCTGATTTTCTCCAAGAAACGCATTTAAATTTGAAGGAAACTCTTGGATTCAATATTAAACCTTACATGGTGGCCGCCTATTCCCCAGCCGATTCTAAGAAATGTGGGGTTGCCATACTGGTTAGGAAATCCTTGCATGCTACTATCATTGCGACTAGTTCAGATACAGAAGGTAGCTGGTCCAGAGTTCACCTCAAGATAGGTAGCCTTGAAGTTACATGTATATGCCTTTACGCTCCTAATGTTGATGACCCTGCCTTTTGCTACCATTCCTCAGGTTGCGCAGGCCTCTGCTAATACTTCATTGATAATTGGGGGGGATTTCAATCTAGTCCTTGATCCCCTGATTGACAAACAGCCGCTTAGGACAAGTGGTCCCCCCAAGAGTCACACCACGCTTACCTCCCTGATCAAAGATCTTGCTTTAGTTGATCTATGGAGGTTGCTACACCCCAATGAGCTTGACTTCACCTTCTTCTCTTCCCCTCATAAATCCCAGTCTCGCATAGACTTCCAAAGTCCGTGTGCTCATGAATCGTTGGTCTCCCTTATCTCCTACATGGTGGGGCCGCTTAGTCACTCTATTAGTAGTACACATGGGGTAGCCTCTAACTTTTATAAAATATTATGTCAGGGTACAGACACGGCCACTTTTAGAGCCCAACAAGCCTGGGAGCGCGAACTGCAAATCACTTTAACCCCTGTGCAATGGAGCGTTTTCTGGAGCAAAGTAGTGCGGGTTTCCCGGTCTGCCTCTGTTACCCAAACTCTCTTCTTTTTTGCACACAGATGCTTTTATACCCCAGGAAAAATAGCCAAATGGAACACGAAGGCTGGGGACCAGTGTTGGTCTTGCCATACTGCTGTGGGAACCTTCGCGCATGTTATTTATGAATGTCCTTAACTACAGGTTTATTGGGGGCGGGTCTGGGGTTGTATTCCAGTTATCTTACACCTTCACGAACCTCTCTCTTGGAAGATCGTGGGACTCCGCTCTGTGGCGGAGGTCCCCTCTCTTCCTAAGAAGGGTCGCTTTCTCCTTGATTTCATGCTGGGTATAGCCATTTGCTTACTCACGAGGAATTGGAAGGATAGCTCTCGACTTACTGTCAATGAATGGTGGAACCTCGTCTGCTTATATAGTAAATATGAGCAGATACCTCGGAGAGCTATTCCCCATGCCCAACCTCACTCTCGCTTGTTTAAATGGCAGATGCTTAATGATTATGTACAATCTGCTCATTGTTCCAACATGTCTGTATAATGTGCACTCATCATGTTTCAGATCACTGTTAGGTTTTGTAACACAATAATGTAAGTACACGCCCGCTTCGGGAATGATTAGTTTTCTAGAGAAGAAGCAGGGGGGAGGGGGGTGGCAGGGGTTTACTTTGGTGTATGTATTACACTTTATGTATCTGTCTTTTAGTTGTATGTCTTCCTTTTCCTTTGTTGTTATAAAACGAAAATAAAGAATTTAAAAAAAAAGAAAAGTACTACTCACCGGATCATTGGTTGGATCCTGGACCCCCCTCGGGTTCGAGGTGTAGGCCGGCTAGAACCGGCCTCATGCGGAGGCAGGAGGAGCCCTCCTCGATACAAGAGGATGGGTGGTGCCGAAGGCTCTCCTGCAATCAGTCAGGGGCGGCTCCAGGCCGGACAAAACCTTTAGAGGCGAGAAGTCGTGGTATATTCACTGGCATACCATCACACTACTCACACTTCCCGGTCAGGGAACCAAGACATGTGGCAGCACTGATAGCATGCAATAAATAATACCCGGAGTCAGTTCAAGGATCCAAACCAATTTATTGTGCACAAGACCCAAGCATCAAAGGAATGAGCAATGGCAAACAGGAACAACTTCCTTATATACAAGCTTCACAGTTTGATACAGGCAGACTTTCTATTGGTCCCAACGCCCCCTGCACCTATCCAATCGGGGACCCTCAGTGGGCCCTGTTCCCCCTTCTCAGGCTATGCTAACACAGGCTCAGTTTCTAGACATAATACATTCCTGCTACAAGGTCATTGCATCAGCATAAAAGTATTGAATAAAGGATTAATACAAACTTATCAAAAGCAGTTTAGAGCGGTTTAAGGCAGATCCTCAGCCTTCACTGACTTTGGTCTTTCTCAGCACTACTGTTTCTAGTAGTGGGGGTGGGGACTCAGGCCTATCTTGCAGGCTCATACATGTACAGGCTATTATATAGGCCATGGCCTACCACACCGACTGCACAGTTGGATTGTTCACCATTGGAACCTTTGCCCATTCTCCTTAGCAGAATATGTTGAGCTCTGTTAACTTATCTGAGGATCATCTATGCCTGCAGTCTTCAAGCCTTGGATTCAGGTCTGGGATTTCACTGGACCACTCAAGCACCTTCTTCTTGCTCAGCCACTCCATTGTTGCTTTTGCTTTGTGCTCAGGGTCGTTGTCCAGCTGAACAGTGGCTCTTCTCTCCTGTACCAGTTCTATAGCTGACAGGAACAAGTACCACTCCCCCCCCCCCCTCCTGGATCTGGCTGTATTTTGGCCCATCCATCTTTTCCTTGATCTTCACAAGCCTCCTTGACCTTGCTGCAAATTATTTCTACAACACAAAGCCCCCGCCACTCTGCTTTACTTTATGGATGTTGCTAGCAGGATGATGTACTCAGAAGATCAAGGGTTTGATTCTCTCTGGTGCTCCTTGTGACCTTGGGCAAGTCACTTTACCCTCCTTTGCCTCAGAAGAAAAGACCTGGCAATCTACTTCCAGTGATACATTGCCAAGAAAATCCAGAGGCAGCTGGGTCACCAGGAGTCAGCACTGATTTGAAGGCACTAAAAAAGAAAAATGTGGAGGTTTACATGCATTAATGGCCTCATAAAAGTGTGTGCTATGACATGAAGGTGCATATTTTGCTAGTATGTGTGGACTGGGTGGATTTCACAAGCATAAGCATTGATTATAAAATTCCTTAATATTTATACGTACTTATGCCCTTTACATGCATTCCTATATATCTGCTATCGAGCAGTTGTAAATGACCATATCCATGTTCTGTTTGCATTAACGTAGATGTCCTGTTATCAAATTACCCCACATTGCCTATCACTGAGACCAAAAAGTTCTACTTTGATCTCATCGTTCCACAAAATCTTCTCCAGTACACATCTACTATTCCCCAAAAGCTTTGTGGCACATCATTTGGCTTTTCTTCCGGCATGACTTCCCCCTACTACCCTTCCATACAAACGATGTATGTATGTGGAGCAGTCTTGAAACTATTGACCAATCACATTTGCTCTAATCTCAGCCTGAGTCCTCTGTAGTCATTTAAAGTAATCTTAGGGCTCACAGTGACCATACTCAACCATTTCCTAAACCTTTCAAAAATTGTAGTTTTTAGACAGCAGAAAGTGAAAAATATGCAATGGTGTGAAGGCTGGTGTAAGGCACTGCTCTATGGCATTCCAAAAAAGTGAGATGGGTACTGCTTTACTATTGATACTCCGAGGACCTGAACTAAAGTTTATCCAAAAGATTAGCTCCTCTATAAAACTCATAAATATATAATTAGGGCTTCTGATTTTAGGTTTTAACTGATAAATACCATTAAAACACTCCCAATGCAAAAAAAAGGGGGGGGGGGCATATTCAAAAGGATTTATGTGGTTTCAAGACCTCAAAGCTGCATAAATCCCACTGACTGAGATACCTGGTGTCACTAACCTGGTTAGCAATGGGTTATGGGGGTTGAGCGGGGGAGGCAACAGTAGCTAGCCAATCAGCGGCAATATTCAGCCACGAACCGGTTAGCTAAAATGCCTAAAGTTAGAAGAGGTGACAGGTTGTCCTAACTTTAGGTGGTTTTGCAATCCGGTTAGTGTCTGAGTATAGCTGCTGACCAGATTGCAAAAGAGCAAGCCGTGCAAACTGAATATTCGGTGCTGATCAGCAGATATAGCCCAGCACTGAAGATCTGGGCTTAAATTAAAGGAGCGACAGCTAGATGCTGTAACAGCACTGGCCACCGCTGCTGAAAATGCGCCCCCAAAGTGTATATTGCTCCCCAAAGTGTTTATTGCCCTCCCAGCTAGTTTTATATCATTCATTCAGTTTGTGTGCTAGTGACGACTAAGTGATACAAACAAAAATGTACAATTCCACCAGAAAGGGCACCAGGCAATAGTACTTGTGCTGCAAAAACACCGACAAACACTGATTTGTGTACCCTCAACCTCCCCCCCCCCCCCTTCCCCAATTAGCTGGATAATAAACACATACAGTTACAATGTACAAAGATCTAGAAATAAAAGCCTTATATATATAGTCCTCACTGGGGCCATTAAAATTACCGTTGAAATGTAATGAATTACAGTTTACTGATTATTTGCTAATGAGTAATTAGTTATTGATTGCTTCTGGAAAGGTAATTATTATTGATGACTAATAGCTGATTACTTGAGTGCCAACCAGGGAGAACAAACCATGCAAAGTCTAATAACATGAGGTGTGATCAAAAAGTATCAAGACTTGTTGTGTAGCTATATAGCAACACATTGCACCACAATGCTATTAAGCATGCAGTGACCTGGTTATGTGCTCTGCATGGCTGCAGCACACCTGTACTTTTTAAAATCATGTGATGTTTGGTATCATGTAAAAGTAGTTCGTCAGATTTACAATGAGTGAAAAAAATTGAGCAGCAAATTTGCATTAAATTCTGCTAGAAACTTGGAGATTCGTCCAAAGAAGCTAATGACAAGTTATAGCAAGTGTATGGCGATGAATGCATGAGTCGTGCTCAAGTTTATGACTGGTACAAACACTTCCAAGAGGGCCGCCAAAGTGTTGACAGGGATGAATGTTCTGGAAGGCCATCCACAAGCAGAAATGAAAACAAAGTTGAAGTAGCACATGCCGCGATATGCTCAAATTGTCAATTGACTATCAGGGAGTTTAAAAGTGTAGTATGGTTACAAATCTATATAGGATGCGATTTTACAACTTATACATATAAGTTGCACTATTTAAATGTGTAAGTGGCAAATATTTTAAGCCTCCAGAATTCTAATGCTTTGCAAAGGATGATTTTAAACCTCAGAAAAATGAGCAGTCCTCCCTTCAACTACTCTTCCAAATGTCTGGTGCAAATGTCTCAAAACGGATGTAATTTCCCAAGATGTGTGTGTGTATGGCTATTCTAAAATATACAATACGGAGATAATTTTATAATAGGGGCAAGAAAATGCCTATTTTAAGTCTATCTTATAAAGACAAATAGGCACCCCCTTTTCCTGTATTGAGTGCTAGCACAAAGGTCTGTGTAAATCCTACAATCTGGGCACGATTTATAAGTATAAACTCTCATGCACGGTTAATTAGCAATTTTAGAAAAGGTGCTGTTGATATGTATAGTATAAGTAGCAGTGATTTAAAGGTGGTCTGCTGTGGTATGGTATGGGTGGTCCTAACAAGGACACATATAGGTGGTAATGTAAGTGCATATGCGCATAAAATACGTGGGGTCATTTTGGAAGCCTTATTCATGCATTGGACATCCCAAAACAAGCATAGAGCTGTCCAAAGTACAGAGACTTCTCTGGAGCCCTTTTAGAAGTTGGGTCTGTGGATGTCCACGTCTGAATGGGGGTGTGGTAGGAGTGTGGCTGGGGCATTCCCAGGAACCTGGACGATCTCAGGAACGTCCTGGATGAAAGATGTCACATCTAAATTTAGACCTTCTCCAAGTAGGAACAAGCATCTGAAAAGCATTCATTTTGGCTGACAAATATCCAGAGGCTATTGAGAAGAAAGCACTCTATCATCCCAAGTTCTCAGCACAGTTTCATAATAGCGGCAGTGGGATTTGAATCCTGGCTTCCCTGTTCCTGGCCCATTACTCCAACCAGTAGGCTATCTCTAGACATTCAGGCTCTGAAATACTATTCTGGGGATGTCTATGTAGATGCCTTCATAAACATCCATATCCACGTTTTTGAAAACATACCTGCACCTGGATGTGCCCACTTTTTTTCAAAGGTTCTGGCTTAGACCTCCCCCCCCCCCCCCCAGATTGCACTTGGACATCCCTTCTACAATTTCCCTCTATTTGTGACTCCACCGATGTGCACGTCACTGTAAAAGTACCTGTTTGCTTGCGCTGCATGCACTTTTATGGTCAATCTAATCCTATAAGAGACAATTTATGCTCCTAAAACAGTGTTTTAAGCAAAATAATGGTTTATAAAATTACCACCTATATGTGTCCTTGTTAGGACCACCCATACCATACTACAGCAGACCACATTTAAATCACTGCCACTTATACTGTACATGCAAGAGAGTTTATACTTGTAAATCCTACTTTCACACGTCAATGTCATAAGTTTGATGACATTTATTTCATAGCTTTAAAAAGATATCCTATCCATTTAAAATTATGCATTGGTCCTCAAGATTATTAATTTAATTATTGTGGGTGATTGTCAAGGTTACTTTACCAGACACAGTCCACCCAAAAGACATGATCCTCCACCTTCACTGCATCTGTGCTCATTTTTGACAGTGCCCTAAGTTGTAAACCAGGCAAGAAGGTCAGCACTTCATGTCCATCATTCCTCTCCCTGCTAAGGTCGTCCACATACCCTTTTCCATCCTGTTTCTCAGCTACAAAGCCCATTGGGGTAAAGGCAATTCCTGGGTGGATGGGGTTCACATGATCTTCCGTGGTCAGGATCTGGAAAAATAACCTTCTCCACATGACAATCAGACCTACCTTGATAAAGCCCTGTGTTCCTGGGTGCACACCCCTGATCTTGTGCCATCTCCAGAGAACTAGACAATCTTAGTCTGAACTAAACAAGCACCTTGCAAGGTGTGGAGAACTACAGTTCTCACTCGGCCCTTTCTTTTGACTATAGTTTCAAAACAAGTCATCAGAGACTCAAGAGTCAGCAAAGGAGCAGCTGTTCAGGTGTCCATCTTGGTTGCTTCAAAATGGTTTCTAGAGAAAATAGGGTCCCAAGGGAATTACGTCTTTGTCATCTTCCATTAGTTTAACATTGCCATTGGGTTTGGCTTCCTGAATCCTACGGCAGATGATTTGTAGCTCTGCACCAACATGTGCTGTATTCCACTTCAGAGATACACCATGGGAAAGATGGAATGTGAGAATATATTGCTATGATTAATCTTTTGTCTCCCTTAAAAGCCTTGCACCACCTTATAAACATAATGCATGGTTTTTAATAATAGCCGGTAAAAATCAAGCATATATGGGAGCAGGGCAGTTAGGAATTGGCCAACATTCTCTTCTTGCTACCCTTTCATCATTCACCTTGCGACTTTTACCTTTTCGGATTGCATGTTGCAGATTATAGCCCCAAGAAATGAATAGCTTTCTTTTGAAACTGCTTTGGAAAAACACAACAATTCTAAACAGAATTCAATCTCTGTTTGCAAAGAATGAAACTGTTTATGCGAGAGGTGAGAAGGATTTTTTTAAATTATTATTTTATTTTTAAAAGGGTAAGGGAAAAGGCATCATTTAACACTGATGAATAATTCAATTTGATTTAGGGAACATTGAAAGAGAACAACATTGTGCCCTTTTCTAATGTAGAAAAGATAATAGCAGTTCTGTTGTAACTGTGTATTTGAAAGTGGGTGATTTTGCTTATTTTCACGCTGGTTCAATTTATCAGTACCTAGAGGCAACTTAATACCTACAATCAGAATAGCTTCTACACAAAGATAGTAACATATCTATTTTTCTCCTGGTAGCAGCTATTGATAAAACATTGTATAAAATAAAAGTCTTATTATGATGGGATGTATACAGGAGATCTGAACAGAGAGCAAGGGTTAAACCTTATCTAGCAATGTGGAGTTCCAAGGGGTTCAAGAAAATGACTCGCCCTGTTCTTTTTTTATGAAAATCCTATCTATGAGTCCATGCATGCAGTGGAGTAATTCTAGGACTGGATCAGCCTATACCGCAAACAGGGAGTGAGCTGGCAACACTAGCCTGGATCAGTAGGTTAGGCTAAAAAGGTTAGGGCTCTTTAACCTGGAAAAGAGACGGCTGAGGGGAGATATGATAGAAGTCTATAAATTAATGAATGGAGTGGAACAGGTAAACGTAGATCGATTGTTTACGTTATCAGAATATAGAAAGACTAGGGGACATGCAATGAAGCTACAGGGTAAACTATTTAAAACTAATAAAATATTTTTTCACTCAACGTGTAATCAAACTCTGGAATTTGTTACCGGAGGATGTAGTAAAGGCTGTTAGTGTAGCTGGGTTTAAAAAAGATTTGGACAAGTTCCTGGAGGAAGGTCCATAAACCATTATTAAGAAGGGACCCAGGATATCAATGCTTGCAAACACTGTGGAACCTGTGTCTTTTGGGGAAACTGCTAGGTACGTATGACCTAGATTGGCCACTGTTGGAAACAGAATACTGGGCTTGATGGACCTTGGTCTGACCCAGTATGGCATATCTTATGTAGTACTTTAGGATAGTTGATATAAACTCATTTAATATCAGTTTGGTCAAAACTTGGAATATAGTGCACAGGTAAGGGATAGGAACCAGCAGGAATGAGCTATAGGGATTAGTCAAAACCAGGTAAAAGTACAAGCAAAAAACAAGATGGGGCTGGAAGTAGGTTTGAATTTACTAGCAATTTTCTAAGGCTAATAAAAAAACACAACTCTAGCTTGAACAATCAGAGTCAGTCTCTGTAGAGCCAATCTTGAGTGAATATAAATAGTATCAACAGGATATGGTCTTGCCAGGGTAGATAATCTATATATGTATCTAATAAACCAAGAATTGCTGCTTCGTGGAGTTATTTCATGTTTAAGGCACTATAGGTGCCAGTTCAAGGCCACTCGGCCCTAAGAGGACCATGCAGTGTTGGTAGGCCAGCCTAGTCTATTGCAGGCATGAAGATATATGATGTCCCAGTTTTCTTAGAGAAATTAGAACTATATCGCTGCGCATATCTAACAATTGTTCCAAACCTGGACTGGACAAGAGGGCTCATCTGGGAGCTGCTGGGTCATCATAGGGGCTAACAGGATTTCCTCAGGGGCAATAAATTACGTTTTTTGTATACCATGGCAGTAATGTTGCGCCACCCAATGGCATCCAAAAGAGATGGCTCCCCACAAAGTTCTGGTTAGGGAACAGGGAGGCAGGGTCCCCTCATTCAGAACATTGGCCACCTGACCAGGCGGTTTCCCCAAAGAAAAAAGAATACACCTCATATTCCCAGGCTATATAATAAAGAAATGAAAACTTAGCATCATTTTTAATGCTCAGCAAAATTTGTAGCAGTTAAATTACATAAGCTAGGACTCTAATAAAAAAATAGTGATTGGACCACCATTTATTTAACAGCTTTTCTATACCGCATTGCCTTTAACCTTTCCCGGCATTCGTGGCTTCACTGAAACAGCCGCCTGCATGAAGGAAAAGGCTCTTCATGCTGGCAGCTGTGCAGAGGGAGCTGGGGCCTCGCGCGGGCTTCCCCAGCTCCCTCTGCAGCCATCCATTTTTGCGGGAATAGAGTTTGCGCGGGGCCCCTGAAGCATGGGGCCCTGTGTGAACAATATTCTCGCTCAATGGACAGGCCAGCCCTGGGCCTACAATATAGATGTGGCTTCCCCATTTCACATAGGAAATCATAGGAGTGGAGGAGTGGCCTAGTGGTTGGGGCAAGGTACTTCAGGCCGGAGGATTGGGGGGTCAAATCCCACTAGAGGACAGCAACCTTGGGCTGGAAGGACTGGGGTTTCTAGTCCCACAGGTGCTCCTTGTGGTCTTGGGCAAGCCACTTAACCCTCCATAGCTCATGTTCCCTGTAAAATAGTTATCTCTGAGTTATAATGCCCTGTTCAATGTAATTTCAGTTTGTTCAATGTAAACCACCTTGATATCTTGAAAGGTGGTATATAAGAAATGATAAATAAAATAAATAAATGTCTATATTGACATTTATAAGCATTTACAGCTACCCCAAAGGATATAAAAATGCCCATTGGCAGGGGCAGCTGTAAATGTTGTCTGTTCTCTTGGATGACCCTACTGTACCTCAATCTCTCCCCTAACTTCCCACTGCAAGTACAGCAAGATTACTGCTAGGGGTTATTGGTGCCATTTTGGAACCCAATGAATGATGAGAAGAAGTGAGTAGGCATCGGTCCTGCTTCTACTAGGTGCCAGATACTGCTGGTTAGCAGAGGGAAGGGGATCATGATGATGAGGGGTGCTGGAGGGACCCTTGGGGGGGGGGGCAGTGTTGCTGGAGAAGGTCAGGTGGTGGGGATTAGTGCCAGTGTGGCCTTGGTTGCAGCTAATTCAGAAGGCTTGAGGATGGAATAGGGGAATTGAGTGACTTAGAGCAAGGTCAATAGTGGGAGTGGTTGGCTCGGGGAGGGATTAGGATGTGGTAAAGTTGGGGGAAGACTGAAATGTGAGGGAATCATTTGGGGGAATCAGGGGTGGGCAACCAGTCATCCCGAGTTGGGTGTATATGCAGATCTAGAGCAGCAGTTTTAAGAGACCGCTCCCACACATATGTGGGGGATGTTTTTATCTTTTTTTCCAGGGGGCAATTTCTGCAAATGGGTTAGTTTTGCACATACTATGACAGTCATGAACCTCACTCCTAAGCCAGGGTATGTGGAGTATGATCTCAGTATCTTGAATTTACTGATCGCACTTGGCATACTACTCACGTCATGCCAAAGAGAGCTGCCTCCTGGAGGTCATACGATTTAACATATATGGGCAGTTTATCAAGGTGTGCTTGAAAATTCTTCTTAATGAAGCCCATGGCACCCAACATGATGGGAAATAACTCGGTATCTTTCTGTCACATTTTCTTGGTCTCTAACTGCATTTCTTGGTACTTGAAAATCTTCTTTCCCTTAACATGATTCACAGATTAGTCGCTCTGAACTAACACCCATTTGCAACTTCTTAAAATAATTGATCCCGCCAGATGCAGTCCTGCACCTATTTTAGAAGAGACTATTTTTGGCAGAGTCTCTTGTAAAATACGTTGAGAATTCTCCAAGCCCTGACCTGAACATGTGAATTCCTCCTCCATGTCCTATCTAAAATGTGCTCTCATATAATCAGGGGATTGCAAGCTGATTGATGGCTTTCATCTTATTCTGTGCTCTTAAAGTAGTTTTCAATAATTACTAACAATTTGGATCAACAATGACATTTATAGCAGCAACTCAAGAAGTGCTAAACAAGACTATTGACTCATTCTATAATCATGGAATAACGTAAATGACATATGAAGGCAGATTTTAGATAGGAGATGAAGAGAGGAATTTACGCATCCAGGTTGGGACTTGAAAATGTTTAGAGAAGCTCTGCAAAGCATAGAGCCTTCTGTAAAATCAGTACAGGACTGAACATTGATAGGTCCCCATGTCCAAAGTGAGCAACAATTTAACAAAAACTGCACCTTCCCTCCAAACACGGGCTTGAGTTAGCTTTTTAAGTTGTTGCTCCCTGTCTGCCTATACACCCAGATCCTGTAGCCCCCATGTCATCTCCCATTGCTCCTCAGGTATTCTTTCCACCCTCCCCAAATTCTCACAGCATCAGATCTACCTTTAAGCCCTCTCTTTAGATCCAGTTCCCCTCTCAACACCACAGCCTTCCCTTTGCCATCTGATCCCCTCATACCATAACCGTCCCCTTTCCATTTGATCTCTCCCCAACAAGACACTCCCTCCCATCCAGAACTTCCACACTGGTGGCAAGAATAAATCCCCTGCAATACTCCCTCTTGCAAGATCCCAATCCACTTTAATCTAATCTCTGGACTTTCCAGGGGTTCCTGGTGTCTACGGTGAGCAGGAGTGATCCCCAGTCATTCCTACTATTCATGATACACTTTCAAATGGCAACCATAAACCCTATGGGTAATCTCGTGGTATTACTCCTAGAGATTAGGCTTCCAAATAAGGGCAAAATATGATTTTGGTTTGTAAAACCCGAATAGCGATATAGCAAAGCTTTGAAATAAATAAATGTATTTATTTCTCCTACCAAGCGCTTGGGTGTTATCTACTGATGTGTGATTGACCAGCACATCCCTAACTGAGGGCAACTTTCCAACGTTGTCTACTTTTTCCTGAAACTCCGAAGCCAGTTTTTCATAATGCTCTGTATATTGAGGCATGGCTGGGAGCCGTGGACTAGGATTCACTGAGGAAACAGGTATATAGTCTCCTGAACTCCAGCCAGTCGACGTCATCTTTGAGCAATGGCTGAGAGTCTCCTCCCCCCAAAGGCTGTGATTGCTCTCTCTCTACACCCAGGGGCAGATCAAGGCAATTTATTGCCTGAGGCGAAGAATGAGATGGCGCCCACCCCCCCCCCCTACCTTAGAGGGGGCGGAGCTTTTCAGAAATCCAATCAGAGACTGAACCAAACCAAAAAGCTGATTAGATTATATGGAGGACATGCAAGATGTTTGCACACAGGGCCGTATAGAGCTGCAATCGAACCCTGTGCAACTTGCAGCTCGGGTGCACGCCCCCCCCTCCGTCCAGCACTGCCTGCTCTTTCCCTGCTGCTGCTACCCTCTGTTTTCTTTCACGGCGGCACCGGCAGCAGGGAAAGAGCAGGCAGTGCTGGACGGAGGTATGGAGAGGAGGAGGGGGGCATGCGCGTGATCTGAAAGGCACTGGCACTTTGAGCAGATCTGTCCCTCCCTGCTCTAACATCACGTCGGAGGAGGGAGAAACCAGACCTGCTAAAAGTGCTGTGAAAAGGCTTGGGGGCACATTTTGGCTGCCTGCTATTGTCCTGCCAGCGGAAGCAGGGCAACAGCAGACAGTCAAAATGTGCCCCCCAAGCCCTTGTGCCCTGTGCTGCTGCACTGCTTGCACAGGGCTAGGTATGGTCCCATTTGCGCACCAAGGAACTAAAAGACAGCAAGAATCAATAGCACAGTTTATAAAACTAAATTATAACTCATTTTTATTTTGTTATAAACTCCGCTATGGTTCTCGCTTTTTCAACATATATTTTGCATCCACAGTAGGTGCAGAGCAGAACCAGGACATTCACACACAGAACTCAATATTTAAAAAAAAAAATCTGATTCTGATCATCTCACTAACAACAACAACCACCACTATTCTCCAGTACCAGGCATACTGTGAACTAATAAAAAAAACGTACAACAAAGAGCAAACCTACCATACCATATCAGCACAAATTTCCAAAACTCACATATGGAGCCCATCCAAAAAATAACATCACTGTAAATACTACAGTGGGCCCTGGAACATCCATACACCTATTTGAAAAGCTGAACAAGTCAAATTACTACAGTACAGTATAGATCTTTATATACAAACTCCATGTTAACAGAACACCTGACCTCAGTCACATACGCACAACATTGACCCTCACCAAGTACAGAATAAGTAACCATAATCTAAAGTAAAAATAAAAATATGTAGTCAGAATTTAAACTGAAACCCCAAGAAGCCAGAGTCCACATGCAGTGGAACATCAGATAAATAAGAGATGTAGTTCCCTAATACCGTGCAAAATACAAAAAATAGCACAAAATCCAATCACTAAAATTAAATACAATTATTTTTTCTACCTTTGTTGTCTGACCATTTTATTCTCTGATCATGCTAGTCCTGATCTGAGGTTTCTGCTTTTCTGGCTTCTCTTAGCTCTCTTTCTGTGGTCTATGGTCCATGGTCCATCTGCCATTTCTTATCTCTTTTTTTTTTCTTCACTTCCTTCCATCAGCCCATTTCCAGTTCCACTAACCCTCCCCAGTATCAGCCCCCTTTCCAGTCCTCTCCTCCCAGTACCTTCCAATGTCAACCGCCTTGCATTCCCACAACTGCCACTGGTGTTCATTCCCTTCCAGTCCCCCTCCTTCCCCACTGTCAGCCCCTTCTAGTCCAAATACTATCCCAGGTATCAGCTCAGGTCCACTCTCAGTGTCACACCCCAGTCAGCTACCTTCCAGCCGCTTTACCCTCTGTCCATCTCCCTTCCAGTGCCATTTGAATGTCAGCTCCTTTCCAGCCTCCTCCCCATTACCCAGCCACCTACTACTCCCATCCCCAAGTGTCAGCTCCCTTCCAGTCCCCCTTCAGTACATCCCGGGTGTCAGCTGCTTTCCAGCCCCCTCCTTTTCCCGTGTCATCTCCCTTCCTGCCCCCTTCTTCCTCTGGCAGACCCTCTCAGTATCCACTCCCTTCCAGTCCTATTCTACCAACCCCCCACATCAGCCCATTTGTACCCTAGCCCTTAGTTTTATTCCAGGGCAAGCAGCATTCGTCTTCCCTCCCCTATTAGCCATTTCCTGTCCCAGCCCATTTCTAGTCCTATCCCCTTTATCAGCCCACTCCAGTCCTAGCCCTCCATCTGCCCATTACCAGACGTAACCCCCCCAATAAGTCCATTTTCAGTCCTAGCACCCCAATCAGCCCATTTCCTGTCCTAGTCCCCCCATAGCCATTACCGGTCCTAACCCCCCCTCAGTCCATTTCCAGTCCTATCCCTCCCCTGATAGCCCATTACCAGTCCTAGCCCCCCCTCCTGATCAGTCCATTTCTGGTTCTAAACACCCATCAGTCCATTTCCAGTCCTAACCCCCCCATCAGTCCATTACCAGTCCTAGCCCCCCTCCCGATCAGCTCCATTTCCTGTCCTAACCCCCCATCACTCCACTTCCAGTCGTAATCCCCCCATCAGCCCATTTCCAGTCCTAACCCCCCATTAGGCCAGTTCCAGTCCTAGCCTCCCATCAGCCCAGTTCCAGTCCTAGCCCCCCTCCCCCCCAACCCAGGGAAATTGAAAAACTAGTAAATTCCTCCAGGGTAAGAAGTAGCTGCCGCTGCATCGGCAGCAGTGGCAGAATGAGGAGCCTGCAGCCGCCCGCCTCTCAAACCCCTCCCCCCCCCCCGGAGAGCCTGCAGTGCCGGTTTCCCCTCCGCCCTGGCTCAATTTTGCAGAGATGCAGTGAAGGAGCCCTTTTGCGTGGCTCTGTTAAAGCTGAGCCCGCGGCACTGATGGGAAACAGGAAATCCTGTTTCCCATCAGCTCCGCGGGCTCAGCTTTTAACAGAGCCACAGTTAAGGGAAACACTCTCCCCTTGCCGCGGCTCTGCAAAACTGAGCCAGGGTAGAGGAGAAACCAGCACTGCAGGCTCTCCGGGTGGGGAAAGGGGGGGGAGAGGCAGGTGGCCGCGGGTTTCTCATTCTGCCGCTGCTGCCAATGGAGCGGCAGTGGCAGCTGCTTCTGACCCGGAGGATTTTATTACTTTTATTTTGAAGGCCAAGTGAGGCGGTCTCTTTGGGGGCAATTTTTGCCACCCCCAAAAGGTTGCCACTTGAGACCACTGCCTCACTCGGCCTAATGATAGAATGGCCCCTGTCTACACCAATACCATCCCTGGCCCGCCCAGAAATGAAACCTGGATCTTTCATAGGCCAATGAGCATTACTGCTACTGCGTCACTATGTCAGCCTCCCAACAAACAAATGATAAAATATAAGAACGGTAACATGGATTTTGTGCAGTTACATGAAATTTCCATTGATTTTCATCTTTCAGAGAATAGTGCCCAGCTCAAGAACCATTATTTTGTGCTTATAAAATGCAGATTCAGTGACTATGCAGAGTCTCCAGAAATTTGTCAGTGGAATGGTGTAATTACTCTAAATGTCCTTTTAGCATAATGGTATTAGTAATTGGAAAGTAACTAGGACTGTAATTTTAATTTGGTTCTAAACATGTTATATAAATGTCAAATAAATACAAGTGCAAAGCAGCATGGTAATTACTTGCTAGGAGCCACCAGAATGGGCTGGAGTGGGATTAGCCCTGTAGCTCAAACTGATGACTTTTCTAACGCAGTGTGCTAAAGTGAAGATCCCTGCAGAAGCACAATTTCCAGGGCTTTTTCGTGAGGGGGCACACGATGGTACAGAACACCGGCATCTTTTCCATTGCCTGCTAAAACTCACCCATGGTCCTCATGTATTTATTGACAGAGCCCTTTTTTTTCTAGGAAAAATGTCCTACCTGATCCCAGCTCATAGTTTAAAACCATTATGCTTTCACAGGCATGGTTTCCAACGAATCCCCCATTACGTTTTTGGAACTGAATAGCTGAATATGCTTACACAGCCAGGTCAATATTCACACTCCATACAGTCAGTGTTGTTTTTCAATGCCGGCTGTGGTGTTTAAAATTAAACTGGGGCCTAAATCTGGATATTCACCGGCAGAGAATATCTGGTGTCACTGATGACCATTGGCTCTATCCGAATAGCAGTGATATTGAGCCACTCTCTGGGTAGCAAACAGCATACAACAGGACTGCCTTTTTTGTGGTCTAACCTTCTATGGTTTGTTATACAGATTGAGGCACATTCCTAAAGGTGCATGGCTGGGTCATCGGGACGCCCAAAACATGGACAGGCCCGACTTGAACCTGATTCCGCAACAGCGGGAGCTGCATGTTCCTGCAGTTGCGGAATTGGGCACTTAAACAGCCCGGCATGCACCCGATTCAGTGCTGGGAGCCATCCACGAATCTGCCCACTCAGCCCACACAACGCTCTGGCTGATGAGCCAGTGCAGTGGCGTCCCATCACCATGCCACCGGCACTTCCATCCGGAGGCACTCAAAGACCAAGCGCAGAGCGGGCCCATTTCCCCGTTGTCCGACCTTCAGCAAGCCAGCCAAAGCTAGGATTGGGTAGCAAACGCTCTCCCATGGCATCACAATGTGGAAGGGGGGCTGCAGGCTGTGATCTCTGCACTGCCTGATACTTATTCTACCATTGGGTGGAATAAAGCGGTTGTCCGTCCAGGTGCCTGGGGGACGTACAGAGGTCCAACCTGAATGGCCTCTGTACATCGTGGCACATGTCTCCACCCCTGCTCTGCCTCCGTCCTGCCCCCATCCAGCGCTCCCTGCACAAATGCTCTGTATGTGCGGAGATCACTGGGACTAGCATAGCATTTCGTGGCTGAGCATGGGTTGGACATGCACCCCGGATGTCCAACCCCTCTATTTAGAATGCCTGCCTTAGTGGAATGAAGATTGCTGATAACCAGATAACCCCTAGGACTGTTCTCGTTCTGCCCACAGACTGTTCAGGCACTATCCGTATAGAGCCACAGTGATCAGAGGAGCAACATCATCTGAATATCAGGATCAGCGAGGGTCAGTCGGTTAGCGGATGCTGCTAACTGCATAAGCCTTGCTGAATATTGACCCCAGTATTCTTGAAGATTTCGAAGAGGACCGAGCCGCATGGTGTACTAAAAGTTCCTCCCTGAAGAAGCCTAATAAGGTGAAACAGCTAAGGCTGGAGGTTTGGTGTTAAGGACAGCTCTCTTTCAATGATTAGAAAGGCTATTTTTTTCATATATGCCTGGAACAATAAGTACATATTTGTGTGTATTCATACTGTTCTTGAGTCTCTATGATCCAATTAAAACAAGGTTTTGTAGAGTGTTATGACTACAATTTTCTGAACTTCCAATTGTTTTCTCTGAAGTATTTAGCTGTGGTTGTTTCTTAATTTTAAGGTTATATCTTTGATTTCATACTTAGTTATTAATTTATTTAACATATTTTTTGTACTGCTTTATCATTTCAATCAAAGTCATTTACATTACAAAAAACAGGAACATTAATAACTTGGATTTTTCTGAGGCAATGAAAGCTTAAGTGACTTGCCCAAAGCATGCTGGTGGGAATTGAACCCTGGTTGTGTGGCTCCCTAGCTTGTGTTCTAACCATTAGGCTACTCCAGCACTACTTAATGCTCAATCTTTAACTATGAGACTTCAGTCTATGTAATTGCGCTAAGCCGATGCCCAGGTTTTATTTTCAAGTCCATGCATTTTTGTAGTCTGCTGATTTGATGCATGTCTGAGGAAAACAGGAACAGTTTACCAACCATCATTCATATGCAGCATAATTATATGAATTTCAAAAGAAAATTAAAAATGTACATAAGAACATAAGAAATGTCATACTGGGTCAAACCAAGGTCCATCAAGCCCAGTATTCTGTTTCCAACAGTGGCCAATCTAGGTCATACGTAGCTAGCATTTTCCCCAAAAGACACAGGTTCCACAATGCTTGTATTGGGTCAAGCATTGATATCCTGGGTCCCTTCTTAATAATGGTTTATGGACCTTTCCTCCAGGAACTTGTCCAAATCTTTTTTTAATCCTGCTATACTAACAGCTTTCACTACATCCTCTGGTAACGAATTCCAGAGTTTGATTACACGTTGATTGAAAAAATATTTTCTCTTATTAGTCTTAAATGGGTTATACTGTAACTTCATTGCATGTCCCCTAATCTTTCTACTTTTTGATGGCATAAAGAATCGATCTACGTTTACTGTTTCACTCCAGTCATTCATTTATAGACCTTTATCATGTCTCCCATCAGCTGTTTCTTTTCCAGGTTGAAAAGCCCTAACCTTTTAAGCCTCTCCTCATAGGGATATCCTTCCATCTCCTTTACCATTTTGGTGGCTCTTCTCTGTACCTTTTCTAATTCTGCTATATCCTTTTTAAGATACAACAACCAGAAATGCACACAATATTCAAGGTGTGGTTGCACCATAGAAGGATGCAGAGGCATTATAATATCCTTTGTTTTATTCTCCATTCCTTTCCTAGCATTTTATTTGCCTTCTTGGCTGCAGCCGCACACTGGGCAGAGTTTCAACTTGTTTTCCAAAATGACGCCTAAGTCTTTTTCCCGGGTGGTGGTTCCTAATGTGGAGCCTTGCATCATGTAACCATAGTTTGGACTGTTCTTTCCTAGGTGCATAACTTTACATTTGTCCACATTAAATTTCATCTGCCATTTGAACATCCAGTCTTCCAATTTACAGTATCAAGATCCTCTTATTGAGAAAGCTTTTACTACCACTTCGTTATAATGGAGGAATGATATCTTGAACATCGCTGACCTTGAACTGTGACAAATGCAGTTGTCCCTTCTCCATTTTCTTTCCTATATTCCCTTTGTTTAATTTTTCCTTTATTATACAAAAATGGAGTTCTTATCTTTGTTATCTTATGTATTTTAAAGCTTGTAAACGGCATAGTTTATAATTACAAGTATGCAGTATATCAAATAAATGGTAACCATAACCATCTAAGTGAAATATAATGTAACTCAGGGGATGGATGAGCTGGAAAAATAGTTTCATGACATAGACTTACAGGAAAGTGTTTTCAATTTGGTAAAAAGGAATGCAATGATGTCATTGTCATTATAAGATCATAAGATATGCCATACTGGGTCAGACCAAGGTCCATTAAGCCCAGTATCCTGTTGCCAACAGTGGCCAATCCAGGTCACAGGTATCTGACAGGTTCCCAAAGAGGCACACAGGTTCCACAATGTTTGTCCAATTACAGTAGACCAATGTTTTCTATTAAGCTCCACATATACAGGTCATCACAGGATACTGGGAACTGGTGTAATTCAAACATATTAAAGTTTGCAAACTTCACTGTTTTCAATGGAACAATTCCAGGATTTCTACAATCAGTTCAGCCACTAAAATACATGTTTTTATAGGCAGCTTCCAGCCACCAAAATCCATAGCTTGGTAGATTTTAACATCATTTATATTTTGTATAGCAGTATACTACAGTACTGCAATGCTTGTTGTTAGGCTAAATGCATTATGTTTCCCAGTTGTCTATGTACATCCTACTCATGTTATAGTTTTGCAAAGTTATTCACTATTGCAAGCATCTTACACATGGCAAAATGTATTTGGATATTACATGGGGCAATTTAATAAACCATTTTCATGTCTAAAATACTGTTTTAGGCATGTAAATGGGCTCTTGTAAAATTAGCTTGGGCATAAAAGTACACGCAATGCAAAGGAGTAAAGGTTAGGCAGAAAATGAGTAAAGTCGCGAAGTACATGCATACTTTATAAAATATGCATGTAAATATATAGGGTACATGTTGGCATCTACACCTGCTCTTTAGAAATTTAGATGAACTTGGTATAAGGTTTGTGCTAGTAGTTTAAAAAGACAAGGATGAGTTTAGGGTAGAGCACAGGTGTTCACATATACTTTGCAGCTTGATTTCTGCAGCTTTAGTAAGGGCATTTTTTAAAGACATGTGGAGTTTGATTCAGTTAGGGACACCTCTGGGACGTCCGGACGGCCCCAAACAAGACAGGCCCATTTGGCCCAATTCTGGACTGTGGGGACAAAACGTTCCTGCGGTAATCAGAATCGGGCCCGGTGTACCCCTACCGCCTGCAGAGATGTCCTCCCCACAGGCCCCTCATTTTCCCGCCGCCTGACCCAAGTCTGGCCTGCCGTGGCTTGGATTGGACGGTGGGGACCAGATTGTCGGGTTTTCACTGCTTATTCCACCTTTGAGGTGGAATAAGCAGTGCGTCCCCAAAAGCTTGACAGGATGTACAGAGCTGTGACCTGAATTGGCCCTGTACATCCTTCCAGGCTGCTCCGCCCCGATCCTCCCGCCCACCGCCAGCTTTCACCATCCTGTTGCTCAGGACATATGGGGAGAGTCGGAGAGGGAATCGGGCCCAGATGGTTTGCTGCAACCTGCATCCCAGAATTGGGCCCATAGGCACCTATATGTATAGGTATTTGTATGAAGACACATTTTAGAAAGGTCGTTTATGTGCAATCTGAGACATCCAAGTCAAAACATCTTAAATGCCATAGGAAGGGCAGCAGAAGAGGGGGGCATGCATAAGAGCGTTCGAAAATCCTGTCTCTACCGCAAAAGATAAACATCTCCAGCAAGAGAAAAAGAAAGGGGATGCGCAGAATATGGGTCAGATGTGCAGGTTTGACTGATTTTAGAAACTTTCATATCAGATATGTACGGCAGTAGGTCCAGGAACCTAGATGTGTCCACAACACTATTTCAAAATGCTAATGTGTACATTATCTCTTGCCACATACACGTCCCGGTCTGCCATTTTGCAAACAGATGTGTAGCGGCGAGTCAGCTAGGAAAAAGACCTCTCTATTTTCTAGCATGATTTTTTGAAGAAGTGGAAATATTGTGGGAGTGAGAGGGTATTCTCCTCTTCTCTGTACAGTTTATTTTATTTTAGTTTGCTGAAATGAGCACTTTTCAGATGGCTACTTGTTGCTAGGAATAGATATAAACATGGCCATGTCCACCGGCAGTTTGAGACATGCAGCACTGTTCTAAAATCGGGTGCACGTGTATCTTTTTCGAAACACCCTAGTCATGCCTCCACCATACCCCTTATGTTACATAGCTATAATTGCACTGTACATGCATACATCTGGAGCTTTCAAAAATGATTCCTGGAATTAGGCTGTCATGACATCCTTATTTGGACAGGTGAGACTTTCTTGTTGTGGTGAATGCCCTGGTAATGTCCCACGTTGATTACTGCAATGCAGTGTACGTTGGAGTGCTGGAATATCAGCTGCGACAGTTTTAGTATCTGCAAAACTGTGCGGTGATACTGGTTCATATAAAGGGTAACTATGAACATGTGACTTCTCTGTTGCAAGATTTACACTGATTACCAGTGAGGCAAAGAGTCAGATTTATAATGTTCTGCATGATGTCTAAATGCTTATGAATGGAAGAGCCAATGTTTTTGGCCAATCTCTTGCATCCTTAGAATTATACTTGGTTCTTGCGATTGGCCTCGCATGGTGCACTGCAAGGTATCCCGTTTTCCACAGACCCAGCTATTACCCGAAGGTGCAGCTTTCAGTGTTTTCTGATGCAGTTCTAGAACAGTCTTCCAGAGGGCGCAGACAGAATTAAATATTCTACAGTCCTGGCTTTCCTGTGAGGCATTGGGGGGAGGGGATGGGTTAAGTTTCAGGAGTACTGGTTTAGTACAACGGAACATTTTCAGTTGAAATCTAACTTGTTGCGTTTGGCTGAAAATTAAGAAGACGCTAACTGATTAAAATTAGCTGTTTATTTTCATCATTTAGCGGCTGCTTGAAAAGAAACCCCTGTACCCTTCAGTGCTGGTGTGACTTTCGCTCTGTCTCATCTCTTATTACTGGAAATACTCCGATATCGGTTTCTGACTTCTTAATCCTCTTCATTTCGAGGAATATTTTTGAAGTTTCTGACTCTCTTCCAAGAATGCTAATATTGCAGTATTAGTGAATTAATAAGCTTGCTTATGAAAAAGTCCATAGATTATCCACAGTTCTGCCCAAAGGGCAAATCAAAGTGAATATTCCGTCTGCAGCTAACATCTTTATCACTCTTGAAACACGTTAACTAATTTATAATGGGCAAGAATCATGTAAGAGCAGCAGTGATCGTTTTACCTTAGATGCAATTAATATAGCCACAATATTTCAACCAAAAGAGTTTCTTATTGAATGAAATTAACATAATTTTCAGAAAATGAAGGAACTAGACTATGATATTCCTAAAAAGCTAAGGGCCTGCTATGGAATGGCATTTGCATGGTTTAAAAACCTGTAAAATGTGTCAATGCCGCTTTGGAGGAATATTCATGGGCACTAACATGGTTCTGCCGCTACATGCCCTGCTACATCCGTGCAGAATGAGGGCATGTCGTGGGCATTGTGGAACAGAGCGGAAGTGGCACCCCTTGCCAACTGGGCAGCAGCAATATTGAACCGCTGTCCAGTTGGCGACCCATGGGTAAAGATAGGTGTGAGAATCCCTCAACTATCTTTACCTGTGGGAGCTAACTGGGCAGTGGTTCAATATTACCGCTGACTGGTTAGCTTTTGCACCATGCAGAGAATTGTGGTGCATTGCAGAAGACCTGGCTATTAATTCTGTTGGCCAGATATGGCCCCGGATTGAATATCTGGAGTTAAAGTTCAGCGACGACGGCTATGCGCATTAGAGGTGCATAGCCAGTGCAACTGAATATTGGGCCCTAAAGCTCCTAAATTTTAGGCACCTAAATTTGGCTCAGTTATCTGGATAGTGGCTCCTTATCACCACTATGAAGCCAATTCCAAAAACATGCATGTCCGGGCAACAGGCGCATCCAAATGGAAACATGCAGGAAGAGAACCTGATTCTGCACACCTGGGGATAGATGCAGCTGCGTGTACAGAATCACCCAAATAGATGTCCTAGGTGTGACCCGCACAAAGCATTACATTGTACAAAGACGGGTATAGGCTGACGATGGCTTTGCATGTCCCACTGTGGGGGTCATTCTGATCTATGAATAGCAGAAGTGGACATCTGGTGTGGACACCCAACCCTCACTATTCACAGGAAGCGAATTCCCACCTCCAGGCTCCCTGCACATATGGCGGCAGTGTGTGGAAAGCTCTGGACAGGGGTGGGAGGGGGAGGACCAGAGGAGGAGCATGAGCGGGGCGGGGGTGGGCCCATGACCCCGGATGTACTGGGCCAATTCCAGTCGCAGCCCTTATGTCTGGAGTTGAGGTGATAGAAGGAGATCATATTCCACCTCAGAGGTGGACTAAGCCCTCTCAAGGATAGCAGCCATTGCGGCAGGACCCCCCTGACCAGGTGAGCAGGGCAGGGGGATCCCAGCCGCCTAATCCTAGCCTTGGCAGCCCCTCCGGGGGTCGGGTGGCAGAGATAAGCTGGTTTACTGTTGTGGGGGACAGTGGGGATCCTGCATGGTGCCCGGTGCCATGCTGACAGGATGCCACTGCACCAGACTCCATGCAGGATCATTGAGAGAATTGGACAGTGTGGGAGCTGGACATGCAGCGGGGTGGAATCAGGCCCCAGTTTGCCCTGATTCTGCTCCCGCAGGAATGTCTAGCTCCCGCAGGTGCAGAATTGGGTGCAAACCAGCCCATCCAGATTTTGGATGTCTGAGCGGGATGGTCATGCTCCATTCGGAATTGGCCCCTGTGTGGAGCACAACACTCCAGATAGACTGGGTGCTGCACATTGCACCACTGGCTGGGCTAACATTTTTACATGGGGTGATAGGACTCTGTCACCAGTAAAATTTCCAGGATGTGGGCATTTTTAGGGAGCCCTAGCTGTGGCCCTTTAGCTCACACAGAAAATTCCAGCATAGCTGGATTGAGCACCTGTTCTCTAATGCATACAGTCGTGGGGGTGTTTATTTCTGCTGCTTTGACTTACATCCTCCCTCTCCTCTGCTTTCTCTTCCATAACATTGCCTGCTGTGGCTTTCCAGGCTGCAGACACACCAGTGCACAGCATAGGTTACACATCCATTCACCACTATTGGCTGCATTGAGGTGTAGAGCAGGAGAATTTCTAAGCCCTACCTTTATTCCACGTTTCAGCATGTATAACCTGGATGTCTGCAAGGCTGACTGCAGATGTACACGGTTATGACCGTAATATGCTTCCATGGTTGGCCATGCCCCCGTTCCGCCCCTTCCCACCAAAATTCTGCAATCCCCATTTAAGTGCCATGTACATGCAAGGCCGTGAAGGTTCAGAATATGGTTCTGGACATTTATGCGAGATACACGTCTATCCCGCATGTACAGACAGCTTATTTGTGGTTCAGAATGATCTCCTATCTGAATAATTTTCAGTCTGCTTTTGGGCAAACCCGGCTCCTTCTTACTTGGATAGTATTGGTCTGTTCAATCAGATTTTTGGCCTGATACTATCCATATACATTTCTAAAATGTATGGATAGAAAAGTTATATTTCCCTGGCCTCCAGTGAATGTATATCTTCTTATGAAAATCAATCCAACATCTGTTAAATCTTGCCCCAGTAACACTATAGGAATACCAAGAAAGCAGAGGGTATTTTACAGAGTAAAACCCAATGCTTTACAGTCGCCTTAAAAAGTTTCAGATCTTGTCTAGAAATTCTATTACTTGTCTGACACCCATAGCCCTACAGCACGAAATCCAAAATAGCCGCACCACTGAAAAAGTGGATACTCGGTGCAGATGGAGGAAGAAAAGCCTAGTAGATTGCGTGTGCTCCTGAAGGCACTCGAGGTCAAAATGGGAAATATAGGAGAAAGGAATGGAACAGAAAAGTGCAACTGCAATTTGTTCCTTGATAAATGGCAAAGCATCAGTAAATGTCATTTCATTGTATTATTGCTGTGGCAGGCCAGAGAATCTTGCTCAGTACATTCATCCAGTATTATTCACAGGGTATAGATTAGGTTCTTCTGTAACAAGCATTTGAAGCACATGGTTAAAATTATTGGAATAGGATACACAGACTGAAAGCTCACTCAGAAGACTAAGGCTCCAATATTCAAAGGCATTTACACATTTTACTGACCTGTAAATCATATAAATGCCGCTGAACGGGATATTCAATTGCACTAACATAGTGCTGCTGAATATCCCCAATGCCACTACATGCCCCAATGCTAACCGCTTAGCATCGGGGCATGTTGCGGATGTTTTGGGGTTTGTGGTGGGCAGAAAACAGTCGCTAACCAGGTAGCAGCAATATTGTTCTGCTACCTAGTTAGTGACACATGGGTGAAACTAGGCGCAGCAAAAACTGGTCTACCTTTACCCATAGGAGCTAACCGGGCAGCAGTTCAATATCACTGCTACCTGATTAGCTTCTGCAGCTGCGGAAGCTGTGGGGTGACGCCGGATATTCAATGCTAGGGGCCACATGTGACCCCAGCATTGAATATCTGGGTGAGGTAGATATAGCCAGTGTGAAGCATGACACAGGATTCCACAGCCACGAGAGATTTCAAGAAAATAGACTTAGTTTGGAGACAAGCATCCAGATAATTCCCCTGGCTGTCCTTCGGTTTTAGGCACACATACAGTTAAAGCTTACAGAAAAACCCTCTTTCAGAGTGAAATACAAATACAAACAACAAACTCTGAAGCAATATAGAAAGCCTCCTACTAATATCTTTTTGTCAGAGCAATCATTCAAAAGAGGGAGGAATCAAACCCTACCTCTCGCCATGATTGTTCCTTTTATTAATTAAAAAAAAACCCCAATATAACATTTAAAACACTTAGCTGCAGAATAGACTTAGCTGCCTTCGAACTTCATCACCAGCTGGAAGATACCACAGAATCTATGATGAACATGAACGACGTGGCACGTTTCGGGTCAAAAATACCATAAACCTGCATCAGGTTGAATGAGATGCCTGTAGTAATGATACCTTCAATGTCCAGAGCAAACGGAGCCTTTCAACTTTTATAAGAACTGGTGTGTAAATCCATCGATGCTCCAGAGTGCGATCGAAAGGGCAATAAGAGCCATTCTTTATGAGAAAAATGCGCTCTTTTATAGGCCTTTCTGATCAAAGAATGAGGATAGCCTCTAAGTGCCAGACGGCGCTGCAAATCTTCCACATTTGATCCAATGTCCCTGCTCCCTTTATTACATTGGGCGCACTACACGGAGTGTTAAAGTCTGTTTAGGCGAGCATGCCTCTCGGCTTCGCACAAAAAATCTCACAGCGCCTATGGTAGAGCACTGTTTGAAGAAAGCACATACTTTTGAACAGCTCCGCTGGCGAGTAGTGGACGGTGTCCCGGTGGATCTTAGAGGAGGAGATCGGATCTCTAAACTACAGAAGCTGGAACAGCGATGGATTTACACATTGCGGTCTGTCTCCCCTTCTGGTTTGAACACTTATTTGGAATGGTATAGTATTACTTGATTCAGCGTCATTACTTCTGTTTGATACGAAAGATTGCTTCATTCAACCAATATGGTTTAGGGAATCCCTTAGTCATAGGGTTCTCCCTAACCCTTACGGTTGTAGCATGAGTCATCATGTGGTGATTGGTCCTTGGCAGCAATTGTCAAAATGTCAGCGTCTACGTCACACGCCAGTTCTTATAAAAGTTGAAAGGCTCCGTTTGCTCTGGACATTGAAGCTATCATTACTACAGGCGTCTCATTCAACCTGATGCAGGGTTATGGTATTTTTGACCCGAAACGTGTCATGTCGTTCATGTTCATCATAGATTCTGTGGTATCTTCCAGCTCGTGATGAAGTTCGTTTGCAGCTAAGTCTATTCTGCAGCTAAGGGGCATGTTTACTAAAATCCGCAAAAGAGCGCGCCGCAAAATAGCGCACGGCAACGCGGCACTGAAACGCGCAGAAACGCGTTTAAACGCCCCGCACACGTGCGTGTCACCCCCGCACAGGTACGCGGCTCACTAACGGGCCCCGTACAAGTGCGGGCCCGCAAATGTCCGATAGAGGCGTGGAACGGCGAAAGGAGGGCGGAGGAAGGCCGGCGGGGCGGAGGGACGGGGTCAATGGGTGGAGAGTGGGAGGGGAGAGGCTCCCCGCACAGTATCGAGCCCGAATTTCCATGTAAAAACTACCGCGAGTGAAACACTCGCGGTAGAAAGCATTTAAAGGGAAGAGAAACCATTTCCGTCAGCAATGTACAGGAAACCGGGGAAACCAGCAAAACGTGAGCGTGTGATACATGTGCACAGCACAAAAGTGAAAATAAACATAGAAAATGACCACAACAGAACTATT
Source organism: Ichthyophis bannanicus (assembly GCA_033557465.1). Classification (NCBI taxonomy): domain Eukaryota; kingdom Metazoa; phylum Chordata; class Amphibia; order Gymnophiona; family Ichthyophiidae; genus Ichthyophis; species Ichthyophis bannanicus. The sequence goes on along the minus strand of CM066034.1, from coordinate 961,855,487 downwards.
AAAAATAGTAATTCAGCTGGGGAACAGTTATAGTGATGGGCAAATACAGAAATCACACCCAGCAAAGCTCCGAACAAGAAATGAATTTTGGAAGGGTCTACTGAGAGGAGACTCTGCCACAAACCATTTCCACGTGTTGGAGCTTTCGTGGGAGTGTTTGCGTTGGTTGCCCACTAATTTCACTGTTGCCCAGGGGGGTGATATTTTGTGCCACATTTCGCGTGGTCAGTTCCGGGGTGTATGTGCACGTTGTCACCAGACAGGGTGCATATGCCCACAGTAGACTTGCGTTAGAGCAGGTTTGTGACTCCATCCTGACAGGATTACTGCCTCCAGGGGCTGCACTGTCTCTGTGGCAATAGTGTGGTACAGCAGTCAGAGTCATTACCTCTAGAACCAGAGGGCAGAGGTTCAAAACCCAGCTGGGGCACCTGCCAGCCCAGTCCCTATATTTTACCCCACACTAAATAAAGATAGCGCAGACACCCCTGTATGCATGGGGAAAACACCCATATTTTACCCAACACCGCACACACCACAACAATGGGCATTACCTACAGCCAAGTCCCCCAAATGCAGTCCCATACTGCCACAGTGCAATCAGGTCAACTGCTTTTTCTGAGAGACGGTCATGCCAGCATGTTGGCGGACAAGTACATGTGGTGCAGGGGGCAGTGGCTGCTAACCACAGAAGACAGAGGCCTAGCCATGTGCAGGCTGGCACAGTCCACTGCAACAGACAGGTCCTGCCGGATCCACAGTCATGGACAGTCCAGGGAATCCAACCAATCTGTGGCTACACAGTGGTGCAGTGCACACAGACAGTGCATACAAGAACAGAAGGTCACAGGTTCAAAGCCCAGCTGGGGCTACTGCCATCCTGCCCACATATTTTCCCACAACTAAACAGTGATAGTAAGGACACACCTTTCATGGCGGGGACATATGCAATGGTAAGACATCTATCTTTTACCCCACTGAGCACAGACACCATGAACAGGGGCAGTACCTAGAGCAGAATCACCCAAATGCAGTCCTGGTGGGCCACACACCAGTCAGGTTCCATGCTGACACTCATACAAATGCCTGTGCTGTATATCTATGCACCACCCCATGGCATGTAGATGTAGTCCATGCATATTCATGAGGGATAGCAGGAAAACCCGAACAGTGTGATGCACACCTGGACTGGAGTTGGGAATCTGTGCCGTAAAGCAGCAGCCATCAAGGGCAGACACACCCACACCCACAGGCCCCATTGGCCAATGTCACCTGGAAAGGCAGAACATTGGACCGTGCATGCAGCACCCAAAACGAGCACTTGCATAACTTACCAAATGTCACCCTACACCTGAGGTATACGGTACACAGCTCGGAGACGTTTGCTAGGAGCACAGGCAGGCAGTTATCCAACGTTACGTACATACTGCTAGTTGGCCCCATCCAAACAATCTGTTAGGTGTTTGCGGGGCATGCTCCAGGCCTGGCCTCTGACGGTGCTTACCACCCTGGGGAGTGACCACCAGCTGTAATGCGTACCAATATCCATGCCTTGCCGTGCTCAGGACCGGTTGGTGGGCAAGGCTACTTACCCCCTCAATCGTAGCACCATGATGGCAGAGGTGTGGAAGTGTGTGTCTGTCTATACAGTGGGGTGTTGGCTGCAAGCCCCTTCAACAGCCCGCACTGCCAGCACTGTTGCCAGTATTGGCCAGTCAATGTGCATAATGAGGTGCAAGGTACCATGGGTATAGCCAGGGCAGGATGGCGTGGCCAGGATGCATCTGCACTGGGCATAGGGCCCTGGCAGGGACATTGGCTGGGATATTGTAGTGTCCGGCCACCACCTACACAGACAGGGTGGCCAAAGCATGTCCATCTGGGGGATCACGCTCACCCTGACTGTGCAGTGACCACAGCATGGCTAGGCCCCCCCATAGTGCTGTATAGTAGTTCTCTCATGTGATATATATGGGTTTCTCTTTGGGGCCCAGTCACTGATATATCTGCTTGCTGTATGCAGACAGCCAATTCTGGGTGCATGCATCTCCATTGGGAACATGCACTATGGACTAACCAGCAGACTGTTTTGTAGCTGGTAAATGTCTTGCTATAATGGCTTGCAGGGTGCAGTGGCTGTTGGCTTGCTGCAGGGGAATATCTGGTGGTGGAGTGCAGCTTACCATACCCTGGGCTTATGTCTGTCTGCTATTGTGTTATGGCTGTGTATGGAGCTTCCTGGGGGGGGTGGTGGTGTTCCTCAGCAGGACTGGGGTTGATGTTGCCCTGTACTGCCACCTTTGCAGGGAGGTAGAGTGTGGATCCCTTGATGGGGACCATGTTTGCCACGGGGGGGGGGGGGGGGTGCCTGATGGCGGCAGACAGGGATATCCATGGTGTTTGTGCATAAACTAGCTATCTTACACATTAACACTGCTTTGGAATGCCCGCTTGGCCTCCATCAGCCATGGCAGGTGTTGTTGACCTGGTCCTGGCCACCTCATTGCACACTCAGGGTGAGCACAGTACCCGCACGATGTAACGGTGTGTGGCTACTCTGTGCCAGTAAAACACCCGGTCAGTGCCCCCTACTAGGCCAAGGTGCTGTGTGGGTGCACCCGGTCACTTCCCCCAACAGGGCCGAGGTGCTGTGGGGGTGCATTCCCCATCTTGTGTCCATCTGCGGACAGCTAATTTGCATGTGCAGTGCATCATGGGTACGGGTGGCCTAACCCATCCTGTTGACACCAGCAGACTGTCTGTGAGGTGACGTGTAGGCTATCTGCAGCCAGCCAGGGGCCTGCTTACAGCTATGGAGCTGTAGTGCAATGGTTACATCACTGCCTATGCAGCTAGAGGTCATGGGTTCAAACCCACAGTGGGGCCCTTTGGTAGGGCTGTCCAACAGCTTTATTTTTATTTACTGTACATATGTCTATGCCGGCAAGACCACCCTCAGCTTACTATACTCATTAGGTGCCTCTGAGGGTGCTTCATAGGGCGCCCTGTAGGCACCTTAATGGTTGCCATCCCTATAGGGTGCACTATACATTATCCTGTGTCGCAACATACATGCTGCCCTATAGGGGTCATTCAAGGGTGCCTTGGCGAACAGTGCACTGTAAGATGTGCCTTATGGGCCGCCGTATGTTAACATGCTGGGAGAGTGCGTTTTGCTAGTAGTGATAACAAAATAAAATTATACAGCCTCCTACAGCACTCCACAACATAATACCTCAGCAGGCATTTTTCACTGGGCATTGTGAGGAGTTGAACCCCTGAACCCTGCACCATTGGTCAGAGATGGCACCATAGTCCTGTGGCTCAGTACCGTAGCTTGTGCTTCAGCGCGCCGCCTTGTGCCTATCAGCGCGCCGCCTTCTGCCGCCCAAGGGGACCAGTGCGCCGCCTTCTGCTGCCCAAAAATAACTGTGCGCCGCCTTATGCCGTTCCAAATTAATTTGCCTCCTAAAACAATGTTAATCATTACAGTTACTGCCTCAGCTGACCTTTGTTGTTGCGCACACTGGGGGATTGAACCATGGCCCCTGCACCATTGGTCAGTGTCTTCACCGTTGTACCACGGCTCTGTTGTTTTGTATACTCAGCAGCGCGCCACTTTGCCTTCCACGCGCTAATGTCGACCCCCGCACATTAGCGCGACGCACACACGTCCGGTTGCTTACTACCGTTTTTTTTCTATTTTCTGCCTGAACCGCCCACTCCTTATATGGCACAGGCACACTAGCGCGGCCCCGCACGTTAGGAATGTTTAGTAAACATGCCCCTAAGTGTTTTAAATGTTATATTGTTGTTTATTTTTTCTTAATTAATAAAAGGAACAATCACGACGAGGGGTAGGGTTTGATTCCTCCCTTTTTTGAATGATTGCTCTATCAAAAAGATATTAGTAGGAGGCTTTCTATATTGCTTCAGAGTTTGTTGTTTGTACACATGCAGTTAAGCCCTCTGTTGCCCTAGGCTTTTCTCCAGCTGTAACAAGTCCTTAATTGCTCTCAGCAAGACTACTCTGCTGAATAGCCCAACACTGCTCCAGCACAAACTACTTCCGAAAGAAAACAAAACTGACTCCTCAAAGTTTCTTCACTTCGGGCAGCACAACTCAACAACAGTTTCTCCAACCAAATAGAATTCCAACAGCAAGGCTGAGCAGACAGTAATAACTTTAAACACGCTTCCTACCTTCATAGCAGGCTCTCTTTCACAGTTAAAGGGTCTTCAGGTATGCTCCAGAACCCCAGGCTCCTCTCTTCCCCGGGTCTCCTGCATCCTGGTTTAAACCCCAGGACCTGGCCACACCCTCCCCAGGCATTCTCCAGCCTATTCTCTTAAAGGGACAGGGGTTTAAGCTCTTACCAGAGCAATATCTCACCGGTTCTAGCCTTGGCTGGGGAGAGTCCCTGCGGTGGATGGGGAGTTTCCTATATACTCCATCACACCAGGGTTAAAGGTCGGCAGCAATGGCAATGCACCCTAGCAGTACATAGCCATCCCAGAAAAATATCGAGCTAAAAAAAAAATTCTACAAAAAATGTTGAGCAAAGAATGTAGCATGCATGTTAAAATGCCATGCAAAGAGGGCAGTTCACACAGGCTGCCAATGTGTGAAGACCAAGTAAGTGATAGACATGTAAGCACTTGATATCTTTACAAAACAGAAAGGGGGAAACTGCAGAAATAATGCCTAGATTGAATCTGAGGATATTTATAAATCACCTGGCACTGGGAACAATGAGCAAGGCGATTAAATATATCTCTAACACCTAATTGTCCATATGGATTGTGAGAAACTGCAGGAGGACCTTGCAAGATGGGAGACTAGGCATCCAAATGGCACATGAAGTTCAATGTGACCAACTGCAAAGGGATTATGTAGGGAACAATAACCCAAGCTGTAGGTACACATGCCATGTTACATATAGGAGTCACCACCCAAGAAAAAGGATCTGGGTGTGATCATATTCACTGTGAAGCAGCAGCAGCAGCCAAAATGGCAAACAGAATGTTAGGATAAATAGGAAAGAAATGGACAATAAAACAAAGAATGACATCATAATACCTCTGTATCACTTCATGATGTGACCACACCTTAAATATGGTGTGCAGTTCTGGTCTCCACATCTAATAAAAAAGATGTATCAGTTTTAGAAAAGGTACAGAGAAGGGCAACCAAAATGATGAAGGCAATTGAATGACTCTCCTATAAGGAAAGGCTAAAGAGGTTAGTGCTTGGAGAAGAGATGCCTGAGTGGAGATATGATAGAGGTCTATAAAATCCTGAGTGGAGTGGAACAAGAAGATGCAAATCAATTATTTATTACTTTAAAAAAATACAAGGACTAGGGGACATGCCATGAAACTACAAAGACAGGAGACACTCATTGCGAGCAGATGTTGTAAAAGCAGGTTATGTAGCTGGGTTTAAAATAAGGTTCGGACAAATTCCTGGAGGAAAGATCCATAAATAGTTATTAATGTAGTGCAAGAGAAAATCACTACCTATCTCTGAGGATAGGTAGCAGGGAACTGGCTACTTTTTTTCCAGGTAATTGTGATCTGGACTGGCTACTGTTGGAAACAGCTTGATGGACCTTTGGTCTGACCTGGTATGGAAGTTCTTATTTCGGATGTGCATTCCTTTGAAATGACATGGGCAATATCATTTCATTTTTAATCCAAACACAACACTAAAAAATCTGCAATTCAATTTTTCCCTCTCCCCATTTCATCGCTGGTCTCAAACCAGTAAACTTTGCATCTTGCAGAAGAGCCATCATGTCTCCATGGGGGGTTCTTCTAGCCGACCTGCTCTTAACTCTTTCATTGCTGGTGATCCTTCTTCCTGTTTTCTGATTGGTCCAAAGTTTGTCTGGTCTTGAAAGCTATACCCCCATTCTGCCAAATAGCAGCTAAAAGCCGTCTTATGTGACTCCCAGACTGGAAGGGGTTACATACAGATAGAACAGTTATGTGTTGACCACTTAGCGCCCACTATATAACTCCCATTGAATATGTGGCAAAATATATTTTGCCAGTAATACTTTAAAAGATCATTAAAAAAAATCAAGTTCTGGCTTTCCAGCGTCTCAGAATCAGATAATATCAAAGATTCCCACGCTTACTGTTCAAGCCTGAAGCAGTCTTACTGCAACTGTGATCCCTGAGCCAGAAATTAGCCTGAAGGCCTGACTGCCATAGCACTGCTCTCTGTGATATAATAGGATGTCATTTTCATGCATATTGAATTCATTAATAAAGAGTTCTAGCTATTGATTTTCTTTTTTACAAGTAATTAAGCATGGTCAGAATACTCACTGATGTACAAGGATATTGTACAACATGATCCTTGCCTTCAAGGTGCACAGATTTAATTATGATATGCTTAGTTATTATGATCTAATTAAATCTAGAAAAATGAGGAGGTATAGTAATTTGGGTGAAGTCTAGTCAGGCCTAGCATTATGAGGGGGCCATGCGGGGACTTTGCCTACCCAATTATGCTCTATGCTCTTCCCCTGATCTCTAGTTCTTTCACCTCACCCCCAGCCCAGTTTCCGGTCCCCTTTCTACAGCAGATAACAGGAGACAACAATTTATGTTGTCTGCCTCCTCTACTATTTTTTTTGTGTAAATAATTGTATTAATTGAATATGGAAGGAGTACATCTACAAACATAGAAAATAACAATGAGTTCAGGGTGTACAATGCAAAGAGAAGCAGTCAGTGAAGCCAGATAAACCCTCAGAAAACAAACATTGGAAAAACACCCCAAATATAGCCTAGACTCAACAGACATGAACATCCTTCCAAACCCTCCCCCACTAACTGCTCCCCCTCCTTCTCCCTCCCTCCCTCCACCCCTAGCAGAAGTCAGACACAATGCAAGGGTATAGCATAGAGCAAATTGGAAAGGAATGAGACTAATATTCATATTAAAGGGGAGTAATGAATGTGCTCTCCCAGTAGCAGAGGATACAAGATGAATGCACCTAGGGGATGCAAGCCACGGTGGAAGGGGGAAACTACACCTCCACAAGAGAAGAGGCTAAGAGAATATCGAGACGCACCAGGAGGGAGCAAGCATCCAGCCGCCAAAGGCAAGAATATCAAAAGTGAAGCCCAGCAGGAAGCTCTAGGACCATCACAGTAGTTAACTGTGGACATGCACAGTTGGTATACTAAGCCAGCTGGAGAGGGACTAAGCAAACAAGGGAAGAAAAGCAGACCAGAGCTTTGTTACTGTCTCGAGTTTGCCACGGAGATCTGCCATGAGTTTCTCCATGCGATAAATGTCCCTAACTTTGAAGAACCACTCATCATGTGTTGGTGGCCAGGACCTCTTCCAATAATGTGCAACAACAATGCAAGCTGCAAGGAGCAGGCAGCCAGATAGCTGGCAGGGTTCCTCAGGTAGGAGATCTGAGGAAAAATACCCCAACAGACAGGATTCAATTGAGAGGGGGAAGGCCACCCCAGAAGCTTGGGTGATACTCAGATGCACCCGAGACCAGAAAGGATGTATATGCTCAAAGTCTTCCTAGCTTCCGCAGTTCCTCCAACAAAGGTAATCATCTCCCCTGCTCCAGCGAAATAAATCTGCAGGCATTATGAACATCCTCAGTAAGATGTGCATCTGAGTATTCACCAGAGATAGAGAGATCAAACAAGTATGAGAGTAGAAGGAGACCTCCTCCCAAAAATCTTCCGTTCTAACCCCAAATACCTACTCCATCCTACTCTATAAGACAGACCTCGAGCAAGGGTAGGGGAGTCAGTTTTGAAAGCCTTGTAGAAGTGAGCTAGAAAGGTCTTTAACCACTTGGATTCAAAAAGAACATTCACCCACTGTCATGGTGAGTGCAGCAAGTTGAGATGTTCGGAGAGGGCACCAAAACCATGCCACAATTGAAAATATTGGAAAAAGATCAAGGGCGTGGCCCACAACACCCTGAGCTGATTCTTGGAGACAAAGGAGTAGTCTTCAAAGAGTAATGGTAAACACAGATTGCACCCAAGGTGCAGGAGCCTCCCTCCAAAGTCTCTCACAAATGCGAATGCTAGAAGTGGGGTATAGGGAGATAACCAGGGAGATACCTTTTGTCATTTACAAAGCACACTCCAGGCCTTCCACATGGGCCCAAGGAAGGAGTGGAGGAGTAGCCTAATGGTTAGCACACTGGCTTGAGAACCCAGAGACCAGCATTCAATTCCCACTAGCACTCCTTGTGGCCTTGGGCAAGTCACTTAACCCTCCATTGCCTCAGAAAAATCCAAGTTATCAATATCCCTGTTTAATGTACATTACCAAGTTTAAGTTACAATATAAACCACTTTGATTGAAATGATAAAGCAGTATATAAAACCTGTTAAATAAATAAAGCAGCACCCAATGGACTTTTTTTCTTTCTACAGGGAGAGAGCCACATGAAGAGGAATAGGAGCGGCCTATGCCTCTTCCAAACTCCTCTAATCCGATCCTATCCCAGCTAGTCAACCAAAAGTGGGCAGCATGTAGGCATGAACATCAATAATACAGTTCCGGGCCGGGAAAGCCCATGCCACATTGCTTTTGGGCAATATGAGAATAGACCAGCTGAACCGGGGTTTTTTACTCTGCCAGATAAATCTTGAAAAGTACCATCGAATCGACTTGAAGAAGCTACCAAAGTCCTGAATCAGAAGCTGAGTGAATAGAAAGAGAAGTTTTGGGAGGATGAATATCTTGACAGTGTTGATACAGTCGAGTCAGGTTACCAAGGCAGATCCAAGGGATTCTGGTTATTTGCTGATTCCATCTAAAAGTGTATGGTAGATGAGAGAAAAGCTGAGAGAGAATTTGAGGGAACTGTATCCCAAGGTATCTGAAGTGGTCAACTCTAGTAAACTCACCCAACAACTCAAGTAAAGGAGACAGCATTAGTTAAGCACATGAACAAGGTAGATTTCTGCCTGCTTATGGTGAAGCTGGAGACCCTTGAGAATTGTTCAAGAATGGTCACAATCACCGGGAGCGAGGAAGTAGGGTCACAAATGTAGATAAGGGTGTCATCCACTTATAAGGCTATAGCATGTGAATTCCTTCCCAGGTTAATTCCCATAACAGTCACTCCCTTACAGATATGTCAGGCCACTGGTTCTATGGTGAAGGTGAAAGGAAGAGGCGAGAGGGTCAACCCTGTCGGGTGCCTTGCCTGAGCTGGAAAGTGTCAGAGTGAAAACCATTAAGACTGTAGCCTCAGGACAGGCATATATGGCCTCTATCCAGCCATGATATTGGGCCCAAATCCAGACTTCCACCAGGTAAGGCCACTCAACCTTATCAAAGGCCTTCTCACCATCAAGCGAGAGGACCACATAGTGTTTGGATTTACCTCGAACACCATGTAGTATATTGATCAACCGCCAGACATTTTCAAAACCATATCTGTATTTTATAAATCTGGTTTGGCCCAGAAGGGTGAGATCCTGAATCTTCATTTCTAAATGAGCACAGAGGATCTTAGTAAAGATTTTGTAACTAATGTTGAGGAGTGAAATAGGTCTATAGTTGCTACAAGCCAATGGATCCTTCCCCTCCTTGGGAATTACCACAATGGTAGTTTGATAGAACATAGTTGGAAGCACCTTGTTGGAGAAAATGTTGTTGAACACTCAGACCAGAATGGGAACGAAGAGCTCAGGTAAGGCTTTGTATAACTCGGCAGGTAATAAATCTGAACCTGAAGCTTTGGCTGCCTTTAGCTGGCAAATTGCAAAACACACCTCCTCTAGGGAGAAAGGGCACTTTAAGGCCTCTCGTGCCTCAGGAGAGAGAGAGGGAAGACCAGCGTTCATCAACCACTCCTGGATCTCTGTATCACCCACCTCCATCTTGGAGGAATATAAATCTTTGTAAAAGTTAGAAAATACATAGCTATCTCTGGAGTTCAATAGGTCACAGTGTCAGGCATCGACTATAGGACATATACCTTATACTTAGTCCTCTTCCACATTAATTGCCAAAGAAGTACCCGATTCACCTTGTTGGTTCTAAGCATTGTCGAGGAGATGGACTCTGTTTCCATAGCAAAGAGTTCACCCCGAGCACGTACCAGACACTGCCACACCTTGGAAGAACCACACTTGTGATGTAAATGCTCTGGCTCTTCAATGGATTTATGGAGGTCCTCCAGCTTCGCAAGCTCTCTTTTCTTAAAGCCACTGGACAGGGACATTAACTGCCCCTGAAGAACCACTTTGCCAGCTTCTCACAAAATAAAGGCAGGTATCTCCTCCATATCATTGAAAGAGAGATACTCACGCCATTCCGTTTGTAAGGCAAGTAAAAAATTCTTGTTTTGAAGGAGACATCTGTGAAGGGTCCAGGCACAGGGGTCACCTCTAACTCCCCCTTCAGTCATACCCAGGGAGATGATCGCATGATCAAAGATACTTATGGTGCCAATGGAAGCAGTGGACAGTATGGAGAGCAAGCTATGTGAAATAAGCCAGAAATCTATTCTGGAATGGCTTTGATGGGCCGAGGAATAGTAAGATGTAATTTCATTCACCCTCATTAGTGGTTTTCCAGGGATCACAGAAGTCCAACTGAGTAATAAGCTGCTGGAGCTGACTGGGGTTCATGGAAGCAGGGCTCACCTTCTCAGACCTATCAATCTTTCCTGGACAAGTGTGATTCCTGTAGGAAGATAATGTCAGCCATCTCCCTTCTCAGCTGGTCAAACACCTGCCTGCTCTTGACCGAACTATGGAAGCCACGGACATTCCATGATATGAGCTTAACCATGATCCTCCGGAGGATCCACTGCTACTATACCAACCCAATGATTCATTCACTAATTAAGAAAAGGCAGGTGTGATCCTGCACCCCACATGAGGCGCCCTGCATATAATGTCGATCCTCTTTCTCTCGTCTGTTCTTGGTTACCCACCTCCCTCCCTCATACCCGCACCCCTCCTGTCCCTCACAGTCCTTAATAAAGACAGATACTCTTTAGAACAGTGGTTCTCAACCCAGTTCTCTGGACCCCCAGGCCAGTCAGGTTTTCAGGATATCCACAATGAATATGCATGAGATAGATCTGTATGCACTGCTTCCATTGTATGCAGATCTATCTCATACATGTTCATTGTGGATACCCTGAAAACCCAATTGGACTAGGGGTCCCAGAGGACACTGCTTTAGAATCTACATATGAGAACCAAATAGGCATCCTAGATGCCCTAGAAGGGGATGCCGATGTCAGAACACAGGAGCAGTCCCTCCAACCCCACCAGTTTATGCGGGGTCATTACCTCCAACAAAAGATCACAATTAAATTACAAAAAAACTCAAACTGCCTCCTAACAGCATAGCCCACCTCCAACTCACAGCCCAGTAGCTGTCAGGAACAGTAACCAGAAACAGCTGCTAACATGACCCGGTATGCACTGCACAACCCCACAGACCTGTGGGCCTGGATCTCGAAAAGATAACACTGAGGGCCCACCCACCAGTAAAGTATCATCCCAAAGGAAACCCAGAAGATCAATTCAAACAATTAAGTAACTGAAATAGAGCCTCCTCAATCAAGGGGAGGAGACATGTGCAAACAATAGGTTACGTAGAGGTACATGTGACATGGAGAAGCAAAGAAGGAGGACAAACAAACATTCACAGAAAGAATCAAGGGGGTTTAGTCAGGAGGGTCATCTTCAATATCAGCAAGATTCCTTCAAGTCCCAGACACCTCGTGTCTCTTTGGGGTGGAAGCTTGCCAGATGTGCTGTTCTCTGGGTTGACTTGGAAAGTGCCCCTCTCCATTTTATAGTAAGTCCACCATATTAAGACATTAAGCCAACCCAACAATCTTATGCTATGTATTGTTCCACTCAAAGATCAAGGCACAGGGGAATCCCCATCTATATTTGATAGATTGCTTTTATAAGAGTAAAGTCAGGGGTTTGAAGCTCTTCCTCCACTCCAGTGTATATTGAGAGAGATCCTGAAACACTTGGATCTCAAAACCCTGAAACGTAATAGATTGTTTCCATCAGAGGCTGCACAGGAGATGGATTTTGTTTTCAAACGAGTGGAAGCATGCAATGATGGGATGAGGGCAAGATCCAATGCCTGCCCTAGGTCCCAGACCTCGGTGAGCTCTCTCAAGTTTAACTGGTTCGGATGTCCCACGGATGCAGAAGGAGTAAAGCTCCTGAATGAGTTCTGCAGTGTACTCTTGGTCTCCGGTGAGATCTGGAATGCCTAGGACCCTGATGTTATTTCGTCTTTGGTGTTTTTCAATATTATCATGACGTTCTCTTAAGTCCTTGGTGAGCAGATCAAGTTTGTGTATTTTGGACTGAGAAAGCGAGGTTGCATTGATCTGTTCACTGATACTGATTTCATTCTGAAAGACATGATTATCCAGGGACTTAAGTTCTGATTTTATATCATTCACCGCCTTGGAGAACTCCAACCGAAATAACTTGAGTTCCTGAAGGATCTCCATGAGGTTCGCTTTAGTGGCTGGAGAGGAAAAAGCAAGGGGGGGGGGGTACCCCAAGAGCAGGATATGAACTGTGGACTAGGTCTGAGGGCAACTTGGTTGCTGCTGTTGGTTCTATGGTTCCGGACTAACAGGACAATGCCGCCACGTAAGACCTCCTTGTCGGTCATGATGGAGAAGAGAGGTCACTCTTGTTGCCAGATAATCTTCAACAGCTCTTGAGGAACCCTTGATCTGTAACAGGGAAACACTTCAGAGGTATCAACCTCACTTAGGAGTACAGGGGCTATGGAGCCAGAACTGAGGGTTATGCTGACAATGGGCTGATATTTTAGTGAAAGGATGTGATAGTTGTACAGTTTTCCTCTGTGGCTGCCTTTGTCTTTCCTTGCTCCATGTTCCTCTGATTGCACTGGTCAACATTGAAATCGTTGCTGATTTTAAAAGGCCCTAATCTGTAGTATCTTGGTGAGCTGAACACGAATATAACATTAAAAATTTTTTATTGGCTCTCGTTTTGAATATATTGCATGTAGTTCATTTTTGACATTTCACCATGTAAATTTATCCAGTAGGACATCAACAACATCCCAAATAAGCCTTGAATGATGTAATATTGCATCACATTGCATAATACCAGTATGCACACATCATCCAGAGTTGATTGCATCATTTTCTGATGCAATGCAACACTACTGCCAGACGGCTGCTGAAGCCATCTGACATCAGCAGTGTACTATACGCAGTCGGAAAGGCTGAGCACTTAAAATATTTCAGACTGTGTGCGAGACAGTTTAAGATACTGTTACATGTAACTTTTATTAATCATATAATTTTAGCCATTTAGGTACAATACAGAACAGTAATGCTGCGAAAGTGCATCAATACCGTTGACAATTTCTGCTACATTTGTGGGGAAGTGACATTTGCCAACCAGAAGAAAAGTATCACTTCCAGCGGAATAACGAAGCAAAAGAAGTCGAGCATAGTCCACCCAAACATTCCATCTGCATTGAGACCAGTTCCACATGGTGAGGGACTTCCTATTCCAGAATCTCCATCAGAATATTCTCTTGATTCATCTGATGAGGACAAGGGTGAGCCAACCTGTTCTTCTCCTGGTCCATTAGCAAGCAGTGACCCAGATTTTCACTGGGATGCATATCAACTCCACACAGAATAACACAGGAAGAACTAAATGACCTGGTTCGTGATTTGGACTTACCCAAGAACAAGGCAGAATTGCTAGGTCAAGACTCCAACAATGGAATCTTCTAGAAGAAGATGTCAACATTACTTCATATCGAAAGCGCCACCAGCAGTTGGAGCCTTTCTTCAGAAAGGAAAGTAATCTGGTATTCTGTTCCGATATTGAAAGCCTCATGAATTCCTTAAAAATCACTCATGACCCACAAGACTGGAGACTATTTATAGACTCTTTGAAACGGAGTCTGAAGGCTGTGCTTTTGAACAATGGAAACTGTCTTCCATCTATTCCAGTAGCGCATGCCGTCCACATGAAAGAGACATACGATAACTTAAAGCATCTACTGACTTCCATTAACTATAACAAGTACAGCTAGCACCTCTGTGATTACTTGAAGGTAGTTGCCCTTTTAATGGGACTGCAGCAGGGATATATAAAATACATGTGTTTCTTATGTGAGTGGGATAGCCAAGCAAGGGATTGGCACTACTTGCGGAAGGAATGGAATCGCAGACAAAATGTAACAGTTGGAATGAAGAATATCCAGCACCCAGCTCTGGTTGAGGCTCACAGAATTCTGCTACCACCCCTTAACATCAAACTAGTTTTGATGAAAAACTTTGTGAAAGCCATGGACCGCACTTTGCCAGCTTTCCGATACCTGCATGAAAAACTCCCTTGACTCAGCGAAGCAAAGATTAAAGAGGGAGTTTTTGTGGGTCCTCAGATTCGAGAGCTCTTCAAAGATGACCGGTTCAACAACTTGCTGCAGGGTGATGCGAAACAAGCATGGAATGCTTTTCGCCTAGTGTCAACAAACTTTTTCGGGAATGTTAGCGCAGAAAACTACAAGGAACTAGTAGAAGATATGCTGGCAGAAAACTACAAGGAACTAGTAGAAGACATGCTGATGCAGTATCAGAAACTTGGCTTCAATATGTCTCTAAAGATCCATTTCCTTGATTCCCATCTCAATTTCTTTCCTGACAACTGTGGTATGCTTAGTGATGAACAGGGCGAACGTTTTCACCAGGATATCGCAGCGATGGAGCAAAGATACCAGGGAAAATGGTCCACTACAATGCTGGCTGACCACTGTTGGACACTCCCCAGATAAGCTCCCGAACAGCTGTACAAGAGACAGGCGACAAAATATAAGAAGTAGTCTATGACTTGGCTTTTTATAGGTATTACCCGAAGGCCTATTATATATTTACTATTGACATGCATTTTGTGATGTAAACATTAATTTCCTTTTCGTCTCTCCGGGCCAGTCCAGGAACAAGTGGGTTGTCAATCTCCTTCAGCAACTGAGGACTGAAATCTTAAACTTTGAAGAACTGGCATCTGACTCCCTCTGCTGGCCACTCCCAGTCTTTTCAGTCCTCAGCAGCTGAAGGACGTGATCCTGGCT
The DNA here is from genome assembly GCA_033557465.1 of Ichthyophis bannanicus. Lineage (NCBI taxonomy): Eukaryota > Metazoa > Chordata > Amphibia > Gymnophiona > Ichthyophiidae > Ichthyophis > Ichthyophis bannanicus. The sequence goes on along the minus strand of CM066034.1, from coordinate 961,840,357 downwards.
GGCTCCCGCATTCAGATGCTTAAGACTTAGATCTTTTGTTTTTATTTCTTTCTGTTTTTATTTTCTCTATTTTATTTTGTGACTTGTCAACAGTGGTACTGAGTAGGGGGCCCTAGCAGGGTTCCTGTCAGTGTCGTTTGCTGCCAACGACTTTTTAGCGGCGCTCCGAGGCACCGGGCTGAAGAGGCAGAGCCTGTCTCACTTTCAGCTCCGTTTACTAGAGCAGCGAGCAGTGCGGTTCTGGGAGCCCCAGATACCTTCCTGCTGCCTCCGGGGCTCAGCTTACCTCCCCACTAGCAGTGGGTGCCAGGAGCTGAAGGAACAGGAGTTTTTTTGGTTCTTCAGGTTGGTCATTTTTTGTTAGTTTTCTGTCTGCCGGCGGCCATTTTATTGGCGTCGGTATTTGTTGTTTTTCCTGCGGCGGCTTCTCAGGAGCCGGTTTCAAGAGGGATTTTATTTTCTTCCTTCGTTTTAGATTGGTATTTGAAGTTGGGTATTTCTGTTTGCTCCATTTTGGGGCAGGGCCTCTCCGGCATACCTCCTGCCTCAGAAGCAGGCCTCTCCAACAGTTTAATTTTGGCGGGAACGACCACCCGGGCTAATACTGTTCCTGTAGCCTTCCTGCACAGTCAGGTCAGTTGAGCTCTATAGGTCTCTGGTTCAGACCGCAACCATGGCTTAAAACCGGGTACTAGTAAATCTTTTAAACTGCGGTTTTACTATCCTTGGCTCCTCAGGATAAGTCCGCTAAGGGACATCACTCTGCAGTCACAGCGGCGGTTTTTAAGGTCAGAAGCTCCTTCACCCTCTAGTGCTAAAGAGGCTCCAGTGAAACTTGTTTGAGCTATTTTTTTTTTCTGCCTCACAAGATCCAGAATAGGTTCATGGGGCTGTTTTTCTCATCTAATTTTCACTACTGAAAGGCATAATGTGCCTCACACTATGTAAGCAAGTAAGATTTGGGCCATTGGTATAAAGCATTTTCAAGTGCTGGCATGATATACTGTGATCTCTTCAGCACAAGGTTTATACACTTGGAATCAATAACCATTTTCAGATTCTTAGGCATTTTTACTATGACCACACTGAGGTTCCATTCATTTACTACAATCACAGGGGTGATGCAGCCATCAGCTTCATGCTTTTCTAGCTGGACTTTCACTTCTGGCATTATGGTAACAGGTCTATGGTGTGGAGCACAATGTTTTCGTAAAATGCTGGGGTCGAGTTCTAAATGACGCATCTCAGAACCGTCTCCACTGTATTGCATATTATCTTAACAATGGTCTGGGAAAATGATGTTTTTTTCTGGTTCAGTTCTGCAGGAATAATAAATTGAATCGGTCCAAGGTGCTTTCACCTTGGGGCACACAGCAATGGTTTTTACTTGTTTTCACTGACTCAATTTCATCTGAGTATCTCCACATAGGCTGTATTGTAAGTGGAAGAATCCCACGGATTGCATAACTTATCCTGAATATATCCCGCTTTAGGGGTATGGTTGGTGCCCTTATTTTGCCTTTTCAATATATAACATTACACACCCCAGAGTCCAATTGACAAGGCTGTACCATCTTTTTCAGTCAAAAATTCGCAAACTAATTTTGCCCTTTTCTTTGGAATAGTACCAGGGTACTCTTGAGGAAATTGCATCAATACTAGGCAAGTCTGCATCGTCTTTCTCTGATATCTCTTCAAACATATGCAGCTTACTTGCTATATTCAGCTTCCTGCTTGATAGCACTCCCTTACCAAACGTTCATGACCACCACATAGCTGACTTGTTTCCCACAGGTGGGGGACTACTACACAAAGGCCCATTTCCAACCTGTCCCTTACAATTACCTGCTCTGGCACCTAAAATTGGCAATGTGCTTCACAATCTTCCTCTCTGATACTGTTTGGCCAGATTAGCCACAGCAAGGAGTGTGGATAACAATTTCCTTACGGGAAACTATTAGTATATGTGTTTATCTGCAGGACGGGTAGGATCTTTGCTGAGCACCATTTACACAGAGGAATAGCCATGGGCCTGGCTAAACAGCTTTATTGGCTTAATGTTTGGAAGTATGATTTCAACTAATGTGTTTTTATAGGATCATTTTGGATACCTGATAGTGCTGTAGATATGGTGGTTGGATTTCACTATCAAATTTCATGGTACGGAGGCTTAGAGGGCAACAACGACTGAAGGCTAGCTTAAAGCTCAAGGTTCTCCTTGGATTCCTAATGCCTTTGTACTTCGGCCGGAGCAGCACCATTTTGCTCCGTTTTACGGGGCATGAGAGTCATTTCAGCTTTCTGCTTTTTCTGGTTGGCCTGGCTGCGACGCCCCGCACCTTCCTACCAACATTCCAGTTCTTTCTAACGGGCTATGGAGCTTCCGATGACGTCAGCTACTCACTGATGGTAGTAGTGGCAGCGGCCTTACGGAGAGGGGGCGTTTTTTTCGTGCTCCCTTGCCTCGATGACTGGCTAATTCGAGCCCCGTTGCTATAGGAGTCTCTGGCGGCCACGGCGGGTGGTCCGTCTCCTGCAGCACCTTCATTGGGTGCTTGATCGAGCTAACGGTCAGTTACAACCGGTTGCGGGATCCCTCTATTTAGGGGTGGTATTCACATGCCAGGTCGGGGTACTTTTTTCTGACGGTAAGTTCCATGCTGGTCTTCCTGTCGAAGGTGCAAGTCTTCTTGCATCTTCAAGCGTTGTCGGCGTGATGCTATCTCCTCCTCCTTAGTTATATGGCAGTGTCATTCGACCACGTTCTCTGGGCAACCGCCACATGTGGTCATTGCAGCGACCGTGGTTATCGTGCAGGCATTCTCCAGATTTTCCCTTAACTGCCGGTTGCTTCGCTTAAGCGTCGTCTCCGTTAGGCTCCGGTGGTGGCTGGTTCCGGTTCTTCTCAGTGCGGAGCTTCCCTTACACCAGTCCGCCGGGGTGTTGCTTGCGACAGATGTCTGTCTCGTCGGTTGCAGAGCTCAGGGTCCGGGGCCGCTGCTCGGGGGGCTTTCGCACCGTGGATCCTGAATTCTTCCCTTCATCAGATAGGGTTTCAGCGGTGTTTCTAGCGCTGTGGGTTTTTTTTGTTTCTTCTTCTGATCTCAGACGAAGCTGCGTAAGTTTTTTCTCGGAATAGGCGGTGACGGTGTCTTTTTTTCTCTCATCGCGGCGAAGCTGGCAGCGCGGAGTTGTTACAGCGCAGTCTGCAGCTCAGGTCATGGACAGAAGTGTTTTTACTAGCACTGTCTACGGTCCATGGCGCAGAAGCCAACGTATATAATAAAAAAAAAAAAAAAAAACCCCGTTCAGATTTCCTCAGCCCGCTTGTGGTGGTTCCGGGGCTTGGTCACTGCACGCTGCGGTGTTTCTCAATCTGACCCTGTGTTGGGCAGCCCATGGTGGTTCTCCTAGTTACCTTCGCCGATACCAAAGCTTCTCGGGATCGTCCGCAGGCGCAGGGAGCGCATGTGGAATGGTTTCGGCGGACTGGGGAAACCATGGCCAATGGAGGATGGTCCATTGAGTGTTTCGGAGGATAGTGGGTCGCTGCGGACTAGTTCTTAGCATTGCTGCGGCTTGGCCCTGGCAGGTGTGATATGCGCATTTTGTGCATCTTCTAGTCACAAGGCTGGGCGGTCTCCCGCGACAGGGGATTTCTGTTCCACAGCCGTCGGCTCATGCCCAAGGTGGATTCCTTCGCTCTTACAGCTTGGCTCTGAGTCGAAGCCAGTTCTGGTAAGGGTATTCGCCTTTGGTCATAGTCTCTGGGCTGCAGGTTCGCAGCCGTTCCAAGTCCTGTCTTCGGTTAACGTATAGCGTCTTTCTGGGTCTTGCTGCGGAGCACAGAACTCCGGCCTCGCGATGCCTTCTTTCCGCACGTGCTGTTTTTTCTTCCGGACAGTTTGCATTAGGGCGCTAAGCCGTGTTCTCTTTCGTTCGCGCTGGTGTGAGCGGACTTCATTGCGCAGCTCATCCAGCGGTACTTCATTTTTTATTTTCGGGTGCTCAGTACTTTCGTTCCCCTTTTTCATGGTGAGATTATACCGTGGTTTTTGTTCTTGCTGCTTGCAAAGGGCTACAACCTCTGTTTCGCCCAGTCAGCAATATCTCTCTCAAGGACCTTTCTTGGGAGATGGCCTTTTTCAGAGCCTTCTGTTCCGCGACGTAGATTTCGGATCTCCCTGCTCTATCGTGTAGGATTCCCTATCTACACTTTTCAGAGGACGGAAGGCGGTTGCGGACATTTCCCTCCTTTTTTCCGAGGATCGTTCCTAGCTTACAACTCAGTCTATCGATCTCTCCTCCTTTCGGATCGGAGATCTTCCCATTAAAATGTGCTACGGTGGCTCAGGAGATCTCTCCAAAACACTGCGTCTTTCTGCGTCTCGGAGAGGTTGTTTTCTTGCCGAGTCTCGAAAGGGCGCGGCCGTGTATAGTCGTCCATTGGTGGTCCGGCGGTTCGGCTGTTCTAGCAGACCGCGGCGAAAGTTCCGCCGAAGGATAGTCGTGTGCTCGTTTGTTTCGGGCAGCCAAATGGCGTTTTGGATAGCATATGCTTGGATTCCACCGAGGGTTTTTTCTCGAGCAGCTACGTGGTTGCCGCTTTCCGCATTGGCAGACTTTACCGGCTTGCGGTCTTGGCCGAGGGCTACGCCTGTGCGAAGGCGTCGTTCGTCCTCGTCGGCCTGTTCGGTCCCGCCCGTGGCTAGATACTGCTCTGGTACTTCCCACTTGTTCCTGGACTGGCCCGGAGAGACGAAAAGGAAACAAAAATTAGACCTTACCTGCTAATTATCTTTCCTGGAGATCTCTCCGGGCCAGTCCAGGACCCACCCATGTTTTGTTTGGTCTCATTTCCGTGTGGCACGGGGGCCTAAGGGTTCTAGGTTGCTGGTGGTGGCATCCGCGCCATGGCTCCTAATGAGTGTTTTCTGTTATCGCTCATGGGTTCTTGTTCATGGGTTACGTTTTAACTTGTTGTTTATTTAAAAAAAAAAAAAACAATAACAGAAAGAAACTTGAATTTTTGACTGTTACATTACATTCCTGCTGGGCTGCTGCGGTTTCGTATTTTCCTATTTTTTCTACTTCTTCTGGTTTTTGCCAGTACTCTTCATCTGCTTTGTTATGGTTAAGACTGGGAGTGGCCAGCAGAGGGAGTCAGATGCCAGTTCTTCAAAGTTTAAGATTTCAGTCCTCAGTTGCTGAAGGAGATTGACAACCCACTTGTTCCTGGACTGGCCCGGAGAGATCTCCAGGAAAGACAATTAGCAGGTAAGGTCTAATTTCTGTTCTTTAGATTACAAAAAAACTAGAGCCAACTTTGCAATTTCACTGTCATATTCGTGTTCAGCATATAAAAATTGATAAGAAATGACTATTTTTATTTCAATAACATGACTTTTGTAAAAATTTGTTGACCAGTGTTGTATGTGCAACCAGGAGTTTTGTTATGTTATTTTGCCTCTTTCATTTTTTTCCCTTTGTTTTTGTGTTGTAGAAGTTATCTCAGGCTTCTTCAAGTAGTTTGTAGGAAAACTCAGATCTCTTGTGCCTTTATTTTTCCCATTTGTCTTTCCCTTCTCTTTTTTTGTCTTTTCTTACCCCTGCAGTGGAAACACTTTCCCTGATATATGGGGGACAGGAAACGTAGGATTTGTACCTTAAGGTTGTTACTCCCTCACTCTGGACACTGGTATTGAACTTAGGCTTCCAGGTCTCTGCCGGCCCTCCTCAGTTGAGTACAGTGTGCAGGTGGCATGAAATACGACTCCTCACAGATTGTACCCATTCACAGCTTCCCGTTATTCCCTTACTGGGTCACTCACTCAGATGGTTAGCCTGTTGAAAGGCAGAATAAGAGGACACCTGCAAACATTGCCGCAGCGTCGGATCACTGAGGGCAGACTGGACAAAGAGTTAAAAACTTCTATCAGCGACGGCCGCACCTCCGATCACATGTGGCCATCACATCGGGGACATCTGATTAAGGTTACCAGATGTCCCCAATTTTTGAGGATTGTCCTAAATTATAGAGTTGTGTCCCCAACTCCCACTTGTTTCGTAGCCTCCTGTCCCTGATTCTAGAAATGGGGACAAAGGGGGTAGAAAAAATCTATTTTCAGTTTAGTGACCGAAATATGTCAGTTTTTAGAATTACTTTCATTATCTTTATATTTTGCATATTTTGGATGAAATGCATCACTGTTTCAATTTCTCTGTTGATCTGCCAGCTTGGATGTGATATCGTTGCTTTCATGGGTTGGATTGGGGGGACTTTGGATATCAAGTGTCTCAGATTTGCCTACAAAAAATCTATAACCTTACATCTGGTAAACTTAACGTTTATCCTTAACAGGCTATACTGCATGCATTTCCCGTCCTTCTGGTTAGCAGGGACTCCGTAGGTCCTTGTAGCCCACCACAATCTCAATGGCTTTCACAAGGCTGCTGCTACTACTGGCTCTCCAGGGGCAACTCTTGTCTTCTGTCTTTGTTGTGGCTCAAGCTGTAGTTTCTCTTTGGAAGCTGGCTCTAGGGCCTGTTCCTTCTCATCTCGCCTTCTATGCAAGGTCCAGCTTCCTGGGACAGTTCCTCACTGAGATACTGACAGGATGCCTATTCTTCACAAGCTGGACACATAGACTCTGATGTTGCTTGACTTTTATCGTTGGTTCTCTACTCTTTCTCTCTCTCTGCTACTGTACATCTGGATGTTTCTGCTGTTTCTCTTCTCTCACTTCATTTCATTTATTAATACTTGATATACCGTCCTTAGTGGGGACAACAGAGCGGTTTACAATAAAATAATATAAACTCTAGAAAAGAAAAGAACGCCAATAATGGATAGGAAAGTGTGGGATCACAAGATGGGACAACACAAGGAGTGCAGAGATTAGGGGGAGAAGATAAAGTGGGAAGGGCAAACACTGATAGAGACCACTACATGGAATCAGATGGAATGTCAAAGGCTGTACAAAATAGGTGGGTCTTGAGTTTTGCCTTGAATTTTACAAAAGAAGATTCTAGATGGAGGGATGAAGGGAGGCTGTTCCAAATGGAGGGGCCAAGGAAATAGAAGGCAAAGTGGCATGTCATTTCTAGGCTTCTGCCTCCCCACTCCATGACAAACCCACCTCCACTCCAGTCTTCACTGACTGCCCTGACATCTCTATCATTCCCTCTTCCCTCCCCAAGCCCGGATATCCTTTCCTCTATTTGCTTTGACTTTTCTGCCTCTTCCTATCCCTGTTCTATGATTTGATGGTGTTCTATTTCCTTTCTTTTTAAATTTTGTGCAGTCCATGTATTTTGTTAACCGCTCTGATGCACTAGCCTGAGCGGTCAATCAAGCAACACAATAAAGATAAATATAAAGATAAAGGTGTGCCTAAGAGGGAGAGGGTAGGAAAAGACGATTCATGTCTCAATGTCAGCATTACTCCCGGTGCTTACCTTCAGACTGGCGGTTTCTTCTAATTTACCCAAAGGCCCTTCTTTGAGGCTGCAGTCTGTCTGTCCCTGTTGGTTTTTCTGTCTTTCTTACCAGCATTCCTTCTTGCTGTAGCTAGGTCTTTTCCTTTCATAGTTCTCTCATATACACTCTTGCCTTGCTCTGGGCATCTCTCCTCTCTCTTCTTTTCTGTTCTCTTCTCTTCTGAGGAGAGAGAGAGAGAGAGAGGGAGGGTCCCATATCTTCTTCCAGTACTGCTGTTCCTCAGACCACAGGCTTCTGCTTTCTCAACATGTGGTCTCTTTGATCTTCTGTCCTCTTCAGCACATGCCTGCAGGTATTCTCTGTGTTCTGCTATGGCATGTACTGGCTCCCTTGTGCCTGTCGCTCATCTTGATCTTCTTTTTTGAATCTCCATATATGGTCACTGATGCCATTCTCATGGAGGGGGAAGGGTTTCTTGCTCTCTCATGTCAAACCTCTTCCTCTTCCAGGGTACCTCAGTGCTCTTCACCTTCCTGTGCCTGGTTGCAGGACTCACCTTCCTCTGGTTTGAGGCTACAGGCTGGGGTGAATCTATATGCTCCTACCTGGCTGTGACTGCTAGGATGGACGTTCTCCCACTTATTTTTGTGGCTGCTGTGTACTATGAAGGGGGTTCTGCTGCTGCTTCTTTTTTTTCCTCTTTTAAAAATACTCAGGTGCTCTCATCTTTCACTCCTTCTCTTGAGGCTGTGCTTTATGTTATAAAATAGGGGCATACGGGCATGCTGGAACCTAGGCATGGCCACTTACGCCTCCTTACATATGTCAGTCAAGGCCATACCTACATTCTGCTCCTGTGCATGCCAAATGGGAACTTACGTGCAATGAGCACTTATGCATGAGCTTAAAGAAATAGCACTTGACTGAAGCATGCATGTAAGTCCTTGAAAATAGGGACTTAGGCACATAACTAGCATGTAACATTCCATGCCACCCATATAAAATCATCCCCAAGGTGTCCAAAGTTGTTCATAGGGACAAATATGCAAGAGATGAATACCTATTTTTGTTAGTTATATATTGAAACCTGAACATTTCTTTTAGGGGTAAAAATGATCATGGGTGGGCCAATATCTATGCTTGAGGGGGCAATAATCAAACTGCTTGCATGGGTGCAAACATCACAGGTACTTTTTACCCTTGAGGTTAGCACTAATAATAAAGAATCCTATTTTGAAGTCATTTACATGAGTAACTGCCCTAGTTAGCCGTATAAATGCCATATCCGGGATTTTTGAAAGCACCTACACAGATGATGCCCTTTGAAAATCCCGGATATGTCCCTAATGCGCCGGAGCATGTTAGGGGCATTCCTGGGTGGAGCAGGAGTGGAGGAAAGGGCTAACTGGGTAGCACTGATTTTCAATGCTACACGTTCAGCCCTCAGTGCCTTAAATATAGGCGAGGTTTTTCCTGAGCTATCTTTCAGGCGCAGGGGATAAGCGGTAGCATCAAAAATTGGTGCTACCTGCCTAGCTCCTGTGGCTTCTGGGGTATGCAGTGAGACCCGGATTTTCAATGCCGGAGCCACATATGACCTCGACATTGAGAATCCAAGTTAGGCAGGAGGAGGGCGGGCTATGCGCCAATGTGGAGCATAGTACTGCCCAGATGAAAATCGGGTCCAAAAACAGTAAGAGGGTTGTTTATTTTCTGCAGGCTAATGTCTTTAAGGGCTATATTTACTAAGCAGGGCTAATGATCAGCCCATGATATTTGCAACTAGGCCCCATGTTATTCAATGGGACCTAGTTGCAAATTGCACAGGTTAACCATTAGCCCAGCTTAGTAAACATCCCCTAAGGCACATAATTTGCCACAAGGCCCATTTTATGCAAAGGGCCCCATGGCAAAGAACACACATTAATGGCATTAGAGTGCACTGTTAGTAAATTACCCTGTAGTGGGGTCATTCCAAGCTGCATTTGGTGGGGATGGACATCTGGGTTGGACGTCCAGCTCCGCCAAACACCAAAACCATATCTCCTGCCCAAAGCTCCCTAAACGTACATAGGAGATGTATGGAGAGCTCTGGATGGCGCAGGAGGCAGCAAGCTGAAGGAGGAGTGATCCTAGGTCGGCCCAGTACATCCAGGGTCGCCAACATGGATGGGGGACTTATTCCATCTCAGAGGTGGAATATGTCCCCCTGGAGGTCGGGGGATGGCAGCACAGGGCCAAGTCAGTGGGGCATGGGGACGCAGGAGCTTCCCCTTAGCCTGACCCTGCCTTTGGAAGGCCGCATCAGAGGTCAGGCTGCGGGGAATGAACTTTGTGGCGGCAGCCAGGGATCGTGGCTTCTTAATGGAGCCGTGGTGCCTTGGCAACAGGATGCCATGGCATCATGGCTCCATGCAGGAGCCAGGGCAGGCCTGTGTGGGGAAACTCTTGGACGTCTGGTAGCATAAAATCGGGGGACGGCCTGCCCATCCAGGCATGGGCCGGCCATCTAGACCCGATTCTGATCCCATGGGAACGTTTAGACCGGCCCATCCAGATCCTGAATATCCAGGTGGGCAGAACATTCCCCCTTCAGAATCAGGCCCCAAATATTCAATTTTCTTTGATTTCTGCTACATTATTTGTGCTTGTTTTACGCTGGGAAACTTTTAAAATGAAAACAATGAAACCACACTTGATGCTTATTTGATATGTTTCTACATTGCCAAAGGCATCAAAGCAAGTTATAATAAATACAATTATTATATAATGAAATATAACAATAAATACAAAACAATTATAAAAATTAAATAAAATATAAAAATTAAGGTAAAAAAGTTTTCTCAGAGAAATGATCCAAACAACTCTCCACCTTAATCAATTTCAAAGTCTTGTATAAAAAATGAGCTGTCCACTTTTTCTTAAACTGAACATGCAATTTGCATGCATTATTTTCCTCTTTCAACCAAAGCACTCTCTTGGGAATGCCTCTGGATAAAGTCATCCACTTATTTTTATATGGCTGTCTGGCAGCTGAATATTACCCCCAGGGGTTGTACTACATGCTGGGTGATTTGTACTCAGTATTGCTTGTTAATTATTTTAAGGGGTTGTATCTCTATTAGACTTGAACATGTTAATGGTCTAGAGCTTGAAAAATTATTGAGCTCTTATTATGTCCAGAGCACTTTGTTCACAGATTAGCTTTATTAAAAGTTCAGTGATAAGCTTTATTACAATAAACTGAATTAGCTGCCCCTCCCAAAATGTGTAAAACCACTTTATGAAGTTCCTTTTTTTTTTCTGACACATTTAATATACCGCACTTTACCAGTGGCACCAGAGCCGTGTACAATAACAAAATAGATAGGCTGCTGAAAAAGAAAAGGAACGCCAAAATAATGAAGAAACAGGAAAGAGAGGAGAGAGAGTAAAGTGACAGGTAAACAATGAGGGCGACAAAGTAAAATGTTATAGACATACAGGATCAGCGGGGTGGGGGGGAGAGGGGAGCAGGGGGGGGGGAAAGGTTAAAGGCGGTGCAAAAAAGGTGAGTCTTCAGCCTAACCTTAAAGGTTTTATAGGAGGGTTCTAGGCGTAGGGTAGTGGGGAGCGAGTTCCAGAGGCGCGGGCCCAGAAAGAAAAATGCTGAGGAGCGGGTGGACTCAAGGTGGGCCTGTGACGGGGAGGGGAGGAACATGCGATTCAAGTGGACCGATCTAAGGGAGCAGTGAGACGAGTGGAGATGTATTAGATTGGCGAGGTAGAGGGGAATGCCGGTGTGGATGGTTTTGTGCACATATCCTTGAAATAGGAGGGATAGTCTGAACAATGATAGAATTGTTAACATTTTTAAAAAGGTTCATTAAAGAAGAGTTATTATAAAAAGGAGGTTTAAAGTGAGAGAAAATTAATATGAACAGACTTGGAAGGAAAAAGATAATGTCAGAAAGATTCATCCTGCAATAATGGAGTTACATTGTGACAGCAACCCATTTAGACTGGTGCTCAGCTGTAGAAAGGTACCTCCTGCGGATACAGTATTTTCACTCTGAAATGGAATTGAGAGTGAATATGAGGTTCATGTCTCCTGTGTAGCCTCCGTATTTTTCTAATATCAACTAGATAATCATAAGCTTTCATTTGAATATTAATATTAAGCACAGTTAAGAACATAAGAACATAAGATATGCTATACTGGGTCAGACCAAGGTCCATCAAGCCCCGTATCCTGTTTCGAACATTGGCCAATCTAGGTCACAAGTTCCTAGTAGTTTCCCCAAAAGACACAGATTCCACAATGCTTGTACTGGGACAAGCAGTGGATATTCTGAGTCCCCTTGAATAATGGTTTATGAACATTTCCTCCAGGAACTTGTCCAAACATTTTTGAAACCCGGCTACACTAACAGCTTTTACTACATCCTCCGGTAACGAATTCCAGAGTTTGATTACACGTTGAGTGAAAAAATATTTTCTCTTATTGGTCTTAAATAGTTTACCCTGTAGCTTCATTGCATGTCCCCTAGTCTTTTTATATTATGATGGTGTAAACAATCAATCTATGTTTAGCCGTCCATTCATTAATTTATAGACATCTATCATATCTCCCCTCAGCCATCTCTTTTCTATGTTGAGGAGTCCTAACCTTTCTAGCCCCTCTTCATAGGGGTATCCTTCCATCCTCTCTACCATTTTGGTGGCTCATCTCTGTACCTTTTCTATAATACTATATCCTTTATAAGATACAGCAACCAGAATTGCACACAATATCCAAGGTGCGGTCGCACCATGGAACGATACAGAGGCATTATAATATCCTTTGTTTTATTCTCCATTCCTTTCCATTCTATTTGCTCTCTTGGCTGCTGCTGCTGCTGCATACTAGGCGGAGGGTTTTAACATGTTATCAATGATGATGCCTAAATCTTTTTCATGTGTTGTGGTTTCTAATGTGGAACCTTGCATCGTGTAACCATAGTTTGGGTTTTTCTTTCCTAGGTGCATAACTTTTCACCTGTCCACATTAAATTTCATCTGCCATTTGGATGCCCAGTCTTCCAGTTTATCAAGGTCCTCTAGCAATTTTTCACAATCCTCATGGATTTTAACAACTTTGAATAATTTTATATCATCTGCAAATTTGATAACCTCATTCGTTATTCCCATTTCCAGGTCATTTATGAATATGTTAAAAAGCAGCAGACCCAGCACAGATCCCTGGGGTATTCCACTAATCACCTTTCTCCATTGGGAAAATTGGCCATTTAGCCCTACCCTCTGCTTTCTATTTTTTAACCAGTTCCTGATCCACACTAGAACACTGTCTCGTATCCCATGACTTTTTAATTTCGCCAAGTGTCTCTCATGAGAGACCTTATCAAAGGCTTTCTGAAAATCCAGATACATTATACTAACCAACTCACCTTTGTCTACCAGTTGATTCACACCTTCAAAAATCATAACAGATTAGTAAGACAAGATCTTCCTTGTCTAAAGCCATGTTGGCTGTCTCCCATTAAGCCATGACTATCTACATATTTAGTAATTTTGTTCTTTATAATGGTTTCTACCATTTTTCACTGTACAGATGTGTGGCTCACTGGTCTGTAGTTTCCTGGATCACCCCTGGAACCCTTTTTAAAAATTGGTGTTACATTGGCCATCCTCCAATCTTCAGGTATTACAGATGATTTTAATGAAAAGTCACAGATTACTAATAGCAGGTCTGCAATCTCATATTTCAGTTCTTTCAACACCCTTGCATATATTCCATCTAGTCCTGGTGATTTGTTACTCTTCAGTTTATCAAATAGTTGTAATACATCTTCCTGGTGTATTGATATTTCTTTCAATTCTTCTGCGGCATCACATTTATAAACCATTTCAGTCATGGGTAACATCCCTACATCTTCCTCAGTAAAGACCGAAGCAAAGAATTCATTCAGTCTCTCTGCTAAGGCCTTGTCCCCTCTTAGTGCCCCTTTTACCCCTCATCTAATGGCCCAATTGACTCTGTCACAGGTTTTTTGCTATAAATGTACTTGAAAACGTCTTTATTACGCCTTTTTGCTTCCATAGCAAGCTTCTTCTCAAATTCTCTCTTTGCCTGCCGTATCAATGCCTTGCATCCACCTTGCCATCTTGATTGAGACAATGAAGATTGAGCGGGCTACTTCAATGTGACTTATTTACCTCTGATTGCTGATTTAAACTGATTGGTCCTCCATGAGTATTTATAGTGAGGTCATGTCTGTTTCAACTTTGGCGTCTTTTGAAAACCCAAGTTCGATTTTATTTAATGCTAACTTTAGCCTCTCACCTGATGGTCCATATTTCAAATTAGAATTGGTTTTTCAATGAGTGGTTTCAAAGAGACTTAATGATCCTAAGTATTGGGAAAGCATTTTTGAGATTTATATGACATAGGTACATGCATGCACCCCATGACACCCTCCGTGGCACAGAAAGAGCAATTCCCCGACATCTCCTATGACGCACACACATGCATCCCCCCACATGCCTTATTTTGAATAAGGGAGAAGTGTGCTATGGTGTCACACTGCAAGTGTGCACTTTTCAATTTGATTATCCTTTTGTTATCAATACCATCAGTACTACAAGTCATTTGTTTTTGTTTGCTATTGAGAAATTTTTCACAAACCTATCAAGACCAAATTGTACAGAAAAGGTGTTAACACCAAGAAAAAAAAATACAAAGTTAGTACAAGCAGAAAACATTCAAAAGATGCTAAGACCTGTAGTTCTCAATGGGACATATAATTCAGTAATAAAGGAAAATAAATAGAGGGGTTGGAGGAACCCCTCAAGTCTGCCGACTGGAAAAAAATAAATCTTTGCGACCTATACACCACTATACATTTACACGGAAACTACAAGTCATTTATTTGTTGATCTTGACAATCTCTTCAAAAATATCCACCTGGAGAACTGGAATTAAGTATAGCAACGTTCCATCTCAAAGTCTTCCATATAATTTATTTACTATCTATTTATTTATTTATTTTAAAAAAAATATCACATGCCTATCTTAACTTCTACTCGAGTCACAAAAATACATTCATAATTACTACAAAAGCATACACTTACACATATTATAAATCAAAAAGACATAATAATGCTGTTAAACCAAATAATATCCCAAACAGGGGCATTGATATTAAAAAGATGTCACCAAGATCAATGCAAAGCCCAACACAGTTTGTATTTGAAGTACAAAAACTCTGTTTTAGGGAAAATTATCATTTATTTATTTAGCTTATTTATTTAGCTGTATTTATATCCCGCTTTTCACCGGGTCAAAGCGGTCAATTGGGGGATACATTTAACATGAGGGGATATGAGACACACACACTAATACATACAGGGAAAATGGGCATTGGAGGGTTAAGTGGCTTGCCCAAGACCACAAGGAGTGCCTTGTGGTCTTGGGCATGTTGTTAATCCTGGACATATCTTCATCCCCCACCTCTAAACTGGGAAAATACAGGGTGGCTATTTGTATGAACAGTTTTTGAACTTGAAACACAGCCCCCGTCGGGACCCCCTAGACCACTAGGAAATGGTTGAGGTAGGCCCAGGCAGGTCTATGGGGAGATGAGGGGTCTTCAAAAGGTGGAGTGGTAGACCTACAGGAGGTGGGAGGGCTTGGAAGTGACACTATGACAAGTGTCTTCATGGGAATTGGGGGCATCTTCGGGGAGGACCCTCAGACTGTGCTTCTTTTTTTTTTTTTATCATGCCTGTCCTTTTAAGAAAGACTCCCCCAGTGCTGTACCTTAGGGTCCCAGTGCTCCCATCGAACAGAATAACGCAGCTTACAAGGTCCATCACAAGTTATGTTATTCATTTACCGTGTTCCTAAATTAAGCTGTGGTAAAATGTGCTATTTGATGGCAACTTAGTAACTTCCCCTCTAAGTGCAAAAAACAAATTGCTTCTTTTGCTGCCTTTTATTTTATCCTGTCACTTGCTAGAAGGTTACTTACAACTGAATATTTCAGCTTTGTTCCATAAAAAGAGGAACCTTTCACTTCAAAGTTCAAAGAGTTAGTAAAAATGGCACAAAGTTTACAGGTCTTCAGAGATAAAGCATTAACCAGGCAGAATAAAATGCTGACAGACTATTAACACTTGTAATTTCCCTCCTTGAATTATTGATGGTATATAACATTATAAGCTAACAAATTGCAAACGACATGAAGCCTTGGAAAATCTTACCTTTTTATTAACATGGGTCCCGAGATGCCTGTGAGATTTTACAAACAGCTGCTGGCAGTGTGCGTCATGCTTGCTAGCCCTGGCACAGGAGAAAAAAAAAATTAAAACAAAGCGAAGACTGGCCAAGACCTTTTTGTTCTACATGGATAAGGTTCAGCTTTGTCAATTAGAAGAGAGGTTGATGGACGGTGCAGCTCCTTCTGGTTTGAGGTAAACATCTTCAGAATGCTTCTGATTGATTTCCTGTCATTTAACAAAAAAGAACAATAATGAGCTGCTGTTGGTTGACTTGGCATTTTCTTTTTGAAAAGCCGGAAATGATTGGGAAGGAGTTTTTGCTTTCACTCAGTTCAGCGTGGTACAGAAGCTGTGCACTGAAAAAGAACCTGGGGTGACCTCTGTTAGTGGCTCACACAGAGGCCTAAAGAGGCGAAGTTTGAAGTATTAACACTTGGCTGCTAAGTTCCTCATCTCATCTCTCGTCCTACACCTCTCCTTGCTCACTTGCACTGGTTACCTGTTCATTAGTGCATCCAATACAAATTACTCATTAAGACTCATATGGTTATTCACACCGCAGCTCCCCGATACCTGGCTGACCTCCTCCATTTCCACCATCGCCACCGGCTTGTCCGCTCTGCTCATACTCACTGCCTTGCCTAGTCACACTTTGCTGTGCCTTTCTCTTCATCACCACATCCTGACTTCACACTTTCCACCTAGCAGAATTGACTTTCTGAGCATGATCCCTGATTGTCCATTTCCAATCCAGCCTAAACACCTAAGGGCTGATATTTAAAAACACCCGCTTAGCCATACCTACTAACCGGATAGTTCTAGGACGGCCTCTGGGCGGAGTTGAGTGGAGTTTGAGGTTATTTGGTTAGCGGCGATGCTCTGTCTGCAGGACAGAACCAAGCAGTTCTAACTTTGTGGTTTGCTCTCTGAGAGGGTTGAAAATCCCCATTATTCGGATAGCAATGTCACTCACCATTGAATCCAAATATTCAGTGCCAGCCACTATCCGGATTCCAGCACCTAAAAGCCAGGTTTAATTTAGCTGTGGCAGCTGGCATTTTAAAAATACTGATTATTGGGCCCCTATATTTTAAGGCTGTTTTGATATCTTAACCCTAGTTCTGCCGATCATAGGGTTTTCTGTAGTCTCTTAGTTGTCCTCTGTATATATCTGGAGTAGGCTGGAAGCTCCACAGACTAGGTCTGTATCTTATGATCTGGTACTGAAGCTATACAATGCTGCACATGTCTAGTAGTTTCTGTAGAAATGATTTGGAATGCACGTTTTTCAAAAGAAATGAAATCATGGTGGAAGTAGAATGAAATGATTCATTTTGTTAAGTTTGGTTTGCCATTCAGGTCTATGGGGCAACAGAAGTACTGCATTCAGACCAGATGGACTGGAGCCAGAGGGAATGGGGAAAGGAGCAAGAGCAATCCCTTCCAAACCCAAAATGAAACTGAAAACGAGACTACCACAGCTACCATTTTGCAGTCGGTCACTTGTAGACAGTGTTGCCTAGCCCATGGGAAAAATTCACCGGTTGCGGTTTTTTGGACAAATTTCCCCAGCACTTTGGGAGGGAAAAACCATATAAAGTGAAGCAAAAAAATAAGGAAACTCGGGCTTCTGGAAGGTCACAGCCCTTAGCTGCATCTCCAGAGGAGCAAATTGGGAACTGACTAATGAGATGTGGCAGGATGGGAATGATTGACTACCAAATTCTAACCAATCAGGGAAGGGGAGGATATGTCCATGTGGTGGGGTAGGTGTGGCTCCACCTGATGGCCTGCCATACAAGCCAATTAGGGTAGAGGAGGACAGGGTTAAGAGTGATTTGCCTTTTTGGGCTATTTTTTAACCTAGTTTGGGCTGGAACCTCTGAGATCATCTGGCAACACTGCTTGAAAGAAAGCTTTCACAGAATATACGAACATAAGAAATTTTGTACTGGGTCAGACCAAGGTCCATCACGCCCAGTATCCTGTTTCCAACAATGGCCACAGTCTATCGCACTCAATCCAAACCATTAGAATGGCACTCCACGTTTTGCTGTCATTCTTAGCGTCTACCTTCTCACCCACTGGCTTAGAACCTCCCAGGCCCTTTACACGTCACATGGCAAGATTCCAATCCTGAATAGCCATGGAAAAAGATGGAATGGCCCCCCGTACTTCAACCCAGGAAATGACGCGCATACGCGCCACTCCCACCTGATACATATTGCACTCCAGATATCCAAAACTCCCAGCCAGGAAAAACCTTTGAAATGCCGACCCCTAAAATGTGCCATCATCAACGCACGCTCCATCCGCAACAAATGGCCTGTGATCCGAGACTGTATCTCATTTTATGACCTTGAAATACTCATGATAACTGAAACATGGCTCTCCTCTGAAGACAACGTCCTCCTCAACCAACTTCTACCCACCAATTTCTCCATCCACACGAAGCATCGAGAAAACAAAAAAGGAGGAGGGGTTCTCATAATCTCCAAATCAGACCTCAATTTCCTCATTGTGGACTCCTCTAGCACAAATAACATGGACATCCTCTCTGTTGCAAACCAACAATGCTCCCTCAACTTGCTGTATAGAACACCCTCTTCTTCTCCTGATGACCTGCCAACCATTGTTGACCTTGCAGCTAACACACTCAATCCCAAAAAACCAAATTGGATAATGGGTGATTTCAATCTCCCTTCTTTACCCCAAAACCACGCAAATGCTTTCCTTGAAGCAATGGAAGACCTGGGATTCAAACAAATCATCAATGAACCCACGCATACAAAGGGGAACATTCTGGACATGGTATTTACCCCACAACCAGTCATGATCCAAAACAACAATCCTCCAGTATCAATCGTAGAGGTACCCTGGTCCGACCACAAATTGATCATTATCCAGATACCCATCAACCCTGACCAGCCAGACAGAAGTCAACACACAAGCAACACCTCTAGAACTGCCACCAGATGCTTTCGCCCCTTCGATAGAGAACACATCCTTTCGGAGATCCCATCACTACTTGACTATAGCTCACAAGACCTTGACGAACTAATCTCTCAATGGAACTCCAGCCTGCTTGCCTTATCTCAATGCTCAAACCAGGAAAATACAGCAAGAAAAAAAAGATCCGCCCCATGGTTCTCCCCTGAGCTACGATCCTCTCTCGCACAACTACGTAGACTTGAACGCCGATGGCGGCGATCGCGTTCAGCTGATGACCAGTCTGCTTACCGCACCCACCTTGCAACACATCGTGAAACAATCACTACTAAAATGAGACAATACCATACAGACACCCTAAAAAGGTCTCTGAACAAACCACGGGACCTCTTCAACTTGGTCAAAGCCCTCTCAAAGGAACCATCTCCCGAACAACATAGCGAGATTCACCCACAAGAATTTGCCGATTACCTGCAATCCAAGATCGTGCAAACTAACAAGGGGTCAGTAATTTCATACCAAGATCCAACAGGCTTATCCCCACTGAACACACTCTCCACACCACCCACTAAATCTATCCAGAACACCATAGCAACCCTTAACACCTCTACGGCTCAGACTGACCCATGTCCAGCGTTTTGGATCAAGGAACTACGTGATGTGTTCAGCCCATTCATCGCAAATATAATGCAGATCTCCTTCACAACAGGATACTTTCCCACTTCACTCAAGCAGACCTCCATTAGGCCCCTACTGAAAAACCCCAAACTTGACCCCCAAAGAGTTGACTCTTATCGGCCAATAGCCAGCATCCCTCTATTAGCCAAAATAATAGAGAAAGAGGCACAACGACAAATTCAGAACCACATTGATGCTGCCGCTCCTTTAGACAACTGTCAACATGGCTTCAGAGAACATCATGGGGTCGAGACACTGCTCACTGTTCTATTTAACGACATCATCACAAGAATTGACAACATCCGTCAAGGCTGTGTGCTTACATTCTTAGATATAGCAGCAGCATTCGATTCCGTCAGTCATGAAATACTCCTCGAAAGATTGAAAGAGAAAGGAATCTGCAACAGTGCACTAGGATGGTGCAAATCTTATTTGGATGGCAGATGGCAGTATGTGAAGTCTGGATCAGAAGAGTCAATACACTTCCATCAAAAACAAGGGGTTCCCCAAGGCTCCTCACTATCCTCCTTACTCTTCAATATTTACATGCAACCTATCTGCAATATCATAAGATCATTCAATGTGAACTGCCTGATATATGCTGATGACATCCTCTTATACATGCCTTTCTCCACAACCCACATGGACCTGACCCCACTCACGGACTGCTTCAATGCAGTTTCAACTTGGCTCCAATCACAGAACCTACGCATCCAACATAAAAAAACAGAAGTGCTATTCATCACCAGAGACCCCAACTTTACGCCCCCACCCCACGTCAGTGTCAAGGAAGCTGATCTCCAGACTAAAGAGGAAATAAAATACCTGGGAGTAACTGTCGATCAACGGCTGGACATGAGAACCCACATAAGAAACATAGTCAAAGCCGTCTATTTTAAAATCCGTTCACTCAAACACCTACGCTCCCTGTTGGAACCAGAGGATTTCCGAACCATATATCAAGCACTGATCCTGCCACATTTCGATTTTGCAAATGCCATCTTACAAGGGCTTCCCCAATCCACACTAGCCCCCTTACAGTTGGCCATGAATGCCGCAGCCAGGGTCATCTACGGAGCCTCCAGAAGTGACCACATAACTCCCATTCTCAAACAACTGCACTGGCTACCTATCCATGGGAGGATCACCTTCAAAACCCTTCTATTAACATTCAAGGCAATCAAAGGCATTTCCCCCCCATCTCTCACGCATCTTTTCCACATGGTACCCCCCAACAGATCTAGAAGAGCAACAACCATCAACATGCTAATCACACCAAAGGAATCGACAAAGTGCAACAAGACAACCACAAACAGAGCGTGCAGTTTCTATATCCCCAGATGCTGGAATACTCTACCCCCTGACATTAGGGCCATAAACAATCTATATCAGTTCAGAAAGGCACTCAAAACCTACCTCTTCACCCAATACTTCCCAGACAACCTTTGAGACTGGATATCCCTCTCAAGAAATCACCCCTTATAGATGCCCCCTTACTCATGATCTGACTCTACCTATCCTGCAGTGTAAATAGCTTATGTATATAGCTATGTATATAGTTAACCCTGTTATCCAAGTTTTATTACCTGTTCAATGTAAAACCAGACACCTTGTCACCATGGTAGTTATGTTATGATGTAAACCGCGCTGATGCCGAATAGCGCGGTATATAAGAAACTGTAATAAATAAAATAAAAAAATGGCCAATCCAGGTCAAAAGTACCTGGCAGGTTCCCAAAAAGGCACACAGGTCCCAAAATGCTTGTCCTGGGCAAGCAGTGGATTTCCTGGGCCCTCTTTAATAATGGTTTATGGACCTTTCCTCCATAAACCTTGTCCAAACCTTTTTTAAACCCAGCTACAGTAGCAGCTTTTACTGCATCCTCCGGTAATAAACTCCAGAGTGTGACATTTTTTTTTCTCTTTTTAGTCTTAAATGGGTTACATTGTAGCTTCATTGCATGCTCCTTAGTTTTTCTACTTTCTGATGGCATAAACAACCGATCTACATTTACCCATTCCATTTATTAATTTATAGACCTCTATCATTTCTCCCTTCACCCCTCTCTTTTCCATGCTGAAAAGTCCTAACCTTTTAAGCCTTTCCTCACAGGGGTGTCCTTCCATCACCTTTATCATTTTGATGGCCTCGGCTGGCTCGCATCACTCCCCTCCCCATGTGGACACCTAATCATAAGAGGAGAAGGAAGTAGGCGAGACGGCTTGATCGACGTTTGCAGAGATCAAGGGCTATTTTAAGATACTGCAGAAGGATAATACCCTGGTCACGTAAGAAATCGGGATGCTGGGGGTTTATTTAAGGGCAGACCTGACAGCACTTGGGGGAAAAGTGGAGGAGATGGAAGCCCATGCAAAGGAGCAAACAGAGGTGGTGGGAAAGATAAGCAAGCAGATATCTGCTATGCAACAAATGCATGATCAGCTTACAGACAAACCTGAAGAATCACAGATGGCAATCTAACTTGAGGTTCGGGGGTGGTCCCAGAACAGCAGAGTATCTGGATTGTGTGAAAGTACTACATGACATTTGTGCTGGATTGTTCCAAGGAGAGCAGGAGGCATAGGGGAGATTTTATTTTTTATTTTTTTAAGTGCCATCAAATCAGTGCTGACTCCTAGTGACCCAGCGGCCTCTGGGTTTTCTTGGCAATTTATCACTAGAAGTAGATTGCCAGGCCTTTTCTTTTGAGGCCATGGAGGGTAAAGTGAATTGCCCAAGGAGTGCCAATGGGAATCAAACCCTTGATTCCCTGGGTGGTAGGTAGTTGCACTAACCACTAGGCTACCCTGCACTCCAAGGTGAGATTAGTCAGCCCCATAAAAATTGGCAGAATGCATTGGGTATTCGGAGCCCACAGGGCTAATCTGGAGATATAGACCAATGGCTAGAGCATTGGCTTGGGAAGCCAAGAGGCCAGAGCTCAATTCCCACCAGCACTCCATGTGGCCTTGGGCAAGTCACTTAAACCTCCATTGCCTCAGAAAAATCCAAGTTATCAATGTCCCTGTTTAATGTACATTACCAAGTTTAAGTTACAATGCAAACCACTTTGACTGAAATGATAAAGCAGTATAAAAAAACCTGTTAAATAAAATAAATAAATAATCTACCCAAGGATATTACAGCCTGCCATCATCAGTTCATTGACAGAGAGCACATGGCAGCAGCAGCAAGAAAGTTATCCTCTTTTAAGTGGGAAGGTTTTGAGGTGGAGATATACCAGGACTTGGCACTGACAACCCTGCAGAGGCATCGGGATCTTAAGCCATTGGTGATGAAGTTGCACAAGGAAAGAGTGAAATAACGTTGGTTGGATCCTTTTGCTTTGAACTTTGTCTATCATGGGAAATCATACCGCTGCGGAGCAAGGCGGAGACAAGTGAGCTGTGCATGGAAGAGCAAGTACAGAGGATCCAATTGGGATGAGAGACTCCACGCTGGTAGATGATGACGAGTGGACGAGAGAGTCTGAGTGGCAGGAGTTGGTGGAGGCATCCCATTGAAGGGACTATTGAGAGAGATTGTTTATTCTGTGAGAGAGATGGTGTAAATGGGATGGGGAATAGATGATTGGTAATCTGAGCAATATGAGATAGAATGAGAATACTAGGCAGAGGATTTTGTGTGGAATGGGTAATGGTATGGTTGGGGGGGGGAAATGTTGGGTAGTTGTTGGTTGTTTTTTTGAGTAGGGTACAATAAGAGAGGTGGTGTATGGTGTTTAGGACCAGTGGTTGAGTGCTGTTGTGAATGTGGACCAGTGACTGGGTGTTGATGGGTCTGTGGCAGATGGGTGGGCTGAGGGTTAGGATCACTTCTCTTCTAATTATTGGGGTACCTGCAAGGAAGAGGGTGGCGGATGGACTGGTTTGGGTGTGGGGAGGGAGTAGAGATTTGTCAAGTGCAGGGTAATGGAAGGGGGGCCCAAGGGGGTTGGGGTATTTTCATAAATGGACAGGAGGTGACAAGCTCTCTGGAAAGGCGGGCTGTGAGGGGAGGTTTGGAGAATCTGGGCTTTTGCCAAGGGCTAGAGATGGGGTGAGGGAGCAGTAAGTAGACATGACAGGGACACTGAAAGTGATGTCTATAGATGCTAGGGTGCTAAATTTTCCCATTAAGCATAAATCTTTGCTTAAGGAGGCCATGCGTCGTAATCTGTTTTGTACAGGAGATCCATCTCATGTGAAAGGATGAGCAGCAGATGAAGAACTGTAAATTTTAGAAATATAGAAACATAGAAAAATGATGACAGAAAAAGACCACATGGCCTATCTATGGAAGTCTGTCCTTCCATATCAACAACTACAACAGTTCCCTGTTTTCCTTTAGAGTTCCTCTGTGTTTCTCTCATGCTTTTTTTGAATTCAGATTTTTGTATCTAATTGTATCTTTGCATCAAATATTCAGCAGAGGAAAAAGGAAGGGTAGGGATATTATTTGCTAGGGATTTGCCCCTGAGCATCTTGGACATGGTTTGAGATCCTGGTGGGTATTTTTTGGTGGCGAGTGTGAAACTTTTTTTGGACACCTATAACTTTGTATGTGTCTATGCTTCCAATGAAGGGTAGGCACAGCTTCTTGGGGATCTGACTGTTCAACTGAATTTGACTGGCCAGGGTTGTGGGTGGTGGAGAGTGATTTTAATGCTTAGGTGTCAAGAGAATTGAACAGTTTGAAGGGGGGCGGAGGGGGTAGGGAGCAAGGCGGGCCCTAGGGGAGTTGTTAGGTCATCTGGGGGTGAGTGATGTGTGGAGGGAGCTTCATCCTAGGAGGAAAGTATATACTTTTTTTATTGTTTGCCCCCATGGCACTTACACTAGAATAGATTATATGTTAGTGGCATATGAGCTTTCACAGGGGAAGGTAGACGCAGACATAGAGGCAAGGGTGTGGTCTGACCATTCCCCAGTGTGGGTGTCCTGGGGGGGGGGGGTAGACATCGCCAGCTAAGTAGATGATTTTAGCACCTACATGAGTATATCTTGGTTGACGTTCAAGTAATAAGGGATATAGAAGGGGCTATTAAGCACTATTTCAACTCTCCAAATATGCAGGTCAGCAACTTGAGCCTTTGGTAGGATACATTCAAAGAGGTCATTGGAGGGAGGGGGGGGGAATTGCTGAAATCCACCGGTTGGCAGAATAGAGAAAGGAAGGTGCAAGATCAACAACTCAGGAAGGAGATAGGGGAATTGGAGGAGGCCCAGAGGAGAAGACCTTCCCCGACAAGGGCGTGCAACTTCGAGCAGGCCAGAAAGGAGTTGCGTGGGTTGTGGGCAGAAAGAACCAACCATGAGTTGGTGTTGGCTAAGTAGGTGTACTTTGAGGAAGAGAATAGAGTGAGTAGGCTATTGGCCTCTTAGTTGCGTCAAATATAGGTGAGAAATCAGATTTTGAGTCAGAGGGGGAACAGCTGAGCAGAAGGCGATACGGGGAGAGTTTATAGCCTTTTACCAACAATTATACTCCTCGGAGTTGACGAAGGGAAGGGTTGAGATAGGGGAATATTTAGGGTTGTGGCATCGCCGCAGTTCACAGAAGGACAGGTGGAGAGCATGGACGCCCCTATATTGGTTGAAGAGGTGCTAGGGCCAATGAAACAGCTTAAGGCCCTGGGACTGGATGGGCTGTCATCTCATTTTTATAAGCAATTTGTCGGGTTCTTGCTCCCTGGTTAGTACGGGTGTTTAATGACTTTAGATTGGGGAGGGAGCTTCAGAGATCAATGGTAGAGGCATGAATAATGGTAATTCATAAGGAGGGGAAGAATCCCGAGTTAGGCCTATATTCTTGCTAACGTGGTTGTCAAGATCCTGGCCAGGATCCTGGTGGTACGGTTGGGGTGGTTTATTGGGCAGTTAGTGGGAGAGGACCAATCTGGCTTTATTCTGGGTAGGGTCATTGGTGATAATGTCAGAAAAGTAGTTCATTTTATTGTTCTGGCTACGCATTGGAAGAATGAACTCACAGCTTGAGAACCTCCTCTTGTCAGTGTTTAAAGACAGTTAAAAAAAAATAAGGAAAAAGCCTGTATCAGTGTGCTGTTGAGCTGTTGCTGCTTAGTGTGCACTGGGCACTATGTGCACTGCTGTACTAGATGTTGAGCTATAAACTGTGGGCCCTAAGCTTAGCTTAGCTTGTTTATTTAGAATGGAGCATCATAATAGCTCAGAACTGGCACAATTCCTGTCAGACACTTCTAGCATGTCTTCAAGAAAGATGCACTGATAGAAATTATGAGCCGATATTCATCTGCGACAGCTATGCGCCTCTAAGGTGCATAGCCATCACTGCCAAACTTTAACCCCAGATAGTCAATCTGGGGCCATATTAGGCTACCAGCATTGAATATCCGAGGTCACCGTGCAGCTGCACACAGCGCAGAAGCTAAGAGGCCAATTGCATGTTGTACGTGCCTGGCCCATCTGGCCATACAGAATCAGGATGGCCAGGATTTGCACCTGACTCTGATCACAATCCCACAGGGCTAGAAGTCCCTGCGGGATCAAAATTGGGTGCAACCAGCCTGGACGTGCAGGCCAGGCCCCGATTCTGGCAACTGGATGTCCGGCACACTACCTGGCTAACTCAGCCAGGCTGCTGCATAGAGTGGCAGTGGCGTGGCATCCCATTGCCATGCCACTGTGGCTCCATGCAGGAACTGTGATCACTGGCCACCTGCCAGACCCTTATTTCCCCGCAGCCTGACCCCCAATCGGGCTTTCCATGATTAGGGTCGGGCAGCGGGGCATCCCCTGCACCCCTCACCTTTCCTCTGCATCTCTGTGCCACTGTCCACCGACGTCCAGGGGGACCTTTTCCACCTCCAAGGTGGAATAAGTCCCCCGGCTGTTCTCGTGGACCCGGACGTACAGTGACGTGACTGGAATCGGCCCTGTATGTCTGGGTTGTGCACCCCCCAGCCCACCCACTCTCCTCTTCATCACTGCCCCTACCCAGAGCTCCCCGCATATCTCCTGTGTACATGTGGGTGCAGGGAGCTTTGGGCAGGGAATATGGACATGGGCATTTCGTGGGGTTGGACGTTTGACCAGGACATCCATCCCCACTAAACGCAATTCCAGATCTAGCCCTTACCGTACAGCAGTGATATTCAGCCACTGCCTGGCCAGCTGAGGTTTAATATCACCGCTGCATGGTTATCCCTGGGTACCGCCCCCCGGAATGCCCCCCATGATAGCTAGGGTTGATTCGGCTCTCAGACCAACTAGGCAGGTGTCCCATTCCTCCGTCATCACTCCATGCTCATCCTCCCTGATAGAGGAAATATCATTAGCTGCTCAAGGGTATAGTAGTAGCCGAGCTCTGTTGTATGAACCTCCAAACTAGTACAATAATGGAAATTTGAACACAGCTTTGAAGAGAGAGCTCAAGTTTCATCGATAATGGTGGGCTGAGTTCAGACTTGAGTTGTTAGGAACTGCATACCATAGCAGGTGGCAGACCTCCCAAAGAAGTGCCCAGTGATAAGTCTAAGGCACCCTGAAAGGTAAACGCCAGGAGGAGGAGGAGGAGGGACCCATAAGAAGCCGAAGCACACTGGTCACAAAGCCATGCAGCAAAAACCGGCATGGCATTTAAAGAAGATAAAAGTGGATTTTATTTTCACTTGCTGCAAGGGATTAATTCACAGATAGTTTTAACACAACTATATTGAAAAAAATTATAAAATATTCTTGAGGTTTTTAGACCTATGATGGAGCACTAGTGAACCCTTTCTGTCACATTTTAGGGGCCGTGATTCTCTTTGGTCTTTTTTCCTCTTATAAATTATTTTTGTTCTGTGGTCAGTTCAAGCTTAATAGCAGTTTTTTGGGGGATCTTCCTTTCCTATGTGTTCACCCAGGGACAGTTTCTGTCAATGACATTACAGTGCTAAATGGCTTGTTGAGAAAGGAATTCTTATGCTAATGCCTGTGTTTTAACACATTCAAAGTGGCAAGACTCAGTAGTTGACCAGCCATGATGTCAAACATCAGTTTTACTCTTTTTCTGGTGACCATCAACTTCCTCAGGACCCACTTAGCAGACAATCCTGAAGAGACCTCTCCATCTGGGTCCACCACTACTACATCTTAGACAGAGTCTCGAGGAGAGAAGGGGAGTCGACATCTAAGGAATCTGGTTTCTGTTTGACCTTCTTTTTGGCAGCATTAGCAAGAGTACAAATAGTATCAGGAAGACCTAACAGGGCCTGTCTGTGCTGAGGGGACAAGGGAATACAATGATTGAGACACAACAAAGATCTAGTTACTAAGCAATTGCTCTCACAAAATCAACATTCTTGGCCAAGTGAATTGTCTCCTCCTCAAGCTGCATGATTTTTTGCAGTACAACAATGACATCCTCTGGACTTCTTGAAGCACTGTTTAGGGCTTCCTGTAACAGACTAATTTGGTCATCTGCAGAATCCTTAGTATCAGAGGAGTTCACAGTTTGCTCACAAACATTATGTACCTGCAGAGAGGCCACAGGTACCTCTGGCAAGAAGTGGTGCCTTCCAGGGTCCTCTCAAACAGTCTTTGCAGTGCCAGGTAGATGATCACCAGATAATGAAGGTTACAACTTTTCCCAGGAAAACCTGAGACCACCTGGTAAGAACCAGGCTCCTGTGTAGAGGTTCTAGCAGTAGAAGAAGAACCTCTTGGGCTAGTATACCTTGCATCAGTAAGTGACTGGAAATCTATACCGCAGACAGCTTATAATCTTTCTGGCTTCTTCAAACCCTGCTGGTAGGGCTTCTTAGATCATAGACCACTTGACATTCCCCCTCGATGGGCCATTTGGTTCATAGAAGGTTCAGTAAAGCCAGAGGCCCGAGTAGACCTAAAGGCCTGGGATCTTTCCTGCAAGCCTATCCCTGGCCTCTGCATGGTGGAGTGGAGGTGGTAAGCCACTAGCTCCATGGATTGGACAAGCTGGAGCTCACTTCACACAGGCCTGCACAGCACAGCACAGCACAGCCCGACCCTTAATTATTCCAGGAGGACCAGCACAGCACAAAACCCAGATTAGATGGAAGGCCCTAAATTATGCCAGGAGGACCAGCACTGCACAGCACAGCACAGCACAGAACCCAGATTGGCTGGAAAGCCCAAATTATACCAGGAGGACCAGTATAGCACAACATCTGGACCGACTATAAGGCCTTAAAATGGAAGAGGAGAGTCAACAGAAGAGACAGGAGGATGTAGTAAAAGCTGTTAGTGTAGCTGGGTTTAAAAAAGGTTTGGACAAGTTCCTGGAGGAAAGGTCCATAAACCATTATTAAAAGGGACCCAGGATATCACTGGTTGACCCAATATAAGCATTGAGGAACCTGTGTCTTTTGGGGAGACTGCTAGGTATTTATGACCTAGATTGGCCGCTGTTGGAAATGGGATACTGGGCTTGATGGACCTTGGTCTGAACCAGTATGGCATCTCTTATGTTCTTATGACAGTATGAGCTCCAGTCACAGAAGTGGGGTGAGTTCAGCTAAGCTATGTCATAGCAAGATAGAGTCCTAGCACTGATGAATTTGGTCCCAGCTATGAACCTTAAGTATAGAGGAAAAAACCCTGGGGTAGATGAAACATTCATGGAGTTCATTCCTGTCATTCAGAACAAACTAAGATTTCTCTAATCAACAATTGAACAAGCACAGTTTATTAGTCAACAAGTACAGTAATGGAGGATGATGGATGTAAGGGAAATCTGTGACGCCATCATTGCTAGGGTTGATTCGGCCAGGCGCATCTCCTCTTCTTCCGTCAGTACTTCATGCTCATACCTCCTAATAGAAATACCAGGTTGGGGGGGGGGGAGAGGGGATATTCAAAGGCGAGATTGCAGACCTACAAACCATGTAAATGCCGGTTAGTGGAATATTCATGGTTGTGCCGCTGGATATCTGCGGGTGCCACCGCTATATGGTTACCATCGGGATGTTCTGGGAGCCTTCTAGGGCAGAGCAGAAGCAGCACCCATTACTAACCAGGCAGCGGCAATATTTCATAGGTAAAGTAAGCATGGCAAATGCTGGCCTAACTTTATCTACAGAAACTAACCCAGCAGCGGTTCAATACTGCCTCTGTCCAGTTAGCGTCTGGCTTCTGCAGCAACCCGGATATTCAATGCTGTTGGCCAGATATGGCTCCGACATTGAATATCCAGGGTTAGTTTACAGCGGTGATGGCTAGCTATGTTAACAGTGCTATCCACCTTTGCTGAATATCAACACCCCCCTCCCCCACCTTACCACCATTTTTTACTCAAGAGTAAAACATTAGCTATGCTCCTCTGCTGGAATCCCCAAAGGAGTGCAGTAATGGAAATTTGAAAACACCTTTGAAGAGAGAGCTCAAGGCATGTTGACGATGGTAGATAACAGAATGTGAAGGAGGTGTGACGAATCTTCTGCAAGCTACCTGCCTTCTAACCCCAGTGTCACTGGTTTGAGACCAGTCTCTGACTGTGAGAAAAAAAAAGCCATTTGATGTTTTTTCTACATCCAATTTCAACTTCTCCTACAAACCTACAAACTACCTTTCCTCTCTTATCTCATGATACACCCCTCTTTAGGAACTCCCCTCCTTTGGCAGATCCCTTTTTGTCTGTGCCCTTCTCTGCCACTGCCAACTCCAAACTTCATTCCATCTCGCTGCTCCATATGCCTGGAACAAACTACCCGAGTCAATGTGTCGGACTCCTTCTCTAGCCCTATTCAAATCCAGGTTAAAAAACCACATTTTTGAAGCTGCTTTTGGATCCTGATGTTCCTTACTCTCTTGTCCACTACTTATGTGTATCTTACCTTACTCTAATCCTCAGTTTTGCTATGTCTTTTTGTCTTGATTTGATTGTAAGCTCTGCCGAGCAGGGACTGTGTCTTACATCTACATGTACAGCGCTGGGTACACCTTGTATTGCTATACAAATGATTATTATTATTATTATTAATAGTAGTAATAGTAGTAGTAGTAGTAGAGTGACAGTATCCCCTCATTACAGCAGATTAAGTTTCTTCTGGACTCTGGCTTTTAGGAACTGAATGCCAAAGTGCATAGCAGAACACCCACTGAGGCATTTAATAACAAGCCAGAGGCATCCACAAAGGTGCAAAACAGGAGGAGAATGAGGAGTGGCCCAGAAAAAGCCAAAGCACACTGGTAGTGGAGCCAAACAGCTAGAAAGGTGGCGAAAAATCGGCATGGCATTTAGGGAGAGTGAAAGTTGTACAATGATGAACCTAAGCAGTGCACACATAAATGTGTAAAGCAGGAGGATGAGGAAAATTTGCCTAGAAAAAGCCAAAGTAATGAGGGCATAGTTCACCCTGGTCCCCTGTTTCTTGTGTTTGACTTAAATGGCAGCAAGCTCAATAAAAAAGGGACTGTGGACTGTATCTTATGTGCATATGTACAGTACAGAGTATGTCCTGTAGACCCATAGAAATGTTTAGTAGTACTAGAAGCAGAGAGCCACTGTGTCGCTGACCTAAGAAGAACCAGTTTAGTTCAACACGGGAGTTGCTGGACCATGACTGTCCCATCTGCACTGAATATCTGTCCCTTATCCAACAAAGAAATAAGGGCAGATCAAAGAGAAAGATGGCTGGAGGAGAAAAATCTGGACCAGTGATAGAACTGCTCCCTGGACAGGCATTCAGCAAAACCAACAGGTGGTGACACCATGGGAAGGCTTCATTCAGATGTTCAGCATTAAAACGTTTTTGGTGAAAGCATACCTTTTTTCAGAAGTGATTGAGTCCCAGGGATTTACTCTTCCTGAGACTTCTGGGAGTATGTGAATCGCATCTGGCCAGTTGAATCCAAGGCTATGGGCTTAATCTGGTTCAATAGCAGCAGTAGCAGGGATTCCTACGCATATACAGTTGTGGTCAACATTACTGACATCCTTGCAGTTCAATTCCTTAATGTTCAATATCTCCTAAAAAAAGTGGCCAGTGAAATGGCTTTGGACTATATATGCACACTTAATTTGTTATTAAGTGCCGTCAAGTCAGTGTTGACTCATGGCGACCTCCTAGATAGTTATCCTAAACTGTGTTCAGTCTTCATTCAGGCAGTTCATAGTTGACAGAGTGGTACCCATAGCTACCGTTTTTGTATTGACCATCTTATTGCTGGCCTTCTTTTTTTGCATTGACCTTCTACCTTTCCAAGCATGATGCCTTTCTCTAATGATCTCTCTCTTCGCATAATGTGTCCAAAGTATGAAAGTCAAAGTCTTGTCATCTGAGCTTCTAAAGAAAGCTTAGGTTTGTTCTTGTCTAGTACTGACTGTTTTTTTTTCATTGGGCAGTCCAGTATTCATTGCCAGCCCCATAATTCAAAGGCAACAATTTTCTTCAAAGAATCAAATAAACAAAATCAATTAAACATGACCAAATCATGTCCTGGGACATTACAGGACATGACTATTTTATATCAAAAAGACTTAATGGTCCACTATATAAATAATTTTGATAAATCAAGTAAGACCTCACTATATACTCATATATTTGACCCTAAACCTTTATATGATCATATTTTTTTTATTGGACTCTTTGTCATGAAAGGGTTTCCTTTCTCGCAGCAAATCTTCCTTTTTTCTCTTATATTAAGGCACCGATGCAAAAAATGATTAAAAGCAATCGGAGGGACAACACCTGATGCAAACCCCCAGATATACTTATATTGTGATGAACATCTTGACAACAGTAAATGAAGAACGCTGTACTTCAAACAGCCAATGAGAATGTCTTTCCAAACAGCATACTGCTGTTCCTCTAACTTTTCACCGACGGCTAATGAAAAGATGCCAAAACATAGTCCATTCCTTCCATCCAGTGGCTATGATTTGATCAAACATAGTTTTAAATTTTATGAAAGGTTTAGTGGGTCGGTCCACCTTACCAAGGGACCCTCCCATTATCTAAAGAAGACAGGAAAGGCTTGGAAGAATAGAGAGACAAATAAACAAACACCGCCTGTCACTTGCATTCTAGGGACTCTGGGACAATGGTTTTACACTCGCCAGAGACTGGGGGCGTCTTACAGGCACATAGATAAACTAAGACACAGGATTCCGGGAGACAGGTACTACCATAGTACAAAAGCCAAATTGGTCGAGGGCTAACGCAGCCACTCTTCTAGTGAAAATTTGAGGAGTGGGACCAGACAAACAACAATGTGTTACTTACCCAATCCATCGAATCCCACTTCTGACACCAAAACTGTTGCCACTAGAACAGATTGTGTTCTTTATTCTATGTATCAGTTACCTCAAATGATACTATTTCTTATGTATATCTCAGTTACCACAACTGAGCTTCTATGTATCAGTTACCCCAACTGATATTATTTTCTCTCAGTTACCACAACTGATGCTTATGCTATGAATTTGGTTCCGTCTCCCTAGATTCTGCTTCTCAGTACAAGCGCTTGGGAACAGCAAATACATAGGTATGGTATAAGCTGCTCGGTTTTATTCAGGATATACATTAGCTTATATAGCCGAAAGATGTACCAAATATGTCAGAACCAAATACGTCATAGAAAGTTACAGATAGATGCAAGGCTGAATTATATTTGAGCAAGCGGTCATCTTTGCACAGCTGTTTGCAGAGTTAAAAGGTTATCATTACAGAGCCTTCAAAAAGGGGATCTGAAAGAAAAGGAATTAGTATATCTTGTCTCGATTGCAACTTATGTCTCCATACAATGTGTGTGTATTGCTTTTGCAAGGCTAAGCTAAAGAGCTTTTTCTGCAAGGTTAGCAAATGACCTGTGTCCTACCTTCACGGTAAACAAGCTAACAAACTTCTTCTGCAGATTTGGCAAATGACCTGTGGCCTACACTGGCAGCCTACTTGTAATAACCCTGATATGTCTGCTGCATATATAAAATTCCTTCTGATATATACATAATATTCCTCCATACATAATATTCCGCCTTTCAGGGAGGAAGAGTGCCCATCCAATTTAAGGCTCCTCTCTGGCAGTTTCCCCTACTGCCAAGACAACTGAAGAATTCTCTACCCTCTTTTTGGTTCCTGAAGAGTATCTGGCCAATAGGAGTGCAGCCGAGGAATCCAAAAGGTCAGGATTACATGATGTAAACCACACTGATGCAGAATAGCGCAGTATATAAGAGAATGTAAATAAATAAAATAATAAATAAAAAATGATGTGTTGTATTCAAATTAGCAATAACCTTCTATAGGCCAACACTTGCTTTTCTCCTGAAATACCAAGGGGACCTCAGAGCCCAAATTTCAGACTGCTTGTCTGACACTGCTGCCTTGCTATCCCACTACCATCTGAAACTGAACATGGTCAAGATGGAGCTTGTTATCTTTCCCCCTAAACCCACCTCTGCATTTAACACTATTTATTTATTTATCAGGTCTTTTTTACTGCTTTATCATTTCAATCAAAGCAGTTTACAATGTAACTTAAAATTGGCAATGTACATTAAACAGGGACATTGATAACTTGGAATTTTATGAGGCAATAGAGGGTTAAGTGGCTTGTCCAAGGCATGCTAGTGAGAATTGAACCCTGGTCTCTTGGTTCCCAAGCCAGTGCTCTAACCATTAGGCTACTCCTTCACTTTACACTATTGTCCTCACTACATCCATGGCTTACAACTATTCATTCACTCTCTCCCCTATCCAAAAGATAGCTAAAACCTGTTATTCTTTCTTTATAACATCAGCAAAATGTGTCCCTTCCGCTCAGAACACATTATCAAGACCCTTATTCACTCTCTCATCACCTCCCATCTAAACTACTGTAACTTACTCCTCACTGGTCTCCCATTGAATCATCTTTCTCCCCTTCAATCTGTTCAAAATTCAGCTGCATGGTTAACCTTCTGCCAGTGTCACTGTGCTCACTTAACCCCTCTTCTCACGTCACTTCATTGGTTCCCTATCTGTTTCCGCATGCAGTTCAAACGTCTCCATCTGACCGTCAAATGCATCCATTCTGTGATGCCTCTGTTAAATCTGTCAGTGGTCTAGAGGAGTCCATAAGCATACGTTAGGAACCATCTTTGTCTTCCTGCACACTTGTGCCAGTACTGCTGTCGTCATTTAATTTTCCAAATATATCCTTCCCAAGCATTATATATGCTTGGATGAGATTCCCAGCTCTTGTAAGAGGGAAATGCTTTACTCTTGTGCCTCTAGTGTGATGCCTCAGATACTGGCCTCAGGGTCCCTTACTCATCCTGGCATAGGCTCTGCAGTGCCCAGTTACCCTGTCTGCCTGCTTTCGCTCTTCAACAAATTAGAGCAATGGAGGAGTGTTCTTACCCAGCTAATTTTCCTATCAGACTAGATTCTTAGTTGTCTGGAGCAGAGACTCTCTGTCTTTTAGTCCCTATGCCAACCAGAAAGCCTGTGTGACAACGTAGTACTGTCATGCCATGTATGCTGCCTCAAATACTGGGCCTGAGATCATCCACCCGGCCTGGGATAGGTCCTGCAGTTTCCAGTTACTTTGTCTGCCTGAAGAGAGTAGGGAGAGGAGGAATGGGTTTTTTTTTCACTCTGCTAATGCTCTTATCAGAATGCATTCCCATCTTTTGGCTGCAGGGGCTAACTTTTTTTTAAAATTAACTTTTAGCTTTATTTAACTGTATTCTATAAATGTAGGATGAAATAGATAGACAGTGAAGTACTCTACCACCCCACAGCTGCTGTCACAGGCAGTAGATGAACAAGTAAAAAAATTCAGTATATCTTCTCTTTGTGCAATGGAATAGATAGATTAGATATGGTAACTTGTCCTCTCCCCCTGCCTCTGGCTCTGTAGCACAAATAAAGTGCACTGCACACCTTCCTCCGATGCATAAGGCAGTAAGCAATTGGGAAACTGTAAATGTAGAATTGTCCTACCCTCTCTCTGACTTTCTTGATGTCCTCCCCCCACCTCAGGGAGATACTCCTAAGAGAGGAACAGATAGGAGGAAGAAGCCTACCAAAACTTTCAACCACATAGCTGCAAAAGCAGAGATAGACATACCAGCATTAAGGAAGGCAAGAACATTCTGCTTCCTTCAAGTTTATTATTTGTTTTCAGTCTTTTTTGTGCTTTCAAATAGCAAGCCCCACTACCCCTTCCTCTCAGGTTCAAAGTCAATCTTATGTTTTTTTTCTGCCTTAAACTCCTAAGCTCCAAGGAGCCCCTCTCCATTCCTTCAAAGACAGACGTGATGCTCCCTATCTCTACTGTTATTTAGCGTTCTGCTAGAGCAACTGGCTATGGCAGTGACAGGTGAAGGCTGTATAATGGTTTCAGTTGAAAGGGGTAGAATATAAATTATTTATTTATACCTATGACATCATGGGGTTTACTACTGTTGGTCCTGTTCCATAGCTTCTAGGCCTCATTGCATGGTTTGAGGATATACTTGGATACAAAGTGAAATGCATGAAAATTGTCATGGTACCCTTTAATGTCACTATAACTAAGGCAGACATGTCGGAATGCATTATGCAGTGGAGCCCAGGTCATCTTAAGTCTCCTGAGGTCTGGTATGGGAGTGATCTGGAGGAGACATTGGAACATAATAAGGAGTCCAACCTAAATATGGCCAGGGATATGATTCACAGAGGGTACCCTTCATAGTTGTCCTGGTGGGGCAGCTGGAATCTATCAAAATGACTGTTACCACCAAGATACATTATGGGGGTCATTCTGATTTGCGTTTAGTGGGGATATACATCCAGGTTGGACTTATATCCCTGCTAAATGTCAGGGTGCTCATTCCAGTCAAGGAGCTCCCCGCACATACTGCAGAGATGTGCAGGGAGCTCTGGATGGGGGTGGGGGAGGTGCGCCAGAAAAGGATTCAGGACGGGGAGTAGGCGGGACCCTGACCCTGGATGAACAGAGCCGATTCCGCTGTCGACCCTATACGTTCGGGGTCGGTGATCTAGACAGGGGACTTATTCTACCTTGGAAGTGGAATACGTCCCCTCCCCCGATGTCGGTGACCAGCCAAACTGGGACCCGAGATGCAGGTGAGCAGGCAGGGCATTCTCCACAGTCCGATCCCGGCCTCAGAAGGTACAATCGGGGGTCAGGCAGCAGGGAACAGGACTTTTGTTGTGGTGCGGGTGATCGGGGCTCTGGCATGGAGCCACGGTGCCATAGTAATGGGACTCCATGGCACTGTAGCTCCATGCAGGAGCCTAGGTTTGGCTAGCCAGGATCAGGGATGAGCAGCGGGCCAGAATCAGGGCACGTCCTGCCCATCCAGGTCGGTTGCATCTGATTCTGATCCTGTGGGGATGTATAGCCCCCACGGGATTAGAATCAGGTGCAAATCTAGCTCATCCAGATTCTGGATGTGTGGACGGACTGGACATGCCCTGAACGGAATTGGCCTCCTCATGTTATGGATGCTTCTGATAGCCTTTCAGGTTGGTCTCTACAAGGAGCTTGAAGCAATCTTAATGACGTTCCTTTAGAGAAGTAAGTCCCTAGAATAACTTTGAAAAAACTGAAACAGCCAAAGGCTATTGGAGGGACATTCGATTTTCCTGACTTCTGAGTGTATCATTTTGCCATCGTGTTGCAGGAGAGAAGTCAGTGGTTTCAGCCATAGGAGGAAAGGTACATGCCAATATGTTTACACATGGAGAAGATGGCTTCAGATATGAAGCTTCCTCCAAGATTGGAGGTGACCTTGAACTAAATGCAGCCTTTGAGTCAGGAGGAGATTCTCCTCAAGATCGTACGCTGCAATGGCTTAATGTCCATTGAGTGTTGCGCAGGTGTTTGAATCAGACACAG
This sequence comes from Ichthyophis bannanicus, assembly GCA_033557465.1. Lineage (NCBI taxonomy): Eukaryota > Metazoa > Chordata > Amphibia > Gymnophiona > Ichthyophiidae > Ichthyophis > Ichthyophis bannanicus. Next base: position 961,803,195 of record CM066034.1, on the reverse strand, counting down.
TTGTATTGTCAATCGAATCATCTCCTTGTCTTGTTCAGTGGGCCGCTTTGGGGGAAGCAGCATCAAAGGCCTCTGTGGCCAGATGGTTGAAGGAGGCCATTGCCACAGCCTACCTGTTAAAACATCAGCCGATCCTGGTGGGCTTGTGGGCCCACTCCACAAGAGCTCAGATGACTTCCTCGGTAAAGGTTGGCCTAGTTCCTCCTGTAGACATCTGCAGGGCAGTGACATGGTCGTCTCTGCATACCTTCACATAACATAATCACCTAAACGTACAGGCCCAAAGGGATGTGCAGTTTGGAGCTGCAGTACTTCAGGCCAGGCTCACTGGTCTCGCCTTTCATTGAGATTCTGCTCTGGTACATGCCACATGTCCGGACTGGACTGGAAAATCAACTGTAGTACCTGAAGAGTGGAGAATGGCCAAATAACACCAATATTTAAAAAGGGATCCAGGGGTGATCTGGGAAACTACAGACCTCTGAATCTGACATCAGTACTGGGCAAAATGGTAGAAACCATTATAAAGTATAAAATTACTGATCATATATATAGTCATGGTTTAATGGGAGAAAGCCAACATGGATTTAGCCAAGGAACTTCTTGTCTTACTAATCTGTTATATTTTTTTGAAGGTGTGAATAAACAGGTAGACAAAGGTGAACCAGTTATAGTGTATCTGGATTGTCAGAAAACCTTTGACAAGGTCCCTCATGAAAGACTCTTGGCGAAATTAGAAAGGCATGGGATCAGAGGCAGTGTAGTATTGTGGATCAGAAACTGGTTAAAAGATAGAAGGCAGAGAGTAGGGCTAAATGGCCATTTTTCTCAATGGAAAAAAGTAAATAGTGGAGTACCCCAGGGATCTGTGCTGGGCCCACATATTCATAAATGACCTGGAAATGGGAATAATGAGTGAGGTGATCAAATTTGCAGATGACACTAAATTATTCAAAGTTGTTAAAACCCAAGAAGATGTGAAAATTGCAAGAGGAACTTGATAAATTGGAAGACTGGGCATCCAAATGGCAGATAAAATTTAATGTGGACCAGTGCAAAGTTATGCACCTAGGAATGAACAACCCAAACTTTGGTTACATGATGTAAGGTACCACCTTAGAAACTACCACCCAGGAAAAAGATTTAGGCGTCATCGTGGATAATACATTGAAACCCTCCGCTCAGTGTTCAGCGGCGGCCAAGAAAGCAAATAGACTGCTAGGAATCATAAGGAAAGGAATGAAGAATAAAACCAAGGATATACTAATGCCTCTATGTCATTCCATGGTTCGATTGCATCTTGTGTGCAATTCTGGTCACTATATCTTCAAAAGTATATAGTGGAATAAGAAAAGGTACAGAGAAGAGCCACCAAAATGATAAAGGGGATGGAAGGATACTCCTATGAGGAAAGGCTTAAAAGGTTAGGGTCTTCAACTTGGAAAAGAGAAGGCTGAGAGGAGATATGATAGAGGTCTATAAATTAATGAATAGAGTTGAATGGGTTACTGTGGACCAGTTGTTTATGCCATCAAAAAGTAGAACGACTAGAGGACATGCAATGAAGCTACCATGTAACCCATTTAAGACTAATAAGAGAAAAGATTTTTTCACTCAATGTGTAATCAAACTCTGGAATTTGTTACCGGAGGATGTAGTAAAGGTTGTTAGTGTAGCTGGGATTAAAAAGGTTTGGACAAGTTTCTGGAGGAAAGGTCCATAAACCATTATTAAAGAGGATTGGGGAAATCCACTGCTTACCCCAGGATGAGCATTGTGGAAGCTGTGGACTTTGGGTACCTGCCAGGTACTTGTGACCTGGATTTGCCACTGTTGGAATCAAGATACTGAGTTTGATGGGCCTTGGTTTGACCAAGTATGGCATTTCTTATGTTCTTATGCAAGTTTGGAAGCCTTTTGTTACTTGGAGAAAGAGTGGGGGAGGGAGAATTATTCCAAGAAGTTTCCCATATGGTGCAATAGGTTGGGGTTTTTTTTTCGGGTTCAGAACTGGGTAATAAACTGGAGCGAGTAGCAGGGCAAGGATGTCACAGACTCTAGACTAAGTTCATTGCAGAACTAGAACAGGAGTTTGATTTCCCCTTGTATTTTTACTTTCAATGGATATGCTTGCATCATTGCATTAGAGCTAATGGGGTGAACGTAGCAAACTTGTCTGATGATTGGAAGATCTGGTGAAAGGTATCTCATTGTGTGCATCCATAGGCATAGAGAAGGCCTGGGAGTGGGGAACCATGTACTTCGTGGTGCACAAAGACTTTTAGACCCCAATTAGCGAATAAAAAATATGCAGAAGTTCATAAGAGGTTTGCTGGTTCTGTAAATCAAATTTAGGTACCTTTTCACATATGACATATTTTTACCCTACAATTACTCCTTTCTGAGATCAGATCTGGGAGCAGGTATGAAAGATATTAGGTATTAAAGAACAACTTACATAAATGATTGTTATTTGGAAGTCTCTAGGATTGACATCAGAAACAGTCTTGTGTGTTACTGATGCTGTTGACTTTGAACAACTCAAGAAATGCAACTGAGCTGAATTTGGGTATGTGATGGGGCCTTGTTTGTAATGTCCATAAATATGAATTGATTATGGCCGCGAGATCAAATTCTTTTATCCAGTATAATTGCAAATAGAAGATTCTGAACAAGTTTGTCCAGCAGAGATAAATTGTTTCTGTTAATATTCTACACATCTGAGTGTTTCTGTAAAATTTTATTGGTTATGATAAAGTTAATAGAGATGTGAACTAAAAAGACAAATTTGAAGTTGTTCTTTTTCACACCCTTGATATCCTCTTTGCAGTCCTAACCACCAGCACCCCTTTCTTTCACACTCTCTGAAAGACAGACACAAATGGTTCTCTGGGGCTTGGGCTGGGTTGTGTCTTTCAGCCCTGCTATGGCATCATGATTCGCGGGATTTGAAGAACTCAGGCAGGGATATGTTTCTCTGGCTGCCTGTCAAGAATTTGTAGAAGCATTGGCTGAAGTGCCTTGTGCCCGCTGCTGGTGATCCCACCTTGATCTTCCCCCCCTTTCTATATTGGCTCCAGTGTATACGTCAGTGCCTGCACACTTATTGAAATCAAAGTTAAGAAAAGGTGATTTCAGAAATGATTCCAAGCATGCGCTTTCCGCTTCTTTATCCGCAGGTTTGATAATCAAGTCAGGATGGGTAGATAATTTCCTCAATGATTGCCTATCCATCTTCAAAATGTTGAGAAACTTATGTTTATTACCAATACTCCATTCAAAAGTTGAAAGATCCTCTAAAATCAAATCCTGGAAGGTGGCAATATGGGGATCCAGCTTTTTTAAAGTTTTTATATGCATTAAAAATGTAAATAAATATGCTGTTTATGGGTTGGGATCAATGAATAATATAGAGTGGGGAGAGAATCCTTATGCCTTGTCATACACAAGAGTGGTGGGGCTCCCCCAGCTGAGGTCCCTTCCTTCCCATTTAAAACTTTTCAATTTGAATTATTTTTCTTTTTTGGAGAGTAACATTTATTTAATTGATGTTCCAATATATATGGAGTTTCTTATATTTCATTGGCATGTTTATGGTTTGTTGGAGCACCTAGGTGTGGAGTCTTTTTTTTTTCTTAGTAGTTACTAACATGCATTAAGGGGATCAGGATACCTTTGCCAAACGTGCACGCTAAGGAGGTTAATTTTATATGGAGCTGCATAAAATTATGTACCATCATTGCCAAAATCATGTATATTCCATGACTTACGTGCATTGAAAGGCTTACTTTAACCAGTTGCTATTTTATAAATGCACGATAGGCTGATGACACGCACTTTTGGTGTGGGTATGCACATGGGTGGAGCTTCGGTGGAGTTTACACATACACATGTAAGTTATAAAATGCTGTAATGTACGCATTTTCTTCAGAAATCTAGGTATGGGCATTAATGTCAGCCCTAGAGTTGGTGTAAGTGCTTGCACCTAGATTTCATAAGCGTTCTTGGACACTTATGCCCCTATTTTATAAAAAGAAGTAGCCACTTGCTTTTCTTTATAAAATGGGCTTTAGATAGGTGTGTTCCGGATGCTTAAAACTATATGCCTGACTATAAAATGACCGTCCACGTGCAAAGTAATTTATTTATTTATTTATTTTATTTATTTAACTGTATTTATATCCCGCTTTTCACCGGGTCAAAGCAGTGGGACATATAACTAGGGGGGGGGGAATCAAATGTGGGGGGGGGGGCCATCACCGGGGGTTCAACATTGATGATTTTTTGGGGTGGACATAGAGACTGACAAGATAGCATAGTTACTGGTTCCTATTCAGAGATGTTCCTGGAATAGGATGGTTTTTAGCTGCTTTTTGAATGATGGGAGATCACCGTTGTTCTTGATGTGCTTTGGTAGAGAGTTCCAGAGGGATGTGGCATAGAGTTCAAAGGCTCTGTTGCAGGTCCGTTGAGTTGCTTTGGTTCTTTTGTGGGGGATGGCAACGGAGCTGTTGGAGGATTGTCTGGTTGTTCTGTTGTGGGTTGGGCGAGGCAGTAGGGCGCGGAGTGGGGTGCCCTGTGTTTGGTGGACGGTTTTGTGAGTGAGTAGAAGGGTTTTGTACTTAATTCTTGCTTCGATGGGGAGGATATGAAGGTCCCCCAGAATTGGGGTAATGTGGTACTTGCCCTCAAAAGACAGCTTTAGCGCAGTACAGGTTAAATAATAATGAGATGCCAGACATGCAAATGCACATACAATAGTTCATTATTATGCAAAATGAATAATGCAGCAGCTTGCATGAAACCTCACTCACCAACAGTGTTATTCATGGAAAAATAATGCCTATTTTGAGCTAGCATTGTCTTTTCTCCTGAGAATATCAGCCCACTAATGCCTCTATCCCCAGTTCAAAGCTTCTTGTTTTCCCCCCAGATTAAAGTCACAATCCAGCCGCCCAGACTGTACCCTCCCACTCCCAGACCCCCTCCCTCCCAGACCCCCTCCTCCTCATGTACCTAGGGGTCAAGCTACCTAATAAGGGATCCTTCCATTATTTTGCAGCTTGACCTCTCACAGTAGTACAACAAGACTGCCACTAGGGGGGGGGTTTGTGCCATTTTGAATCTTGGTGACAATGAGGCAGTAACAACGTGGACTCACTCCAGCCCCCCCATTATCCACAAGGAAAACATATCTGGAGCTTTGCAAAATTGCACTGACATCAACCTCATCACTAGGGGGCAGCACCATAAAACCAGCACCATTTTGGAGGCGCCGGAAATGGGGCAGGAATAGAGGGAGACTGTTCCTGCCCCATATACTGCTGAACCACCAGGGACTGGAAGGTACAGTTCAGGTGTCATGGGGGGGAGGGGTATTTAGTTGGGATTATTGATGCCGGAGTTGAGAGGGACTACAGGGACATAGAAGACAGGTTAATAAATGGCAGGCTAGTAAATGTCATGGTAAATGTTGCTGCAGTAAAATTATGAATTTTATTGCACTTTAGTTACTACTGGCCTTAAAGTAGAGCATACAAGAGAAATAAATAACCTGCGATAATCAAGAATAATATGAATGAATCTACATGCCATTAGGATTACTGTATGAACAATCAGTATGCTTGATCATGACCACTGACAATTTTATATCTAATGTAAGCGATTGGAATTCTATATTTTATTTTCTAATGAAAAAGTATGACTCTCGTTTAGAATTTAGTGCCTCCTTGCCTCTATGTACCATACGGAACTCTTTCACATAGCACAGTAAAATACAATTGTTCCCACTAACAACATTTAGATTCAACATCAGTAAGTAGTGATAGCTGTACTAAACTATTTATTCATTTGTGTTAATGAGCATGCATCACCCTATATCACCTTGTTAAAAGTGATATGTATTTTCCTTGATAATTCAGGTGATATATAAACTGGTAGAACAAATTAGTAATTGTGGTGATTACTAGAAACAACAACAACTACAAAAATGCCATAATATGGAAATCATTTGAAAGTAAGATATTTGTTACCCTTAAGATCTTTCTACAGAGTGGAGGAGTAGCCTAGTGGTTAGAGCAACTGCCTAGTACCCAGGCAATTAAGGGCTTGATTCCCACTGGTACTCCTTGGGCAAGCCACTTTACCCTCCATTACCTCAGAAGAAAAGGCTGGCAATCTACTTCCAGTGATACATTACCAAGAAAACCCAGAGGCAGCTGGGTTGCTATGAGTCAACACTGACTTGATGGCACTGAAAAGAAAAGTCTTTATGGCATTTAGACTTTGTGACATTTTTTGAAAATTGTGATGTGTATTCTAGGAAAATAAAAGTGTCATGAATGATTTTTAATTTCTTACAATTTATTTCCTGCCTTTTCAAAAGAGAATTCAACCAAGATGCAGTACAAAAACCCTTATAGATGGGTCATAGCCAAAGTTGCCCTCATACCTAAGTATTGCTCTACACTTATAGATTATACCTTTGATAAATAATGATGATATATAGATAAATATATAGAAGTGAGACAAGCAGTTAACCTTCTCATAGTTGTTGGTGGGCCTGAGCCCATGAATGGGAGAAGCTGTACATCGATAGAATGAATAGAATTTTAAGCCGAAAAAAACGGCATCATCTGAACTTGTGAATGAGGCAAACGCTGAACAGCATGAGTAATTGTACAGATTCGTGCACAACCCTACAGATTAAGGTCCAAGATGAGGAGGAGGTACCTGTCAGGCAGAAAAGATTGGAAGAAAGTTTTTTACCACTCAAATCAGTCTTTACCAGTATAATAGCGTTCGGTTGAGAAGCCAGTGACGCTGACATCGGAGTCAGTTCCTTATCACAGTTTCCATGGAGATTGTCTAGCAGAGAAACGATGACTATCTCTATTCCATATCCATGTCTGAAACCGCAGACAACCAAATTGGTTTGTTTTTTTCCAGTCGGGCATTTGGTTGAGAACATAATCACCCTCTGTGTGTGTTTACACAAAAATGGGATTCTAGATACTGGGCTGTAGCTTTCTAGTTTATCCACATCGAGAGATCTTTTGTAGTAGGGAGCATACCATGGAATGTTTTAGTACTGTTAGTAGTTGCCAATGTGAGAAATTAGAAAAGGTTGCACACAGTATTTCACTCATAGCTATGGTTATCTAGAATTCACTATCAGAAACATAGATGATATTCAAATGGTTTATATTCCTAACTTGGCAAGTTAGGTTCCTAAATTGGCATATTTGAAATTGATGAGTTCCTAAATTTATGTGCACATTTTCACTAAACTCCTACATTAGGATTCTAAAAAGTGGGCGGCAACAGGAGCGGGGTTATGGCAGAGAAAAAAGTAGGGAACTTAACATTGATTTTTAACACTGGACGTCAAAATTAAGTTCATAAATCTAGGCAAATGATTTATGAAATGATTTAGGCTGGCCTAAATTTAGGTGCACAACTTTTAAACACCTAAAGTTAGGTGAATTTTCAGTAGAAAACTTAAAAGCCTAGTTACTAAGCTGTGGTAAAATTTCAGGACTTGAAATTCATAGGGACTTATCTGGTAGCACGCAGAAATAAAGGGGGAGATGGAAACTCTGCATACAACACAGTCCAGCCCAGGAGCAGAGAAAGACCACGGCCAAACCAACCGAGTTTATTGAGAGGACCCAACTTGGCCAGGTTTTGGCATTGAGGCCTACATCAGGGATCTAAAAACATAAAAGCATATATACACACATAAGGGTATGTTTACTAATCAATAGTAGCAGCTTGAATTCAATGGGGCCGCTGCTCCGATATCGCACGGAAGCCGCTACCACCAATTAGTAAACATACCCCATAGTTGTATAAAAATTGTACAAAACATCAAAAAAATACACTAAATCATATACATTAAAAGGGGAAAAGAAAAATACGAACAGACAAAATAATACTGAAGATACAGTTATAAAAGATAAACAAATGCTGGTCACAGAGAAATATTATTTATTTATTTATTTGGGTTTATACCGCACTATTCAAGATCAGCGCGGTTTACAATAGAACAACATTGTACACTGAACAGTTTATATAAAATATATAGAACATGTAACAGAATTACATAGAACAGATGAGCAAGGAAACAAATAACTATTTACAATAAGTAAACATTATTAAGTTTCCAGTCGCATATATTGGAAGATTCCACTTGTAATGACAATGCAAGTAAAAAGTAGTCAGATATAAAATACAACCTACGAAATAAAGAAATGTATCATTCATAAAATGGCATAATCCATAAAGTGTGTATCAATAAATACTACAAGCAGACCATTGATAATACTCACTGAGTGCGAACAGAAGCAATATGTCAGTAAAAGTTGATCACAACGTCGTTTTAACCAAGGTTGTTCACAACACTATTTTGCCTGGAAAGAGCAACTACTATATAAAACAAGAAGTAAATGGCGTTGAAAAGATTTTATATCACATTATGAAAGGGGACAGATGTAGTCAATGGTAAAATATATTAAAAATGACAATAAAAAGCCCTACATGGGGAATAAAAAAGTAAAACCCGGTTCCACTACATGAAGGTGCTATAAATAAGGCTAGTATTGAGCCAAAGGACCCGCGAACCAGAACTGATGGTAAAAAATAAATAACAATAGCTAAAAAACGTGATACCGTAGTGGGAAAGAAGGAGATAAGGGTACCTGAAACTCAATCATCTGAGGAAGCATGAAATGTATCTCGATTTTAATTAACTCAAAAATGGGGAGAATGAAATTAAAATTGGAATTGATAATCAACTAAAAACTCTGGACCCCAAAGTACCATTGGAAAAAAATGTGCATTTTAAAATCAAAAGAAGCAGCTCTACAATTAAATGTCAGGGTGCTGTGGGACTATCTTTTTTCATGCAAGTAAATTATACAGTCCTGGCACAGAAACTAACAGTGCTGCCCAGGAATGAGAAACCCGATATCTACTGGAACGCCAATTTATCATTTAAAATGTACCAATCTACAATGCAATAATAGTTAAAAATATTTTAAAACATTGTAAGGAAAGAAAACAGCCACCTCTGGTATTGCCACAGACATCATGCACTTCTATTTGCAAGAACTACTTCAAATGTCGGTAACTGTATGAACCTGGGACCCAGCCGATTACAGTCTTCAAGGCTAAAACCTCTTAACTTTTTGACCAAAAATTTGATCTCCAATAACAACATCAGATATGTAAAATATCAAGAACCACTTTAAAAAGTAGTCACCTGTCCATTACATAGTAACCAAAAACAAAATAGAAGAGCAGAAAATAACGAGCACAAGCTTACCTTGATCCAAAGCAAAGCGCAAACACCGCACATGTGCATGACTTAAATACTAAACCACATCCTAAAGCTCCTCCCCTTTTCCAAAAGTAAAAGTAAAAAGCGGGAAAAGACAAAGTAAAAAATAAAGAATAGAACAAACCATCAAACACTCACTCAGGTACTTAATGAAAAAGTAACCCGTGCCCTGGGAAAAAGAGGAAGGGGGAAGGAAGGGGGAGGACCATCAAAAGAAGTATTACAAAAAAACTTGAAATTCAATCTGTCTGTTAAGACCCTTTGGGAAGACTGTATCTAATTAAAAAATATAGTGTTGCTCTTCCCTCGACAAGATATATTCAAAGTCACCACCGCTTGGGGATTGATTATCTATTTAAAGGGGTTTTTTATACCACTTTATCATTTAGTCAAAGCAGTTTACGATGTAACTTAAACTTGGTATTGTACATTAAATAGGGACATTAATACCGGTAACTTGATTCTTCTAAGGCAATGGAGGGTTAAGTGACTTGCCCGAGGCCACAAGGAGTGCTAGTAGGAATCAAAGGCTGGTTTCTTGGTTCCCAATCCAGTACTCTAACCATTACGCTACTCCTCCACAAAAAAATCTCAAATCATCAAGGGTGTGATTACTAGTTAACCAATGTTGGACTAGTGGTGCTGTTGACACTTTTCACCTGATGCAACGTTTATGCTCCTATGCGTGTTTTGACAGACCGCATAGTCTTGCCATCATAAAGGAGGCTGCATGGAAATATAATCCCATAGACTACATGCATGGACTGGCAATCAGATCTATGATGTAGAGAATATTGTTTGTTGGTGTTAGGATGCATAAAAACATCCAAAACAATAGTATGAGAGCAAACAGAAAACTTGCCACATTTAAAGTGTCCAAAGTTTTGCAGAGGGGCATCTATACCATCAGGTAGATTGGATGATACCAGGAAATGTGCCAGATTCCTCTTCCTGTTATAAGTCATGACCATCTTCCGGTCAGAAAAGCAGGAATGTGTGTGCAAAATATGTCAGCGTCTCTTCATTATTCTTTGTATATACGATGAAAGATGTGAAAAGCGGAGAGTACAAATATATTTATTATCAATTTTTTTCTCATTAGTACATAATGAATCTTGTCTGTAAGCAGATTTTGCTCTTCGATAACCTTCTGCAATGCAACCTGCCAACAACCACAGTCAACAAACCTCTGACTCATATTTTTAGACTGAGTCTCAAATCTTGTAAGATCTGTACATAGTCTACATAATCTCAGGAGTTAAGAATAGGCAAATTCCTCTTCAGACTACTATTATGGAAACTGACATATCTGAGTAATTTATTCCTGACCGATGGTTTATGGAAAATAGTGGTATGGAAACCAAGTGGTTTTCTTAATAAGAATGTCTAGAAAAGGTATTTCATCAGGGTCAACATACATTTTGAATTTAAGATTGAGATTGCGTGTATTCAATTATTCCAAAATCTGGGGTAACAGATCAGCATCACCATTCCATAAAGTTAGGTGAATTTTCAGGAAAACTTAGGAGCCTAGTTACTAAGCTGTGGTAAAATTTCAGGACCTGAAATTCATAGGCCCTTAATCTGGTAGCAGCAACTGCTAAACGGATAAGTGCTGGTGAGAGGGCTATTCAGTAGTACTATCCACATACTGTAACTATTTCCTCTGACCGCCATGGTGCTGTCTGGATAATTCTGGTTTGGCCCATGGGAGGGCGAAGGTGGTCCTCAACATTATCCGATTAGTGGCAATTTTCAGTCCACTCACTAGATAAGCAACTATTAGGCAACAAAAAAAAGCAAGCCTAACTTTCTAACCGATCGCTGTTACCTGGAGAGCCATTGCCAGCCAGCGCTGAGTTCAGATATTCAGCACCCAAATATCCAGTTTTACTTTTAAATGCCACACTACTTAAAAAACACTGACTACAGAGTTAAATGTCAGCCCACTGGATTTTTTTGACAGCTTGACTTGGTATTCCAAGGGAAAAATAACATAAATTCAAAGCCGGCACTATTTTTCCTGGCTGGAAGCATTTGGACACTAACATACAGCCTGATTCTCACAGTCACAGTTGTAAGAGGGTTGAAATAAATAAATTATTTACCTGGAGTCCTGTGAGTCTGAGAAGCTGTGGTGAAGGGCCTGGTAGATAGCCCCGGTACTGGAGGTGTTGGTTGCAATTGTGACCTTGGGTGGAAGTCATGGTGGTCAGAGGCTTGGGCGGCACTGGGCTGCAAAGATAAGGGAAGGACTGCTGGGGCCATCTGGAGCTGTGCTCGGCTGAGCTCTGACTATTTAAAGGGGCAGTGTACTTCTTTAAAAAAAAAGTTTTAAAAGTGATGAGAGCCACGATCTGTGGCTATGGGTTGCCAGGGGGTAAAGAAAAAGAGGGGGGCCTTCATAAAATACAAGAGATCACAGAGAGAGGAAGACAGGCATCTATATTTGGAAAAACCTAGAGAAGCTAGCAAAGAGGTCAGGAAAGCAAAGGTACAAAAAGAAGAAGAAATAGTCAATGCAATTAAATGGGGGGATAAGACCCCTGATCTGGCCTCCCTGGGCCAGGGTCGGACTGTGGGGAATGCCCTCTGCCTCTGCCGCCCCTTCCCAGCCCCGGGCCTGTCAATCCTGCCGCATCAGGACTTCCCTGTTTAAGTCGCTGGCCCCAGACATACAGAGCCAACATTAGAATCTGCCTTGTACGTCCGGGGCCGGCGACCGCCCACTGCCTGCCCTAACACCGCCCCAATCCTCCCTTTTCCCGCCCTGCCTGAATTCCCCGTACAATGCGCAGAGAAGGAGGACTGGACCTGGAAAGAGCATGAATAGCGGGGATGGACGATCCTATTTGTTGCTCAGAATGACCCTGTATGTGTTTTTCCTTTTAATGCATGCTAAGGGGCAAAAATCATGCTTTATTGTTCATTAATAACTACCTGTGGAGCCCGATTCAGAGAGGTGATGTCCAGATGTCCCCAAGGAAGCTGGGTCAATTAGGACCTGATTCTGGACTGTGGGAACAAAATATGCACAGAATTGGGCCCGTGGACAGCCCGGTGTATCCCTGCTACCTGCGGGGACATCTTCTCTGCAGGCACCCCCAACTCCCATGGCTTAGGCATCCTTCTTTCCCGCCCCTGACCCACAGCTAGCCTGCCGAGGCCTGCATTGGGTGGCGGAGACCCCTCTGCGCCCAGCCCCAATCGCTGGGTCTTGCTGCTTATTCCACCTTCAAGGTGGCACAAGCAGCACACCCCCTTTGACCTGGCAGGACGTAAAGAGCAGTGACCTGAATCGGCCCTGTACATCCTGTCGGGTTGGCTCGCCTCCACACAGCCCAGATCCTGCCCTCTTACGTCCCCGCCGGCTATCCCCGTCAGGGGCGGCTTAAGGTAATCTGCTGCCTGAGGCGAAGAATGAGATGACACCCCGCCCCCCCTCCCCCCCTTAGAGGGGGGCATGGATTTTACAGAACTCCAATCAGGGACTGAACCAAACAAAAAAGCCAATTAGATTATACGGAGAGACTACAAGACGTTTACACACAGGGCCGTACCAAACTGCGATCGCACTCTGTGTGACTTCCAGCTTGGGCGCGTGCCCCCCCTCCTCCCCTCCATACCTCCGTCCAGTGCTGCCTGCTCTTTCCCTGTTGCTGCCGCCCTCTGTTTTTTTCACGGCGGCACTGGCAACAGGGAAAGAGCAGGCAGCGCTGGACAGAGGTAAGGGGAGGAGGAGGGGGGGCATGCGCCCGATCTAAAAGACGCCGGCACTTTAAGCAGATCTGTTCCTCCCTGCTCTGACATCGCATCAGGGGAGGGAGGGACCAGACCTGCTTAAAGTGCTGTGAAAAGACTTGGGGGGGTGCATTTCGGCTGCCTGCTATTGTCCTGCCAGTGGCAGCAGGGCAACAGCAGACAGCCGAAATGCGCCCCCCAAGCACAGGTCTAGGTACGGTCCTGTTTGCACACCAAGTAACTAAAAGAGAGCAAGAACCAACAGCACAGTTTATAAAACTAAATTATAACTCATTTTTATTTTGTTGTTATAAACTGCGTTATGGTTCTTGCTTTTTCTTTTTCAACATATATTTTACATCCACAGTGGCTGCAGAGCAGAACCAGGACATTCACCCAAAGAACTCAATATTTAAAAAACAAAATCTGATTCTAATCATCTCACTAACAACAACAACCACTATTCTCCAGTACCAGACATATTGTGAACTAATACAAAACCCTACAACAAAGAGAAAACCTACCATACCATACCATATCAGCCCAAACTTCCAAAACTCACGTAAGGAGCCCATCCAAAAAAAGTGTCACTGTAAATACTACAGTGGGCCCTGGAACATCCATACACCTATCTGAAAAGCTGAACAAGTCAAATTACGACAGTACAATATAGATCTTTATGTACAAACTCCATGTTAACAGAACACCTGGCCTCAGACAGACACTCACAACATCGACCCTCACCAAGTACAGAATAAGTAACCACAATCTAAGTAAAAATAAAAATATGTAGACTAAATTTATACTGAAACCCCAAGACACCAGAGTCAACATGCAGTGCAACATCAGATAAATAAGAGATGCAGTTCTCCAATAATGTGTAAAATATAAAAATAGCACAAAGTCCAATCACTAAAATGAAATAAAATTATTTTTTCTACCTTTGTTGTCTGACCAATTTATTCTCTGATCATGCTGGTCCCGATCTGAGGCTTCTGCTTTCCTGTCTTCTCTTAGCTCTCTTTCTGTGGTCTATGGTCCATCTGCCTTTTCTTATCTCTTCTTTTGTTTTCTTCACTTCCTTCCATCAGCCAATTTCCAGTCCCAGTAACCCTCCCCAGTATCAGCCCCTTTCCAGTCCTCCCTCCCAGTACCTTCCAATGTCAACTTGCATTCCCATGACTGCCACTGGTGTCCATTACCTTCCAGTCCCCCTCCTTCCCCACTGTCCAGCTCCTTCTAGTCCAAATACCATGGCAGACCCTCTCAGCATCCACTCCCTTCCAGTCCCAGTCTCCCATCCCCTCGCATCAGCCCATTTGTATCCCTAGCCCCCAGTTTTCTTCCAAGGCCAGCAGCTCTATCCTCCCCTCCCCTCCCCACCATCAGCCTATTCCCAGACGAAGCCCCCCAATCAGCTCACTTCCAGTGCTAGTCCCCCCTAAACTCCATTACCAGTGCTAGCCTCCCCTAGTCAGCCCATTACCAGTCCTACCCCCCCATCAACACATTACCAGTCCTAGCCTCCCCGATCAGCTCATTTTCAATGCTAGCCCCCCTCAGTCCATTACCAGTCCTACCTCCCCAATCAGCCCATTACCAGTGCTAGCCTCCCCTAATCAGTCCATTACTAATCCTATCCCCATCAGCCCATTTCCAGTCCTAACCTCCCCAATCATCTCATTTCCAATGTTAGCCCCCCATCCGTCCATTACCAGTCCTAGCCTTCCCTAATCAGCTCATTTCCAGTGTTAGTTCCCCCTCAGCCCATTCCCAGTGCTAGCCCTCCTAATCAGCCCATTACCAATCCCAGCCCCCCTTCAATCAGTCCATTCCAGTCCTTGCCTTCCCTAATCAACCCATTAGCAGTCCTAGCCCCCCCCTGATCTGCCCATTACCAGTACTAGTCCCCCCATCAGCCCATTATAATCCTAACCCACACTGTCTCTCCCGTCTGTCCAGCATTTATCCCGTCTGTCCAGTATGTCCGCCTCTCTCCCTCCTTTGTCCAGCATTTGCCCCCCTGTCTCTCCCCTTTGTCTAGTACTTGTCCCCTTGTCTCCCCCTTTGTCCAGTATGTCTCCGTCTCCCCCTTTGTCCAGTATTTGTCCCTTGTCTCCCTCTTTGTCCTCCATCTCTCACGTTTGTCTCTCCTTGTCCTCCTCCTGTCCCCATTCCCTCCACCTGCACCTCTCATCTGGCGGCGGCGGCGGGGGCACTCTAGCTGTTTTAATTTTATATTTTACCACCTCTGCCTTCCCACCGCGTTTTTTTCCTCAAGAATGCTTACAGCAAAAAAAAAAAAAAAAAGTGGTGGGAAGGCAGAGGCAGGGCAGAGGCGGCAAAATCTAAAATTAAAACAACCAGAGTGCCACCGCTGCACAAATCAGCCTGATCGCTTGCAGCGATCATGCTGATTTGTTTAATGCCGGCAGCACTCCAGTTGTTCCTGCTGGATGAGAGGGACCCTTGTCAGTTCCCTTCCAGCCTCCTCCTTCCCCAATGTCAACCTATTTGCAGACCCCACCTTCCCGTCATATCAATTCCCTTCCAGCCCCCTCCTCCCCCTGTGTCATCCCCATTGCAGAACCCACTTTCCCTTCATGTCAATTCCCTTCCAGCCCCCCATCAGCCCAGTTGCAGACCCCACCTTTCCCTTGTCAATTCCCTTCCAGCTCACTCCCTCCCCTCCATGTCAGCCCCCTCCCTCCATGTCAGCCCCTACTCCCTCCCTCATGTCAGCCCCGTTGCAGATCTCACCTTTCCTTTGTCTCCTGCCCCTCCTCCCCTCTCCCGGTGTCTGCCTGCTACCACCCCCACCGTAGTTCCTGTGCCTCCTTCTTCTGCAAGCCACGGCTCCATGACTCTTAGGGAACCGCGGCTGTGCTGGTGAAGCTGGTGCGGAGCCTTCCCGCCTCTCATAGGGCTCTGTGCAGCATTGTCAGAAGGGAAGGCTCCGTGCCAGCTTCACCAGCACAGCTGTGGTTCCCTAAGAGGCAGGGAGCTGCAGAAGAAGAAGTTAGGTGGTGAGTTTGCCACTGCTGAGAAGCGTACTCGGCAGTAGCAGCAACAACTTGTGGCTTTTTTTTCCCCATTTTTTAATGGCGAAGTGAGGCGGCTGTTTTGGGGGCATTTGCCGCCCTCAAAACTTTGCCGCCTGAGGCAGCCGCCTCACTTCGCCTCATTAAAGAGCCACTCCTGATCCCCGTCTTGCTTCTCAGGATGTATGGGGAGAACTGGAGGGGGAATTGGGTATGGATGGCTTGTGGGACCACATATTCTGCCAGGACGTGCATCCCCACAACCCGTGTCCCAGAATTGGGCTCTGAGGCTCTTATTTATTGAAAATAGGGGACACATTTTGGCTCTTAATAGGGATCCTAAATTTAGGGGTTCAGCATTTTTGGCTTATCTGGCCCATAGACAATATATATAAACAATTTACACTCATAACATTTCATGGATTCCTATTCAAAGTAGTCAAAATTTAGCCAAAACATTTTTTAAACTATTAACACTGCGGAATTCCCCTACCAATAGCTTTCCATAAAGTGTACCAAGTCCATAGAACTGAGGCTGTTCTTCTTCTTCTCCTCCTCCTCCTTCTGTTAATTCATTTTCCTTATTGGCACGGTCAATAATTACACAGGTACACTAAAAAAAATTTTTTTTAAACTGCCTCTAATGTTTCGATTGATTTTTACGTTTTTTGGTGCGCTGAATCCAAATCTGGTAACCAATTTGCTCCATCACGTACAGATTTTTTGCTACATTGGGTTAGCAGTTTGAGGTGAACGTTTCAGATTGAGTGCGATCGAGATAAAAGTTTCTTGGATGAATTCTTTATACTAATTGTTTAGTAGTTATTCAAATAAGAATAAAGAAAATTGTAACAAGGCAGCACATAAGAATAGAGTAATGTCAACAAAACACACTGTGATGGTAGCAAAATTGTCTGCACTTAAAACAGCCACATACATGTGCACAAAAATTGAGCATATAAGAGCGAGGTTAGACACAAAGCAAAGCAAAGAAATGTGCAAAAAATGTTGTACAGGTATGTATGTAAGAATAGAAAACGCAAACCGCACCATTGCAATACATGAAGACAAACACCCGATGGTGTGAAAATAAAATTCTAATAAATGAGATCCGACACTGTGGTAATAACTAGCAAATTTTTATTTCAAAGTTTAGTAAAAACATGATATTTGTCAACACAGTTTAGATTTTAAAGTCATTCTTGGGTCAATCAATCTCCTGGTGGGCCCGTTTCTTCTTCCCCCAAATGCTTCTCTTGGTGCGCTGCTTGGCGTATTTTTCATCTGGGGTTCCCGCAGCAGCAACCAGCAGAAATCAGCCATCATAGTGGTGTTCCATCTTCCTTGGTACCTTCTCTCTGCGTCCTTGATGTCCTGGTGAAACCTTTCACCTTGTTCTTCACTGTACGCCCCCAAGTTTTCGGGAAAGTAGTTCACATGGGAGTGCAAGAAATGGACTTTCAGGCTCATGTTACAGCCTTGTTCTTTGAAGGCATTGAGCATCCTGGCAACAATATCCTTATAGTTCTCATCCCGCCTGTTCCCCAAGAATTTGAGAACAACATCCTTGAAGGAATCCCAGGCTTCTTTTTCCTTCTCAGACATCGTTTCAGCGAATGCTCCATCTGAAATGAGTTTCCTTATATCAGGGCCAACAAACACTCCTTCCTTTAGCTTTGCTTCAGAAAGTCGGGGGAACTTTGAGCAAAGGTACCGAAAGCACTCACCATCTTTTGGAAGGGACTTGATGAATTGCTTAATGAGACCCAACTTAATGTGGAGAGGTGGTAATAGAATTTTATCACGAGGTACCAAGCTCTCATGAAGAACATTTTTCTCACCGGGTCTCAAATACTCCCGAATTGGCCAGTCTTTTTTCCCCCAGTGTAGGTCGCGGGCCCGGCTATCCCACAAGCAAAGGAAGCAGGGATATTTGGTGAAACCGGATTGCTGCCCTAATAGCATGGATAGAATTTTAAAGTCTCCACAAATCATCCACTTATGCTCATCATAACGAATCTTCTGAAGAATCAGGGCCAAATTCTCGTATTTTTCTTGGAGAATAACAGAGTGAGCAATAGGAACTGAAGCGAATGTGTTGCCATTATGAAGAAGAACACCTTTTATGCTGTCTTTTGACGAATCAATGAACAGCCGCCATTCAGCAGGATCATACTTGAGTTTAAACTTTTCCATCACTCCGTATATATCGTTGCAAAATACCAAATCTTCCTCTTTGCTGAAATACTTCAAAAATTGTGTCTCGCGGTTGCGGTACCAATAAAAAGTTGTTCCTGGTGACAATAGATTTTTCTGTTTAAGCCGAGAACCTAGCAGTTGGGCAGCATCTTTTGGGAGTCCTAAATCCCGGACTAAATCATTCAATTCAGCTTGAGAGAAAAGTTCAGGTTTCGGATCTGGTTCAGTTTCAAACTCGGAAGTACTGGACTCATCGGGAAAAGCCATCTGATGAGTCTCATCATGATCAGAACCGTCCACACAAATATGATCCAAAGATTTTGGTGGTTCAGGCACAGGTACTTCGTTGCTATGAGGCATAGGCCTAATTGCTGAGGGAAGGTTGGGGTAACTTATTACGTTCTTATTTTTTAAGTTGTATCCCTTCACAATGCAAGAGCAAAAATAGCAGTCACTGCTGTGGTCTCTTTGTTCACGCCACATCATAGGTATTCCGAAACGAAATGCTTGTTTTTTACCTTTCATCCATAAGCGTAGATCTTCCTCACATGTCTTGCACACTTTGTGAGGAGCCCACGGTTTGTCTTGATCGCCTAACTTCAAACCGAAATAGGCGAAATATACTTTTTTAATAAATGCAGAAATGTTCCTCTGCCGCTTTTTCACGGTATATTCCCCACAAATAAAACAAAAACTGTCCGGAGAGTTGACGCAACCTCTGGCTCTGTGAGCCATCACAAATACACAGCACTGCAAACTACAACTGTAGTGAACCACTTCGGAATAAAGCTGGATTACGACTGAGTAAACAAAAGGTAATAATGAACTTGCAAGAAACTGAAATTTGACAGGAACGTTCATGTCGCAACCACCGTGTTTGAGCGAGCGAACGAGGCGAGGCGAACAGGAAAGAACATGCGCCAGCGCAAGTACTGGATTTAGCCCCCCGCCTCCCAATTGTCCTGTTAATGTATAAAATGAATACAAAACACTCTAAAATATCATGAGGGAGTGTTTCTAGTTAGTTAACCATTACAACCTCTATTTTGGGCCAAGAAAATAAACTGCAGTCGGCTAAAAAGAAATTATGTGAACATTCCTTATATGGGTAATAAATCTAATTTTGCAAGAAAACGTGACGTGATGGAACATTTTGGCTATTTTTCCTGGATTCAGCACCCCAAAATCTATAGGAATCAGTTGCAAAACTGGAGGCAGTTTTTTGGTAGTGTACCTGTGTTATTTTTAGCATACTCATGCCTACAAAATTTTCTTTGGCCTATGTCTGCCCATAAAACTTTCTCACAGCGTCTATCACACTCCTTCCCTCAGTCTTCTCATTTCTCCATAGCTATCATTTATTAATAACATTTCTTCTCTGCATTTCTGTTATCTCCTAAGTGCAAATTAAAAACAATGTAATTCTTTTTTTTTTCTTCAAGCCTTTAACAACGACGGTTATGTTCATACTTTTTGTAAATAGTTCCTTCTTGGAAAATACAAGCTTACATGCCCTTAGGTTCACCTCCTGGCTGTATGGTAAAGTCTTTAAGAAAGTGCCTGCATTTACCCGCTTTTCAAACAGTCCATTTCCACAGCTTTCAAAGTGGCTTGGAAAATTTTCCTTTTTGAGGGGAATTTTATAACAGGATGCCTTTAAGGCTAAGTAGGTGCCTATTTTAAGGCTATTTTATAAAGACACATAAAATGGGTACCTACTTGGCCTTCATGCATAGACAGCCTGTTATAAATATAGATGCCTACGTGTCTTTCTAAATGACTAGGGCACAACTGGCAGAAACCATGGAAGTTGCGGATGTTTGCGTCTGCTTGTCAGCAGGTCTAAATATTCATGCCTGAATTCCTCGCATATGTGTGTATTTTGCAAACAGAATGAAGAAATTGCGACGTCGCTCATGCTGTGCTCAAACTCTGCCCCAGAAAATACCTAGGTGTGGGTTGCATAAAAATGTGGAACTACTCGGTGCCACTCAAGCTTTAACATGCATAATCCCTGTGGCAAGTTTATAAGAACTATTTTGCCTTCCTTTTTAAATAAGCTGTTTTGCACCAGTTTTGATAAAGGAAAATTTTTATCAAAACTTCTGTTCACCTTTTCTGGCTAAAAGTATTGAAATGAGAGTGGTATCCCAGATCGGTTAAGGCCAAGCTGGATTTAGGAAAAGCTTGGGCACTGAATCTCTACTGATTACGTTTGTTGATATTGTTTATTGCTTGTTGGAAAGGGAGAATCTGTGTTGGTGGTGGTTTTAGATGTATCTGCCACCTTTGGTTTAGTAGAGATACAGGCCGGTGGGCTTAGGTGGGCAGGTACTGAATTAGATATCTTAATTTATGCAAGGTAGGAGCTTTGGGGTGCAATATAAGAATGAGATGATGCCCTGTGGAGTCCCTCAATGAGTTTTGTTGCCTCTAGGACAATTGGTTAGAGATTTGGTTAGCGGGGAATTTTATATGCTGATGAAGTGCAGGATCTCATGACTTCTATAGTGAAGCTGAATGATTGTTGGGTGGGGTGGCCACATGGCTTAAGGAGAATGGCATGGTTTCTAATGTATACGTAGGTAGTGGCTTGGATGGGTATACGTTGTAAGTTCAGCTATCCCTTAAGAGTTAGTTGGTTTCTTGAGTAAGAGATTCATGAGCTGGGGATTCTCATAGACTCTGCTATTACATTGCAGTCTCAGTTGGCAAAAATCTCACAGCATGCTTATGGGAGGCCTAGGTTAGTTTGGCATTTACGTTCATTTGTAGCTGAAAAGTCTTTATGCTCTATGATGCATGTATTTGTTTTATGTTCTTTAGATTACTGCGACCTGCTTTATGTAGGTTTGCCAACTAGTCAACTAAAAAAGATTGCAGCTAATTCAAAATAGCACAGCAAGGATTATTACTATTATGAATTGAATTTCCATACAACATATTGCAGAAATCTATGCAGTTTACAATAAAACATTCATAGTAAGATCCAATTAACATCAGAAGAAGATGACTCAAACTTAAATCAATCATTAAAACTAAAAGCAAAGGGGCATGTACGTCCACCCCCTTCAGTTAGTTCAGATGAGCCATTCTTTAATGTGACAAACAGGCCGTGAGTGCAACTAACACCACCTATTGAGATGGCCTTCATTGCACCTGCATTACCTCTGTTAAGTTCAGTTAGCGCAGGTGACTAATGCCTATGCTAGCCGCGGAGTGTTGGGAATGACTTATCCTGTGCAGTCTCTGTCTTAATGAACACTACCAGGTTAGCAAAGGGTTTTTAGTGTGGGGTTCCATTGTACTTTTGGAGCAGCACCGAAAGCATGAACTAACACTACACTACTCTGGTAGCACACTTTAGTAAACATATTGAGGTATAGAAATACGAGGCTTTTACATGCATAAAAAGGCTTTTATAAAATTACCCCCTAACACTCTGATTATCTCCAGGAACAAGCAGGAATGTAGTCATCACATATGGGTATCGTCGGTACCGACGGAGCCTGCGCGGGAACGCTCCCCAGCGTCCAATTAGAAAGCTTTTGGGAGCATCCCACAGCGCCTGCGTGCTGCCTTCCCGCCTTTCCCAACTGCCTCTCTCCAGTTCTTCTTTTTCGGCGGAGCCAGCAGGTCGTGTTCCTGTCACCGCAGAAGAATTCTTTTTTATTTCTTTCTTTTTTGTGGTCGCATCTGCCTTCCTCGACGCTCTACTGGTACCGCCGTTTTTTTCTCTTCTTATTTCTGTAAAAAAAATATATATATTCTCTTTTTTCTTTTTCTTGAGGTGCACGCGCCTTTTTGGGTGTTGGTGACGGAAATGGTACCGCTACACTTGGTACACTTTTTGGAACCTGAGGCAGGTTTCTCCATGGTAAGGAAACGGGTATCGGGCTCTTCAAGAGCATCCGGACAGACGATACTTCGAGTCCTCAGAAGAATCTGAGGATTCTGACAGTTCTGTCGATGCAGCGATGCTTCTCCCAGAGGAGCCCTCCTCCTCTAAACGCAGGATGTCTCCTCCAGAGGATATTTCCTTCCAGGATTTTATCAGGGAGGTGGCTCAGGGCCTGTCCATTACTGTGGCCCCTGAAACAGAGTCAAGGGCCAAGGAGATGGAAATTCTACAATATCCCAAAACTCCTAAGGAGGCAGCTACCTTGCTCAGCTACAAGACAGTCCTCATTCATACGGACAATCGAGTAGCCATGTTCTATGTGAACAAGCAGGGGGGAACAGTCTCTCTGTCGCTTTGCAACGAAGCTTTGCGACTATGGGCCCCTCGCCAGAGGGCATCAGATTCATCTTCTGGCAGTGTATCTTCCAGGCATTCAAAACTCTTGGGCAGACAGACTCAGTCAAGTTCTGCTTCCACACGAGTGGTCTCTGCATGCAGACCAGGTGGCCAGGATATTTCAACTTTGGGGAACCCCGGACATAGACCTCTTTGCAAGTCCGTGGAATGCCAAACTTCCCCGGTTCTGTTCCAGAATTCCGGCTCAGGGGGCTCAGGCCAGGGATGCTTTCCTCCTTTACTGGGGTCAAGACTTCCTGTATGCCTTTCTACCCATTCCCCTAATTCCCAAAACCCTGTTCAAGCTTCAGAGAGACAGAGGCCATATGATTCTCATAGCTCCACATTGGCCACAGCAAGTGTGGTACCCTCTGCTTCTACATCTCTCTCAAGCTCCCTCCCTGGAGTTAGGGTCTGCTCCAGATCTTCTATCTCAAGAGGACAGAATGTTATGGCATCCCAATCCCCAGTCTCTGCATCTCAGGGCTTGGTTGCTGAAGGCCTAGATCTCCAAGATCTTAATATCCCTCAGCAAGTAAAAGATATTCTTTTTGCTTCCAGGAAACCTTCCACAAGACGCTGTTATGCTTTCAAGTAGAAAAGGTTTACCATATAGTGTTCGCAAAAGGGTCTTAACCCCCTTACGATACCTCTGGAATCATTGCTGGAGTATCTCCTTCATTTATCCAATGCAGGTCTTAAGACTAATTCAGTAAGAGTCCTTTTGAGTGCTATTGCAGCTTCCTTTAAGCCTCTAAATGGACAGCCTATTTCCTCTCATCCTCTTATAGCAAGATTTATGAGAGTCCTTCTTTTAACTAAGCCTCCCATTAGGCCACCACCGGTGGCATGGGACTTAAACCTGGTTCTTGGGCAGCTCATGAAGCCACCTTTCGAACCTTTAGCTACTACCTCCTTGAAATTCATTTCTTGGAAGGTTATCTTTCTCATTGCAATCACATCAGCATGCCGCATTAGTGAGTTGCAAGCGCTAGTAGCTGATCCACCTTATACAAGGTTCCATCCTGACAAGGTAGTCCTTAGTACTCATCCACACTTTATGCCAAAGGTGGTCTCGCCTTTTCATCTGAACCAAGCGGTCTACCTACCTGTGTTTTTTCCAAGGCCTCATGCATCAAATGCAGAGAGGAATCTTCATACCTTGGACTGTAAAAGAGCTTTAGCCTTTTACTTACAAAGAACACAGCAACATAGAAAGTCCTCTCAACTCTTTGTTGCTTTTGATCCTTCTCATTTGGGACTTCCAGTCTCCAAGAGAACACTGTCTAACTGGATTTCTCAGTGTATTTCCTTCGCCTATCAGAGTAAGAACCTTTCTCTGGAGGGCCATGTCACAGCTCACAATGTGAGAGCCATGGCAGCCTCAATGGCTCATCTGCACTCTGTGTCTATCGATGACATCTGTCGAGCAGCCACTTGGGCCTTGGTTCATATCTTCACAGCCCATTACTGCTTGGACAAGAACTCCCGCCGGGATGCCTTGTTTGGTCAGGCTGTTCTCAAACACCTTTTCCATACCTAATTAACTCCTACCCGCCATCCCTGGTAGGATGCCAGAGATCCATGGGGGGAAGTGGAGCCCTGTTCAGGGACACACAACTTCTAGGGTCTCTCCCTGGCACCTAAAGCTAGGGAGTCCCCATATGTGATGACTACATTCCTGCTCTTTCCTGGAGATAGCATAGTTACTCACCTGTAACAGGTGATCTCCAGGAACAGCAGGAATGTAGTCCTCACAACCCACCCACCTCCCCTAGGAGTTGTATCTCTCTATCTATCTCTTTCCTTTCCCTTTCTCTCTCTTTGTCTCAGCTTTAAAACTCAGCTGGAGAGAGGCAGTTGGGAAAGGCGGGAAAGCAGCACGCAGGCGCTGTGGGATACTACCAAAAGCTTTCTAATTGGACGCTGGGGAGTGTTCCCGCGGAGGCTCCATCGGTACCGATGATACCCATATGTGAGGACTAAATTCCTGCTGTTCCTGGAGATCACCTGTTACAGGTGAGTAACTATGCTATATCCAATTGTATGCTTTAACGGTAATTTCATAACAGGGCATCTAGACAGGAAAGCCATATAAGTGCAGATGTTGAACCTATTAAATAAATGCAATATATGCTTGTGTGCTTTTATAAAACAGCCTATCTGAAAGTATTTCCACAAACTTACAAAAAGAGGCTGGGTGGCGCCTTTTAGATCAACCAATTTCTTGAGGCATGAGCCTTTGAGGCAGAGTCCACTTCATTAGAAAGTTTTATGCAAGTAAGCGCTGGTAATAATGAGTGCATATGCGCATTTTAAAATAAAATAAACACAAAGGGCCCAATATTGAATTGGGCAGGCTATGAGCTGCTAGAGAGCATAGCCCTGCCTGCCGACCCTTAATCCTGGATATTCAATGCTGCAGTGACGGCATTGAATCTCCGGGGTCGCTGCACATGCCCCGGAGCCGCCGAAGCTAACCAGGTAGCGGTGATATTGCATTGCTGCTCAGTTAGCTTCCGTGGGTAAAACTAGGCCACCTTTCCTATGCTTAGTTTTACCGGCTGATCACTAACCGGATAGTGGTGCAACATTGCTGCTACCCAATTAGTGACAATCTCCTCCTCCGCTCTGTCCTGAAATTCTCTCAACATGCTCCTATGCTAACCGCATAGCATTGGGGCATGTAGCGAGGTTAGGAGGGGATATTCAATGGCATTAACCATGTAAGTGCCATTGAATATTCCGATTTAAGGTATTTACATGGTTTACTGGGCTGTAAACCATGTAAAGGCCTTTCGAATATCAGGCCCAGAATGTCGATCCTCCCAATACTCTGCCCATTCTCTACCCTAGAATGCACATGCACATATTGGATTATACAAAGGCACTAAGTTTTCATAGACTTTATTTTTGTGCATGTCTATCTCTGGGCAATTATAGAAATACCTCCTTAAGTGCATAAAATGCTCTTCTACAGTACTTGCTTAAGTGGCTTCTAAAGTTTATTGTAAAATAGTTCTGAAGAACCTGTTCCTTGTAAAACCTTTCGAGTTCATTGTAAACCACCTTGATAAACAAGAAAGCCGCTATATAAATCATGTCAAATAAATAAATCCCCTCATCCACTCATTTGCTAAAATGCTTCTGGACATTTTCTTTTTTTTGTGAAAAAAGATTCAGTGTCCTGTCTGTTTGTTTGAAGGTCTAGAAAACTACCATATTTAGGGAGTAGTATTTTATGGAGCTGCATAACATTGTGTACTCCAATTGTGGTATTTTTGTGATTTATGGGGCATATGTACTAAAGTCTGTCCTAGTAGCATGCCTTTGCAATGCAAAATTAGCACTGAGGCCCACGCAAATTTTTGGAATATGTGCATCCATCTCCCTTCCGTTAAAACTACACTAACCAGCACATGGGCACACTTAAGTGTACGTGCGTTAACAGCAACAGTCATGGTTTGTGCATGCCCCTAATACCATACTAACAGTGACGTACCATCAATCCTAACCCACTCTATCCCCTTGGGTGCCAACCAGTTAGCATGAGATTTTTAGCACAGAGCTCTGCGCTGTTAGCATGGCATGTTTAGTGCGTAGCGAACCCCACACTAATAGCTCACTTGAGTAAACATGCCCCTAAGTATGTAAATGGGCATTTCCTTGCGTTCTTTAGGTGGTCATGATTTTATAAGTACACAGGTCAGCTCAATAAAACATACTTTCACCATGGGCATAAGGCACGAGTGGAGCTTACAAGGAACTAACCAGTAATGAATGCATAAATGATAAAATACTATAAACACTGGGTGTTCTACAAATCTAGGTGGAGCATTTACTTAAATGATCATGCCTTAAACTAAAATGTGTTTCGACAACTTAAGCCAGTATTTTATAAAGAAAAGTAGCTCCTGAGTAGATGCCCACATTTGTGCATTAGATACACACCTCCATAAAAAATTACCTTCTTACTGACAGATAACATGCATGCAGAACACTGACTGATAATATTTACTTTAAATTATGAGAATGTGTAAAACAAATCTATCTAGTAATTAAATTATGATACCAAAAAAAATTATAATGCTAATGAAATATTTTTTGTTAGTGCTCTATTTTAAGTTATAGTGTACTTTGACTTGGCATTGTTTCTATTGGGGCAATTTCTCCAAATGGGTTAATTTTGCACATATCATGACAGTCATTTACTCACTCCTAAGCCAGGGATGTGGAGTATGATCTCAGCCTCACAAATTTACTTCTAATGCTTGGTGTAGTACTTGCATTATGCCAAAGAGAGCCTCCTTTTGGGGTCCATAAAATGTATCACGTGAGGGTAATTTATCGAGGTGTGCTTGGAAATGTTTGCTAATCCAGCCTGAGGCACCCAACATGATGGGAAATAACTTGGTATCTTTATGCCACATTTTCTTAATCTTTAACTGCATTTCTTGGTACTTCAAGATCTTCTCTCTCTAAGTGTGATTCACAGAATAGTTACTTGGGACTGACACTTCTATAATCATAGAAACATAGAAATATGACGACAGAAAAAGACCACATGGCCTATCTAGTCTGTCCTTCCATGTCAACAACTACAACAGTCCCCTTTTTACCTTTAGAGATCCTCTGTGTTGGTCCCATGCTTTTTTGAATTCAGTTACTGTCCTCATCTCTAATACCTCCACTGGGAGACTATTCCACGGATCCACCACTCTTTCCGTAAAGAAATATTTCCGCATATCACTCCTGAATCTATCCCCCTTCACCCTCATCCCATGTCCCTCGTAGCAGAACTTGCTTTCAATTGAAAGAGGCTCTCTCCCTGAACATTTATGCCACATAGGTATTTAAACATCTCAATCATATCACCTCTATCCGGCCTTTCCTCTAAGGTGTACATATTAAGATCCTTAAGTCTGTCCTCATATGCTTATAATGAAGACCACTAACCATTTTAGTAGCCACCCTCTGCACCGACTCCATTCTGTTCACATCCTTTTGAAGGTGCGGTCTTCAGAATTGCACACTATATTCCAAATGAGGTCGCACCAAAGACTTATACAGAGGCACTAGCACCTCCTTTTTTCTGCTAGCTATTCCTCTCCGTATGCACCCAAGCATCCTTCTAGCTTTTGCCATCGCCTTTTCTACCTGTTTAGCTACTTTAAGATAATCAGACACAACCACGCCTAGGTCCTGCTCTTCTTTAGTGGACAAAAGTACTTCACCCCCTATACTATATTGCTCCCTTGGATTGCTGCAGCCCAAATGCATGACCTTTCATTTTTTAACATTAAATCCCAGCTGCCAAATTCTAGACCATTCTTCAAGCTTAGCTAGATCCCTCCTCATGTTATCTACACCTTCCTGGTTGTCTATTCTATTGCAGATTTTGGTATCATCCGCAAAGAGGCAAACCTTACGCGACAGCCCTTCCGCTATATCACTAACAAAGATGTTAAAAAGAATCGGACCAAGAACAGATCCCTGGGGCACACCACTGCTAACATCCTTCCTTCCATCTTTTTATCGGTCAGAATAAGAGTATCCCAGATGATCATAACTTTTTCATTTTCCATAACTCCCTTAGGGTCCTGATCCTAGTGTTTTCAGGCACAGTGATGTTGTAGTGTTTATAGACTTTCCAAGGATGAGGCGTGCTACTTTGTTGTGCCTTTCTGTATAGATATTTTCTGCCATCATAACTTCACAGCCAGCTATGAGGTGAGTCACTATTTCTAGCTGTTTCTTACAGAATCGTTACATGTCTGTTTTGCCAGTGTTTTCAATGCTCATTGTAAACCATCTTATCTATAATCCGCTGTCTTCTTCTTTGTTAACAACTTTTGCGTTCCAGTCACCCATGACTATCAGGATATCCTGTTTGCATGTTCTGTCAATTTCAGCTTGTACTTGTTCATAGAACTCTTCAAGTTCATTCTCTTCTGCAGCTGTTGTTGGGGCATATACTTGAATTATAGTTGTGTTGATAGGCATTCCTCATAGATGAATAGAGATTAAGCATTCGCTTACTGCATTGTATTTTATTACAGTTCTTGCAAGTTTCTTCTTTATTATAAATGCAACACCATTTCTTCTTTGTCTTTCATTTCCAGCATAGTAGACCATGTGATCATCTGATGCAAAGTGCTCGATGCCAGTCCATTTCAGTTCGCTGACACCCAACAGATCAAGTTGTACACGTTCCATTTCATTCTTGACCACCTCCATCTTCCCTTGGTTCATGCTTCGTATGTTCCATATTCCAATGCGTAAGACATCTTTACAGCTTACATCAGCAGTCAGATGTCCCGAGGGCTTTGATCCAACCACATCATAAATGCTGGCTTTACTCTGAAAAGTCTTCAGCTCTTCCCCAGTAGCTAGTTGAGTGCCTTCCGACCTGGGGTTCTCATCTTCCAGCACTATAGCACAATTTGTTTTGTTGTAGCTATCCATTGGGTTTTGTTGGCAAGATACAGAAGTAGATTGCTGGGCCTTTCTTCCGCGCAGTTTAAGTTTGGTGTTCTTGCCGTTGTCACTTAAATGTGATCCTCTGCCGTCAACACTATCCCATTCTGCTGCTGGCCAGATGGGTGGTTTGTCTTGGTCTGGCACCTCAGCTGAGAACTGTCCATCTTGGGAGACCCTGCCAGTAGTTAAACTACTGATAGTTTAGCTCTCAGCATCACTGATGCACACAAGCCCTCACAGCACAACAAGCTGCAAACCAAGTGAGGGACATGTGCATCATTAATGTCTGTACTTTGTTTAGTACAAGAGGAAATTAATTTATAGTTTTATTTCTACAGTGGTGTTGTACATTCCAAGTTTGGCTTTTGGGGTTCCCAGTTTAATTATTGTCTTCCTGTTTCTAAATTGTGATTCCTTGTTTGGTGTTGTCTATGTTCTGCATGTGTAACTGAGCTGAGGTATTCTGTTTATGTAATTCCCATTTGACATTGCCACTTGTTCTCTTTCCTCAGTAGGTCATGTATTGTTATTCTCTGAAATGTATTGGTTTAATATTTGCAGTGTTGCCTTTTGATAGGTAGAGTATGGTGCTTTGTGAGTCCTGGTAGTGATGTTACGATATGGCGGGTTTGCTATGGGTTCTAAATGGGCAGTGTTTGTAGTAGTTCCTAATGTGCCTGGCGGTTGGTACTGGATTCTAGTAGATTGCCGGGCCTTTCTTCCATGCAGTTTAAGTTTGGTGTTGTTGCCGTTGTCACAGAAATGTGATCCTCCGCCGTCAACACTATCCCATTCTGCTGCTGTCCAGATGGGTAGTTTGTCTTGGTCTGACACCTCAGCTGAGACCTGTCCATCTTGGGAGACCCTGCCAATAGTTAAACTACCGATAGTTTAGCTCTCAGCATCATTGATGCACACAAACCCTCACAGCACGACAAGCTGCAAACCAAGTGAGGGCCAACTTTATAATACAATGTAAAGTTTGGAGAGAAAAAAACAGGGTGAGCCAATTTGAAGAGATGGGTCTTCAGTCTTGACTGGATGTTCACCAAGAGACAGCCCCTGGGCATTGGAAGAAAATTTATTCCAAAGGAAAAATGCTAGGAGAAGAAAAGCATATGTAGTCTGTTTGATGCATGCTATATGAAGAAAATGCATCTTTATCTTTATCTTTATCTTTATTGCACATTTTATATACCGCCCATTGTCGAAACATGAGGGCGGTTTACAATAAAATAAATGTAAATGCTGGCATTAAAAGAAAGGAACTCCATTAAAATAAAGAGAAAGAAGGACCAAAGGGGCCACCGGACAAAACAGTAAAATCAAACAATAACCCAACAGTAAATTCAATAAATAACAATAAATTCAAACAATAACCAGACAAATCCAATGTCAAAAGACCAATAAGGACAACAAAGTCAAACAATAATCAAACTGGGTGGTAAGACAATAAACATACAGACAGACAGAGAACTATACAGGACACTCAAGGGGGGAGGTCAAACGCCTGTTGAAATAAGTGGGTCTTCAATAATGTCTTGAAGTTCTGGTAAGAGGGTTCTAGCCGGAGGGAGGGAGGAAGTGAGTTCCATAGGGAAGGTCCTAGGAAAAAGAAAGCAGCGTGACGTGTTTGTTCCAGATGAGCTTGTGTAGGGGACGGAAGGGATAAACGATTGGCATGTAAGGTGCGAAGCTGTCGGTAAGGAGTATGGAGAGAAATCAAGTCAGCTAAGTATAGGGGATTGGAGGAATGAATGACTCTGTGGGTTAGTATAAGGAACTTATATCGAAATCGGAAGCGCAGAGGAAGCCAATGGAGGCGATACAGAAGAGGGGTGATATGATCAGATCTACGGGCAGAGGTAACCAGTCGGGCAGCTGTGTTTTGCAAAAGCTGCAGGCGTTGGAGCTGGTAAGCCGGAAGATTTGCATAGACTACATTGCAGTAGTCTAGTCTTGATATGACCAGCGCAAGTACGAGAGTGATAAAAGAGTCAGAGGGCAAAACAGAACGAACAGAGCGGAGCTGACGCAATATAAAGAAGGAGCGACGGGAAAGATTGGAAATGTGCTCATGGAAAGACATGGAGGAGTCCAGGGTAACTCCTAAGTACCGGAAAGAGGAGGTAAGTGGAATGTAGACAGAATTAATCTGGGGTGCAATGTCTGGACAAGATGTACCTAGCGAGACCCACATGGCTGTGGATTTGGAGGGGTTAAGGTGGAGAAAATTGGAGGAAAGCCAGTCTGCAATATGAGTGAGACAGGTATTAAGTGGGGAAATGTCAATACTGAGCGGAGAGGTGTGAAAGAGGAAAATGATATCATCTGCGTAGATATAAGTGGAGACCGGAAATTGTTGGGCTAAAAGGGGGAGAGGGGCGAGAAAGATGTTAAAAAGCAGAGGAGATAGGACTGAACCCTGGGGAACCCCACAGGGCAAAGAAGTAGATGGAGAAGACTGTTGATTGGAACGGACGACAAAAGAACGAGTAGTAAGAAAGGAGCGGAACCAACTTAATACAGTACCCCTTAAACCAATGTCAGATAGGCGTGAGAGAAGGATGTGATGGTCGATTAGATCAAAGGCGGCCGATAAATCTAATGAAACCAAGAGTGAGATATTTCCGCGATCGTGTGCGACATGAAGCTCATTGAGTAAAGCCAGGAGAACAGTCTCCGTACTGTGTCCCGCACGGAAACCTGCCTGACGAGGATGAAGGGAATTTGTGGCCTCAGCATGGGATGATAGTTGGAGGAAAACAAAACGTTCCAGCACCTTTGCTAAGAATGGTAGGTTGGACACTGGACGCCAATGGGAAAGCACTGAGGGATCGAGAGAGGGTTGTTTCAGGAGGGGATGAACTATGGCCAACTTCAGATGATTCAGAGAGGAAAGAATCTGATGGCACAAAGCAATAGATGAGCAGAACAGTGAAGCCTAATATAGTTATTTGTGATGTCCATTGTGTTTCATAGTAACTTAGCCATAAACAGTACTACAAATACTGCAAGTGCATGTAAAAATACAACTTGGTCTAACTAACTTCTAGATGGCGAGTGCACTACACACTTTTGGCCAAAGAGATGGGCACCAGTCTGATTCCATGATTAACTCTGGAGGCCAGACCTTAGATGGTAAGAGGCAGAAAGGTCGAGGTGCTACGTTTTTATTTATTTATTTATTTAACATTTTTTATATACCGTCTTTCTACATATCAAGACGGTTTACATAGAACATTTCAAGGCAGTGTGTTTCAACTGTTTACAAAGAACAAAGTAACAAGGATACATAAGTGAACAATATGAACTAATTACAATGATCAATGATCAACTATTTACATATGTATATATAGAGCTACAGATAGTTGTATTATAGGGTTTGAGGGAGCATGGGTGGGGAGGTAGCTGTAGAGGGTTAGGTACTAGGGTGGTAGGGAAAAATGTTCAAGGAAGAGGTGGGTTTTTAGCTTCTTTCAGAACTCAGAGTGGCTCACACAGTTACGCAGATCATGAGGAAGGGTATTCCATAGGGATGGAGCATAGAGAGAGAAGGCCCTGTTGTTAGTAGATTGTTTGCAGTGCCTTTTAGTTGTTGGTATGGTCAGTAGGTTTTTGGTAAAGGAACGGTGTGTTCTTGTGTTGTTGGAGAAGGCAAGGAGTGGGGAGAGGCATGGAGCTGACTCCTTTGAGATAATTTTGTGTATAAGAGTAAGAACCTTGAATTTAGCTCGGTGTTGAATTGGGAGCCAGTGGAGGTCATAGAGGACTGGTGTAATATGGTATCGTCTGGGGTTGTTGGTTATGAGCCACGCTAACGTATTCTGGGTTAGTTGGAGTGGTTGGATGGTGTTCTTGGGGAGGCCATGATATATCAGATTACAGTAGTCAAGCAAAGGGGTTGTGAGGGCCTGACAGACAGTACGAAAGGAGTCAGGGCTTAAGAGAGGTTTGAGGTTCCGGAGAGTACGTAGTTTTGCATATACTGTATTAGTGGTTCTCTTTATTTGATCGGAGAAGGAGAGGTTCTGATCAAGGATGATTCCAAGATATTTCACTTGGTTTTTTATAGTGAGTGATCACCAAAGGTGAGAGTTGGAGGAGGGGTGTCTGAGTGATTGGAAAATACTTGAAGGACCTCAGTTTTGGATTGGTTAATTAGT
Source organism: Ichthyophis bannanicus (assembly GCA_033557465.1). Taxonomy (NCBI): domain Eukaryota; kingdom Metazoa; phylum Chordata; class Amphibia; order Gymnophiona; family Ichthyophiidae; genus Ichthyophis; species Ichthyophis bannanicus. The sequence continues at coordinate 961,769,931 of CM066034.1, read as the reverse complement.
AAGTTGTGCTGGGAGAGCCAAGATTTGAGGCTGATTAGACATTCATTTAGTTTAGTAAAATTAGGGTTAGTGAGGTTAAATGGGGTGAAGCACATCATGTCATCTGCATATAATTGGTACTGTATGCCATAGTTTTGGAAAATCTTGCAGACAGGTTGGAGGAAGATATTGAAAAGTAACGCGGATAGACTAGAACCTTGGGGGACACCTTGTTTTAGTGTAAATGGGAGGGAGGTATCACTTCCAATACGGACCTGTTGGGTTCTGGTGTCTAAGTAGGATTGGAACCATTTTAGAGTTATGCCTCTCAGTCCTATTTCATGAAGTCTGATTAGGAGTTGATGGTGGGGGAGAGAGTCAAAAGCAGCAGATAAGTCAAGGAAGATAAGTAGGCATCCTTGAGCGGGGTTCTGGGTGTGTAAGTACAAGGAATCTAGTAGAGAGGTGAGGAGGGTTTCAACTCCGTGATTCCTTTTGAAACCATGCTGGAATAAGCAAGGGGAGAGTGGTCATCAATATAGTTCTGAAGTTGGGTTTGGACAAGTTTCTCTGTTATCTTTGCAAGGAAAGGGATACTAGATATGGGTCTATAGGAGGAAGGGGAGGTGGGGTCTAGTTTAGCTCCTTTTAGGATTGGGCGGATAGAGGCACATTTAAGTGGGGGTGGTACGGAACCAGTCTGGAGGGAGGTTTGTACAATATTGAAAATGTAGGGGCTGAAGGAACTTCTGGTAGATTTGATCCAGGGGACAGGACAAGGGTCAAGGGCAGAGGTTGAAACATTCAAATCTTTAATAACATCAGGTACATTATCTAATGTGATGGGATGAAACTCATTTGATGAGTTTGAGAAGGTTGCATCATGTGGTTGGGTGCTGTGGTCAGGAGTGAGTTGGGGGTTATTGGTTGATAAAGGTGGAAGGAATTTAGAGGTCAGATGGTTAGCTATAGCCTGCGCAGTTATTTTTGGTGGCTGGTCATGTTATATGGGCTCGTTTATTAAGGATTTAGTGATGGAGAAGAACTCTCTTGGTTTATTAAGCGCTCGTTGGATAATATTTTCATTATATTCTCTTTTATGAGTAAGGGTTTCTGAGCAGTAGGTTTGAAGTTTGGTTGTGTAGGGAATATGTACATTGGAGTCTTGAGTGCGTCTCCATTTATGTTCAAGGCGTCTAAGCTCCCTTTTGAGGTTTCTCAGGTTTGTAGAGAACCAGGGGGTTCTTCTGCGGTGTTTTTGAGGAAGTTGCTTAGGCGGAAGTAGGGAGGCTGCGGATAGGATTTCATTCCATTTAGAGATGATGGACTCTTGGTTCATGTTTTTGTTATTTAGTAGGTCAAGTGATGGGATTGTTTGCTCCAGGAAGTTGGCTGCATTGAATTGTTTGAATTTACGGGTGTGTTGGAGATGAGTGTGTGGTTGACTCCTGTGGGTGGAGTAGGGGACGGTGAAGAGGATGAGAGCATGATCAGACCAGGGTATGGGTTGGATAGTGTGTTGGACCTGATCATTGAAAAGGGGATGTTGTGGGATAAATATTAAGTCAAGGATGTTTCCTTTAGAATGTGTAGGGTGTTGTAGTATTTGGGTGAAGTGAAGAGTGTTCATTGCTTGGAGGAAGGAGGAAGATTGTATTGAAGATGTAGAGTGTAAGTTTAGGTCTCCTAAGATAATTAGAGGGCGTGAGGTAGGTTGGGGTGAGCAGGCTGTATCTAGGATCGTGGAGAGATCAGATGAGTCAGTTTGGGGAGCACAGTATAGGAGGTGCAAAGAAAGTATGGAGTTGGAGACAGTAATAGAGTCCATGCCTGAGGTGGAAGTGGATTCAACAGTAGAGAGTTGTATGTTGGATCTAGAAATTATAGCTACACCTCCTCCTCTTCCATGTAATCTGTTACATATATTGATTGAATATGTTTTGGGGCATAGTTGGTTTACTAGAACCATGTCGGAGTCTTGGAACCAGGTTTCAGTGAGGCAGAGTATATCAAGGTTGTAATCAGTAATAAGGTCAGCGAGTAAAGGGATTTTGTTTCTGGCTGAACGAGCATTGAGTAGGGCGCATTTGAGGGGGGGATGAGGGAGGTCAGAGGGAGAGTATGGTTTAATGTTGGAGTTTATAGTAATGGTTTTGAGTTTGCATGAATGGTGGTGGGGGTTATAATGTGCATGGGAGAGATGTGGTAGGGTATATAGGTGCCTGGTTTTAAAAACCATCTAGTTTCTCCGAATATTTATTGCTATGAGGATGCCATTCTGCGCACTCACACATATACCCAAAAAGTCTATTATTCAAGAACTATACTCTTATTTCACTTGTTCTTGCCTTGTGGCCAGGCATACCATTCAATAAGTCTGTCAACTACTATCTTTGCCTCATGACAAAGTACTAAACTGTGATTTATTATTTGAATACACTTTGCTTTGTTGAAAGTGATTTGTTTTAGCAACACTAAAATGCTAAATAAATTATTCATCGAATGCTAATTCTTCACTTTATGTGCTGTGGGGCGCGTCAGAGTAAGCAGCCTTTGAGGCATTTGTGGACCACATTAATCCCAGCTGATTTTTTTTTCTGCAGACTGACTCCCCTTGCAAGCAGCTCTTCTACTTTACTTTCCCCCTTAACAGTTGCAGGAATGTTCAAGCTAGGGCTGAAAAATTGTGCTTGGCATCCTCCGGAGTTACTGGCCTTGTTGTGAGTGAAGATCCTGAAGATTTGTATAGATGCCAGCGAGAAGCATCAATAAACAAGGCGTCCCAAATCTGCCCTGTACTATAGATAGAGACGTGGGTGAATGGTGACTCTTCAGGCTGTCACTTGGATCATTTATATATAAACCTGCTATGCTATTAGCTTTCCTATTTATTCATTTTTTTCCTATGGGGCTTCTCCTAGCATCTTTCTATTGCCGTGTTTTATTTGTAAATATGTTTAATGTGAAAGTTTTGCTAGCTTCTCTAAGTTTTTCCAAGTATAGATGCCTGTGTTCCTCTCTCTTGGATCTCTTATATTTCATGACGGCCTCCCTCTTTTTCTTTACCTTTTCAGCTACTTCTGTTGAGAACCATAGCAGCCTCCTTTTCCTTTTATATTTATTTACCTTTCTAACAAAAAGGTTTGTTGCCCTAAAAATATCCTCTTTCGGTTGTGCCCACTGTTTTTCTACATCCCCCAGCTGTTCCTATCCTGCTAACGACTCTTTGAGGTATAGTCCCATCTTTGCAAAGTTAGTTTTCCTAAAGTCTAAGACCCTCGCTTTTGAATGGATTCTATCAGCCTTAGTACTAATACTGACCCATACCATCTGGTGATCACTGTATACGAGACCATCTCCCACTATGACATCAGAAACACTTTCCTCATTGGTAAGCACTAAGTCCAGTGCTTCATCACGTGTGGGCTCTGTTACCATTTGCCTGAATAGTTGCCTGAATAGTTCTCCCTGTAGAGAATCCAGGATCTCCTTACCTCTAGATGACACCGCAGTAGGAATGTGCCAATCCACATCTGGCATATTGAAATCACCCATCAGTAGCACTTCTACTTTCCTGGCAATACTGTGTATGTCTTCTATTAAATCTTCATCCACTTCTACTCCCTGTGAGGGGATCTGAATATAACTCCATTGCAAATGGATTTCCCTTTCTCTCTTTCTAGTTTGACCCACTGTGCCTCCTCTCTTCCTTTTAAGCCTTGCAATTCATAGCTTTAATATTATTTCAGACATATAGTGCCATTCCACCTCACCTTCTTCCTACCCGGTCCTTCCTGAATAAAGTATAGCCTGGTACTGTATACTTACATCCCAGTCATGGTTTTCCGTGAACCATGTATCCGTAACTGCCACTAAATCCAAGTCACCTCTTCCATTAAAGGCCCAACACCTGAGAAATTATTTCCCATGATACAGGCATTTATACACACCACTTTCCAGATGTTGCCCCTATTACCCATTTCTACAGAGGTATTTAATGTTTCGCTTACCTGGGGGATTTCTTCACTTAACTGGGGGCTCTCTTCATCCATCCCCAATGAATCTAGTTTAAAGCCCCCTTTGGTAGGTTAGCCAGTCTGCTGCTGAAACACTTTGACACTTCTTGGACAGAGGGACACCATCACTGCTCTACAGTCCTTGGACTATCATCCCATTGTCCAGGAAACCAAAATGCTACCGATGACATCATCCGCGCAGCCATGCATTCATCTCCAGGATGCAAACTTCTCTGCCTCGGCCTTTTTGCTCAACAAGGAGAATTGAAGAGAACACCACTTGTGCACCTGTCTGCTTCACCCTCTGTCCCAGAACCATGAAGTCACTTTTGATATGCTCAGAAGAATACCTAGCAGTATCATTTGTGCTGACATGGATGAGCAACATCGGATAACAGTCAGTAGGCTTGATGAGTCTCATCAAACTCTCCGTAACATCTCAAATTTTGGCACCAGGCAGACAACACACCTCTCTGGACATCAAATCTGGTCAGTAGAGGGATGCCTCAATACCCCTCAGAAGAGAGTCACCAACTGCCACTACCCTTTGCTTCCTTGTGGTCAGTGATTCTGCAACTTTGGAATGCTTGAGCTGTGGCTCTTCCCTTTTCTTGTAATGCTTTCACCTCCTCCACTTCCAGGGCTGCATACTGATTCTTCACTTCAAGGGCTGAGGAGTTAGAGTGTTGATTCTGCAGGCTCTGGTAACTCGTGTCCAACCGTCTTCCTTCTGTAGCCTCCCATTTCACCTCTGTCGGAGAGCTTGGATGTTTTAAGAAGCATCTCATCAATGTACTTCTCAGTGGCTCAAATGCTTTTTGACCTTGCCACCTCTTCCCTGAGCTCCTCCACTTCTTTCCAGAGAGCCTCAGCATGCAGGCATCCTGCACATGGAACTGGCATTGGTATCTCTGTCTGCACAGAGGCAGAAGCTGTAACAGGGGCAACAGCTTTATCAATATGATTTTTCCCAGCCATTATTTAGCTGATGGAGCTTTGGTACCTGTTGAAGTAAAAGAGAGAGATTTATCAAAGTCCCTACCGGTTTCTGAGCTGTCCTTTAAAAGAAAAAGCAGTTCACCTCTTTTAAGTGTGTTCTAACAGTGCTTGTCTATGTCCCTGTGTGGAGCTAATTGGTGAGTTGCCCTATAGAGCAAGATTGTTCACATGGGATGGGCGGGTGTTGGGGTGGGTAGAGAGAGACCTAACACCTTATGAGGTCAGTGGCTTCAAAGAGTTAGCTGTGATGGGTAGCTAGAATAAAGATAATCTACTCTAACTGACAGAGCCTTGCCCTACACCACAAGCACACAAAGAAATTCCCCCTTTGCAATATAGAAAAAAGAAAGACTTATCCTTTGAAAAAGAACAGCAAAACCCCTTTGAGAATTAGCTTTTAAGAGAGAACAGCAAAACCCCTTTGAGAATTAGCTTTTAAAAAAGAACATCAAAACCCCTTTGAGAATTAGCTTTTAAAAGAGAACAGCAAAACCCCTTTGTGAATTAGCTTTTAAAAGAGAACAGCAAACCCCCTTTGAGGATTAGCTTTTTAAAAAGAACACCTAAACCCCTTTGAGAGCTTTCAGGTTGTGTATTACTTTGCTTTGCAATGTAGTCATCAGGAATGCCAGAACCAGAAACATGGACATCGCTGCCTGATCTCAAAAATGTCCAGTCATGTCTAATTTTAGACCTTCTCCAGGCATGCATAAGCATCGGGAACGTGCTTGCTTTGGCTGAAAAACAACCAGAGTGTAGAGAAGATAACACTGCATAATTCCCAGCATTCAGCACAATCACAATGATAGTAGCAGTGGGATGCGAACCCTGGATTTTCCACTCCTAGCTTATTATATGAACCATTAGACTATATTCAGGTTTAGCAATACTATTCTGGGGATGTCTCTATAGATGCCTCCACAGCCTTCCTTATTGGGCACCTCCACGTTTGTAAAATCATACCTGCTTTTTTTAAAACAGTCTGTCTTAGATGTCCCAGATTGCACTTGGGTGGCCTTTCTAAGATGGCCCTCCACAGAAATTGTAGATTTCCCCAGATATCCTTTTGATTTTACTTTACTTTAAGAGGATTTGGATACAATTATCTGTCTTTTCAAACCAATGATCAAAGTGAATTGCAATTCAGGTGCAATAAGCATTGGAGGGTAGACTGAAGCACTGGAGGGTAGAATGACTTACCAATGTCACAGAACGTGTCAGTGGAAGAAGCAGGATTTGAATTTCAACTTCCTCGGAATTCAGTCCACTGCTCCAGGGATTTGATGAACTGATTTAAAAAACCTGTTGACTTTTAATGGACTCATTGAATCATGCAGAATGCCTCTTTTGAAATTAATTATACATCTCTACACAATAGTGTACTAATCTCCTTGATGTAGAAAAAACAGAAATAGTAGACAACTTTAACCTGCTTGGATCAATAATCAATAATGAAACGACAAGCAGTCAAGAAATCTGATGATGCATTGCTCTTTGCAGAACGGCCATGAAGGACCTAGACAAGATTTTCAAGTGCAGAGATGTATCTCTGTGTACAAATATTCAATAAAGTCATATGGATGCGAAAGTTGGACAGTGAAGAAGAAAGATAGGAAGAAAATCGATGCCTTCAAATTAAGTTGCTGGCAAAGAATACTTTAGACTGCCCAAAGAATAAATCAATCGGTACTAAAGGAGATCAAACTTAAGCCTTTCTTAGAAGCTGAAATGACAAGACTTTGGCTTTCTTACTTTTTACAGATCACACAAAGAGAAAAATTATTAGAGAAAGTCAGCATGCTTGGCAAGGCAGAAGATCAACACAAAAGAAGAAGGCCAGCAGTGCAATGGATTGATGCAACAACAGTAGCTATGATGCCACTCTATGAACAATTAACTGCCTGACTGAAGACTGAACACAGTTTAGGACAACTATCCACAAAGCTTTATATTTATTAAAGGGGGAAGGGTGGTCAAAATCACTTTCAGGTTCAGCTGATTATCATCACCAGGAATAGATTAAGGCCCTGAAGCTAATTAATCTTGAGGTGAACAAAGTTCCTTAAAGATAATTGGCATAGTTGTATCAGTACAAGTATCCCTAGGAAGCTAAGTAAACAACTTAAGTAGCTAAACAAAATCTTAAAACTAATATGCAGACAACAGTCCAGCAGGGAAATGGAGGCTGTCTAGTCTTTTGCATTGAATGTCACATGTACAATTTTCTTCCATTTGCTGAGATGTCTTATGTGTGCACTAGGTGCAAGGGCTCTTTGCCCTCATGGAACGAGTCCAGTCTCTGTAGGCTAGAGTAGCAGACTTGTAGGACTTGTAGAGAGGTACATAGACGAGGCCTACATGGATGTAGTACTAAAATTCCACCTACAATCTGGCAGCCTCTCAGTTGCCATGGAGGAGAGCATCACCTTGGTGTGGCAGGAAGTGATCCTGTAGCTAGGATCTGTCTGCCAGTAGATATAAAACCCTCTTGCATAGAGGAGGTTTCTCCAGGGCCATGTGCCCATGATGGAAGGGTTAGAATAGCTTTTATAATTGATGATTTGATCAATAGGCATGTAGATAGCTGGGTGGCTGGTGGACGTGAGGACTACCAGCTGGTGTGAAGCTAGAAGACGTCACAAGCCACCTAAACAAGGTTTTAGATAGTGCTGGGGAGGAGTCTGAGGTCAAATTGAGGCTTTTAGGTAGGAAGTTGAAATCCATAATTTTCAGGGTAGCATTCTCTAAAATGCTTCCATTCTATGAGCAGGACCCAAAAGGCAGGCAGAGCTCTGGAGTCTCAATGCATGGATGAGACGATGGTGCAAAGAAGAGGATTTTGGATTTGTTAGGAACTAAGCAACATTTTGGGGAAGGGAGGGGCTTTTATGAAGGTATGGGTTCCACCTTAATCGGAATGAAACTGGGCTGCTGGAATTGACCTTTCAAAAGGAAATAGAGCGGCTTTTAAACTAGATAATAAGGGAAAGCCAACAGTTGCCCAAGAACGCATAGTTCAGAAGGATGTATCCTTTAAAGATACTAACAAAACAGGGACATTAGGGCATCCCGACAGAGAGGTTCAAACAAAGATAAAAGTAACCCTGATGTCCTTTAGTACACAGCTGAAAGATTTCAAATTACACATATCAACTGATAACCAGATTAATATAAACAAAATACAACCTCTAAAATGTCTGTATGCAAATGCTAGAAGTCTATAAAATATGAAGGGAGAGCTAGAATATGTAGCACTAAATGAAAGGTTAGATATGATTGGCATCTCAGAGACCTGGTGGAAGGAGGACAACCAATGGGACACTGTGATACCTGGGAACAAACTATATTGCAGTGATCGGGTAGATGAAATTGTTGGAAGGGTTGCGCTCTATGTTAGATTGAGTCATATAGGATTAAAGTTTGCAGGACACAAAATACACTGTAGAATCTCTGTGAATAGAAGTTCCATGTAAAAAGTGGAAGGTGATGGCAGTGGTGGTGTACTATTGATTGCCTGGCCAGAATGAACAGATGGATGATGAAATGTTGAAAGAAATCAGGGAAGCTAAGAAATGTTACAGCACAGTAATAATGTGTGATTTCAGTTATCCTGGTATTGACTGGGTCAATGTCACAGCAGGACATGCTAGAGAGATAGAGTTTCTAGATCAAACAAATGACTGCTTCTTGGAGCAGCTGGTTCCTGAACCAACAAGAGGGGAAGCTATTTTGGACCTAGTCCTTAGTGGAATACAGACTCTGGTGCAAGTGATAAGGGTTTTGGAGCCCCTAAGCAATGGTAATCATGGGATGATTGTGAGTACATTGATGAGATACTTCTTGAAACATCCAAGCGACAGAGGTGAAGATGGGAGGCTAAAGAATGAAGAGAGTTGGACACGAGTCACCAGAGCCTGCAGAACCAACAATTCAAATCATCCAGGAATTGAATTGAAGGAACAGTATGTAGCCCTGGAAGTGGAGGAAGTGAAAGCATCCTGGGAATGGGAAGAACCATAGCTCGAGTATCCCAAAGTTGCAGAATCACTGACCACAAGGAAGCAAAGGGTAGTGGTGATTGGTGACTCTCTTCTGAGGTGTACTGAGGTATCCATCTGCTGATGATGTGGTAGGCCATGGCCTATATAATAGCCTGTACATGTATGAGAGGCCTGCAAGCTAGGCCTGAGTCCCCACCCCCACTTAGAAATAGTAGTGCTGAGAAAGATCAAAGTCAGTGAAGGTCTGAGGATCTGCCTTAAACCGCTCTAAACTGCTTTTGATAAGTTTGTGTTAATCCTTATTCAATTCTTTTATGCTGATGATAAATATGTTCCAGTGTTTTGCATTCTCACATTCTCTGAGCCTAGAAATGACCTTGTAGTAGGGATGTGTTTATGTCTAGAAACTGAGCCTTTGTTAGAATAGCCTGAGAAGGGGGAACAGGGTGTTAGGCCCAGATAGGGTCCCCGATTGGATAGATGCAGGGGGCGTTGGGACCAATAGAAAGTTTACCTGTATCAAACTGTGAAACTTGTATATAAGGAAGTTGTTCCTGTTCTCCATTGCTCAGTCCTTTTTGAAGCTTGACTCTCTGAGCCTGTGCACAATAAATTGGCTTGGATCTTTGAACTGACTCCTGGTATTATTTATTGCATGCTTATCAGCTGCCACATTTCTTGGTGCGTTGGCCGGGAAGTGTGAGTAGTGTGATGGTATTCAAGTAAATATACTGCGACTTCTCGCCTCAAAGGTTTGGGGCCGGCTGGAGCCGCACCTGACTGATCGCAGGGGAGCCTCTGGCGCCACCGTTCCTCTTGTATTGGGGAGGGCTTCTCCTTGCCTCCGCAGGTTGCTGGTTCTGGCTGGCCTACACCTCCGGACCCGAGGGGAGTCCAGGATCCAACCCATGTACTGGTTTGGTATCGGGAACCGGATCCAGTGAGTAGATATTTTCTGCTAATCAGTCAGTCTGTCAGTCGGGATTCTGGAATAAGCGCTTGAGAGTCTGATCACCTCTCGGGGTGGTCCTAGTAAGTCTCAGAAGTCTTAAAGGTATAAGCAGAGACTGAAACCACCAACCCCTCAGCCAGTCAGTCAGTCCAGTTTTTTGGGAATGTTCGGGATTTTATTCTGTCTTGAATGTCTGCTTGTGTGAATGAGAGGTCTTGAATACAGACCAAGCGAGGTCGCGTTTGGTGTTTGTCTCCCCCGTTGTTCCGTTGTCCTTGTTAGTATCTGATTTTTGTTATCTGTTGAAACTGCGGGTTTCCCTTCTGGTATAATGTAAGATTATTCTGTTGGTGAAACAGTTTACCGATCAGGGAATAGTATTAAAGAAGGAAGAGGGGAAGAAACAACTCTTCTAAGTACAGAGACAGCTGTCTCACTGATTACAGGGTTTTTTTTCAACACAGCGCGAGTCTCTGGCAAGCAGAGAGAGAAAGGAATGTTTAGTAGAAACATAGAAACATGATGACAGCAAAAGACCACATGGCCTATCTAGTCTGTCCTTCCATAGTACCCTTTAACTCTTTGAGGGTTTACTTTCAATGTATTCTACGTTTTGCAGCTGGGTTAATTTGTGCATATTTCAGGAAATTTGTACCTGTTTTATCCAATATGTTCTAATAGTGATGTTCCTTCTGCTATGGTCATGTATTGTGTATCATTTGATAGGAGTGTTTAGTCAGAATTTTGGATCCCGACAGTTTTGGGCTTAGCCTGAAAAGGGTTAAGTTCTCCCCTTTCGAGTTCCTCAACTGTTCTTGTACAGACAGCAAACACTGTAATGGTTCAAACAGAAATGATAGAGAAATTAAGGAAACTGCTTTTGTTTTTCCTTTGACCTTTGAAGTAGAGATTAAGAGCTCTGACAGGACAATGAAGCATCCTGAGCCAGTAGTTACCAGATTGCAACTTAAAAAATGATTGAAATTTTGTCTCTGATATATTTGGTTTTGACTGCATATGCTATCAAGTAAGACGGGATCTTTTTATATATTATAGCAAGCACCTCATAGAGGACATAATTATTGTTCGTAAATTACGGTCAGTTTGAAAATAGGGGACCAATATATGGACTTTATGGTGGATACAGGAGCAGAACACTCAGTGGTGGCAAAGCCAGTAGCCCCTTTGTCTTCTCGATGCATCACCATTGTCAGAGCTACTGGGCCACTAAGTCTTTACTGCAGAATCGCATGTGTGAACTAGGAGGACAGAAAATAGCGCACCAGTTCCTGTATATGCCTGAATGCCCTATTCCACTTTTGGGCCGAGATATGCTTGCTAAGCTTCAGGCACAAATATCTTTCGCTGAAGGAGGAGAAATTAAAATGACTGCAAAGTCAAAGCCTGCTGGATTGATGGTGCTGACTGTCCCCCGAGAAGAAGAATGGTGGTTCTATAATGTATCTCCAACCAAGCCAGCTAGTTCCTGTATACCCTGCCCGAAGTATGGGCAGAAGATAATCCACCTGGCCTAGCGAAGAACATAGCCCCTGTCATTGTCACCCTCAAGCCAGGAGCGGAACCAGTGCATGTGAAGCAGTATCCTCTTCCCCGACCAGCCATTGAAGGTATCCACTGCCATCTAATGAAACTGCTGAATTATGGACTTCTCAAGGAGTGCCAGTCAAGAAACCTGTGACAGGGGATTACCGCCCAGTACAAGATCTGAGGCGAGTGAATGCTGCAGCTGAAACTATACACCCAGTGGTTGCCAAAATCCTTATACTCTCTTGGGACTGATCCCCGCTGAGGCTACTCATTTCACCATCCTGGACCTGAAAGAGGCCTTCTTCTATATACACCTAGCCCCCACCAGTCAACTTTTGTTTTCTTTTGAATAGCAAGACCCTACAACAGGATGGCGGGGCCAACTCACCTGGACTCGATTACCTCAAGGATTCAAGAATTCACCTACTCTCTTTAGTGCTGCCCTGAATCAAGATCTTTCAAGCTATTCAGTGAACCCAGGACGAAGGGTTGTTCTTCAGTATGTGGACAACTTATAGCCACAAATTCAGAAAGTGAATGTCTACAAGCCACCAGTGAACTCTTGCACCTTTTAAATGAGGCTGGATACAAAGTCTCAAGATCCAAGGCGCAATTATGTCAAACAAGTTAAATACCTAGGATTCCAGTTGTCCAGCGGAATACGACGCTTGGGACCAGAACGCAAAGAAGCTGTATGCAGTATTCCTACTCCAACCATCAGGAGGCAAGTGAGAGCCTTCTTGGGGACTGCAGAGTACTGTCGTATATGGATCCCCAATTTCGCTCTGTTGGCAAAACCATTGTATCAAGCTACCAAAGGAATGGAAAAGTCTCCATTGGAGTGGGGGCCTGAACAGGATGCAGCATTTCAATCTTTGAAGGCTGCCTTGATGTCATCACCAGCTCTGGGTCTGCCAGATGTCCAGAAACCTTTCCGTCTCTATGTCCATGAGTCGCAAGGAAATGCGCTGGGGGTACTGACTCCATCTCTTGGATCTTGGCAACGGCCAGTAGCCTATTTGTCAAAACAATTGGATGTGGTTACAAAAGGCTGGCCCCCTTGTTTGATAAAATTACCCCATAAGTAGACAATGCAGTAATTTTGTAAAAAGCCGTCCAATTTTAGGTGCTAACAACACGCATAAATGCAGGTATTTTTAGTTATTTTTGCATATAAGTGGACAGGTACATGTGTAAATGACCTCTTTTAAAAATTCTGACTAGTGTAATAAAAGTATGTGCGTACTTTCACTGCGGGTATGCGAGTGGGCAAAGTTTGAACAGAGCATGGGTGGTGTGAGCAAGTGCACACTTTGTTTAGAATTTTGATATTTTTTTGCATGTTCTTTCCAAATGTAGATGCCCTCATTCACACCAGCTCTAGAACTGCGCAAGTGACTGTACCTTAATTTAAGGTATATTCTCTGCCACTTACGCTCATATTTTATAAAGATAAGTAGGCGTCTGCTTGCTTTTATAAAGTGGGCTTAATTTAGTCACTTTATAATAGGCTTTAAGAAGGTGCTTTGTTATAACATTAGCCTCATATTGTTTACTAACTGGTCTTATTTGCATATATTGTCATTATGCAAAAGTCAATGAGCTAGCCACAAGTTCAAAGTAGGACTTTCATGATATTTTCTATCTTGCTTATATGGCCATATAGCTTTATAACAGCCACTTTCTGCGGGTAACATGTGTTTTACATGTGGAAAATGCTTTATAAAATAACCCCTTAAGTCTTTATTTTTTCCAAAAGAACATAAGAGATAATATACTGAGTCAGATCAAGGGTCCATCAAGCCCAGTATCCTGTTTCCAATAGTGGCCAATCCAGGTCACAAGTACCTGGCAGGTTCACAAGAGACATACAGATTCCATGCTTCTTGTCCCAGAGGTAAACAGTGGATTTCCCCGATCCTCTTTAATAATGGTTTATGGACCTTTCCTCCAGGTATGTGTCCAAACCTTTTTTAAACCCAGCTATACTAACAACTTTTACTACATCCTTTGGTAGCAAATTCCAAAGTTTTATTATGCATTGAGTGAACAAATATTTTCTCTGATTTGTCTTAAATGTGCTACATTGTAGCTTCATTGAGTGTCCCCTAGTCATGCTACTTTTTGTAGGCGTAAACAACCAATTTACATATACCCGTTCTACTCCATTCATTATTTGATAGACCTCTATCTATCTCCTCTCAACTGTCTCCTTTCCAGGTTTAACATTAGAAGCCCCAAATACGTCAATTGATGCAAATGCATCTTCGAAGTTGTATACCAGCGCCACTGCTAGAACCATGACAGTTATGTTCCATGACTTTGTTAGCGAGGTCAAGATATTTAAATATGTGCATCAAAAATTAATGACAGATGCGCCACCTAGCGGGAAAATGAATTTATACCTAGAAACCCCCAAAGTATATCAATTGACGCAACCAAGAAAATTGAGTGTTTTTCACAAGTTTTCTTACAACGACTAACATAAGAACAGTGTTAACTAATTTTAAAAGTAATTGCAAATTCAAAAGTAACTGCAAAGTCCATGTCAGTTAATGAACGAACAGGATAAGCATGTACGGTTTGCTATTATACATTTAGAGTCTATGCGCAACTGGCGCAGATTATCGACAGACATTGTCTGCAAACTGGACACTTGCATTTATCGCACAGTGTGACAGTGCGATTTTGTTTGCAGTTGGCCTTGACTGCACAAGTTGCTCACTTTGCCAGTTTGTTTGTCGCAACAGTGGCTGGCATTGACTCGGAGTATGAACGTCGAGCAGCACAAGTTTATCGCAGCTGCTCCGACAGTGTGTGAAGAAACTGTCTCCTTGGCATGGTGACACCGGTTTGCTTGCAGAAAATAATCCAGGCATTGATGGCCGCCAAGTCAAGAATATTGAAGAAAAAGGCTAGTGACCATCTACGACATGCAGATTTGGTGGACATTTGACGGCACATTGAGTCTGGCATGTTGACACCGCATTTATTCTTGTTGTAGTACAACACACTTTCAGGCTTCAGCTTGCCGCTGGTTTCACATATCGCACCTTTGTGCAAAGTCGACAAAACGACAACAGTCTTCTTCTGTTTCGTCTGGTACTGTATCACGGTCATTGATCCATTGGTGTAGAACTTGGATTGGTACAGTTCGAGTTTTGTAAGTGATGGTAGTTTTCTTCGATTCAGACGAATGGTCCCGACTAAGGAAGTGTGCTTCTCCAATAGTTTCTCAGTGAGGTCTGTCACCACCAGGGGGCAGACCACTTCCAATCCAGCAAGCCTGCGCCTGATGGCGAAGAAATAGTTGTGCAACTAGAGTGGTAAAGCAAAAATGAGGTTTTATTCCCCTCCCGGGGTTGGATTATTCAAACAGGTAAATAGAACACAAGCAATTAAACAAAAGTATCCATATCTTTTGGCAAAACACAAAGAACATAAGGGCAATATCTTCTTGCTTCAAAGTAAGAAACACGGTTATATTTATCTGTAGCACACAGCCTTTATGCGTGAAACCCACACGTAGTGTTTTCCTGTAACACTAGGTTTTAGCTCTGGCTAGCATAAAGACATTTTCTCAGATAAAATCAATGTACAGTCCATCGGGTCACAGGTGGATGAACATTCACTGAGGGTGTCCACTAACATTGGTTCCTGCACATTTCCAAAGCCTTCCTTGTTTCTATCCTCTAGTTGTGATAGAGGGTATTCTTCTCCCTTCCTGCTATCAAGCTTTAGCCTGCAGGGTTTTCTTTGGGGTTTAGAGATTCCTACCAGGTCCTCATCTGACATGCATACGTCCTCTGGTAAATCTCTCTGCTTCTCTGAAGGCAGTGAATGCTCTCTGCTTAAACGGCTAGGTTGGGAGTTGCTGCCCTGCCCCCACCTTAGGCTTCTTGTATAAGGCTGCTCTGCATTCACACGATAAGAACTTTTGTCCTTCTAACTTTTAACTGCCCACATTCATTCCCCAAGTCCCAGCTTCTTGGTACATACTGTTTTGACACTGGCTTGCACTCACTCCGGCTAGAACGTAGCCTCCATGCTCCAACGTCTCTGTAATCAGCAGGGCATGCACACCTGGCTTCTGCACGAATAAGCTGCTTCCTCTTGGTGGATTCTGGGTAGCTATGTGGGTGAATCCTTCCTGGTTCTGATTCTGAGTCACTTCCTTGGTTAAAGTGAGAGACTCTTCCTGGTTCCTCCCAGCCAGCTGCTGTAGGTAAGACAGGCTGTCTTCTTTGCCTACACTGCTCACGCTGTTCCAGGTCTCTTACACTCAAGTCTTGTTCCAAGTCTGACTCCTCTAACAAGTCCTCTCCTCGTGGCAGCTCCCTGGAGGTGTTGCTCTTGTAATGACCCTCCCCTGTGTTCCCTGCACTGTCCTTATAAGGGCTGTAAGTATTTCTACCTCCCAGGTGTGTGCTATCAGGAACTAGGGCGTTTCTCTTTGCTAAATGTTTTCTCAGACCTCGTGGCTGCCTTTGTTGTCGTTGTCCCTGACAACAGCTGCCCACAGGGTCTGTTCTCCCATCAGCTTTAGAACTGAAATGCTGTGAGTTTTGCATTTTTAAAGTAGAAATTGGGGCTTCTTCATCACATATCCCCGCCCTTAAAACCTTACGTGCTGCTGACGTCTCCGTCTGACAGCACGTAAGCCAGGATAACGCATCTGCGTTGCCGTGCAACTTGCCCGCCTTGTGTTGGACCTCAAAATCAAATGCCTGTAAGGCTAGGTGCCACCTCGTTAAACGGGCGTTATCGTTTCTCATGTGGTTGAGCCACTTCAGTGGCGCATGAATCGTGACTAGGACAAACTTGCGCCCCGACAGGTAGAAGCGCAATGCCTCCACAGCCCACTTGATCGCGAGGCATTCACGTTCCACAGTCGAATATTTTCTCTCAGCATCGGAGAGTTTCCGGCTGAGATACAGAACGGGATGCTCGATCCCCTCAAAGGTCTGCGACATAACGGCACCTAAACCTGTCTCAGAGGCATCGGTCTGCACGATAAACGGCAGCCGAAAATTAACCCCTCTGAGAACTGGGGCCTTACAGAGTTTCTCCTTTAGAGAAGCAAAAGCCTCCTCTGCCTCTGGAGTCCACCGTACGACGTTTGGTGCGTTCTTTTTGAGCATCTCCGTAAATACCATACTAAGCTCCGCAAACCTAGGGATAAACCGCCTGTAATAACCTACGAGGCCTAAAAAGCTGCGGATGTGTCTCTTGTCCAGGGGCCTGGGAAAATTTCGAACACTGTCGATTTTTCCCGTGAGTGGCTTAACCAACCCATTCCCCACTATGTGCCCCAAATACTTTGCCTCCCTAGTGGCAAATAGGCATTTCGCCAGATTTAACGTTAGGCCGGCCTTTCTAATGGCCTGTAATACTGCCTCCACCCTAACCAAATGCTCGGCCCAGGTTTTGCTGTGGATAACAACGTCATCCATATATGCAAGGGCGTAGGGATGGTGAGGCCGCAAGACCTGGTCGATGAGCCTCTGGCACGTGGCCGCTGCGCCATGAAGACCAAATGGCATACGTCTAAATTGATAGAGCCCCACCGGTGTACTAAAGGCAGTTTTTGCCTTGGAGTCCCTGGTTAGCGGGATCTGCCAATATCCCTTAGTTAAATCGAGTGTGGTCAAAAACCGGGCTTGGCCTAACTTGTCCAATAAGTCGTCTATCCGTGGCATCGGATAGGCGTCAAACTGCGATATGTTGTTCACTTGTCTAAAATCAATACAAAATCGCAGTGTCCCATCTGGTTTTGGGACCAGCACGATTGGGCTCGACCATGGGCTTTTGGACTCCTCAATGATGCCCATTTTTGCCATTTCTTTTACCTGGGCTATTACTTCCATTTTATTCGCCTCAGGTAACCTGTAGGGACGCTGTCTGACTATTTTCCCTGGGGTGGTAATGATCTCATGCGCGACGATACGGGTTTCCCCCGGTGTCGTCGTGAGAACATCTTTGAATCTATCCAGCACCTGTATCAATTCTTTCTGTTGGGGTACTGATAAGTCCGTGCCTATGCGCGGCTCTGGGTGTTCCCTCCAATCGGCAGGTTGGGGGCCTAAGTCTTCCTCCTTTTTCCTGTCTGCCATGGCTGTTAGACTTTTCACTTCCCCATTCACGTGGAGCCAAACCCACCTGTACCTCGGGCTGTCTCTGTTAAAGCAGGGACTTCTTCTACTAAGGGGAAACCTACCCGCTCACATATAAATTGGGCGATTCTGTCGCCTTTCTTTACTGCATAGTTCTCTTTACTAAAATTGAACAGCAGGACTTTTATTTCGCCCCGGTAATCAGGGTCCACTACTCCCGCTCCAACATCTAGAAAGTGTTTTGCAGCTAATCCCGATCGCGGGACTATTCGGGTATCTGGATCCGCAACCCTGTATTAACAAGGGCTTTCCCTTCCCTCGGGACCACCACATCATCTATGCTACACAGGTCATAACCTGCTGCAGCTTCAGAGGCCCTCTTTGGACTCTGAGCCAAGGGAGATAGCTTGGTGAACCGCAAAACGAACTTTTTCTTCAAAGAGGTTCCCTCCGCTACCTGGGGTTTTGTGGGGCCCTTGGGCCTTTGTACCCTTTCAAATAAAGGTTTTGGGACTTTTTGGGCTATGGCCTCTGTCTTCGGCATCTCAGGTTCTTCACTAAGACCTTCCTTCATTTGTCTGGAAAATGGGGGCCAATCACGCCCTAGCACTACCTCATACGGGAGATGTGGGACTATGGCTACCTGTACTTTCTCCTGAGTACCTGCTCCTTCCACACACACTATACAAGGGGTAATGGGACGAGGTGCCATGCACGCATCTCACACTCACTCTTCCGTCAATTTGTCCTTCTGCAGAAGGGTTATGGGCTGTGATGGTCTGCCATACCTCCTGGGAGACTATGCTTTGGTCAGCCCCGGAATCCAGGAGCGCCAAAGCTTTTACCCCTTCTATCTGGACCTCTACCTGAATGCCCTTCTCTAGGGGGTTCTGTCCTCCCACAACTAGAACATTACGTTCATTACACTTTCTATACCCATATCCAGGCTGGCCACAGTTAAAACATTTCATTTGAACCATTTTCCCCATACTGTTACCAGACATCTTGACATTACATGCACTATCACCATATGCACTGCTTTTAAAAGACTTTCTCACACCATGCATTCTATTAATGCCAGCCACTTTCAAAACACTGCCTCCGGAGGTACTGGCTAATTCAGCCTCAAAATAGTTCTCCGTAAGGATGGCTGCGTCATTGGTAGAATTGCATTTTTGTAACAATATAAATGCTTTTATCTCCTGTGGAATGGCCTCCAAATACTGTTCCAGGAGGACGGTATCAAATAAGGACTCGACCGTCGCCCTTTCTGGAACGAGCCATTTAGTCGCTAGACCTTTTAATCTTTGTAATAAGGCTTTAGGCGTTTCCTTATCTAGGAGTTTTGCCTCTCTAAAGAGCCTTCTATAATGCATGGGTGTTAAACCCAGCCTATCCCTGATAGCTATTTTTACATCTGGGTAACTGGAAGACAGACCAACGGGCATGGTTTTGTATGCGGCTAGCGCCTCACCAGACAAGGTCATGGCGAATCTTACTGCCCACTGATCGGTCGGCCATTTAGCCGCTGCTGCAATCCGCTCAAACGCATCGGTGAAGTCATCGAAGTTATCATATGACTTCAATTGTCCCAGTGATAAAGCACTATATTCATGGAGTCCTACCGCCCTTGGTTCTGCAGGCTTAATGTCTGCTGCGGTAGCAGTTCTCTTGATAAGAGTCTCCAATAACTCCAATAGCGGCTGCTGCTGCTCTGTCATTGCGTTGATCATTCGCTCTTCGCTTTGCCGGGCCAGCTCTCCTTGGGCTTTCCATTGGACCTCCATCCAGTCCTTTATTTGCTGGGGATCCATCTCTTACTGCGTCACGCACCTGTAAAGAAAGAGAAAAGACAAGCCCACCAAGTGCGGCACAAAACAAGGTGTTTTCTCTATATGTAATTTTTTTTTTCACTTGCTGCTCCTAGCACCACAGCTTCCCCTTTCTCTGATCCTAATCACCCCGTGCCTTTCTACCTTTACCTCAGCACGGTGAAGGATCGTGCGTTGAGAAAGCTGTAGGTTGCTGCACTCCAGGTCAGGAACTGAGAAAATCCGCTCCGGTTTTTCTTTTCCTCCGTCAGCAAATTTTTCCTCTTTTCAGCAAGGTAAATCCTTAGGTATCTTCGGTGCTGTGCTGTGTTTTTTCTCCGCTTGAAAAAAATCCGAAGAACTACGCCAGGTTATGTCACCACCAGGGGGCAGACCGCTTCCAATCCAGCAAGCCTGCGCCTGATGGCGAAGAAATAGTTGTGCAACTCGAGTGGTAAAGCAAAAATGAGGTTTTATTCCCCTCCCGGGGTTGGATTATTCAAACAGGTAAATAGAACACAAGCACTTAAACAAAAGTATCCATATCTTTTATTTTATTTATTTATTTATTTATTTAGCACATATTTGTATACCGCTACTTCCAGCGATCAGCAGCGGTTTGATTAAGGATACAGAGAAAATCAAAATCATTGACAGAATTTAAACACTACATTGTGATTAACAAGGTTATGTGATAGGTTTTAAAAACAAATCATGCGGGTTTCATTAAAGTATACAGCAGATTTTCAAAACAACTCGAGCGAGCTTCATTATTGTATACAACATAGTTTCAAGATTAAGAGATTACAGTAAGTCTCCTTGGAGTGTGTAGAACAGGTTCAATTGAGATATATAGGATTTTCAAAATTATAATAGGGTACAGTGGGGGGTGGGGCGGCTATAATTATACTTTTCTACAGTATATAGACATTTATATTTTACATATATTACATATATACATTTTGCGCTGATTTATAATACGCTGTATCTCTTGGTGCGTACATTGTTGATTTATGGTACATTGTAGGCCTCTTGAAATAGGTGTGTCTTCAGATCTTTTCTGAAGCCCATCAGGTCCGTTATTGAGCGCAGTTCGGGCGGTAGTTGGTTCCAAAGTGATGGGGCAGTGAAGGAGTATGCTCTGTTGCTTGTGGCTACATTAACTGATCTTATACTTATTGGTACTTGCAGGTTGTTTATGGTGGCGGTTCTCCTGTTTCTGTTAGCAGGTTGTAAGGTGATTAGGTTTGTGAGGAAGGTTGGTGCCAGATTGTGGATGGTTTTAAACGTCGTTATTAGGATTTTGTATTTTATACGGGCTACGATGGGGAGCCAATGTAGTTCAACCAGCACCGGGGTGATATGTTCTGCCACACCTGTTTTGGTGATGATTCTGGCAGCGACATTTTGTGCCATCTGGAGTATGTTTAGTGTTTTCTTTGGCAGGCCCTGCAGGATTGCATTACAGTAGTCGAAGTGTGGTATGATGAGGGCTTGGGCTACTGTCCTAAAGTCGGTGTGTTCTATGATGTTCCTGAGAGGCTGTATAACCTTGAGTTTGTGGAAGATGGCTCTGTTTACTAGGCGAAGGTGTTTTGTCAGCTTTAATTCGTTATCCAGTGTTACTCCGAGGTATTTATTTCAGTTTTTGTGTGATAAGTGTTGTCACCTAGGGTAATTGAGGCTGGAGGGTTGAAATCTGATTTTCTTGAGATGAACATGACTTCGGTTTTTTTGTGGTTTATGGCCATGTTGTTCCGCTGGAGCCAGGCTTGCATGTTTTTTAAGCATGTTTCTAGCTGAGAGTAGTTTGGGTTGCTTGCATCAAGTTGAGTATAGAGCATAATATCGTCTGCGTATATGTGATATTGGATTTTATGCTTTTTGAATATTTCGCAGATTGGTCTCATGTACACATTAAAGAGAAGCGCGGATAGGGCTGAGCCTTGTGGTATGCCCTGTGTTTGTGGGAAAGCCTTTGCTTTTTCGTTATTGAACTGTACCTGTTGCATTCTGTTGGAGATATAAGATGAGAACCATTTTAGAGGGGTTCCTGTTATTCCTATATCTCTCAATCTGTTTAGTAGTGTTTGGTGGTGAACAGTATCGAAAGCTGCGGAGATGTCTATGAATATGAGAATGAAGATTTTCTTTTTGTTTTCAATCCCTTTGAGTAGATTGTCCATTAGTGCAATAAGTAGGGTTTCTACCCCATGGTGTGGTCTGAAGCCATATTGGTGTTCGTCAAGTGTGCTGTTGTTGTCCAAGTGGTCTTGTAGTTGTTGTAGAACGGCCTTTTCGATGATTTTTGCTAGTAGGGCTATGCTGGATATTGGACGGTAAGATGTGGGGTCTTCTCTGTTGAGGGTCTTGTTTTTTAGTATTGGTCTTATGATGGATCTCTTGAGTTGGTTTGGCATGATGCCCTGTTGGAGTGATTGGTTTATTATGTGTGCAATTTGGTGGGAGGTTTCTGCTTTTGTTGCTTTTATCCATGAAGCTGGGCAGGGGTCTAGGGGAGAGGTTGTGGTGTTGATGTTTGAAATTATATTACTGACATGTTTGTCCCCAATGTTGTAAAATTTGTTCCAGCGGGTGACGTGTGTTTGTATGGCTGTCATAGTAGGTTGTGGTTCGGTGGATGAGACATCTGGTGAGGGTGCGTGTTTGGGTCCGACCTGTGGGTTTAGTTTGCTGGCATAGTGGTCAGCTAGCGCTTGGACCTTGATTTTATCGTTGTGTTGGTCCTCTTGTGTTGTTTTGGTGAGGGCTTTGACCAAGGCGAATAATTCTCTGGGTTTGTTTAATGCTTTACTTAGTACATTTGTGTGGTGTAAACGTTTTGCTGTGTTGGTTTCGTTTTTGTATTTAGAGAGTATGGTTAGGTATTCTGTTTTACGTTCGTTGGTTTTGTTTTGTCGCCATTTTCTCTCTGCTCTTCGTAGTTCTCTCTTTAGGGTGGATAGAGTTTCTGTGTACCATGGTTCCATTTTGGGTCTGTGGTTGTTATTCGTTGCTTTCCATTTTGGTTCAGATATCTCTTGAATTCCTGAGTTCCAATTGGTTACTAGGCTATCGAGGTCGGTGCTTGTCAGGTCTATGTGTGAGGTGATGGAATTTATGAGAGTTTCGCTGTTGTATTTGTTGAAGCTTCTGCGGGTGTGGTGGTAGTTCAGGATTTGGGTTACTGGGCGTTGTGTGGATTCTAATTTCAACTTGGTGGTGGTCGGACCATGGAACTTGGGTTATTTTTATTACAGGATTATTTTCCTTGTTTGATTGTTGATCTGCGGGTGTGAATACCATGTCCAGGGTGTTACCTTTGTTGTGTGTTGCTTCGTTTATTATTTGTTTATAACCAAGTTGTTCCATGGCTTCCATGAATGTGTTGGCTTGACTTTGTGGTAGTGATGGTAGGTTTATGTCTCCCAGGATGATTTGATATTTTCTGATTGCTGTAGTTGATACGCATTCTAGTGCTGTGGCTAGAGTTTCTGGGGGTGCGGACGGGGGTCTGTATATTAGGCATGTTGCTATTGAGTTGTTTTCTACTTTGAGTATATCAATGTCTTTGTTGGTGCTGTGTGTGGTGCTGGTGAGTGACAAGGTGGACTTGGCTGCAATCAGGACTCCTCCTCCTCTTCTAGAAATGCGGGGGCGGTTGTATATTTTGTATCCGGGGGCGGTTATTTGGTTTGTTATTGCGGCGTCGGTCTCTGTGATCCAAGTTTCAGTGATGCATAGGATGTCTGACTGTTCGTCCGTGATGATGTCATGTATTATGTGTGTTTTGTTCCTTATTGATCTGGCGTTGATAAGGATGATGGTGTAATAGTCTTTCATCTGGTAGGCTGTTGTTGTGGATTTGTTTTTGTTTTTTCTTGCTAGGTTTTTGATGTGATTTGTTCTCTTCTGTTTGGGGTGTTGTGGATCTCGGGGTGCTGTCTGATTTCTGAGATGGTGTTGCATATTTGGACGTAGTATGTGATCTTGGTGGTGGGGCGGGTGTGAGGAGTATTGAATCTGTTGAGGCAGTACTGTCATTAATGAGGGGTGATATATGTAGTAGAATGGGTTTATTATGTGATATATAGTATGTTGTTGGTTAAGGTTGAGAGTCAGTGCGGGTATGGTTAGGTACAAGGATAAGAGCAGTATGTATTTGATGAGATCCATTTTTCTATTTTGTTGGTTATTTCGTTGTTGAGGTGTATCGCTCTCTTTCTTTTGCGATGGAATGTTGTTTCTTTACTATTACAGTATGTAATTTCTTCTCTAAGCAGTGTGTTTTAGGCTCAGGTAGGTTGTATTGTGTTTTTATCTGCACACTTATATTGCATGTGGAGCTGATAATGAAATTTTTAAAGTAATAGAGCTTAGGGGTTATAGTTATGTAATTATAGGCATGTAGAGCTGCTGGTACAGTGCTATAGATATATGTGGGCAGGTACAAAGAATCTATAGGTATGCAGAGTTGCAAAGACAGGTACAGAGCTGCAGAGACAGGTACAAAAAATCTATAGGCATACAGAGCTGCTGGTACAATGCTATATAATATATGTGGGCAGGTATAAAGAATCTATAGGCATGCAGAGTTGCAAAGACAGGTACAAGGTTGCAAAGACAGATTTACAAAAACAGGTTCAAAGAATCTATAGGCATACAGAGTTGAGAAGGCCGGTATGTTTTACAAGTACAGCAAAACACAAAGAACATAAGGGCAATATCTTCTTGCTTCAAAGTAAGAAACACGGTTATATATTTATCTGTAGCACACAGCCTTTATGCGTGAAACCCACACGTAGTGTTTTCCTGTAACACTAGGTTTTAGCTCTGGCTAGCATAAAGACATTTTCTCAGATGAAATCAATGTACAGTCCATCGGGTCACAGGTGGATGAACATTCACTGAGGGTGTCCACTAACATTGGTTCCTGCACATTTCCAAAGCCTTCCTTGTTTCTATCCTCTAGTTGTGATAGAGGGTATTCTTCTCCCTTCCTGCTATCAAGCTTTAGCCTGCAGGGTTCTCTTTGGGGTTTAGAGATTCCTACCAGGTCCTCATCTGACATGCATATGTCCTCTGGTAAATCTCTCTGCTTCTCTGAAGGCAGTGAATGCTCTCTGCTTAAACGGCTAGGTTGGGAGTTGCTGCCCTGCCCCCACCTTAGGCTTCCTGTATAAGGCTGCTCTGCATTCACACGATAAGAACTTTTGTCCTTCTTAACTTTTAACTGCCCACATTCATTCCCCAAGTCCCAGCTTCTTGGTACATACTGTTTTGACACTGGCTTGCACTCACTCCGGCTAGAACGTAGCCTCCATGCTCCAACGTCTCTGTAATCAGCAGGGCATGCACACCTGGCTTCTGCACGAATAAGCTGCTTCCTCTTGGTGGATTCTGGGTAGCTATGTGGGTGAATCCTTCCTGGTTCTGATTCTGAGTCACTTCCTAGGTTAAAGTGAGAGACTCTTCCTGGTTCCTCCCAGCCAGCTGCTGTAGGTAAGACAGGCTGTCTTCTTTGCCTACACTGCTCACGCTGTTTCAGGTCTCTTACACTCAAGTCTTGTTCCAAGTCTGACTCCTCTAACAACTCCTCTCCTCGTGGCAGCTCCCTGGAGGTGTTGCTCTTGTAATGACCCTCCCCTGTGTTCCCTGCACTGTCCTTATAAGGGCTGTAAGTATTTCTACCTCCCAGGTGTGTGCTATCAGGAACTAGGGCGTTTCTCTTTGCTAAATGTTTTCTCAGACCTCGTGGCTGCCTTTGTTGTCGTTGTCCCTGACAACAGCTGCCCACAGGGTCTGTTCTCCCATCAGCTTTAGAACTGAAATGCTGTGAGTTTTGCTTTTTTAAAGTAGAAATTGGGGCTTCTTCATCACAGGTCACAGCTCGTAAAAAAATTATCGATCGTAACGTTGTATCCTCATTGATAACATGGCTGCATTAGAGTCATGACCACATGCGTTCCTAAACTGCCAACTTTTTCATTATCTTTCCCAGTATACGTTTTCACATTCAAACAGTATTTGGACTGCAATTCTGCCAAGATCCAAAACTTTATTCCTAATTTATCTGGCTTATTTGACATGTACTGCATGAATTTGCATCTGCTTTTTGTTGGGAGTAGTTGTTCATCTACAGTAAGTGATTCTTCTGGTACATAACACTTTTGATTGTTATCAACAAATCTGGATAACACCCATGCCATTAGGCCGAATTTGTCACACTTCACTCTTTCCTGCCGTGAAGCTCTGACATCAAATCACATGAATTTCTTTACTTCTTCGTATCTGTTTCGTGACATTGTTTGCCTAAATGCTGCACAGCCATAAGTTTCAGACCACATCAAATCAATTGGAAAGATTTTAGCATTCATGAAACCTCTTAGATATGCCAGTCCCAGAAACGCTTCTATTTCATCTCCGTCTACATCCCATGATGGGTCTAATAAACGGACATACTCCACAGTGCAGCTCCTGATGTGACTCACAAAACCGGGGTCAACAATCAATCTAAATGCATCCACTGGTGTTTCAACATTACAACAATACGCAGTAACCCCACTTTTAGCAGTGAATACATTTTGGGCCTGCAATCTGCCACTGCTTTCACCTTGTGACATGATCTTCCATTCAGTCCCTTCTTTTGCTACCACTGTTGACCCTGTTGTCCTGCTCTTGTTTTCAGCAATTATTGGATAATGAGAATGAGCATCATCATCACTTTCATCAGTGTTTCTGCTGTAGTCTGAACCAGTCAAATCCTCTACGCCTGCACAACCTGTAACATGTAGGTCAACGTTTGAATCTGATTCAGTCGAATCAGAGCCACTGTCAATTTCCAAAATATCTTGCAGCTTGGCAAGTGCTTGTGCTGCTGTCCTGCGCTGTGGACGCGGTTCTCTCATTTTCTGCATCAAAGCGGAAGCCGCAGCTGGCAACAGATCAACTGATTTTACACCAGCACATCAAGGCACTGCTGTCTTCTTATGAGGTCTCGGCATTCTGTACATAGAATCGTAAAAAAAAACATGAATAAAATTTCAGGGAGGAAGCGATATGCTAAAATTTCTGGAGTGTCGGCCTGTTCTAGGGCGTGTTTGAAAGTCACGACATTGTACATACCAGAGTAACAGAGTAAATTTCGATTTTAAATCAATCACTGTTTCCAGTTTTACTCCGAAATTACAAACCAATAAACATATGATGATGTCATGTAATAACGTCACATACTGCACATATTAAACAAATAAGTAACTTCAAATTAATTCACATCTGCGTTTCATGCTAAACGCAGTCGTTGTGGTAATGCGTCAATTGACGCACTTTGGGGTTTCTAGGTAAAATGTTTTTTGGGGCTTCTAGTGTTAAGTACTCTAACCTTTTAAGCCTTTCCTTGTAGGAGTAACCTTTTATCATTTTGGTTGCTCTTTTCTGTTTCTTTTCTAATTCTGCTGTATCCTTTTTTAGATATGGCGACTAGAATGCACACAGTATTCAAAACATAGAAACAGAAACATGACGACAGAAAAAGACCACATGGCCTATCTAGTCTGTCCTTCCATATCAACAACTACAACAGTCCCATTTTAACCTTTAGAGATCCTCTGTGTTTATCCCATGCGTTTTTGAATTCAGTTACTGTCCTCATCTCTACCACCTCCACTGGGAGACTATTCCACGGATCCAATACTCTTTCCGTAAAGAAATATTTCCGCATATCACTCCTGAATCTATCTCCCTTCACCCTCATCCCATGTCCCTTCATAGCAGAATTTGATTTCAAATGAAAGAGGCTCTCTCCCTGAACATTTATTCCACGGAGGTATTTAAACCTGTTCCCTGTAAAATAGTTATCTCCAAGTTATAATGCCCTGTTCAATGTAATTTCAGTTTGTTCAATGTAAACCGCACTGATGCAGAATAGCGCGGTATATAAGAGAATGTAAATAAATAAATTAAATAAATAAATAAACATCTCAATCATATCACCTCTATCCGGCCTTTAACAAGTTAAATACCTAGGATTCCAGTTGTCCAGCGGAATTCGACGCCTGGAACCCTTACCAGAACGCAAAGCAGCTGTATGCAGTATTCCTACTCCAATCACCAGGAGGCAAGTGAGAGCCTTCTTGGGTGCCACAGAGTATGTTGTATATGGATCCTTAAAAAAAAAAAAAAAAAAAAAAAAAAAAAAAAAAAAAAAAAAAAAAAAAAAGGTTCTGGAGAGACAGCTGGAGACTGCAGGAGATTTCTCCTAGGAATGAAAAGGGACTGCCGATTTGAAAAGTCTCTTCATTTAATCGAAGCGTGATGAATTTATAATTAGTTTTTTCTCTGGTACCTTGGAGGAGAGAAGTAACAAGTTGGAGACACTGACCATTGTAATCGGGACTCTGGTCTGGGCCCAGCACCTGGTTGCCCCCCTTCTAGTCCCAATTACAATGGTCAGTGTCTCCAACTTGTTACTTCTCTCCTCCAAGGTCGCTGAGCTTGTTAAAACATATGGGAAGCAGGGCACTGTAACCTTGCTTTTTGCAGAGTTAATTAATTCCATAGAAGCTGTGCTCTCTTATCAGTACCAATTAGAGCTGTTTTCTGTCTTTTATAAGTTTCGTTTCTGCTTAGCTATGTTCAGTTAAACTGAGTTAAGTTTCAATTCTATGGTGTCATCATTCAGGGGGGTTTTCATTCCTCTGGGCCTAACTACAGGCTTCAGTTACAGGTCAAGCTGCTCAGGCCTGTCTGCTTAGTTCAATTAGCATGGATCATAGGCCGTCGCCTACCACACTTACGTCTGTCCTCATATGCTTTATAATGAAGACCACTAATCACTTAAGTAACCACCCTCTGCACCAACTCCATCCTGTTCACATCCTTTTGAAGGTGCGGTCTCCAGAATTGCACACTATACTCCAAATGAGCTCGCACCAAAGACTTATACAGAGGCATTTTTACCTCCTTTTTTCTGCTAGCCATTCCTCTCCGTATGAACCCAAGCATCCTTCTAGCTTTTGCCATCACCTTTTCTACCTGTTTAGCTACTTTAAGATCATCAGACACAACCACGCCTAGGTCCCACTCTTCTTTAGTGGACAAAAGTTCTTCACCCCCTATACTATATTGCTCCCTTGGATTGCTGCAGCCCAAATGCATGACCTTACATTTTTTTAACATTAAATCCCAGCTGCCAAATTCTAGACCCTTCTTCAAGCTTAGCTAGATCCCTCCTCATGTTATATACAACTTCCTGGGTGTCTGCTCTATTGCAGATTTTGTTATCATCCGCAAAGATGCAAACCATACCCGACAGCCCTTCCGCTATATCACTAACAAAGATGTTAAAAAGAATCGGGCCAAGGACAGAACCCTGGGGCACACCACTGGTAACATCCTTCTCTTCAGAGTGAGCTCTATTTACCCGTATTCTTTGTCGCCTCCCACACAACCAATTTCTAACCCAAGCAGTAACTTTAGGGTCCATCCCTAGGGTGCTCAATTTGTTTATAAGTTGCCTGTGAGGAACAGTGTCAAAGGCTTTACTGAAATCTAAATACACCACTTCTAGGGCTCTCCCTCGGTCCAGCTCCCTGGTCACCCAGTCAAAGAAATCAATCAGATTTGTCTGACAAGACCTGCCTCTGGTGAATCCATGTTGCCTCGGATCCTGTAATCCGCTGGACTCTAGAAGCCTCACTATTTTCTCTTTCAGCAGCGTTTCCAATAATTTACTCACCACCGAAGTTAAACTAATCGGCCTGTAGTTTGTCAACCACATCCTTACTTCCGCTTTTGTGTAAAGGCACCACATGAGCCTCTCTCCAGTCCTTTGGCACCACTCCCGACTCCAACGAGGCATTGAAAAGGTCAGTCAGTGGAGCTGCTAGAACGTCCCCAAGTTCCCTCAGTATTCTAGTGTGTATCCCATCCGGTCCCATCACTTTGTCTACCTTAAGTTGAGCTAGTTTCTCACGAACACAGTCTTCTGAAAATTGTTCAAGATGTCCCTCGCTTCTGTTCCTGTTTGTGGGTGTTTTCTGAGGTCCTGCTTCTGGTTCTTCATCTGTGAACACAGAACAGAAATATTTGTTAAGCAATTCCACTTTATCCTTATCAGCTTCTACATATTCCTCCCCTGCACCCTTGAGTCTGACAATACCACTTTTGCCCTTCCTCTTCTTACTAACATATCTGAAAAATGTCTTATCCCCCCATTTTATTGCATTGGCTATTTACTCCTCCTTTTGAATCTTTGTCTTCCTGACTACTTTGCTAGCTTCTCTAAGTTTTTCCAAATATAGATGCCTGTCTTCCTCTCTCTGTGATATCTTGTATTTCATGAAAGCCTCCCTCATTTTCTTCACTTTTTCAGCTACTTCTTTCGAAAGCCTTAGCGGTCTCCTTTTCCTTTTACCTTTATTTACCTTTTTAACAAAAAGGTTGGTTGCCCTTAAAATATCCCCTTTCAGTTTTGCCCACTGTTTTTCTACATCCCCCAGCTGTTCCCATCCCACTAACAACTCCCTGAGGTACTGGCCCATCTTGGCAAAGTTAGTCTTCCTAAAGTCTAAGATCCTCACCTTTGAATGGATTCCAGCAGCCCTAGTCCTAATACTGAACCACACCATCTGGGGATCACTGGGTGCAAAATGATCTCCCACTGCAACATCAGAAACACTTTCACCATTGGTAAGCACCAAGTCCAGTATGGTCTCTTCACGTGTGGGTCTGTTTCCAAGTTCCTGAATAGTTCTCCCTCTAGAGAATCCAGGATCTCCTTACTTCTAGATGATGCTGCATCAGGAATGTGCCAATCAACATCTGGCATATTGAAATCTCCTATCAGCAGCACTTCCCCTTTCCTAGCAATGCTGCGTATGTCTTCAATTAACTCTCTGTCCACCTCTTCCTCTTGTGAGGGAGGTCTGTATATCACACCAATGCAAATAGATTCCTCTTTCCCTCTTTCTAGTTTAACCCACAATGCCTCCTCTCTCCCTTTTAAGCTCTGTAATTCCAAAGCTTTAATAGTAGTTTTTACATATAATGCCACTCCTCCTCCCCTTCTTTCTACCCTGTCCTTTCTGAATAAAGTATAGCCAGGTATAGTTACATCCCAGTCATGGTTTTCTGTGAACCATGTTTCTGTAATTGCCACTAAATCCAAGTCAGCCACTCCTACCAAAGCTTCAACATCAGGGATCTTATTTCCCATGCTACGGGTATTTATACACACTGCTTTCCATGTTACCCCTGTTACCCATTTCCATAAAGGTATTTTATGTATCACCTACCTGGGGGCTTTCTTTACCCATCCCCAACGAATCTACTTTAAAGCCCTCTTCAGTAGATTAGCCAGCCTACTACCAAAGACGTGTTGACCTTTCTTGGACAGATGGATGCCATCTCTGCTTTGCAAGCCTTGGAACAGCATCCCATGGTCTAGGAAACCAAAACACTCTTGATGACACCATCCACGCAGCCATGCATTCATCTCCAGGATTTAAGCCTCTCTGCCTTGGCCTTTACCCTCATTAGGGAGGATTGAAGAGAACACCACCTGTGCACCTAACTGTTTCACCCTCTGTCCCATAGCCATGAAGTCACTTTTGACACATTCCGAGGGATACCTGGCAGTATCATTTGTGCCAACATGGATTAGCAACATTGGATAATAATCAGTGGGCTTGATGAGTCTCGGCAAACTCTCTGTAACATCTTGGATTTTGGCACCAGGCAGACAGCATACCTCTCTGGACATCAAGTCTGGTCGGCAGATAGATGCCGAATCACCCCTCAGAAGAGAGTCTCCAACCACCACTACCCTTCGCTTCCTTGTGGTCACTGATTCTGCAACTTTGGGGTACTTGAGCTTTGGTTCTTCCCTTTCCAGGGATGCTTTCACCTCCTCCACTTCCAGGGTTGCATAATGATTCTTCAATTCAAGGGCTGGAAAAGTTGGATTGGTGATTTTGCAGGCCCTGCTGACTTGTGTCCAACCATTGACATTCTCTTGGCACCCATCTTCTCCTCTGCTGGAGAGCTTGGTTGCTGCAAGAAGTATCTCATCAATGTACTTCTCACTGTCTTGAATGCTCCTCAGCCTTGCCACCTCCTCTCTGAGTTCCTCCACTTGTTTCCTCAGAGCTTCAGCATGCAGGCACCCTGCACATGGAACCCGTCCTTCAACGGACATTAGGACCTCTGTCTGGACAGAGGCAGAAGCTGTAACGGGGGCTGTAACAGCTTTAGCGATACAATTTTTCCCAGCCATTGTTCTGCTCGTTGAGCTTAGGTATCTGTTAAAGCAGAAGAGAGAGATCTACCAAGTACCAACCAGTTTCCCAGTTGTCCTTTCAGAGATAAAGCAGTTAAATCTCTTTAATTATATTAAAATGTCCTGGTCCAAGTCTCTGTGCTTTGTTAAATTGGGAAGTGCCCTAAAGTGAGACTGCTTACTAGGGGTGGGTGGGAGTCAGGGTGGGTAGGGAGGGAACTAATACCTGATTAGGTGTCAGCTGTTCCCAAAAGCTGAGAAGGTTACTAGAGTTCAACAACCTACTCTGCTCAAGGAAATTTCTACTAAAGCACAAAAAAGAAAGTAACTTTTCTTTAAAAATATACAAAACCCTTTTAAGAGCTCCCAGTCAGAGAGCTAGCAATTTAATAAAAATAAACCCTCAAATCCTTACCGTTGTTTGACCTGTAGAACCCCTGTTAGGAATGCCTCAACAGGACAGGGCTCTGGAGCCTTTTATGCAGGCCTCAGCTGCTCTCATGTAATCAGGTAAGCTTGACTAGTACGGCCTTGTTGCCTCTGCCTCCACAAACCTGCTGTGCAAAGCACTGGACTAATCTGGGATTTAAACCAGGACCATTCGCACCAAAGCGAGAATCATACCCCTCGACCAACAAGCCAAATATGTATCCTTTAGCACTAAGGTTTACTTTGTGAGACTAAGGTGGCCATTTTAAAAACTAGGGGCTAGGGCTACAAATGGGCTGATGTGGAGGGATGGTAGAATAGGACTGGAAGGTAGCGGATACTGAGAGGGTCTGCCAGGGGAAGGAGGGGGCAGGAAGGGAGCTGGCACCTGGGATGCACTGAAGGGGGAGTGCCTGTTCTTTCCCTACTGCAGGCGCCGCCATGAAAAAAACAGAGGGCAGCAGCGGCAGCAGGGAAAGAGCAGGCAGCACTGGATGGAGGTATGAGGGAAGAGGGGGGCGTGCGCCCGAGCTGCAAGTTGAACAGGGCGCGATTGCAGCTCGATATGGCCCTGTGTGCAAACATCTTGCATTTCCTCTATATAATCTAATCGGCTTTTTGGTTTGGTTCAGTCTCTGATTGGATTTCTGAAAAGTCCCACCCCCTCTAAGGTGTGTGTGGGAGGGGGCGCCATCTCATTCTTCGCCTCAGGCAGCAGATTGCCTTGAGCCGCCCCTGGCTGCAGCCAACACACTGGCCCCTTATCTAGCCAGAATATTGAAGGCATGTTCAACATTCACTTTCACTTTGAAGCTTAGTGCAAAGTCCATGTGTGACAATCCATCCTGGACATTTGTCTCTGTTTGTTGCATGGACAGGGTTCTACTGAAAATAGCATAAAGGCAAATGTACTGCCCATGCAATTCCCACTGGTTAGCTGCCTCTTCTCCTCCACAGTTTCCTATGACAGATGTGGAGTAAAAAAAATAATAATTTCATTTCAGTTTCTGACGTCAGTGTACAACATTTTCATTTTGTGTCTTTTTTTGTCACTCCTCATATTTTGTTAATAGTGCGCACTATTGTTTTAATGTGAACCACTGAGCAATAGGATGCACTAATAAGGCACAGTATGGCTTAATAAGGTACACTATGTTCTACAGTGCACACTATTTCCCTATAGTGAACACCACTGCTCAGTAGTGCACACTATTAGCGATAGTGTGCACTATAAACAAAGGACAGGAAGTGATGACATTTCAGCATTTCCTGTAGTTTTTGTTCAAAAATGATACAAAACAAAATACAGAATATTGCTAATTTAAATCAGTGCACATCTGTAGTTCCTACAGATGCAGTTCTATGGCAAACTTGCATGAGAAATTTTGTTATGTCAAAAGACATAACTATATCTCGTTAAGTGTAGCTATCTCTTTGGAAATGAAACAGCCGAGGAACATGATTTTGCATGCGATTTGTCACTGATTTTGGCTTTAATGAGCTACTTTGTATGATCTTGCATTGCAGCAGCTCATTAGAACATGAGAACAACATATGTGCCATGCTGGGTGAGATCAAATGTTCATTGAACCCTGCATGCTATCTGACGGTGGTCAATGTGGATTATTGGGATATACCCATCAGATTCCAACGAGCAAGCTAGTCCTTGTTTCTGATTGCAGGGCCGATGCAAGTATACTGGGCACCCTACGTAAACCTTCAGCCTTATGCTCCAACTCTCTGAGATTTTGATAATTCAACAGTCATGATCATCTTAGCACCACCCCTCTCGCTATATTCCTGTAAAAATGCACAATTATACATATTGAGGGGTGTTTTAGAATGCCTATTCATGTTTTAGATGTTCGAAAATGGGCATGCAGACGTCCAAATCACAAGAGCATCCCCAGAGACATTTTAGAAACCGAGTATGTGGACATCCCTCATGCGAGGACATCCAGAAGGAAAGGGGCACGCCATAGGAATGGCCTGGACAGAACAAAGAAGACGCATGTCGCGGTGCAATTTCAGAACCGCAAAAGAACATGTGGCCCAGGTTGCTGAGGTGTACATGTTTATACTTGCTCCTGACCATGTATAAGGAGCAAAAAAGTGTTTGTTTCATGGCGACAACTCTACCAGGGGGAACAGCAAAACGCCCTGTCATTATCACAGTCAGTATTTCCTGACCAAAGAAACCAGCATGTAAATACAAACCCTAAACATTACTAATCCTCCACTGCACATCCCCCTTCTGGAAAACGCTGGCTAGGATGCCCGAGAGGCCATTTCTGCACCTGTCCAATTTGGGGATGTCAAGTTTCTAAAATCTGGCTGAAACCTAAACATCCACTGCATTTTCTCAAATGTTTTGCCCTGGACATTTCAGATTGTACTAGATGTCCTAAAATTCTCCTTCATACTTTTAATTGTGTTTATTTATTTAACACTTTTTCTATACCACTTTTCTAACAGTCATAGTGGTTTACAATTAACATAAGATATGCCATACTGCGACAGACCAAGGTCCATCAAGCCCAGTATCCTGTTTCCAATAGTGGTCAATCCAGGTCACAAGAACCTAGCAGGTTCCCAAAAAGACACACAGGTTCCACATTGCTTGTATTGGGGCAAGCGGTGGATTTCCTGGGTCCTTTTTTATAATGGCTTTTGGACCTTTCCTCCAGGAACTTGTCCAAACCTTTTTTAAACCCAGCTATACTAACAGCTTTTACTACATCCTCTGGTAGCAAATTCCAGAATTTGATTATGCGATGAGTGAAAAAATATTTTCTCTTATTAGTCTAAAATGTGTTACACTGTAGCTTCATTGTATGTCTCCTAGACCTTCTATTTTTTTGATGGCATAACAATCGATCTATGTTTACTCATTCAACTCCATTCATTAATGTATAGACCTCTATCACATCTTCCCTCAGATGTCTCTTTTCCAAGTTGAAAAGCCCTAACCTTTTAAGTCTCTCCTCATTGGGGTATCCTTCTATCCCTTTTACCATTTTGGTGGCTCTTCTGTGTACTTTTTCTAATTCTACTATATCCTTTTTAAGATATGGCAACCAGAATTGCACACAATATTCAAGTTGTGGTCACACCATGGAACCAATGTTCCCTCTAATTTTCTGTTGGCTGTGTGCGCATAAAATATCAGATGTGCAGCTTTTGAAGGAAGGTTAAATTTTTGTGCGCCACATAACGACACTCAGAGTTATATACTTTAAAATTTGACTACACGTCAGAATACAGTATGTACACCACATTGATTGCACTAGAAAATATTGTAGAACTTGTGAAAACCATAAATACACAACAACTTTTCAATTTTAAGAACGTCTGTGTTGTTTTCTATCAGAATCAGAACCGTAATTTTTGTGCGCTCTGTTGTAAAGTACGTGCGCTCACTCGGTGAGGTGTGTGCGCGCGCACACGCGCACAGCTTAGAGGGAACAGTGCATGGAACGATACAGAGGCATTATAATATCCTTTGTTTTATTCTCCATTACTTTCCTTATGATTCCTAGCATTCTATTCGCCTTCTTGGCTGTCACTGCACACTGGTCGGAAGGTTTCAACGTGGCATCCACGATGATGCCTAAATCTTTTTCCTGGGTGGTGGTTCCTAATGTAGAACTTTGCATTGTATAACCATAGTTTGAGTTGTTCTTTCCTAGGTGCATAACTTTGCACTTGTCCACATTAAATTTCATCTGCTAATTGAATGTCCAGTCTTCCAATTTATTAAGGGCCTCTTGCAATTTTTCAGAATCCTCTTGGGTTTTAACAACTTTGAATAATTTTGTGTCATCTACAAATTTGATTACCTCACTCATAGTAACATAGTAACATAGTAAATGACGGCAG
The DNA here is from genome assembly GCA_033557465.1 of Ichthyophis bannanicus. Lineage (NCBI taxonomy): Eukaryota > Metazoa > Chordata > Amphibia > Gymnophiona > Ichthyophiidae > Ichthyophis > Ichthyophis bannanicus. Next base: position 961,733,927 of record CM066034.1, on the reverse strand, counting down.
ATAAAGACCAGCATGATCCATCCAGTCTGCCCAGCAATATGGCAAGAGTAGGTGCACCTGACGCTCTGTACAGGTCACCCCTCCCCATGTTTTTGTTTAGGGGTGGACCCACCACTCCATGTAGGACACCCCTATTTGTTGAGAAGTTAGATGGTTCAGTTTATTTTGTTTTTATCCTGTTGCTGTAAAGGGATCCGCTGTGCTTGTCCCATGCTGTTTTGAATTCCGTCACCTTGTTTGCCCCCACCACTTCCATTGGAAGAGCATTCCAAGCACCCACCACCCTTTCAGTGAAAAACTATTTCCTGACATTGCCTTTCAATTTTCCATCTTGCAGCTTCATGTTATGCCCTCTAGTTTTGCAGCTTCCCCGTCTTTGCAAGAGGTTTGTTTGTTCATCGTTCCTCTTTAAGTATTTAAAGGTCTGAAATCATATCTCCCCTATCCCTCCTCTCCTCCAAAGTGTACATATTTAGGTCTTCAAGTCTCTTCTCATAAGGTTTCTTATGCAGGCTCCAAATCATTTTGGTTGCCTTCCTCTGAACACTTTCCAGTATTTTTATATCTTTTGCAAGATATGGTCTCCAAAACTGAACACAGTATTCCAGGTGATGCCTCACCAGCGACCTGTACAGTGGCATAAGTACCTCTTCCTTTCTGCTGGTAATCCCTCTTTGTATGCAGCCCAACATCCTCCTGGCTTTTGCCACTGCTTTGTCGCACTGTTTTGCCACCTTGAGATCATCAGAGAATCACACCAAGGTCTTTTTACTGAACCATGCACACCAACCTCTTGCCCCCTATCGCATACATTTCCCTTGGATTTCTGCTACCTAAGTGCATGACACTGCACTTTTTCACATTAAATCATAATTGCCAAGCAATAGAGCATTCTTCCAGCTTTTGTTGATCTTTCCTCATGTTATCCACTCCCTCAGGGGAGTCCACTCTGTTGCAAATTTTTGTGTCATCTGCAAAAAGACAGACTTTTCCATTCAGTCCTTCAGCAATATCACTCACAAATACATTGAACAGTGCCGGGCCCAGGACCGAACCCTGGGGCACCCCGCTAATCAACTTCCCCTCATCCGAGTGAGCTCCATGTACCATCACCCTCTGTCGTCTGTGAGTCAACCAATTTCTAATCCAGTTTACTATCTTGGTACCCATCCCCAAGCTACTGAGTTTATTGACAAGCCTCCTATGAGGAACAGTATCAAAGGCTTTGCTGAAATCCAGGTAGATGACATCCATCGGATGCCCCTGATCTAGTTCCTTGGTCACCCAGTCAAAGAACTCAATCAGATTAGTTTGGCAAGACCGTCTTTCAGTAAAACCATGTTGCCTCGGATCTTGCAACCTGTTGGTTTTGAGAAAGTTCACTATTCGCTCTTTCAGGAGCGCCTCCATTACTTTTCCCGCCACCGAGGTAAGGCTCACAGGTCTGTAGTTTGACACTTCTTCCCTGTCACCACTTTTGTGTAGAGGTACGGCATCAGCCATTTTCCAGTCCTGAGGAACCTCTCCTGTTTCCAAGGATCTGTTGAATACATCCTTTAATGGCCCTGATAGAACGTCTCTGAGCTCTTTCAGTATCCTGGGATGTATCCCATCCTGTCTCATGGCTTTGCCCACTTTCAGTTTAGCAAGTTGTTCCAACACCTTATCTTCTGTGAATGGTGTGGTATCTACTTTGTTCCCATTTTTATATTTGGGAGTCACAGCTGGTCCATCTCCAGGACTTTCCTTAGTAAAAACAGAGCAGAAGTATTTGTTTAGCAATTTCGCCTTTTCTATGTCACTTTCCACGAGTCTTTTCCCAGCACTTCTGAGTCCTGCAATTCCAACCCTGATCTTCTTTGTTTCCCGAATATACCTGAAGAAAGTTTTGTCGCCACCCTTAACATCTTTAGCCATCTTTTCCTCTGCCTTTGAGTTTGCTATCCTTATTTAACTCTTTGAGTTTGATCCTGTATTCATTTCTGTGTTCTTCTGTTTGCAAGCTTTTGAATTTTGTGAAAACTGTGTTTTTTGCCTTTATTTGAGCAGCCACTTCTTTGGAAAGCCAAATAGGTTTCCTTCTCCTCTTGTTTTTGTTTACTTTTTTAACATATTTGTCCGTTGCCCCTTTTATTGCCACCTTTAGTTTATCCCATTGCAATTCCACTTCCTTTATCTCCTTCCACCCTGTCATCTCCTCCTTTAGGTACTTGGCCATTTTATTGAAGTCACTGTTTTTGAAGTTTAGGACTTTGAGCTTGCTATGTTTGGCCTGTACCCTGGCTTTTATTTCAAACCACACTGTGTAATGATCACTGTTGCTCACAGGGTACTCACGCAGACATTTGACACGCTATCACCGTTGGTGAGCACTAAATCCAGCATTGAGCTTTCCCTGGTTGGTTCCATGACCATTTGTCTAAGGAATGCATCCTGGAGAGCATCTACAATTTTTTTGCTTCTTTCCAGATGTGCAGAAGGAGTAATCCAATCCACATCAGGTAGATTAAAGTCAACCAAAATGATTACTTCCCCCTTTGTGCCTATCTTGGCAATATCTTTAATCAAATCGTTATCTATCTCTTCAATTTGAGTCGGAGGTCTGTAGACTACAGCAGTATGGATGACAGTGCCATCTCCTCTTTCCAACGCAATCCAGAGGTCATTATTCCCATTTCCAGGTCATTTATGAATATGTTAAAAAAGCAGCAGACCCAGCACAGATCCCTGGGGTATTCCACTATTCACCTTTCTCCATTGGGAAAATTTACCATTTATTCCTACCTTCTGCTTTCTATCGTCTAACTAGTTCCTGATTCACAATAGTACACTACCTCCTATCCCATGACTTTTTAATTTTGCCGAGAGTGTCTCATGAGGGACCTTGCCATAGGTTTTTTGAAAATTGAGATATACTATATCGGCTGGCTCACCTTTGTCTACCTTTTTATTCACACCTTCAAAAAATGTAATTCCCATTAAAGCATGACTATCTACATGTTCAGTAATTTTGTTCTTTATTATGGTTTCTACCATTTTGCCCAGTACTGACATCAGGCTCACTGGTTTGTAGTTTCCCAGATCATCCCTGGAACCCCTTTTAATAATTGGCGTTACATTGGCTATTCTACAATCATCTGCATTACAGATTACTAATAGTAGGTCTGCAATCTCATTTTCAGTTCTTTCAACACCCTCGGATGGATACCATCTGGTCCAGGTGGTTTGCTACTCTTTAGTTTAACAAATAGTTGTAATACATCTTCCCGATTTATTGATATTTCTTTCAATTCTTCCAATGTATCACCTTTAAATACCATTTCATTCATGGGTAACTTCCCTACATCTTCTTCAGTAAAGACATAAGCAAAAAATTCATTCAGTCTCTCCGCTATGGCCTTGTCCTAATGGTCCTGGAGGAAAGGTCCAAAAACCATTATAAAAGAGGACCCAGGAAATCCACCGCTTACCCCTATATCACCTAATGGTCCAACAAACTCTCTCACGGGTTTTTCACTATGAATGTAGTTGAAAAAGTTTTTATTATGCATTGTTGCTTCCACAGCAAGCTTCTTCTCAAATTCTCTCTTTTCCTGTCTTAGCAATGACTTGCATCTAACTTGCCAGTGCTTACTGTATGTTTTTTCCAGTTTTCATCATTTGGCTCCCTTTTCCATTTCCTGAAAGATGCTTTTTTTATTTTTTTTGGCTACAACAGCCTCTGTGACTCACCTTTAAACCATGCTGGCAGTTTTTTGGACTTCCATCCACTTTTCTTAAAGTGTGGAATACAACTGGTCTGGACTTCCAAGATAACTATTTTTAAACAACTCCCATACTTGATGTAAATCTTTAACCTTTGCAGCTGGTCCTTTTATTTTTTTCTCAACTATTTTCCTCATTTTATCATAGTCTCCCTTTTGAAAGTTAACAGTACTCTGGATTTCCTTGCCGTCCTTCCTCCAGCTATTAAATCAAACACAATCATGCTATGACAACTATTGTAAAATAGCCCTAACAACCTTATCTCTTGCACCAGACCGAAATGGCTTCCCCCCTTGTCAGTTCATGAACCAGCTGCTCCAAGAAGCAGTCATTTATTTCATCTAGAAACTTTATCTCCCTACGATGTCCTGCTGTGGCACTGACCTAGTCGATACTGGGGTAATTGAAATCAGCCTTTATTATTACTGTGTTGTAACTTTTGTTAGCTTCCCTGATTTCTTTGAACATTTCATCATCCATTTGCTCATTCTGGCCAGGTGATCAGTAATATACCCCCACGGCCTTCGTCTTCCCCTTTTTAATTGGAATTTTCGATCCGTAGAGATTCTACAGTGTATTTTGTTTCCTGCAAAACTTTAATCCTCTGTGACTCAATGCCCTCTCTAAAATAGAGTGCATCCCCTCCACCAATTTGATCTACTCCATCATTGCAATATAATTTGTACCCAGTTATCACAGTGTCCCACTGGTTGTCCTCCTTCCACCAGGTCTCTGAGATACCAATCATATCTAACCTCTCATTTAGTGCTATATATTCTAATTTTCCAATCTTATTTTTTAGACTTCTAGAATTTGCATACAAGCATTTTTTTTCTATTTGATCATTTGATTAAATATTTAGTATCATTACAAACATCACTTAACATGTATCAAACTACACATAACATTTATGTATCAAACTTCCCACAACATTTGCATTTATTAACAATTATATATTCTATTTACATTTTAAAGGATATATTTTATTCACATTAATCTGGTTATGGTAGACAAGGGTAATTAGAAATCTTTAAGTTCTGTCTGCTCTGTACTTAAGTGCACTTGGGTTATTTTTGTCTTTATTGGAACCTCTCTGTCAATATGTCCGAACTTCAGTCTTTTGCTAGTATCCTTCAAGGATACATCCTTCCTAACCATGCGCTCTTGGGTAACTGTCAGCTTTCCCCTATTATCTATTTTAAAAGCTGCTCTATCTTCTTTTTAAAGGTTGATACCAGCAGCTTGATTCCATCCCAGTTAAGGTGGAGCTCATTCCTTCGGAAAAACCCCTCATTTCCTCAAAATGTTGCCCAGTTCCTAACAAATCGAAAACCCTCTTATTTGCACCATCATCTCATCCATGCATTGAGACTCCGGAGCTCTGCCTGCCTTTTGGGTTCTGCATGTAGAACAGGAAGCATTTTTGAGAATGCTACCCTGGAAATTCTGGATTTCAACTTCCTACCTAAAAGCCTGAATTTGGCCTCCAGAAACTCCTTCTCACACTTTCCTATGTCATTGGTACCAACATGTGCCAAAACAGCAGACTCCTTACCAGCGCCATCTAAAACCTTCTCTAGGTGGCGGTGGTAAGGTCCGCTATCTTTGTACCAGGTAGGCATGTTACCAGGCTATCCTCATGCCCACCAGCCACCCAGTTACAGTTGATCAAGGAAAGCACAGTTACTTACCTGTAACAGGTGATCTCTGGGAACAGCAGGAATAAGTCTTCACATATGGTACGTCGGTACCGATGGAGTCTGCGCGGGAACGCTTCCCTGCGTGCTGCCTTCCCGCCTTTCCCAACTGCCTCTCCTCAGTTAAGTTTTAAAGCTGAGACAAAGAGAGAGAGAGAGGAAAGGAAATATAGATAGAGAGACAACTCCTGGGGAGGTGGGTGGGTTGTGAAGACTTATTCCTGCTGTTCCCAGAGATCACCTGTTACAGGTAAGTAACTGTGCTATCTCCAGGAACAAGCAGGAATGAGTCTTCACATATGGGGACTCCCAAGCTGAGATGCCTGGAGTTCCAGCATGTCATAGGTTGGAACATGCTATCTCCCAGAACACCAGGCATCCTGAGGATGGAGGGTAGGAGTTGAAGAAAGAAAGATGCTGTGGAACAGCTAACCTAGCATAGGACTGCAGAGAAGGAGTCCATGTGTGGATGATGATTGTCATCAATGATATTGCAAAGAATATTGCAATATGGACCTCCCCTGACAGGATTTCACAGAAGTATGGAGGTTCATGGATCTACTGGGAAACCCAGTAGAGGAACCGTGAAGAGGACCTCACTGTAAAGTGGAGGTAATAAACCTGTAGGAAAACAGTGGAGGTCAGAATTCTGAAAGGTACCAGGTAACGCACAAAAAGAGCAGGAGGCTCTTGCTAATCCAGTAGGAACAAAGCGAGGCAAGAAATATGGATGAACACAGGTGCCTTTATTGGGTCCCCTACGCGTTTCGGCCGAAGCCTTCCTCAGGGGGATGTACTTAAACATACAAACATAAAAACATATGAGAATAATCATAAATAATAAATATAAGTAAAAATAGTAAGATCAACCAGGCATAGTAAGATCAAACAGGCATATAATACGTAAACACATCAATATAAACAGCGAAATGTAATAACTTATAATCAAAATTAAAATCATACCTAAAATGAATGCAATGAACAACAAATGTAGCATAAGCAATAAATGAACTATAACATTCTCCAATTCAGACTCCTTCTCCAATTCAGAAAGGCTCTAAAACACTACCTTTTCCTTCAGTGCTTTCCCAACTCTGAAGGCATCACCTAAACGCAGCCCATACATACCCACACGATCAACCCTGACCCTACACCCAAAGCGACCGTTGATTAGCACACATAGATATATCGAAGAGTTGTGTACATAGTCTTTTACATGTTCTCCAAGTTTAAATTCCTTGTTTTAATGTAAGTCCAGTGTTGACCCCCACACTGGACACCTATATTTCTTGTAAACCGTGCTGATGTTAAATAGCGCGGTATATAAACAATGTTAAATAAATAAAATAAATAAATAAATAAACATTCATAAAAGTATAAAAACATGAAAAATATTAAAAAGGAAAACACTAGATTTGCACACTCTAATCAAAGACGCAGGGCAGGCAGACAGCACTATATGAACCTCTAGTAATAAAAACTAGACTAAATACCTACATAAACATTTACTTACAAGGCACTTTTGGTAAAGGCTCAAGTAATGTTCAAAATAGCATTTGGATTCAACACCCTTTACAATAAAATAAATAAATATAAGTATAAAAGGGATAAAACCAAAACATTAATTGACACTATTAGAACATATAAATAGGACAAGTATACTCAAATAAAAGATGTTAAGAAATGCCTCTGAAAGGAATTGAGATAACAAATACCATAGAGGTGAGTAAGATTAATGACATGATACCAGTCAAGTGAACTCACTATAAAAGTGAATTTATTATAAAAAAGTGAATTTATTATAAAACATGTGTGATTTAAAAATAGCATACTAACAATTACCTTGACTTGACCAAATGAGGTATGGAGAACGCTGTATGATAAAAGTGAAAACCCATTAATCTATAATCAACGGCCATAGGCACTAAATTGCGATGTGGTGTATTAAAACAAAACTAAAAGCACTTCTTTTTAAATGTGGTCAATATGATAAAGGGTTCCCACGTGTCTAAAGGCTTCCAAGGACAAAAAATGTTTAAATAAAATATGTCCTAGCATTACTGAAGAACTGATATACTTGAATATCGATCACATGCTAGATTAAATCTGAACGTTAGTCAGAGGGGCTATGGTGCCCAAACTGAATACAGCAGGAAAGCCGCTGACAAACTAATATTATAAAAGCAATGTTACAAAAGCTGTCTTATACACGACTGCTTAAAAACATTTACCATAATAACCATTCTACCTTGCACGAGACGTAGACTGTCACCCTAAACAGTTTTTTAAAAAAAAAATTACCGTAAAGAAGACAGTTTTACTTTGGAAGGAACGCTAACGTTCACGCCAAAACCATCTCAAGTTAAAGTATACACAAACTATATAACAAACACGGAAGCAGTGGATTCACCCTTTAAAACTCACCTTCCCCTTTGAATTGCACGGAGCGTATACTTCCATGCCTGAACTGTTTTATTATATGTACCGTTATAAGGAATCTGTACTGTGAAAAGGACGCCGTATTTTGCGCCAAAAAACATCACGAACTATACTGTTCAAAGGATGTGCTAAACAATGGAACAGTTAATTTACCCATAAGAACTCACCACGTTTCAACAGCATACACTTCCTGACCTAACATGTAGTTTTTATGGGTCAATTACTGCTCCATTGAACAGTACAGTTTGTGACGGTTTTGGCGCAGTGTACCTGAAGTGAAGTTAAGTGCAAATGCTTTTTTAATATTTTGCCATATGCTGTGGGCGTATTGGAAGCACTGAGTTTAAACAGAAAAGAAAGTTGTCATAAGCAATTTAAAAATAAAAATAAGTACGAAGAAAGCAGTCACAAGCAATATAGAAACATTGCAAAAGTGCTTTGGGCCGGTGGATTGTCATTGATGCTATCATGGCACTGATAGATGTTTATTGTTTGTGTTTTGTGCCAATCAGTCTGAGACATCCCCGTGCCATTTTTTTGGGCTGCACCCACGAGTTAATTTCCACTTTTATTAAGTGTTGGTTATAATGGAGTAATCTCATTATTTTTGGTCACTTTTTATTACTCTGTAAATTGGCCTGCTGCTATTTTGTATTGGTAGAAACAGAGCCTTGTGCAGGAGCATGTCCTGGAATAGGAATGGCGAGGGATCTTGCTATATCCACGAGGAAACTCTGAAAAGAGGGATCCCAAACAGGAATCTCCCTTGGACAGGTTAGATCTAAAGAACTAGCCTGAGCACCCACAGAGTTATCCAAATATATAGGAATAGAAAATCCTGCAGAGTGCAGTGTGGAATGCTTAAGGGATGGTTGCTGGTACTGGCTGTCAGGAGCAGCAACTGTCCTTACCACATTGTGCATGCCAGGTATCGACTCCAAGCTTGGTATAGAATGGAGCGATCCTGTTGAAAAAAGCATGGCAGGAGTTGGCCATGATGCTACTGTGGATACCGGTACCGATGGCAATACCGGTACCGATGTCGGAGTCGAGCCCGACAAAGACATCGGAGCAGTCATCGGTGACAGTTCAACCGGTACCGAGGTAACCGAAAACCTCCGGCTACTATCCTCAGTACCGAAGCACCGGTATCGATCGGTGTCGGTACCAAAACCTATTGGTATCCAGTCTTCTAGACTAGAGATTGATTCCAAACTCGGCATCAAGGGCATCAAGGGCCTGATAAGTGTCTGATACCAGTGAAGGCAGGTCAACCAGTGGCAACTCAATCGGCCTCGGGGGAACCGAGAGTTGTGGATCTGAGTCATCGGAACCGAGCCTTCGGTACCACCGCGAGACGGTACCAAGGTGAGTCGGTACCCAGTCCTCCAGACTGGAGATCGATTCCAGACTCGGCATCGAAGGAAGCGAGGCTGTCGATGCACATCTGGAGGGTACCGACGTCGGTGGTAGTATTGGTGTTGGTACCGATAATGGATAGTCAATCTGGGGAGTATCCACCGGTCCCGAAGGCACCAAGGACGCCAGATGACGATCCCTGGTGAGGAGTGTTTCATCCAACACCAGTGCCGATGCCGGGGTATCGGTACCGCTCGAAGTGGATGCCACCACCGTACACGGCTTAGGTATGTTCTGTGGGGGGTGAACCCCAGGAACAACCTGAAACCCCTTATATGCTTTGGAGACCGAAGACTCCCGCCGGGGTTTTGAAGCCAGTGGGGCCATCGAGGGCAAGGCCAGAGCCATCTACATGCTGTGCATGAGACCTACCACTCGAGGACTGGCTAGTCTTAACAGACTGTTTGTGGGTTACCTGATCCTGTGTGGAAGAAGAAGGGGACGGTGCCCCGAAGTTGGAGGGCAACCATGTATTGAGGGAACCTCGATGTTGAAGATGTCTTCTCACCAAACTGTTGTCAGGACCCAAGCAGGTTAGACACCGACTTCGAGGGTCTAAAAATAAAGTTGTACCGCCACAGTCTGAACATTTCTTGGAGAAAGTGTCTGGCGGTTCCATGAAGGAAAAAGAAGAGGCCTAAAAGGCCTAAGAGACCGTGGGACACTATGAAGAAAAAATATATATATCCCGTGGAAAAGGAAGATTTTACAAGAAAAGAAAAGAAAACACCGGCGGTACCGGTGGCTTCTGGAAGACAGCCGCGACCACAAGAAAACTAAGAAATAAGAACAAGAATTTTCTGCGGTGACAGGAGGACGTCCTGCCGGCTCCGCGGAAAAACGAAAACTGAGGAGAGGCAGTTGGGAAAGGCGGGAAGGCAGCACGTAGGCGTGCTGGGATGCTTCCAAAAGCTCTTGATTGGATGCTGGGAAGCGTTCCCGCGCAGACTCCGTCGGTACCAACGTACCCATATGTGAAGACTCATTCCTGCTTGTTCCTGGAGATCAAAGCATTACATAAAACAGCTGGACAAATAACGAATAACAAAAAGGTTTACAGAAGTTTAAACCAAGTCAATTTAACTAATTTTAACTTAAGTACAGTGGAACAATGTTGTTGTCTTCTTGTCCTCTTTTGTATAGATAGGTATTCCTATTTAAATATTAAACTTTGCTTTGTATGTGGTGTGTGCCTATTCTCTCTGCAGGTAAAAATGTGCTGATAGCTCTTTGAGTTTGTGTGGCTGATAGAAGTGATTTGCCAGAAGAGCAGAGTACCCGAGGAGGGGTGTAGGAAGAGATAAGAGGGAAAAGGTAGTGAGAAGCTGCAGAGTGAATGCATTTATAGGTCAGCAGGAGAAGTTTGAACTGGATGCGGATAGGAAGCCAATGAAGTGACTTGAGAATAGGGGTAATATGAGCATGACGAGGCTGGCAGAAGATTAGCTGCGCAATAGAGTGTTGAACAGATTGAAGGGGAGAGAGATGATTGCAGAGGGAGACCAGCAAATGGAAGAGGTTTGCAGTCTGGTGTTATGGGGCCCAGGCCCTAGATCCTTACATCTGTTCCACACCAAAACTGAATATCTTTTATACTTCTCTGAGTCTGGACCAAAGTCCAACTCCATCAGGGTCCACCTCAGTGTGATTGGAACTTACCATCGAGGTGTGGAAGGAAAATGCATCTTCATAAAGCCTTTAGTTCGTATTATGCAGTGCTTACTTCTCTTGAAGCCTCCCTACAAGCTTCCTACGATATCTTGGGACCTCAATATGGTTCTTGCGCAGCTCATGAAAGCTCCCTTTGAGCCGTTCAATTCCTGTTCTCTGAAGTTCTTGACCTGGAAGGTATTGTTTCTGGTGGCAGTCACTTCAGCATGCAGGTGAGCAAGCTTCAGGTTCTAGTGGTTCATTCACCTTGCACCAAATTCCACCATAATAGAGTGGTCCTTCATACTCATCCTAAATTCCTTCCAAAAGTGGTATCAGATTTTCACCTTAAACAGTCAATTGTTCTTCCATACTTTTTCCCGAGACCTCATGCACACAAAGGAAAAGCTGCGTTACACTTGTTGGCCTGCAAGCGAGCTTTACCATACTACTTGGAGTGGACCCAAGGCCATAGAAAGTCCATCCAACGTTTTGTTTCTGTTGATCCCAGCAAGCTAAGGGCTGCCATTTCCAAACTCTTTCAATTTTGCTAGCAGACTGCATCTCTTTCACTTACGCTCAAGCAGGCCTGGGCCTTGATGGTCTACTCATAATGTCAGAGCTATGGCTGCATCGGTGGCCAACATACACTCGATCTCCATGGAAGAGATCTGCAGGGCTGCAACATGGTCTTCATTCCACACATTTATGCCTCACTACTGCCTAGATGGAGAATCCCAACGTGACAGCAACTTTGGCCAATCCATACTCCAGATTCTATTTGGGGCTTAGAATCCAACTCCATCCCTCCTGGACTCATCGGGCCCCATTCTTATTGGGGCCCATCTGGCCCATCTGGATGTCCAAAATCTGGATGGGCTGAATTTGCACCCTATTCTGCACCCGTAGGACCTAGATATTCTGGCAGGAGTAGAATCGGGTGCAAAGGGCCTGGGCAAGCAGGATGTGCCCTGATTCTGCCCCACTGCATATCAAGCTCCCACTCCATCTAACCTTCCCAATGCTTCTTCATGGATCCTTGGTGCCGTGGTGTCCCATTGCCATGGCACCAGGATGCCATGCAGGAGCCATACTGCCCTGGACAACAGCAGAAGACCCACCGGGGGGCCTGCCAAAGCTGGGTCAGGCAGCGGGAATCCATCTGCCCTACTCACCTGGTCAGGGGAGTCCTGCTGTGATGGACACCATCCTCAGGGGTACATTCCGCCTCCAAGGTCGGATAAGCCCCCATATAAGTCCTCAACCCCAGACGTACAGGGCTGCAACCAGAATCGACCCTGTACATCTGGGGTCATGAGCCCACCTTCACTCTGCCCAAGCTCATCGTCTGACCCTCCCCTTCCCACCCCCATCCAGAGCTCCCAAACTGAACATCCATCCCTGCTCTTCGCAGATCGGAATGATCCCCATTCTGTTCTGCCTAGGCTACCAAAAAAAAAGAAAGAGAATCACTGCTATTGTACATAGTTAGCGTTTTGATTGTTAAGGCTGTTGCAATGCTGCAGATGAGTTTTGCCCCTGTTGGGCTTCTCGGTGGCCTCCTCATTTTTTGGCAGCCTGTAGCTTGGGAGTCACATATGTGAGGAATCATTCCTGCTTGTCCATGAAGAAAAGATAGCTAATCACCTGTAGCAGGTGTTCTCCATGGGTAGTAGGGATTAGTCCTAACAACCCTCCCACCTCCCCAATGAGTTGTCTTCTGCTGTTCCTATGTTATCATACTGAATCAATATGGCACCATGGTGGCAAGTGGGAAGGAGGTATGTAGTCATGCAGGCATGATGGAACCTCCCAAAAGCTTCCAATAGAAGCTGGGGAGCATTCCCACATGGGGCTCCATTGGAGACATCTCCCATATGTGAGGACTAATTCCTGTTGTTCACAGAGAACACCTGCTACAGTGAGCAACTACTTTGGCTGGCTGAAACGAGCACTTTTGAAATGCTTATTCAAGTATGGGAACAAATGTAAATCTGGACGTGTCTGATTTCAGGTATACAACATGTGCCTCCTCCTTTGTGGTTTACTTAGTCATTTACCTGTGTGGCTTGAAATATGTGGGCCAGACTACCAGACCAATTTGAAGGAGACTAACCGAACATAGATCTAGGATCACTACCAAAACTCTTGCAGCCCCTTTGGTACAACATTGTATACAATTGCAGCAAAGCTTCTCCGATTTCATTTGGAGAGTAGTTGACCATGTTCCATCTGATCCCCGTGGGAGTGATCGTGAACATCGCTTGCAGATTCTGGAGCAGAGATGGATTTTTAAATTAAACACTGTTTCCCCGCATGGACTTAATCTGGATATAGATTGGTGGAGTACTTTATGATTGGACGTTTTAACTGCATTGTTCATTCTCATTGGTCACCTCTATTTTCAATTTGGATTGGACATTCTCCATCTTTAATTTTTGATTAGCTATTGACGTCAGAAGCTGTTCTGTTTGAAGAGAGTACCATAATGTGTAAGACTGCATAAGAACATAAGAACATAAGATATGCCATACTGGGTCAGACCAAGGTCCATCAAGCCCAGTATTCTGTTTCCAACAGTGGCCAATCTAGGTCATACGTACCTAGCAGTTTCCCCGAGGGACACAGGTTCCACAATGCTTGTATTGGTTCAAGCATTGATATCCTGGGTCCCTTCTTAATAATGGTTTATGGACCTTTCCTCCAGGAACTTGTCCAAACCTTTTTTAAACCCAGCTACACTAACAGCCTTTACTACATCCTCTGGTAACAAATTCCAGAGTTTGATTACACGTTGAGTGAAAAGATATTTTCTTTTATTAGTCTTAAATAGTTTACCCTGTAGCTTCATTGCATGTCCCCTAGTCTTTCTATATTCTGATAAGGTAAACAATCGATCTACGTTTACCCGTTCCACTCCGTTCATTAACTTATAGACTTCTATCATATCTCCCCTCAGCCGTCTCTTTTCCAGGTTAAAGAGCCCCAACCTTTTTAGCCTTTCTTCATAGGAGTAGCCTTCCATCCCCTTTACCATTTTGGTGGCTCTTCTCTGAACCTTTTCTAAAATTGCTATATCCTTTTTAAGATACGGCGACCAGAATTGCACAGCATGTTTAGCATTTTGTCTTTGTTCTGACACAAGCCCTTTTGAAGAAGATTTGAATCTGGCATCTGTGCACGCGCATTAATATTTTGGAGACGATTGGATTATTTTTGAGTGATCACAAAAGCTTGAGGGAGGGTCTTTGACTCGACCCAAAACATAGGACTGTGTTGCTGCTGTTGACCATAATATGTGATGGCTGCCACCGCTATTCCATCTGTTACATCTGCTGTGGTCCATCATAACTCCTGCAGTGCATTTTGACTTTGCTCCTGGTTTCCAAGGACTGCTGTGGTTGAGCCTTGATCGCCAGCTAAGTATTTTCTTATATACCTCTATAAATGGTCACGTTAAGCACTTGGCTTGTTGGCTTTTGGGCACCATAACTGATATAAAATAGAATAAAAAGGAGTTGGTTGTTATTCAGTGGGAACTCCCTGCACAGCAAACATTCCAACATTTAGGGGCTTGTTTACAAAGCCGTGGTAGCGGTTTGCGATCGTAATCGGAGCCGCGGCCCCATTGATTTCAATGGGGCCGCGGCTGCGATCGCGAACCACTACCGCGGCTTTGTAAACAAGCCCCTTAATTTCATACTCCTTTACTTTTTCTTGTTCTCTTCTTTCTCAATCTATGATTGGACCTTTATGAGGACTAGTGTTGTGGTCCAGTTTGTTTGTTCTTGGGGGTTATTTGTCTATTGATTTCAGGCTTAACATACATTCTCTATATGAAATAAAGAATACACAGGCAGTGTTTGGTTCCAGCCAGACCACACCGCCAATACACCCCCCCATGCACTTTGGAAATAATATGGTCATCTATGCGTAAATGGAATCCTTTCTAAAATGGCCATTTACACGTGGCTGCTATTTACAAATGTACTTAATTGATTATACATGTATAAAATGCAGAGCTTCTAAAATCACCTCCTTAGCTTCTATTTTAAAAATGGGTAAATATTAAAAACCTTAGGTGCTATTTGCATGTATAAAGGTGGACTTGTAAATGCAAAATGACATATATTTATATGTCACCAAAAGAACTACAAAAAATCTAAACTGTGATTTATCTCACCTAGTTAGTAGCTTATCAAAGGGATAAAATATATCTATTCTTTGTGCCCTAGTAAAAAGAAAACAATATAATTTTTGTCGGATCGTTTGCCTTGAGAGGAAACTATCCCTCTCTTGTAGCAAACCCTCCTTTTTTTCTTCAAATAAAAGAGTGCACTCACCCTTTTTGCGTTTCACCGAGGCAAAATTATAAAATTAAGCTCAGTCTCTGAAATGTGTAACTAAGCATTACTTAGCTCTAAATCTGATGTAATCCAGTCTCCAATCTATGAATCAGCTCAGCTATATTAGAACCGATAGATGGAATATGGAGTATAGACTTGTACAGGATACAAGCTAGCATTTCGCGGTCTCACAATTGTATTTTCATCGTGCTCTTCGCAGCTTGTCAACAGATCTTCCTCTGAAGATGTATATGAGAAAATTGTACACGATCGCGTTTCAAACCATGAATCTCCTGGTCCTTCTTCATGCAACACACTTCTAAATCATCAAATAATCCCTACAACTTTTAAAGTCAGCCTCGTTCGCATTCACGGGCTATTATTGGCTGTCTAGAGACATCAGGTAGTCAAACTCCACCAATCAAGAGAAAGGTTAAGGCCAGATGGTGTTACAGATTGTAAGCAGTATATCCAGGATTGTTCGCTAAATTGCAAACTTTTAAAACGATCCCCTCCTCAAATCCGTTCAGGAATGAAATCTATAATTCGCCATTTAAGATCCTGAAAAGTATGATTAAATTCTAAACAGTGAGAGGCTACCGGAGCAGACAATGTTTTGGTATTTATTCGAGATCGATGTTCTAATAAACGTCTCTTCATAGGACGAGACGTTCATTCTACATAAATTTTCCGGCAAGGGCATATTAGAACGTATACTACATACGTGCTAACGCACGTCGTGTAATGATGATTTTCAATCTTAATCCCCGTATTTGGATCTTCCCATAGCAGTCCTTCCATGGTAGTCTCACAAAAATCACATGACCCACATTTATAATGTCCCTTTAACTCAGACTCTGAATCATTTAACGGAGAGTGTATTAATAAATCTTCCAAATTGCGGCCCCTTTGAAAAGCAAATATTAGTCATTTCTTAAAACAAGAATGTAGAACTAGAATTTCCCAGTGTTTCTTCAATATCTTCATGACTTAAGTCGAGTTAGGCATATAAGGTAAAACTCCAACATACACTGCCTGTTCAGGTGTTTGCGCAGCGATTTGACCCGTGGTCTCCTCAGGCCACCATTCTGGGTAATTAAATCTCGCTCTCTTATAAGCTTTGCTATGAGAGAGGGATAGTTCCCTCTCAAGGCAAACGATCCGACAAAAATTATATTGTTTTCTTTTTACTAGGGCACAAAGAATGGATATATTTTATCTCTTTGATAAGTTAGTTTATATATTTATATGTGGCATTTAAGGAAAGGTACTACTTACACATAAAGCTGGCAGCATGCATAGTCTAAAATGTACAGAAAGGATGGAAGGCGTATTTCAGAGTAGCAATGAATGTGTGCCTCAGAAAATTTCCCTGTAGGCCTCCTGTTATAAAATTACCTCCCGCGTGGCTATCTGTTGCAGGATGCACAGAACTAACAATGAATGCATGATTTCACATGTATTTTTCAGCTCAGGCTAACTCAGATACAAGTTAACAATGTACATTTGGATGAATATTTTAAAAGTACTTTGACATTCAGTGCCATGCTGAACATGTAAGTGTTGTTTCATTTTTAAATACGGCAGCATTATATATGTGTAGGCGCATTGTAGAAAGGACAACCAGATGCAATCAGGAACGTCCATGTGAAAACGTGCCAAGTTCAGGCACAATGTTAGAAAAGTCATGCTTGGATATAATTTAAAAATTCTATAAAAAAAATTAAAAAGAAAATAAAAGTAGATGCACCTGATATGGACATCTTTGGGGACGTCTCCATAGATTCAAAAGCATCTCAGACAGGGGATGCATCCCAGACAGCCATTTGCAGGCAGGGATGTTCAGCAGTACCAAAGTCACAAATCATTTTTCCCTAATTCCCCATGAATATTTTTTTTTTCATGTGACATCGACTGGGGATAGTACAGTACCATCTTCTATACACCCTCCAGTTGTGTTGCGGGTAAAACAAAGACTTGTTGGTCCCTATTCGTACCCTGGATCAGATCTATCCTTGGTCCGAGGTGTAGTCATGTCCCGCATTTCTGAAACTGTTGTGCACGTCAAAGTGCAGAGGACTGTCCTAGACATGCCTCCGACATGCCCTCATCCTAGATAGGCATGCCTACACCGGGGACATCTTAAAACCCATGTTGTGAAATAGCTCTGGGGTCATTTCCATGATTTGGACATCTGCGTACCTGTTTTCAGACATCCAACGCACAAATAGAGCTTCCAAATTGATAGCAGAATATCAATATTCTGTTAAATGTGTGGTCAGCTGACCACATTAAACCCTTTAAATATCAGGCCATATAAGTATAGGCACTGATATTCTGGCCCTATGCATATTGCTTATATGTTTGGCTTGGACATGCCAAAACCAGTTACAGCTTGAGCGATCCAAGCCAATTGTATAACTTATAAGCCCTGATATCCCGATATTCTGCATATACTATACATATATGTATACTTCTATATATAATTTACACTTGTACATTCAGTGGCATTAGCTATAGGGGCCATTTTAAAAGCTCTGTTCATATGATTGGAATCTGTAAAAGAACATTCAGACATCCAAATCACAGCTTCAGCCAAATGCTTGGCGTAGGAGCAGAGACGGTGTTTCTAACCTGCACCCATTTGTTTAAGCTGCACTGTGCTGAAACCCAGTCTGCCCAAGAATAATCACCCTGGAGGTTTTTTTATTGACCGATGATGTCGAGCGGCGATAGCACTTTGTGAGCCGGTGGCGGCCTCTGCAAATTCTGGCTGTTGTTGAGGAAGCCATTGTGTCGGCTTTTCTATTTTCTTGAGGTCTTTATATGTATTTATAAGAAGATTTTTCCTGTTTGTTGCTATATTTCTGTTTTTGCTTATATGAGCTCTGTTTTTTTGGATTCGTGTTTATTTACCACTCTCTTTGAGGTTCTTGTGTTCTATAGGATTTCATCAAGCATGTCTGGCCATGACTGTTGCAGCTCCATGACTATATCCAGATTTGATCATGAATAAAGTGCAGTAAAAGTGCTTCTTTCATGGCTGCAACACTTGCAGGCGAAAGAGCAAAATGTGCTATCACCAGGGTTAATATTTCCTGGACAAAAAAACCGTGCATGTCAATACAAACGACAAACATATTACTAGCCCCCATCACATGTCTGGCTATCTGAAAGGGCCAGGCAGGACGTGCAGGTCTTATAAAACAGTCACCGTCCTTCGGAAATATCCCGGCTGACATGTTCGAGTACTCGGTTCTTCAGCCATTCAATTCAGGGATGTTCACATTTGTGAAGTAGCCTACACTCATGCATCTACCCAGTCTTGCTTTCTGCTCGGGCCCAATGCCAGACCCAGTTACTGGGGTGCTTATCTTTCAGGGCAGGGATGGAGTGATTTCAGACGGCGTTTATACGTGCCTTCCTCCATTACTGCCACTCTCCCAGATTTTTAAACATGCTGTGGATGTCCCAGATTCCTCACATACATCCCTTCTGCAGTGCCACTTCACATGGGTGGTGTCGCGGAACATAGAATTAATTTGTAATATCTAGATTAGACACTTCAAATTCTTATCCACGTGCATTATTGAATATTGACCTCATTGTGTTTGAAGATTGTCTTGGTATGTGGCTTAAGGTATCTGCATCATTTATGCACTGTTAGAACTATGGGGTGAAGGACATGTCTACCGCATGGCTGTTCTTCAGCCCTGCCTCTGAAACCCCCTCTCAGAATGCATCTTTTCACTTTAACAAAAATGTAATACTTTCTGAAATTGGGTGTATAGTTCAAGGGGAGGCTCCTTGGCTATGGAATAAGCTTCCATTGGAATTGCGTAATGAGAGATCATATGCAGTGCTTTGATATAATCTTTGAAAACTTGGTTATTTGTGCAGTATTTTAAATGATTGAAAATGGTATGATATAGAGTTGAGTTGGGGGGATTTGAATTTTGTGGGTTTTGACTCTGTTGTATTTTGTTGTGATTATTTTAATTTACTTTCCATATTGCAGTCTGCTCTGAGCTTATGGTATGAACAGGCTGCCAAAGGTATGATTAAATAAAATAAAATTAAACTTCCTGACAGATAAAAATCCACTTTAGTAAGTATGACTGTCTTACGTTAACTCTGTAGTTATGAAGGTGCATTACCAATTAGTTCATGGGAACGATATTAACACACATTGAGGCGTGTTTACTAAAGTGCATTAATGGTTAATGTACACTTTAGCATGTGCTAAGCAGTTAGCGCGGAGCCATGGTAATTGCTACCACATGCTAAAACAGTCACTGTGTTAGAAATCCCATGGTAACTGCTTAGCGTGTGATAGGGTGGGGACAGGGCAGATCAGGGGCAGAGTGTAGGCGTTGACTGAACATTGTGGTTTACATGGGGGTCATTAACACAAGCTAATTGTCAAAGTTGCAGTTAGTGAGGGTTCACTTAAAACCACCTCAAGGAGTTTTGCTAAGTGCACCCATTTTAACTGCAATTGAGGTTTAGCACAGTAAAGTACTTCTCAGCATGGTATCTGCTGGGGAAAAAGCTAAACATGCCCCCAGCAGTTAGCACAGGGTCATTGCACTTCCTGTGCTAAGTTTTAAATTCCAATGTACGTTAAACTGTGAACTCTCGATACGTTTTAGTAAACATGCCCCATAAATTTACTGTAAGTCTCATTTTATGCAGCGGGGTCTAGTTAAAAATAAAACGCACTAACCATGTTAATGATGCAAAACTAAAATTAAAGAATACCACTCAGATCTGCTAAGCCGATCCTTGAACAAACCCCATGACTTGTTCAATATAGTGAAGACCCTAACGAAGGAACCATCAGCTTCACAAGCAGCCTTGATACTCCCTCAAGACTATGCAGATTACATGATAGCCAAATCCAACAATGTCAGCAAAGTCACAGTATCCTGCCCTACCAATAACCCACCCAAGCAACTCACCTCCTTCTTGACCCCGTCAGAAACAAGCATTGAGAACATCATAGCAAACATCAACGCCACCACTGCCCCTAACAACCCTTGTCCAGCTTTCTGGATAAGGTCACTACGCCACGAGGACAGCCCGATAATAGCCAAAATCATGGACCACTCCTTCTCCTCTGGACAATTCCCTTCCAGCCTTAAGCAGACATCCATCAGGCTCCTTTTAAAGAATGCCAAACTAAACGGTCAGAAGGTTGAATCATACCGTCCCATATCAAGCATCCCATTGCTAGCAAAGATAATCGAGAAGGCTGTACAACGACAGATACAGGATCACATTGATGATAATGCTCCCCTTGACCCAAGCCAACACGGTTTCAGAGAATCCCACGGTGTCGAAACACTCCTCACCACCCTCATCAATACACTTATCACTGGGACTGACTCCATCAAACAAGGATACGCACTAATTTTCCTGGACATCGCCGTCGCATTCAATTCCGTAAACCACAAACAACTCCTAGTTTGGCTTCAAGATAAAGGGATAAGTGAATCAGCATGGCATTGGTGCAAATCCTACCTACCTGACAGGTGGCAGCAGGTCCGAATAGGAACCACAACCTCTCAGCCCTTCCAACAACAACACGGTGTACCCCAGGGCTCGTCTCTCTCTGCACTTCTATTCAATATCTATATGCAACCGATATGCGAAATAATCCGCTCATTTAACATCTCATGTCTGCTCTATGCAGACGACGTGTTGCTCTTTACCCCAATCACGATTGATGATCCGGACCTCACCCAACTGATAAAATGCTTTGATGCCATAACTGACTGGCTCCTATCCCAAAGTCTTAAGATCAACTTTAGCAAAACTGACGTACTATTTGTGACAAGGAACCAGTCCTTCGTGCCTCCGACAACCATAAAGACAAGAGATGCAGAAATCTCTAGCAAACCTAGCATCCGCTACCTAGGAGTTACATTAGACCAACAGCTCAATCTCAAGGGACATATCAGCAACACTGTCAAACAAATATACCACAAGATACGAACCCTATGATATCTTCGACCCTTGCTGCAACCGGAGGACTTCAGATCTGTTTTTCAGGCATTGGTGATCCCCCACTTTGATTATTCCAATGTAATCCTCCAAGGCCTACCCAAAAACATCTTAAACCCCCTACAGTTAGCCATGAATGCTGCCACACGTGTCCTGAGTGGAACTGCCAGAGGTGATCACATCACCCCGGTACTTAAGGAACTACAATATACTGTAGTCTGTCCTATAAAGTAATCATCATTACTTTCAAGGTCACCAACAAATTAGCCCCCACAGCTCTAATGGACCTTATCCACCCCATGGCAGCACACATAGAAAGGAGAACATGCACAGCCAATACCCTACTGATCCCCAGGGAAAATAACAAAATGCACCGAGGTAACAAGGAACAGAGCGTTTAAATTTTATGCCCCCAGCTGTTGGAATGCTCTCCCAGCATCCATCAGATCCATAACAGATCTAGCCCAATTCAGAAAAGCGCTAAAGCATCATCTCTTCCACTACTCTCAACCCTCCAACCCGACACCTTCTGGCATACACACAACCACGAACACATGAATCACTGCCAATGGGTGTATATATTTACAGACAAACACAGAGGATCTCTAAAGGTAAAAAGGGGACTGTTGTAGTTGTTATGGAAGGACAGACTAGATAGGTCATGTGGTCTTTTTCTGTCGTCATATTTCTGTGTTTCTATGTTTCTATATTGCAGATACAATTTGTAAATAATTTGAAACACTTGTACATAGTTACCCCCAGTTGAAACCCAAGTTCAATTATCCAGTTCATTGTAAGTGCCTTACTGGCACAATACCGTTGTATGTAAGCCGCGCTGATTTTTAAGAGTGCGGTATATAAGAACAATAAATAAATAAAAAATAAAATAAATTTAAAAAACTGATAACACATCTTAGTTACTATGATCCAGAATCTTTCAGAATGTGTCTCTTATGCCAAATATCTGTATTAAGCAAGCCTGCTTCTCTTTTCATACAGCATGTCCTTTTACAATACATTTATTTATACTAATTTTTTTTCCTACACTGAAATGCTAGGGGTGTGCAGACTGGCGCTTTTCATTTGATTTCGAGGAGGGTCTGATATTTTTCGTTTTTTAAAATGTTTCATTTTTAGCATTAGTTGCTTCTTGCGCTCATTTTGAAACAAAATGAAATAGGTTGTTTCACTGCATTTTTCATTTTGTTTCAAAATAAATTTTCATCCCTAATCTTTGGTACACTCGCTATGGGATAATAAATTAAGGTATGAGAATATGTATCTAGTTACAGTGATATCCAAATCTCAGTTGCATTTCAGGCCTCCTCGGTCACTGACTTTTCCCATTTAAAACCCTTTTTGCCCCTCTACTTGACATGAAAACAATTGCTATCTGTGCCTCTTCCATGACATTGCATGGAAGCATGATAACAAATTCCTACCATCCTTTTTTTGGAACCAGGCAAGATGCTAGCACCTGGCTCAGACCATGTGTTCTCAGTTCAAAATTAAAATCCATCCTGCGTCTGACACCACGGGGAGAGAAATAGGAGGACTGGAACGAGAAAGAGCATGAAATGTACCTACTGAAATCCTATGGGCAAAGAAGGTTAAGTTCTCAATATGAAGGTGATTACCCTTTCGGTAAAGAAATGATAAAACATTATTAAATGGCATTATGATATTGCAGCTCTCTACTTTGCTAGATGTGCTTATTCTCTTGCAGTCTCTCTGGCTATGTTATTGGCACACTGCAGCACTGAGCCAAAAGCAGAATGTCCCTATGAGAGCGAGACTGTGAACCCCCAACACAAATAATGAAAGAGACTGAATGCAGCAGAGACCTTGCGGCTAATGTCAGAACCACCACACAGTACATATTCTTCCCATCGCCCTTAGAAACATACTTTGAAAAAGGACTGGAGAGATCACGTTAAGTGCCGTTTAATTGGAATGTGCATGGCGAGCTGATCCTAGACATGCCCTGGCAGTTGAAATAATGAACATCACACCTCAAAATTGTGTTAATTACCTTGGTTGGAACTTTACTGTCAGTTCTAACAATAATATAACAACCTACATTGATTCAATCCATTAGGGACACAAAAGCTAGAATATTAATGGGGAAGGCTAGAAGAGAAACTTAGTTGAGGGTGGTTTTACTCCAGGAGGTTGAGAGAAGAAAGGCGCAGGGTCATAGGTTATGCCTGTTGAATAAAGGCAATATATGCACCTATATACCTTGAGAAAATATCCTCCCCAAAAGCTTCCTCAGATGCAGCTATAACTTGTCTGCATAAGTTCAGGCATTTCAATGTTGTTGTTTTGTTTTTTGTTTTTTTTTTAAGATACATGCATAAATGCTGTCCTCACCCCATCTCTACCCATCTCCCCTTCCTGGGAATGCCTATGCATATATCCCATAACGGTACTTGTACACTATAGAGGTCATTTTAAGAGTCTTCGTCATTTTATAAATGGCTTTTAAAGACTTCTTTAATGCGGGGACATCCAAGTAGGCAGGGGGTGTGGTGAAGGCATGTCTGGGGAGGTGCAGTGGACTTTAGACGTTCCCACTTGATTTCAGAAACATCATGGATGTTTGCGACCCTGTCCACATTTAGACCTCATCCAGGCACAAATAGGGATCATGAAAGTACTTGTTTTGGCCATAAATCATCCAGAGGGTATAGAGAAGATGGAGAGTTAAGTGGCAAGCCTAAGATCACAAGGAGCAGTACTGGGATATACTCATATGACCCCTCTTCTGAAGTCACCTCACGGGCTCCCTATTCATTTCCGTTTCCAGTTCAAACAACTTCTGCTGACCTAAAAGTGCATTCATTCTACTGCTCCTCACTACCTTTCCTCTCTTGTCTCTCCCTACACCCCTTCTCGAGAACTCCGCTCTTCTGGCAGATCCCTTCTACTGTTTCCCTGCCATTCCGCTAGATGTATCCTTGTCCTCAGCTGTTGTGTTGTCTGTCTTGACTAGATTGTAGGCTCTGATGAGCAGGGATCGTCTTTTACATGTGCCTGTATAGCGCTGCATATGCCTTGTAGTGCTATACAATTGAGAAGTAGTAGTAGTAATAGCAGGATTTCAACCCTGGCTCTAACCCACTATTCTAACAATTAGGCTATTAGATGTCCCCATTCTGAAACACTATTCTGGGGATGTCTATATAGTCGCCCCCATAGACGCCCCTATCAGGCACATCC
Organism: Ichthyophis bannanicus; assembly: GCA_033557465.1. Lineage (NCBI taxonomy): Eukaryota > Metazoa > Chordata > Amphibia > Gymnophiona > Ichthyophiidae > Ichthyophis > Ichthyophis bannanicus. Next base: position 961,709,383 of record CM066034.1, on the reverse strand, counting down.
ACGTTTGTCAAATCGTGTCTGAACTTGGATGTACCTGTTTTTTTTCCCCATGTTTTGGCTTGGATAGATTGCACGTGGACATCCTTTGTAAAATGGGTCTTTAAGCATCAGTAGTGCACATCTTTATACACTTATACCCTTGTAAATGGCTAGTTGTGTAAAATGCTGATTTATGCATATAAATGCCTTATAACGTTACACTAAATTGTACACGTTTATGGCGGCATACATTGCAAATGTATCATTTAGTAATAGTCAGCTCATGCTTTTCCAGTAGGAGCTGAAAGCGAGTTAGAATCGGGTACAGTAGGTCTTTCACTGTCCCCAGAGGGCTTACAATCTGGTTCATCTGCTGATCTTTCTCTGTCTAGTTCCAGTGGTGCTAGAGGTAGGCTGTCAGCCGAGATCTGAGGGATTGGAAAGAGACCTGCTGCGAGAGGCAGGTTTCCACCACTGGATTACCTCCAAGGTGCTCGGGAGTGACCAAGATTGCTGGGGAGCTCTCTGGATGTGTTGTTATCGATTGGATAGGGCGGGATGCTTATTTTGCATTTAAGCCTTATGCAAAAGTGGTGGGAATAGGGAATTGTGTGTTTGATTACATTTGTATTGCATGCATTTTAAATGAATTTGATATTTTATTGTGTATGATGTGATGTGGTTAGCTGATTTGGGTCCCTTTGGGAGAAAGGGGAGATAGAAAATTAAAATGTAATACAACTGAGACCATGCTATACTGGGTACAAAATGCTGGCACCTCTGCAAACTGTCATGCTCAGTGGTTACAATCTTCCAAGGATCTGAAATTCAGGTTAATCATAATAAAGATGTTAGCAGAATCCCGACAACAGATATAAACAGGGTCCTATTTAACCTTGGCAGTCAGCTGGCCACTGTGAAATCTGGATATTCAGTGCTGGTATCCAGATAGTGGCTACCACCAAATAATCAGATACTGCCATGATCAGTGCTGCTATTTGGAGATTGGCAATCTTCTGTTTGCTCTCTGGCTAGCAAACAGTAGAAACTTAGGACAGCCTTTTCCCTCTCCAGTCTTTATGCAGTTAGCTGTTTGGATTTTCAGAAAGTCTCTGACAAGGTCCCTCATGAGAGGTGAAATTAAAACGTCGTAGGATAGGAGGCGGTGTGCTATTGTGGATCAGGAACTGATTAAATGATAGAAAGCAGAGGGTAGGGTTAAATGGCCATTTTTCCCAATGGAGAAAGATGAATAGTGGAATACCCCAGGGATCTGTACTGGGTCCGCTGCTTTTTAACATATTCATAAATAACCTGAAAATGGGAATAATGAGTGAGGTAATCAAGTTTGCAGATAACAAGTTGTTAAAACCCAAGAGGATTGTGAAAAATTGCAAGAGGACCTTGATAAATTGAAAGACTGGATGTTCAAATGGCAGATGAAATTTAATGTGGACAAGTGCAAAGTTATGCACCTAGGAAAGAATAATCCAAACTATGGTTACACAATGCAAGGTTCCACATTAGGAACCACCACCCAGGAAAAAGATTTAGGCGTCATCGTGGATAACACATTGAAACTCTCTGTCCAGTGTGCAGCAGCGGCCATGAAAACAAATAGAATGCTAGGAATCATAAGGAAAAGAATGAAGAATAAAACAAAGGATATTATAATGCCTCTGTATCGTTCCATGGTGCGACCACACCTTGAATATTGTGTGCAGTTCTGATCACCGTATCTTAAAAAGGATATAGCATTATTAGAAAAGGTACAGAGAAGAGCCACCAAAATGGTAAAGGGGATGAAAGGATACCCCTATGAGGAGAGGCTAAAAAGATTAGGGCTCTTCAACCTGGAAAAGAGACGTCTGAAGGGAGATATGATAGAGGTCTATAAATTAATGAATGAAGTGGAAGGGTAAACGTAGATCAATTGTTTACGCCATCAAACAGTAGAAAGACTAGGGGACATGCAATAAAGCTACAGTGTAACCTATTTAAGACTAATAAGAGAAAATATTTTTACATTCAATGCGTAATCAACTCTGGAATTTGTTACCAGAGGATATTGTAAGAGCTGGGTTTAAAAAAGATTTGGACAAGTTCCATAAACCATTGTTAAAGGGGACCCGGGAAATCCACTGCTTGCCCCAATACAAGCATTGAGGAACCTGCGTCTTTTGGGGAAACTGCTAGGTACTTTTGACCTAGATTGGCCACTGTTGAAAACAGGATACTGGGTTTGATGGACCTTGGTCTGACCCAGTATGACATATCTTATGTTCTTATGGATTGCGGTGTTGAATGTCACCACCAACTGGATAGTGTTGTCTCCACCCTAGCTCTGTGCAGAGACTGCCCTGGCAAATTCTGGATAATGCTGAGGAACTCAATAAAACACTCTGCTGTACTTTCCGGATAAGGCCATGGAAAATTCCTCTTACCCTCACTTTTTTGGTGCTTTTGAATATCGGCCCCAATTTTTGTAAGATTTTTTAAAGAATGTAGGGGGAAAGACTGGATTAGGAATAAAGATTTCCGAAAAGAAATAAAGGAGGGTAGTTACTATAATGTGTTGTGACATTAAGACGTTATTTGGCCCTTATTGTACTTTAAAGGGCAGTAATGTGCTTTATTTTACTGTAACGCACAATTTTCTACCACAGCGCATGTTGAACACTGAGATGCAGAGTATGTAAATACATACAAAATGCCTCATTAGTATTCAAATGAATAAGAGGCTTGTGGTGAAGTAATATAAGCCACATTAGTTCACAGCTGGCATTATGTTTCCCAGCTGTGAGCACTGAGCTGCTAATATATGGCCAGATGCTCCAGGCCACAAAATTAAAGGGGATCATGCTTAGCAATAGAACAGGTGGTCCTGTGGTTCCTTTACCTGGGAACTACTAATGACTCAGTTCATCCCCCTGAAACTGCCTCTATCTGGCTGCCCCCCCCCAAATCCCCCGATCCCAAAATTCAATTGCCTAAGACCCTCTCCTGATTCCCCAAGACCTTCCTCTGAAGTCCCTGATGGTCTAGTGTGGTAGGACAGGAGGACTGATACCTACAGCACGTGCCCCTGCATTGGAATTAGCAGTAGTATCGCAAGATACTGACTGATATTCTTCACCCAGAGCTGGTGCTGGTAGGAGCGAGGAGTGATTGCTCCTTTTGGCCTACCCCATTGGACCATCAGGAACTTCAGGGGTAGGACCTAGTAGCTTGGGGTATCAGGATTGGGGTCCTGGGGGAATTACCTTTTGGTATTGGAGGGTAGGGATCTTTATGAGGGTTGTACTGAGGTTTGGGAGAATACTGGTGGAGGTGGTAGTTTGGGGAGAAATGGCCAAATCAATGGCCTGGGAAAGGGACTCCTGAACCACTTGTTCTATTGTGAAATGAGGTCCCTTTAATTTTGCAGCCTGGAACAGTGGGCAATGTATTATTTATTTACATTCTCTTATATACCACACTATTCTGCATCAGTGCAGTTTACATTGAACAAACTGAAATTACATTGAACAGGGCATTATAACTTGGAAATAACTATTTTACAGGGAACATGGGCAATGGAGGGTTAAGTGGCTTGCACAAGACCACAAGGAGCACCTGTGGGACTAGAAACCCAAGTCCTTCCGGCCCAAGGTTGCTGTCCTCTAGTGGGATTTGAACCCCCAACCTTCCAGCCTGAAGTACCTTGCCCTAACCACTAGGCCACTCCTCCACTCCACTAGGGGCCTGATTCATCCAGCTCAGAAAACTAACACCAGTTTTGAGCGATTGCTATTTTTTCCCATGTGTTATTTCTTTACCGTGGGAAGTACTAAGCTATGATACAAGTTCTAAAGATTTTCATAAAACTATTAATGCTGCTATTGTAAATTTGGAAATTTGGGCAAAATCGTTACATTTACAAGTCAGTATTTCAAAAAGAAAGGTTATGTGCTTTAATAAAAATGAACCTATACCAGATTCTTTAATGTGTGGTTTGGCACAATTAAGGCTGAAGTCAGATCCGGTCTTAAATGTTCTTGGGGTTTTGATAAATACAAATTTAACATTTGAGACCTATGTAAGTTCGATTGTCTCTAAAACCTTTTATAAACTACGCTAATTGTGTAGATTAAGGGGCTATTTTTCTATAGAACATTTTCAAATTGTGGTGCAAAGTGCCATCTTGTCATATTTGGATTATGGAAATTTATTGTTTCTGAATTGTTCTCAATTTCAGATTAGACAATTACAACTGTGTCAATCCACGGCTGCTCTCCTCATTTTTGGCATTTCCTGGTATACTAAAATAATGCCTCTGCTACATAAATTACGTTGGTTAAGGGTCACTAACCAGATTTGTTTTAAGTTTTTTACATTTTTATACAAATTCTTTAACAATCTTGTTCTGGAATATCCTTCGTTGTTATTACCTCCACTAATGACTTGTAAATCTAAGCGCTTACAGTCTATTAGCACCTTACTGTATCCATCTTGTAGGAATGTTTATTTAAAATGTTTTAGGCATACCATTACTTATTTGGCAGTACAGTAATGCCCAAATATTTGAAATGCATCTCTTTTTTTCCTTAATTTCGTAAAATGTTGAAAACATGGGCGTATGTTTACTAAAGGGCGTTAAGGTAGCAGGCATTACTGAGTGTTAAAAACAATGATAAGGGGTATTCCATGTGAAAAAGGCTCTGGGTGGGTAGGAGGCATTCCAGTGGTTAAGGCGCAATGGGCCACTAATGTGTGCTAACAGGATATTGGGCGTTAAGGTGTCACTGTACCAGCTGAAAATGGCTGTCACTTTATCACTGGATAAGGGAACCCCAGCAAAAGCCTATGTAGAGATGATAGATGGAAGGACAGGCGGGAGTTGATGAACCTGACAGATCCGTTGGCATCCTATATGGCAGCCAATAAGCTAGCTGAGCATGTGGGAGGCAGCTGTACTAATGCACTGGGGGGGGGGGGGGTGCCCACGTAAAATGCCATAATGTCAGTGTGTGGCATAGGATGGGGAAGAGGTGTCACACAGCAGAGTCAGAAGTGGCATGTTGTGTTCAGGGAAAGGAGGATGCAGCAGGAGGGGTGACGTGAAGATCAGGCACATGAGAGGCATGAGTGAAGCATCAAAAAGAGTACCTGTTAGGCCATGTTAGAGCAGTTTGCACGGGAAGATATGACTGCACATAGTTGCTAGAGGCTGATGAATGGGCTGAAGGAAGGATGGCGTGAGAGGAGAGTGTGGTATGGGCTGGCAGCACCAATGTACTGGAGGTGACATCCACAATGCATGTGTTCTGTGTGTGAAAAATGTTTTATCAGTGCCAGGTGGAGGGCCTGTCCCAGCCACACAGCATTCATTCAACACCCCAGACAAATGTGCATACAACAACTAGACAGGATTTGCTCAAACTGTGCAAAAGGGGCATGTACGGACGTGAGTTGATACCTGCAGGTGGCTATCCATGGGGTATGTTGTGTCTGCATGTCATGCAGAGATGTGTTGGAGACAAAGCTGTACAGTCACAGTCATGATGTCATACTTGACGCATGTTTCACATGTAGGTAACAGCTGCCTGTTAGTATACTGCTGTATCAGTGCAGTCACATCGGGGTACATTGCACTGAAAACTTGGTAATGTCTGATGAAAACAGGGACTGTAGGAACCTGCAGTCAGCTGAGGCAATGGAGGGATAAGTGACCTGCCCAAGGTCACAGAGGTGTGGTCATTCCATGAAGATTGTGGCATACATAAAATACAAGAGTAACACATTCCGAAATAACGCAAAAGGAGTGCTAGTGGGCTTTGACCCCTGGTATTTTGGTTCCCAAGCCAGTGCCATGACCATTACGCCATGCCTCCAAGCAAGTGTCAGACATCTGCAGGGTGAACATGTTTGACCCCCTGCAATGGGCTGCAGCAGAGCCAATAGAGCCATGCTCAGAGAAGGGCAAGATGGGGAATAGCATGTTTGCTGACCCTTAATTGTGGCTAGAACACATCAATGTTCCCTCTAATTTTCTGTAGGCTGTGTGCGCATAAAATATCAGTTGTGCAGCTTTTGAAGGAAAGTTAAATTTTTGTGCGCCACATAATGACACTTGGAGTTAAATACTTTAAAATTTGACTACACATCAGAATACAGTATGTACACCACATTGATTGCACTAGAAAATATTGTAGAACTTGTGAAAACCGTAAATACACAGCAACTTTTAAATTTTAAGATGTCTGTGTTGTTTTCTATCAGAATCAGAACCATAATTTTTGTGCGCTCTGTTGTAAAGTATGTGCGCTCGCTCGGCGAGATGTGTGCGCGCGCACACGCACACAGCTTAGAGGGAACAGTGGAACACATAATCACGTATAAGGATGTGTGTCTGCCAGTCACAGCAGAGCCTGGACTGTTACAGGCATGAAAATGAACTGAATAGCAACAGGTCCAACAAGAAAAAGGAACCAAATCCTTGCCCCTTGTTTACAGCGACATTGCACCAACCATTAGGCTACACCTCCACATTGCTCTACACAGCAATGTCTGGAATCAAAGAGACTGCAGGTCACTGCCTAAAATGTCTGCTGTGTGTGCCAGTATAGGTTAGCCCCTCCAGTACACATGATGCTCTGCACACACAGAAGTGTATTCTTCAGCTGATCCCCAAATGGAGAATGCAGTAGGATGCACTGACAGTGTGTGCTACAAGCACATAATAGCTGCAAACTGTGCTACTGAGCAGTTGCAATGGTCGCCTGAGAGCAAGGATGGGAACCCAGCACTTAGTGCGCAAAGCTTGCACTTTGCAGGCCATGCTGCTGATCCACATCACTGTCAGTGTGTGGCAGGTATTGTCTGCAGTGTGTTATGCTTGTTTTTTGCACAATTGCAGCATGCTGTCACATATGGGCCATGTCTACTGCTCCTATTGGACAGGGACTCCGTAAGAACATCTCGTCAGTGCCCAGTGTTGCAGCAGCTGATGTCATGGACGGCACATGCAGTGGGGGGTTATCTAGGCATGTGTGGGGCTGCTGTTGCTGGCATGGCCACGGTGAGTGGGACAAGAACAGCTGCTGTCCCAACCATCTGGCAATACCAATCCACCACAGCAAGCACAGTCAGATTGTACCTACTGCCCACCATAGGGCTGTCTCAGCCATGTACATACCAACTGCTCTCAGTCTGCAGGTCAGCACACATTGCATATGCACAGAATGACCACAGACACCCTGACTTGGGACAAACAGCATTTGGCTCAGTGATCGGGCTCCCGAGATAGGAAGTGCACCAATATCACTGGAGCTGGACACTATACAGCACAATGTATATATGAAATGCTGTGGCCACCCAGGCCAGGCACATGGTAGACAGGCACTACAAAGTTTCAAAGCAAAACTAGAGGGCATAACATGAAGCTACCAGGTGGTAAATTGAAAGGCAATGTCAGGAAATACTTTTTCACTGAAAGGGTGGTGGATGCTTGGAATGCGCTCCCGATGGAAGTGGTGGGGGCAAATACAGTGACGGAGTTCAAAAGGGCATGGGACAGACACAGTGGATCCCTTTACAGCAACAAGAAAATATCAAAATAATGTGAACCATCTAATTCCTTAACATATAGGGGTGTCCTACATGGAGTGGCGGGATCACCCCTGGACAAAGACATGGGGAGGGGGAGCCTGCACGGAGTGGCAGGTGTACCTATTCTTGGCATCGTACTGGGCAGACTAGATGGACCATACTGGTCTTTATCTGCCGTCATTTACAATGTTACTATGCTATTATCACTGGAGCTGGACACTATACAGCACAATGTATATATGAAATGCTGTGGCCACCCAGGCCAGGCAGATGGTAGACAGGCACTACAAAGGTTCAGCCATTAACCCTACTTCCAATACAGACACATAGTGCCCTTTCATACTTGGGCACTATGCTGTTGCTGCTGATGGAGCACTACTATCACTACCTTGGGTTCCCCTATCCATGCATCAGATTGCATGCATTTAAACAGGCTCTCTCCCTTCAAAATACCCCGTTAATGCAGCATTCTTGCAGTCTTAAGGGCACAAGGATGCCAATAACAGGCAATAATGGCACACTTGCTCCCTTACCGCCCTTTAGTAAACATACTCCATGGTTGGTTAATCAAAATTAATGGTTTTCTTATATGGATGTTTTTTTCTTTGCTGTAAACCATGCAGAGCACTATTTATTTATTTATTTGACTATGCTTATATACACTAATTTATTTATTTATTTATTTAACAAGTTTTTTATACCGCCTTTTCCTTCAATCAAAGCGGTTACAAGAGATACAAAGGTTAAAAAGTAAGGGAAACATACACTGTATAGACAAAACATCAAAGTAGTAAGGTAGGATAAATAACATGGGTTAACTACTATATAGAATCATTTTATATAACAGCTACAAAAGATATAATCTAGTTAATTGTTTGATCCACAGTGTTCAAAGAAGAGTACAGTCTTTAATTGTTTACGAAAGTCCTTTAAATCGTCAATTGATCGTAAGTCAGGTGGGAGAGAGTTCCATATTAAAGGGGCAGCTAATGAAATTGCTCTTTGTGTAGTACAATTACATGATTTAGCATAGTTTCTTGGGGTGCTGAGGGTGTTTGAAGTGGATTGCCTCCTTGGTCTGTTGCTGGTATTAGGTAGTAAGAGGGCGTGGAGGCTGATTGCAGATCTCTTGTGTCTCATTTTAAAAATATTTATGATCATCTTATATTTGATGCGGTGGGTTATTGGGAGCCAGTGGAGTTCTTTGAGGATGGGGGTAATGTGGTCATGATTTGTGGAGCCGTTGATTATTCTGGCTGCTGTGTTCTGAGCCATTTGCAGCGGTTTCAGAGAATGTTTTGATAGACCGTTGTAGATTGGGTTACAAAAATCTAGTATGGGAGTAATCAGCGCTTGGCAGACTGTGCGGAAGTGTTCATATGAGAGAAGAGGCTTGAGGCGTCTGATTATTTTCATTCTGTAATATGCGTTTTTAACCGTTTTTCTTATGTGAGACCGTAGGTTGAGTCCTTTATCCAGGGTTACTCCGAGGTATTTAACTTCGTCCTTAATTGGAATCGTGTTGTTGCATGTAATGTATGGTGGGGGACTAAAGCCGGTGTTTCTGGTGACAATAAGTGCTTCAGTCTTGTTAAAGTTTATGGCAAGATTGTTCGTTAGCCATGTGGACATGCTGGTAAGGCAGTTCGTAATTCTGTTGTAGTCAGGGCTGTTAATGTCGATTGGAGTGTAAATCATGATGTCATCCGCATAAATTGTGTAATCTACTTGATGAGTAGCCATGATGTGACAGATCGGTTGTATAAATAAGTTAAATAGCAGTGAGGAGAGTGCAGATCCTTGCGGTACACCTTGTTTGATCATCGTGGGATGTGATGTGTTGGTTCCTATTTTAACCTGGAACTGCCTGTCAGTCAGGTATGATTTGAACCAGCTTAGGACGGTGCCAGTTAATCCAATGCTCTGTAATCTGGTTAGGAGGATTCTGTGGTCCACTGTATCGAAGGCCGCTGAAATATCTATGAAGATCATTAGGGTTCCTCGATTGTAATTGTCTATGGTCTGGATAATGTCATTGAATAGATATAGCAGCAGTGTTTCAACTCCATGTTGATGTATATCAAGTGGAGCATGCTCATCAATGTGGTCCTGGAGTTGTAGTTGTACTGCCTTTTCTATGATTTTGGCTAGGAGTGGTATGCTGGAGATTGGCCTATATGCTGCTGGATTGCTCTTTTCTAGGTTGGTTTTCTTGGGGATAGGCCTTATTGTGGATAGTTTTAGCTGTTTTGGCATGATTCCTTGAGTTAGGGAGTTGGTTATGAGGTGGTGTATATAACTGAGGAAGTTTTGCTTGGTTGCTTTGATCCAAGGGACAGGGCAAGGATCCGTGGGTGCAGTGCTTGTATTGAGTGCGGCGATAATGTCTGATAGTTGCATAGTTGAAGGAGTGTGGAACTTGTCCCAAGTTGTACCAGGTAAGATATGGCTGCTGGTTACTGAGTGCTTTAGTGGCGGAGTTTGGCCTATTTTCTCTTGAAGATAATCTGCATATGTTTGTGGGTTGACCTGTATGTCATTATTAGAGCTTGGTTCATTGGTTAGATTTTTTACTATTTCAAAAAGTTCCCTGGGTTTGTTATAGGCTTTCTGGATAGTGTTTGTGTGGTGCTCTCTTTTTGTTTTATTGATAAGATCGTTATAATTCTTTTGCTGTGTTAAGTATAAGTCCTGTGAGGTCTGAGATTTGAATCGTCTCCAGTGGCGTTCTATTTTCCTTAACTCCCTCTTAGCGTTGCGTATGCTTTTGGAGTACCATGGTGCGTGATGTCTCTTGTTGCTCGCCTTTGAGCCTGTTTTAGTTTTGGCTGCTGTGCTGATGGTGTTATACCAATTGTCCACTTGTTCGTTCAGATCGAGATCGTCTGTGTTAAGGTGAGGTAGTGTGTCTTGTAGGAATTGTTCTTTATTGAAAGCTTTGAACCTTCTTGGACCAAACGGGGCCGTTTTTGTCTTATCAAGCTTGTCCATTTTGTTAGTGAAAACCACTTTGATTCTGTGGTGGTCTGACCAAGGAACCGGTGTGACTAATGAATATCTAAGAGCCATAGCGGTTTACAGAGAAGAACAGGCCGTCAAGGCTTACATTGAAAATGCAGTAAACATGAGAGAAAAGAGCAAAAAGGCTAATTGGGAGGAAGGGAATGAAGAGCAATCAAAAAATATATATAGGGAACTCACCTAAGCAATTACATACATGGGATCATTGCAGTATATAAACTTGTGTTAGATTAGATTAGATTAGACAAAGTTACCGCAGGTTAGTGAATCCTGTGGTAAACTAGGTTGCAGTAAAATGCCTGATTTTACTTCAGTTTAGTAACTACCACCGTAAATATTTATTTTGTGAATGAAAAACTAAAATATTTAAAAAATTGGTGAAAAGAAGATATAGAAAGATTGGAATCCAGATGATTCCTAAAAGAAGCTCTTCAATTATCAATTTAAAGAAAAAAGAGTTCCTGGCACCATGATGCAGCTGTCACCTATACTACAATACACTATACTACAAAATAAAGGCACTTCAACATCTCAGACCACTCCTAGAGCCAAGAGACTTCTGTACTGTGCTGCAAGCCTCCATCATACCATACCTGGATTACTGCAACACCATCTATGAAGGCCTACCAAAATCCATGCTCCTACCTCTGCAAACTGCTCTCCACTCAGCAACAAGGTTAAAAGATAGAAAGCAGAGGGTAGGGCTAAATGGCCAATTTTCCCAATGGAGAAAGGTGAATAGTGGTGTACCCCAAGGATATGTGCTGGGTCCTCTGCTTTTTGACATATTCATAAATGACCTGGAAAAGGGAATAACAAGTGAGGTTATCAAATTTGCTGATGACACAAAACTATTTAAAGTTGTTAAAACCCAAGAGGATTGTGGAAAATTGCAAGAGGATCTTGATAAATTGGAAGACTGGGCATCAAAATGGCAGATGAAATTTAATGTGGACAAGTGCAAAGTTGTGCACCTAGGGAAGAACAACCCAAACTATGGTCACACGATGCAAGGTTCCACATTAGGAACCACCACCCAGGAAAAAGATTTAGGCGTCATTGTGGATAACATGTTAAAACCCTCCACCCAGTGTGCAGCGGCAGCCAAGAGAGCAAATAGAATGCTAGGTATCTTAAGGAAAGTAATGGAAAATAAAACAAAGGATATTATAATGCCTCTGTATCGTTCCATGGTGCGACCGCACCTTGAGTATTGTGTGCAATTCTGGTCACCATATCTTAAAAAGGATATAGCGTTATTAGAAAAGGTTCAGAGAAGAGCATTAAACTCACTAACAACCCCAAAGGCTATTACAACGTGCAGCCTATCAACATCAAACAGAGCTTTCATGTTTAGCGCACCAAAATACTGGAATTCTCTCCCACCTGATCTACGTGCCATAACCGACCTAACCCAGTTCAGAAAAGCCCTTAAACTGCACCTTTTCATCAAATACTACCCCACATGAACCGTAACATAACAACCTCACCCTAGCACATTCCACAATATCCCTCTTGTCCCAAGCACCCCTGCTAATTCTATGTAAATAGTTTGAGCATGTTATCTAGCTAATAGATTATATACTCCATGTAAATAGTTACCCCATGTTATCCAAGTTTGAGACTCCTGTTATATGTAATACCAAACAGCCTGTTGTTCTGGTTTCTTTCTGTTATTTGTAAACCGCGCTGATGTCAAAGAGTGCGGTATATAAGAAGTTGAAATAAATAAATAAAATAAATAAATAAATAAATAAATAAGAGCCACCAAAATGGTAAAGGGGATGGAAGGATATCCCTATGAAGAAAGGCTAAAAAGGTTAGGGCTCTTTAACCTGGAAAAGAGACGGCTGAGCGGAGATATGATAGAAGTCTATAAATGAATGAACGGAGTGAAACGGGTAAACGTAGATCTATTGTTTATGTTATGAGAATATAGAAAGACTGCGGGACATGCAATGAAGCTACAGGGTAAACTATTTAAGACTAATAAAAGAAAATATTTTTTCACTTAACGTGTAATCAAACTCTGGAATTTGTTACCGGAGGATGTAGTAAAGGCTGTTAGTGTAGCTGTGTTTAAAAAAGGTTTGGACAAGTTCCTGGAGGAAAGGTCCATAAACCATTATTAAGAAGGGACCCAGGATATCAATGCTTGACCCAATACAAGCATTGTGGAACCTGTGTCTTTTGGTGAAACTGTTAGGTATGTATGACCTAGATTGGCCACTGTTGGAATCATGATATTGGGCTTGATGGATCTTGGTCTGACCCGATATGGCATATCTTATGTTCTTATGACCCTACGAGCAGCAGCAAGACACGACCACATCACACCCATCCTCAAACAGCCTCACTGGCTCCCACTACAGAGCCAAATAAAATTCAAAACTATCATGCTAACACACAAAGCGATTCACTCCCCCCACCCCACACACCTCCGCAATCTACTTCAGACCTCCCAACCACAAAGATCAAGACAGACCTCCATGATGAACACCCTCATCATCCCCAACATCAAAACCAAATCCAACCAACAAGCATGCAATAGAGCCTTCCAACTGTGTGAACCCTCCATATGGAACACTTTACCGGACCAGATAAGGAACATAACAGATCTCAAAAGCTTCAGGAAACAGCTAAAGACACTCCTATTTACAGAGTATTTCAACTCTATTGCATAACCACTCTACAAAGAACATAGCAAGGTGGCTATTACCTCCACTGTACATAGTTATAATTGTAAAAAGTTATGATCTATGATGTATGTAGTTAAGACATAAGACATTGTTATAATGTACTTCAAGTTTTTCCCTGTAAGCCGTCTTGACCCGGTGAAAGGCGGTATATAAATACAGCTAAATAAATAAATAACCTAATACCGGTTAAATGATTATGAACTCAAAATGCAGGCTCAGAAATAGATCAACGGGTCAACAAATCAGCACTGAAAAGTTGCGCTGTAATTAAAATACAAATGCGTTGTTCAACATATACTTGGAATTATAAATTTTGTTATGTCATGTGTTTTTCTTAGTATAGCAGTAACACACATTTTCATAATAAATTCATTTTTGAGCACTTTGCTGCTGTTGAACAACAAGTTACGAGCTATAATATGGCAAAGTGTATTCCATTTATTTCTGATTTGTAGGTTCCTTTTATCTCTGAATACAATATAAAGTACTTTACGACAGCCTTTTTAAGGCAAGCAAATTATGTTAGAAAAGAAGCCTTGCGGTGTATCTGAAAGCAGCTAAATTTAAAATAATCTGGAAACCATCGGCTGTGAAAATGGAGTGAATTTTGAATGTGTAGAATGAAGTATGGTTAATGACCTTTGTGTCCATGTCTCCTGCTACTGGAAAGAGTCCCTTTTGCTTTCCATTATGAGAACGATCCATTTATCGACTTAAAATCCACAAGGAAATACAGCAGTTTACAGTGTAATCACATATTTATCTTAAACTGTAGCAATTTCCCTTTATTATCTTGGAAAGTGCAGAGAAAGAGCACAGAAATACCAAACAGGCTGTCTGACTTCCCTTTGAGTCTGTTTCTAGCCAATGACAATGTTCTGTCCATAAACCAGCCAGTCCTAACCAATGCCCCCTCAAAGTTAGTATGGGTGCATGCATTAACTTTTGAAACCCAAGACGCACTACTGGTAAGTCTTTTAGTAAACATACCCCTTGAGCAACTTCACATTCCTTTGGATTCTTTTACTCTCCGCTAATAATACATTTCTTTTAATCTGGATTTAGCCAAGGAAAGTCTTGTCTCACTAATCTGTTACATATTTTTGAAAGTGTGAATAAACATGTAGATAAAGGTGAGATGGTTGATATTGTATATCTGGATTGTCAGAAAGCCTTTGACAAGGTCCCTTATGAGATTCATGGGGAAATTAGATGGTCATGGGAAGGAGACAATGTACTATTATGGATTGTAAACTGGTTAAAAGAAAACAGATTGGAAGTGATGTTACCGGGGTGATGGCAGCCTACATTGTGGGGCTTCAAGATGGGCTGGCGATTGAAACCCAATAGAGTTGAGCAAACTCACCCCTAAGCAGTTCCGATTGACCCGGCTAGCTTCCGCAGTGATAGTGGCCCGCAATAAGCTTGAAAAGTTTAAATTTTCTGGTGATTTGGTGGAGATCATCTCCAGCCTGGCTTCTCATGAGCTGTGGCCTGCCAAAATGGTGGTGAGAGGCTCCGTGTCCGAGTGGGATGGAAGTGAGGAGCATCGAGTGGTGGAAGGGCCAGTTTCACAACACAACCTCAGAAGCTGGTTTGTGGAGCCGAGCGCTGACATCAAGAGTGAACTTGCTGCAGTTAAGAAGGAGCGGCAGGGCACCATGGCTGTCATGTAGGAGGTGGTCAGCGAGATGGTGAAGTGGATAGTGGAGGTTGTAGCAGATTTACAAAGGCAGCTGGTGCAGTTGAAGGAGCAGCAACTGGAGGCAACCAAGAAGCTTGAGGACTTGGAGAACAGGTCCCACTGCAATAACATCCAGGTGCAGGGTCTGCCAGAAAAAAGGAGGAGTTTGCGGATTCCCAGGCTACAGGAGGTGTGTTGCTTCCTCCTGGGGGCTGTTAATGAGTCAGGAGTGGAGGAAGGCCAGCTCAAGGTAGAACGGATGCACTGCAGCCTGTGGCTGAGAAGAACCAACCAGACCTGGGATCTGGTCACCCGCCTGCATGATTTTCAAATTAAAGAAAAAGTAATGCAGCAAGCCAGGAAGAGGGGACGCTTCAACTGGCATGGGCATCAGCTTGACATTTTCCAAGATTTGTCAGCCATTACCTTGCAGAAGCATGGAGGCACATTCTGACCTGGCCATCCAGCCCCTAGTGCGGCCAACCAGAAGCAGGACACCCAAAGGTAGACCTGATTCTGATCCCGCAGGGGCTAGACATGCCTGCAGGACCAGAATTGGGTCTATGGCCTGAACATACAGGCTGGGCCCCGATTATGGTCGGTCTGCATGCACAGCAGATCCCCGGCTATCTGTCATGGCACTGTGGCTTCATTCAGGAGCCACAAATGCCAGCCTCTGCTGACCCTATTTTTTTCCCCATAACCAGACCCTCAAGCTGGTCTCCCATGGCCAGGGTTCAGCTGTGGGGATCCTCCTGCACCCCCCTATTTCTTTGACATGGTCCGGCATCATCATCCCCTAACATCCAGGGGGACTTATTTCACCTCTGCAGTGGAATAAGTCCCCTGTCCATGCTCATGGCCCCGGACGTACAGAGTCAACTTCAAAATCGGTCCTGTACGTCTGAGGTCGCAGCCTGCCCATGCCCCATCCTCAGTCTACCTCTGAAATGCCCCCTCCCAACCCCGTCTAAGCCTCCCCATACAAACGAGCTGTCCATACGGGGAGGCATTCGCTGGGGCTGGTGGGGGAGTGAATAGCAGGGATGGATGTTCAGTCTGGATGTCCATCCCCGCTATTCATGCGACTGAATGACCCCCCAAAAAGAATTGAGGGAGGGGATGAAACCTCTGCAACAGCTCACATCAGGTAGCACTGGCAGTTTCCATTTGCAATACAGTTCGTGGTGCAAGGAGTGTCTTGTGGGGCGAAAACAGCAGTAGATATCGGCAGCTTTTGTTGGAGGGTGGTGTCCCGTACTTGCCAGAGGGAGAGCAGTAGCTAATTGGAAGTGTGAAGGAACAAGGGGGAGGCCAGCATTGGAAACGAATGCTGGGTGGCAGGCACCAACATCAGAGACCGTCTCTGGGAGATCTGCGAGCTGCCGTGGAGGAGAAGCACAGAGGAGCTAGCGATGCACACCCAGCATGAACTGGAACTTTTCCTACTGTGGACTCTTCTATTTTATTCTTGCAAGCAGTGTGGGCCTTGCATGGGCCAAGGGCTGAATTTACTTTAGAGTATGTGAGTTGATTGGCTTTGGATGGGTGATGCAAGGGAGGGGTTGTCAGCAGACATGGAGGTTGGGTGTTGGATGCTGAATGAGTGTATGTGTGGATTTGTGTGGTTTGAGTATGATATGTAGGGTGAGTTTAACTGTCGGAGAGGCCTGACGGGCACTTCTTTCTTTGCCATGTTGGCACACCAGAATATGGGGAGTTTGGGTGGTGGGGAAGGGAGGGCAGTAGGGGGTAGGGCTTATGGATGGTGTGTATCTTCAGTGAGTTTTGATGGGAAGCTTTATTGGTGGGGGATGAGTTAACCATTTTGTCCTTGAATGTGAAAAGCCTTAATTTGCTGTATAAGCATCAGATGCTTTTGAAAATGGAGAGGGGGGCTGTGGGTGTGGGAATGATTCAAGAAACACATTTTCAGAGAGGAGCTGAGTCTTTGATGAGCAAAGGCATACCCGGAGCAGGTTTTTGCTTCCTCTAGCAGAAAGAGGAAGGTTGTGGGGGTGGGTATCCTATTTTCTAAATGGTTGGGAGCTCGGGTGGATAGGTATGGATGGGTGGGATAGTTATTTACAGAAGGGATACTTATGAGTTTTGAAGAGTTGCATAGTAGGTGTGACTTAGCTTGGATGGATTGGTTCAGGTCCTTTCAGCTCCATCACTATCTCCTGGGTGGGGGGGTTGGGGAAGTTATGGCACATGGGAAAATATTTTTGAAGTCCTCTGTGAGGGGCAGTAGGGTGCTAAGGGGGTTATTTCTAAACACTTTAAGGCCCTTGGGCCACAACAGATCACCCCCCCCCTCACCATATACAACAGTGGGGGAAGTGGAGGAGGATTTTCCAAATTATTCGGAAGTTCTAATTGGCAGTGAATGTGATGGAGAATGGAATGAAGGTGTCATACAGATGGTTTTAATCCCGCAGTATTGGGGAAAGGGGGGACTTATTGCTGTTGGAGAGGATGTGGCCAGATTGTGACATTCTTCCATATGTGGTGGCAATGTCCGGTTGTTAAGCAATACTGGGAGAAAATGTATTAACTGCATGGAAGAGGTGATGGAGCTTTCGCTGGACCGTGATCCTAAGAGTTTCCTTTTGCATGACTATTTGCCCAATATTTCATGGCATTGCTTGGATTTCCTTAAGTTTGCTATTCTGGCTGTTAGGAGGGAGTTGGCATGCAACAGGAAGACAGAAGTTCTCTGGGAACTGGGAGGGTTCGATACTCGTCTACAAGACTTTTTCAGTTTGCAAAGATTGTCCCATATCCACAGACGGCGGCATGATTGGGCCAAAGAATTTTGGACTTGATATTGGACTTGGTGGAGAGAAATGAAAGTAGAGTTGGGGAGGGGCAAGAGGAATAGGAGGAGTGGCCTAGTGGTTGGGGCAAGTTACCTCATGCCAGAGAGCCAGGGGTTCAAATCTTGCTAAATGACAGCAACCTTGGGTTGGAAGGACTGTGGTTTCTAGTCCCACAGATGCTCCTTGTGACCTTGGGCAAGCCACTTAACCCTCCGTTGCCTCAGATACAAAAACATATATTGTGAGCCCTGCAGGGACAAGGGAAAAATATACATACAGTACTTGAATGTACACCACTTTGACTGGTGATGGGAATTTGCTCCCTACGAATAGCGGGGGTTGGACATCCAAACCGGACATCCAACCCTGCTATTTGCAGATTGGAATGAACCCCTTAGGGAAGAACAATTCAAATTACAGTTACATAGTGCAAGGTTCCACATTAGAAATCACCATCCAAGAAAAGGATCTAGGAGTCGTCATGGATAATAAATCAAAATTCTCTGCATAATGTGCAGCTACGGCTAAGAAAGCAATTTGAATGCTAGAAAACATAAGGAAAGAAATGGAGTATAAAACCAAGGATATTATAATGCCTCTGTATCATTCCATGGTGCGACTGCACCTTGAATATTGTGTGCAGTTCTGGTCAGCATATCTATAAAAGGATAGAGTGAAATTAGAAAAGGTACAGAGAAGAAAGGCTTGCTACGGTTTAACCTAATTAAGACTAATCAGAAAAAATATTGTTTCATTCATTGTATAGTCAAACTCTGGAATTTGTTACCGGAGGATGTAGTAAAAGCTGCTAGTATAGCTGGGTTTAAAAGAGGTTTGGACAAGTTCCTGGAGGACAAGCCCATAAATTATTATTAAAGTGGACTGGGTGAAATCTACTGCTTATCCCAGGATAAGGAGCATGGAATCTGGGTACCTTTTGGGAATCTGACAGGGACTTGTAACCTGGGTTTGGCACTTTTGGAAACAAGATATTGTGTTTAATTGACCTTTGGTCTGATCCAATATGGCATACATTTTCTTATAACGTGTATAATGTGTCTTGCAGGCTAGCTGTTGAAAATGTGCTTCAAGATCATCCATTTCAGAGACAAAAGCGCAGTGCTGTAATTAAAAAGTAGACTTAAGACATTGCAGCTTTCATAAGCAGCACTTTCTCATGCAAGGGACTCCAGAAGGAATTTGCTACTGCCCCACAATGTATTATTTGTAATAAATCCGGAAGGAGATAGAAACCAGCTCAATGATCATTCCAGTATTATGAAATAGCTTTAGAACTCAAAGCATAAATAGGGCAATTAAACAGCGATCACAGGTTTGAGTGAATGTAGCAATCCATTATGGGACTGATTTTTATTTAGGCAAGCTGACCCCCTTAACCCGGAACTTCACTTTAGTAGTGAGAGAATGAAAATCTAGGTTGGCCAAAAGTGCTGGCAGCCATCGAAGCTAAGCAGGTAGCAGCAATTGTTGATGCTACCCGGTTAAACCCAGTGCCTCAAAGATAGGCGAGGAAAAACCTCACCTATCTTTAAGGTGCCGAGGGCTAACTGGTTAGCATCAAAAATTGCTGCTACTCGTGTAGCCCTTTCCTCCGCCCCAGCTCTGCCCTGGAAGGCCCCCGAAATGCCCCGATACTAACCAGATAGCATTGGGGCACATAAGAGGCTTTACCCGTGAATAAACGAAGGCACTAACAGTGTAGGTGCCTTCGTCTATCTGCAGTTAAGGCATTTATATGGGTAACTAAGGCAGTTAATTGTGTAAATGCCTTCGAAAATCGGGACCTATATATTGGCATCCTAATATTATCATTCTGTAACAGCAATGTGCTTATGTGGATTACAGTGCTTATCAAATGGTTGACAGCAGTTCAACTTTGACCCCCAATGCCTAATCACTTTGCCCCTTCTATGCAGGAATCCTTCATAAATACACCTGGCTTCTGTATTTCACTTCTCAAAACAGAAGTGTAGTTTTTATCCAGGGCAAAATGATAAGTGTATTTTCAGTGTTTGTAGGACAATTGGATGTACACGCTTAGGCATGACAGAAGACAAAGCACAGACTTGATTCTCAAGATAAAATTGCTGCAATGCAGATCTACAAATGAGCAGGGAACCCACTTATGTTGATCTCTTTCCCATGTTTCTTTCTTTGACCTTGTTAGCTGTATTGATTAATTAGAAGCAAAAAAAGAAAAAACAATTTCAACCATGGAAGTAGAGGAGAGAGTTGTTGAGCAGGCTCCCAAGTGAGAGCATGATAGAGGCAGTGGGAAATGACATCATTGGCCCACACACCTGTGCTGGGAGTTTCTGTATATTTATTGATTTATTAGTATTTAGTTCATGCCTTTCCAGTGGCAGATCAAGGCGAGTTACATCCAGGACAGTAATTATATAGCACTCTGGGCCATGGTGTGATGCCATTGGAAAGGTTTGCCTGCTAATAAAAGTCAGGGACAAAAGATCAGACAAAGATCCTGACAACTGGCAAAATCAATAAGTTCATCATTGATGGAGAAGAAAGTGAAATAGTGGACAACTTTAACCTACTTGGTCAAATATCAATAAAGAATCAACAAGTAGTCAAGAAATCAGACAATGCATTGGTCTTGGCAGAATGGCTATGAAGGACCTAGACAAGATTCTCAAGAGCAGAGATGCCTCTCTCCATACAAAGATTCAACTCATTCAAGCCATGTTATTTTCAATAACGCCATATGGATGCAAAGGTTGGACAGTGAAAAAGATAGACAGGAAGAAAATTGATGCCTTTGAATGCTGGTGACGAATACTGTGTATATCTTGGACTGCCCGAAGAATAAACCAGTCAGTACTAGAGGAGCTCAAACCTTTAGAAGCTCAGATGGCAAGACTTTGATTTTCATCCTTTGGACACATCATTTATTTATTTATTTTAATTATTTCTATACTGCGCTCTTTAAAATCAGCGCAGTTTACAGGTAACAACAATATGTACAATGCAGCAGAGCATGCAATGCACATTTCAGAGAACAGGTATAACAACTTGGGTTTAACAGGGGTAACTATATACAACAAAGCTGTTTGTGCACAGGTATGCCACAGGTACGGCTGTGGATACATGACTCGCTCTGAACTATATACATTTTAGAGCGTTATTTACAGGTTTGCGAAGAAAGAGATCATTAGAGAAAGACATCATGCTTGGCAAGGTAGAAGGTCAACGCAAAAGAGGAAGACCAGCAATGAAATGGATTGATACAATAACAACAGCTACAGTATAGGTGCCACTCTGTCAACAATGAGTCACCTGGCTGAAGACCAAACACAGTTTAGGACAACTATCCAGAGGGTCGCCATGAGTTGACACTGACTCGACGGCACTTAAGAACAACAAAAAGTCAGGGGCAGCCATGGTACAAGCCCATTGTCATCTGCCCATGGTTGCTTGTCCAAAGGGGCATGACTACAAGGAAGTGTATCACTTTGGAGCCCCTTAATATCCAACTGAAGAGCTGATGGAGGAGAAAGTAGTAGGAGGTGGATGAAGAAACTGAAACAGGTATTGTTTTCTTTGCTTTATTTGCTCCAAGAGGAATAATATGGGCAAGAGGAAAGAAATGTTGAAGAAAGTTACACCACTGGAGCCCTTGGTTAAGCATATGGTGTGTTGCCTAGTACCTCTTATAGTGGCATAATAGGCAAGCAGAAACAGGAGTCTAGTCTAGAAGCTCCCTCCTTGAGTACTGACTCTCACTCATCACCAGGACTGGCTGAAAAGTTGGTATTGGCACCTTAGGCAAACCTTAAGCTTTACACACATACACATACACATACACATTTACAATTGCTGTCAAAATCTATTATTATTTATTTATTTATTTATTTAAAGTCTTTTCTATACCGCGCTTTTCAAATTCAGCTCAGTTTACAATAAACATTAACTTTGTCCAGTCGAGAGGCCGGTATTGGACTTACAGAGAACAGGGTTGGTAAACTTGGGTTGAACTGGGTAAACTATATACAGGTTTAAGCTAGATATTTACATTCTAGGTTATTACAAACATTCTTAGATACTATGTACATGGTCCTAGTCAGGTTCTGGTAGGGCTAACATGTTGTGCTGGTGTCATGTATAATGGGTGGCGTGGGATGGCTGTTTAGTTGATTGGAGATGACTGGTTGTTGTGTGGTGCCGTAGTGTTGCATGAAGAGGTGATGTTTCAGGGCCTTTCTGAAGGTGGTGAGGTCTGTAATGGATCGGATGTTAGGTGGGAGGGTGTTCCAGCACAAGGGAGCATAGTACTCAAAAGCTCTCTTTTTTGTGGACTGCAAGCATTTTGTGATCTTGGTGGGGATATTCAGGGTGTTTACTGTAAATGATCTTCTGGCTCTCTTTGTGGGAGTGGGGATGATGAGGTCTGTGATAGAGGCGGAAGTGATTCTATTGATGGCTTTGAATGTCATCAGTAGGGTCTTGAAGGTGATTCTAAAATGAACTGGTAGCCAGTGAAGTTGCTTCAGGATTGGTGTTATGTGGTCCCTCCTGGATGCACCATGTAGAATTCTGGCTGCAGCATTTATGGCTAGTTGTAGTGGGATCAATGCATTTTTTGGTAGCCCCTGTAGGATGATATTGGCATAATCAAAGTGGGGCATGATTAGTGCCTGGTAGACTGTCCTAAAGTCATCTGGGTCTAGCAGAGGTCGTAGGTGGCGAATTGTGCGAATCTTAAGATATACTGCCTTGACAGTGTTTTTTATATGGGCTTTCATGTTCAGTTGCTGATCAAGTGTTATCCCTAGGTATCGAATGGTTGGCTTGCTTTGATGTTCAGCATCTCTTACTTTTAGTAACGCCGGTGGTGTGAAGGATTGGTCCCTGGTAATGAATAGTGCTTCGGTTTTCTTTAAATTTATCCTTAGGTTTTGGGTGCAGAGCCAGTCTGTTATGGCGCTGAAACAGGAGGTTAGTGTTGAAAAATCTGGCTGGTCTGTGGTGAACGGCGTATATAGTAATACGTTGTCGGCATATGCAAGGCATGAGATGCCAAAGGCTTGAGCGAGAGTGCAGATGGGCTGCATGTATATGTTAAAAAACAGCGCTGAGAGGGATGATCCCTGTGGAACACCTTGTGTTTGCTGGAAAGCTTTGGATGTTTTGGATCCTGTCCTCACGTGCTGCGATCTGTCTGCAAGGTAGGATTCGCACCACCTCAATGCTGTGTCCTGGATCCCTTTCTCTGCCAGCCGCTCCATGAGTAGTGTGTGGTCCACGGAATCGAACGCTCCTCTAGTTCTGTTCAGGCCAGTGATTAGGGAGTTGAATAGGATGGTTAGTAGTGTTTCAACCCCGTGTGCTTCTCTGAATCCATGTTGACATGGGTCTAGGGGTATATTGGTCTCGATGTGGTCCTGGATTTGTTGTAGAGCAATTTTTTCAATTATCTTGGCCATTAAAGGGATACTTGAGATCAGCCTGTATGAATCAACTTTCTGGGTGTCCAGCTTGCAGTTTTTTATTAGTGGTCTGATGGATGTTTGTTTCAGGGTCTGTGGGAATGATCCCGTGCTGAAGGAGAGATTAATGATTTTGGTTAGGAAAGGGCTGAATTCTTTACACAGTGTCTTTATCCAGAACGCTGGGCAGGGATCGTTTAGCTTTGAATTCCCTGTTCTTTGCTGTACACAACCTCCTACTCCCTCAGAAGTTGTCACTCTAGGCGACTGCCTAGTTTGGTTAGTTGTTGAAACAGCCCTGATCACCACACCTTCATCTGAATTACACCTTCTAGTCCAATTAACCTGGCAGATTCTCAAGGGATAGGAATCCAGGCTAGTATTGCTGCTGTCAAGAAAATAGTCACTTTGTTGGTGGGAGACAATCAGCTGCCTTCTTCTGTGGGCCTCTTAAAGCTGATCACTTTTTCTAGATGTACTGATGTCCAGGACTTGCTATCTATATGAATCTTCCTAAGATAATAACTAGCCTGGAGATCTGGCATGTAGTCGCCAAGATGGAACTGTTCCTCTCAGGATGTCTTTCACAGTTATGTCCATTTTCAGACGAGACTGTTAATAAAGTCACATCTCTGGAAAAGAACAAGGTTCCACAAAGAACTTAACAGGACTAAAGCCTTATATGCAATTAATAAGATCATAGTTAAAAGGAATTTTATGTCGGAAAATAAGTTGGATAGGGTAGAGAATTCTCTAAGATCTTTCCTTCTGTAATATCTGCTAATGAAATGTTAAAATATTATTTTATGGAAATATTCCACTTTGATGCTACATCACTCCCTATGATTGTTAAAGCATGTGAATTGCCATTTTAGAAAAGGCATCCAAGTGCCCATGCCGGTATCCACATAGACGTCCCCACTATGAAACCATGGGACGAGTACATCCATCTCAAGCTAGGCTGCATATGGGGACATCCAGCAGTGTGGCAAAATGAAAATATGAACCCCCCATTCCCCATCAGTGTTCACTGTCAAATTGTAAAGTATAGGGGATATGAGCGTACCTCCTTTTCCACACCCTCCAGATATATGCCTGACAAAATGAGCATTTTTCAGATGCCTATGCATGCCTGGAGCAGGTATAACCTTTCACGGCTTGGGACCTCCAGTACATTTCTGAAATCAGGTAAGGACATCCAAGATCTTGGTAATGCCCAGCCTCTCCTACACCATGCTCCTCTGCCAACTTGGACATCCTCGCACTGGATTCCATAGATCTGGCTTCTAAAATGGCTCCAGGGATATCTCGGTGCTTTGGACATCTTTATACCCATTTTTAGATGTACAAAGCATGAACAGGGCTTCTAAGATAAACCCCATTATGTTATTACTTCTTAAAGAAAAAGTCTCTGGAAGTGATGTAGCACAAAGTCAGGAGATTAATTTGATGTCACTTTTTGAGACTTCCATTCAGGTGTCCACCAGTAGAGGGGCGCTGGTGGCCACCTCTTTGAATCTTTCTGAGTGAGATAAGATATTGTTTAGTTTTTACAAGGAGAGAGTGTCATCCTTTCATGCCTATGTAATACATGTTTCCCCAGTGTCTCACCTAGAACCTAAGAGATCAGGAGAGAATTTCATTTGAAGCCTAGAGTTTTGTCCTTAAGAATGTCCTTTTTTTCTGATATTTTCCAGATGATTTTGATTAAACATCATGGGAAAGAATATATATTTTTTTTAATTCTAAGAGGCATTATTGTGAACCCATGCCCTTGTGTGCAGTGGCGGCCAAGAAGACAAATAGAATGCAAGGAATCATAAGGAAAGGAATGGAGAATAAAACCAAGGATATTATAATGCCTCTGTATCCTTCCATGGTGCGGCCGCACCTTGAATATTGTGTGCAATTCTGGTCGCTGTATCTTAAAATGGATATAGCGTTATTAGAAAAGGTACAGAGAACAGCCACCAAAATGGTAAAGGGGATGGAAGGATACCCTTATGAGTAGAGGCTTAAAAGGTTAGGGCTCTTCAACCTGGAAAAGAGACGGCTGAAGGGAGATATGATACAGGTCTATAAATTAATGAATGGAGTGGAACAGAAAAACATAGATTGATTGTTTATGACATTAACAAGTAGAAAGACTAGGAGACATGCAATGAAGCTACAAGTGTAATGCGTTTAAGATTAATAAGAGAAAATATTTTTTCACTCAACACTAATCAAACTCTGAAATTCAATACGGGAAGATGTAGTAAAAGCTGTTAGTGTAGTTGGGTTTAAAAAAGGTTTGGAGAAGTTCCTGGAGGAAAGGTCCACAAACCATTATGGAGTGAAGGAGTTGCTAATGGTTAAGAGCACTGGCTTGGGAGCCCAGAGACCAGGATTCAATTCCCACCTACATTCCTTTTGGCCTTGAGCAAGTTACTTAACCCTCCATTGCCTCAGAAAAATCCAAGTTATCAATATCCCTGTTTAATGTAGATTACTAAGTTTAAGTTACAATGTAAACCGCTTTGATTGAAATGATAAAGCAATATATAAAACCTGTTAAATAAATAAAATTATTAAAGAAGACTTGGGAAATCCACTGCTTGCCCCAATACAAGCATTTTAGAACCTGTGTGCCTTTTTGGGAAACTGCCAGGTACTTATGACCTTGATTGGCCACTGTTGGACACAGGACACTGGGCTTGATGGACCTTTGTCTGACCCAGTATAGCATTTGTTATGTTCTTATGGGACCTTGCATATGGGATGAGGCATTTGACAGATCTGGGAAGCTGTTGTGTTAGTCACTTCGTGTCTAGACTATTGTAACTTCCTTCTTGCTGGTCTCCCTCTGAATCATCTCTTTCCCCTTAAATCTTTTCAAAACTCAGCTGCGTGGCTAATCATTTGCCAGCCTCAATATGCTCATATGTATCTCCCCCTATACCCCTCCTTGGGAGTTCCGCTCTTCTGGCAGATTCCTTCTATCTGTGCCCATTTATTCTACTGCCAATTCCTGACTTCAATCCTTCCACCTTATTGTTCCTTATGCCTGGAACAAACTACCTGAGTCTATACAGCAGGCTTCATCTCTGGCCCTTTTCTAATCCAGGCTGAAAACTCACCTCTTCGAATCCACTTTTGGATTCTGATCTGCTTAGTCTCCTGTGTATTCCTTACCATCCCCTAGATATACCCTTGTCCTCAGTTGTTTTGTCTGTCTTGACTAGACTGTAAACTGTGATGAACAAGGAGCATCTTTTATATGTGTCTGTACAGCATTGTGTATGACTTGTAGCACTATACAAATGGTAAATAGTACTAGTGTGGGCCTTCATTTCCCTGAGAGATGGTGTGCTCTGACTGGAAGCCTCTTGTGATTTTCTCTCTCCTTATGTAAGTGTAGAGTGTTCTGTAGTGTCTTTCTAGAGCTTTCCCCATGATGGGTCTGCCTCCTGGCAGAGATTATGCTACAAGGATGGTGGACCAAGGTGGTACATCTGAACAGTACGAAACTCATGTGGCGGTAAGGTTGGGTGGTCCAACAATTAGACCCTTACATATATACAGTGATTGCGTTGAGTCTGCTATTCTGTAGACTCTAGGGTCCTCTTCTTCTATATATAGTTACCACTTCTCAATAGCAAGGGTTATGGCTGAGAGAGAGATATATAGGAATGCCAAGAAAGGGTGCCAACCACATCCCACACCAAAACCTAGTAACCTGTCCAATTCAGCCTAGGTAATCAGGCACCCTGGGTGCCTCAGGTTGAGAGTTGTCATACCACATGCCAGCCACTGTTGCCACCCTTCCTGTACCCATATGAGATCTCCTGCTCATTCCGATGCTGTATTTTTATCCTACCATCCCCAGAAAGATCCGCAGCATGGTCTCTTTGTATGTGTTTGCTTCCCTGATTTGCATGCCCCGCCCCCTCCAGGTTAGCCCTCTCTCTTCTTAGAAACATAGAAACATGATGACAGAAAAAGACCACATGGCCTATCTAGTCTGTCCTTCCATAACAACTACAACAGTCCACTTTTCAGGGGCTGGGACAGGCGGTAGCTCTTACTAGGTGTCTTGTTAGTAGGTAGGAGCCCAAGTATTGCTGTAATATCTCAGCAGGGGTTTTGTAACTTTCTGCCAGCCATAACATCGCATTGGTAGCAAACAATTGCAAGGTGCATGTAGCGAGCACCTTCGCAGTGTGCAGGCACTCCGGCCATGCATTCTAGTACCTCTAGTGCTAGTGATGCGCCTAACGCGGCATTACTCCCCTACGGTGGCTGCACCCTGTTCAGCTGCCTCAGCCGCTACAGCCCATCGGCAGTAAATTCACGCTGGAACTGCACATTTGCGCCACGCTAATCCCAGCACTTTAATAAATGTGCCCCGATAGGCGCAAATGCTGCTTTTTAGACATGGGGTGCTTCTAAAATAACCCCCTAAATCTGTTAGTCTAGAAAATGCCACCAGCCTCTCTGACCATTTTGCTTCTGTAGGATAACATAGATGCCCCCTCTGGAAGTCTTATCATAGCCGAGCTGTAATCCTGACCTGCTAGAGGAATATTCTAAATTTTAGCTTTCCATGCCGTGCTGCTGCGCCTCTCATCAGATTTCCTCACTGTCAAATCTCCTAGCTCCCACTTTGGAATAAGGATGGAAATGTAAAACGTGCTAATGACTGCACTTCATTATTTTGTTCATTTCAACATTGTATCAAGAGAGCAGCTATCCAAAGGTTTTTCATGCTTCATTCCCCATTTGCTTAGTGGGGGATTCATTGATCTATTCTGTAGGTGTGTGGAGAGACAATGGCAGCAATGATCCTGTTTCCTGCAAAGAGCCTCCCCGCTGCCACCACTAGATGTGTTCCGAGGGTGGTGCTGATTGAACTATAGTGCTTATAAGCTCTTAATTGGCAGGGTTCTTTGTTAATCATATGCCGCTATGACTGCAGAGTTCTCTGACAGCTCATTGGGGTGCAGACCTCCTAATGATGGTTTTAGAGTTTCCTTGATTTTAAATGGCAGCTTTCTGAAACATTAGTCTAGTTTTCTGCATGAAGAATTTAGGGGTTATTTTTAGTATATGTAGGCTTTAATCATTGCATATTTGTCTTGACCGCTGTATTGCATGTTATTATGCATATACCTAGCGAGACTGATTCACCCTTAGTTAAGAACATTAAATTAATTTCTGGCAACATTTTATTTAGCACAATGGGCGAATAAAAAAGTGAGTACCAGAAATGCTACTGAGATTCTATGTGCCTCTCAGCAACCCTAATTAAATCTGTTTAGATAAGATGCTAGACTGCTTCCTACTCACCAGACCATGTCATGCTTCCAGATTCCTTACAATATCGTTTCTGCCCCTTTGTAAACATGCAAAGTCACTCTGCCCATAGCAACATTCACTGGAAGAACTGTGTCCTCAGGGTGAACAATCGGCAAGACTATGGACACTGCACTGCACTCACAGATGTTTTCACAGCTTTACCAGGCTGATTCGCACAGCTGATAATAGCAAAGAAAGCAGTAACAATGTCCCTTGCTAATGACCTACAAGCCTATTTACTACGTTAGGTGTTTAAAATGAGTTATGAGCATGAAGGCGTATTTTAGACTGTACATGCAGATCGGAATTTTGAGGTCGAGGTCAGGACATAGACAGTTCTGCCAGTACTTTAGTAAAGGTTCTGCCAATCATTTGGGCCTTTTTCCAAAGTATGTATAAGGACATGTGGGAAGTCACATGTATTTACATGTTGGAAGAGTCAACAAAGCTTACTCTGCATCTTACACATGTAAGTTCTGGCACGAACATGTGTATTTAGCTATTTCACAGCTCATCTGTGTAAGTGCCAGAACTTACACATGTATGTGGGCCATTTTACAAACCTAAAGGCAGGGCAGGCCCAACAGGCACTTGCCTGGGGCAGGAACCTCTGTGGAGTGGCAAGAAGCTAAACAATAGATTCTGACAGCCAGAGGGTGCATAAGGTTTAAAGTCTGCTTAGAGAGCCAACACTTTGAACTAACTCTTGTGCTGGTCCTGATTTCTTCTGAGACAGTGAAAGGTTAAGTGATGCCCAAGGCCACAAGGAGTACCACTGGAAATTGAACCTTGGTCTCTTGGTTACCAAGCCAGTGCATGAACCACTAGGCTACTCCTACACTCTCTGCCTATAGGTAGAAATGCTGCTAATTAAACACAGAGGCTGCAATGTTTATCTATTTTCAATTTGGAAGGGAAAATACTCCACAGAGATATTAAGGTCTGGCTGAAACATTTTTTAAAAATCTGTAAGTGCCAGGGAGCAACTGTAATTCCTGACGTGGACATATTTGGCCATGCATGTGCATTCAATTGATGAAATGGTAATACGTGTGTCGATAGTTGACCCACCTAGGCCACACCCAAACTACACCCTCTTACAGTTTCAACATATTATGGACATCCATGTGTAAACTGAGCCTTTTTTTAAATCACCATTTACATGTGGATGCCATTTCCACACGGAAATTCCAGTTTTTAAATGGAAATTGCAAATAAGGCTTCTAAAATAACCCCTGTTATCTGTCAACACAGAGCTCATGATGCTAATAGTTAGCGTGTATTAACTGTGGATATTCATATTAGAGGGTGTGGCATGTGCTTTGCATTTTTATTTATTTATTTATTTTATTTATTGTTTTTTTATATACCACGCTCTTTAAAATCAGTGCGGTTCACAGGTAACATTTGAGCATCTCAATAAAAACTGATATGCTTTTACATTGAACAGGGGGTACAACTTGGATTTCAACTAGGGTAACTATTTACAACATTTACAATTCTGTACATTGTGACCATAGGTTGCATTAACGTGTTTTCAATGTGCATAAAGAACTAACATGGCAGATAGCGCGGAGCAGTTCAACTACCCCTCCAGAGGTATATCCAAGAGCATTTCCAGTTAGCAGCCATATTGTTAGCATGCAGCAACGACAATTCCCATGTTAATGGCATAGCTGCCTTCTCCAAAGTGCCAGAAAGGCCTCCAACAGTTACCAAAGGCATATTGCAGTTACCATGGGTTAGACTTTGTCCCTAATTGTCTCCACAAACATTTGCAGATGATATCTGCATGGAATGGTGTAATACGATATTTCAGACACTTCTCACTAGGAGTGGTCTTAGAAAGAGATGGAGGTTCTCTGTTCTTTTCTTTCTGGTTCTTCTCCAGAGAAGGTGACTGGGGCTCAAGGTTGCTTCCCTGATAGTCAAGGAGCTCTACTACTTATGAGTTCTAGGAGAACCCTTAAAAAAAGAGAATCAGAAAGAGCTCTGATCTGAGACAGGCTGTAAACTACTAGTATACACTGGAGATAAGAACATAAGATATGCCTGGGTCAGACCAAGGCCCATCGAACCCAGTATCCTGTTTCCACCAGCGGCCTTCCCTCACCCTCTCTTCCTCTTTCTTCTCTCTTCAGACTTCTGTATGTCCGTCTCTTGCTTTAGAAAGGTTTTGTGTGCATACAATACAGACCAGAAAAAAAGGGGTGGGGCAACACTAGATGTGGTGAATTTAGATTTCAACAAAACCTTTGATATGGTTCTGCATAGGTGACTTATAAATAAAAGTGAGTACCTAGAGATGGACCTGTAAGTGATCAACTTGGTTAAAAATTGGTTGCGTGGGAGCAGGGCTGGCTCAAGGCAATCTGCTGCCTAAGGTAAGGGATGAGATGGCGCCCCCCCCCCACCGTGCGCGCCCCTCCCCCTCCCCCCCATTTAGATAACATGTGCAAATACAAGATGTTCACACACCAAGGAACTAAAAGAGCGAGAACCACAGCAGTTTATAACTAAAAATTATAATTCATTTGTATTTTGTTATAAACTGCATTATGGTGCTTGCTTTTTCTTTTTGAACATGCATTTTGCATTCACAGAACCCCCCCCCCCCCCCCTCAACAATGGTTGCAGAGCAGAGGTAGGACATTCACCCACAGAACTCAATATATTAAAAAAAAAAAAAAAAAAAAGCTGATTCTGGTCATCTCACCAACAACAAATTCTCCAGTACCAGGCATATTGGGAACTAATATAAAACCCTACTAAAGTCACTAAGATCTGCAAAGCCAATCTACCATATCATACCAGCATACACTTCCAAAACTCATATAATAAGGGGCCTACCAAGAAAAAAGAAGCACTATAAACACTGCAAGGGCCCCAAAACATCTATACACTTATTTGAAAAGCTGAACAAGTCAAATTACTACAGTACAGATCCCGACATACAAATTCCATGTTAACAGAACATCTGGCCTTGGTCACACACTCAAAACACAGACCCTCACCAAGTACAGAATAAGTGACCATAACCTAAAGCAAAAATATAAATATGTAGACAAAAATTAAAATGAAACCCCAAGAAGCCAGACTCCGCATGCGGTGCCACACCAGATAAGAGATGCAGTTCCCCATACTTGTGAAATATAAATAGCACAAAGTCCAATCACTAAATTGAAAATAAAATTATTTTTTCTACCTTTGTTGTCTGATGATTTTTGATCATGCTGGTCCCAATCTGAGGTTTCCGTTTTCCTCTGTCTACTCTTAGCTCTTTTTCTATGGTCTATAATCCATCTGTCATTTCTTGTCTCTTGTTTTGCTTTCTTCATTTTCTTCCATCAGCCTTTTTTCAGTCCCAGTAACTCTCCCTAGTATCAGCCCCCTTTACAGCCTCCCCTCCCAGTACCAACCCCCTTGCCTTTCCAGTACCACCACTGGTGTCTATTCTCTTCAGGTTCCCCTCCTTCCCCATCATCCAGCTCCTTCTAGTTAAAATACCATCTCAGGTATCAGCGAACTTCCAGTCCCAGTGCCCTCTCCCATGTGAGCTCCCTTCCAGCTCCACTTCTCCCCTGTCCATCCACCTTCCAGTGCCATCCCCAGGTGTCAGCTCCTTTCCAGCTCCCCCCCCCCATGTCTGCTTCCTTCAGCTCCCCTCCCCCCTGGTCTGCTCCCCTCCAGGCCCTCCCAGTCTGCTCCCTTCCAGGCCCCCCGGTCTGCTCCCTTCCTGGCACCCCCTTGACTGCTCCCTTCCAGGCCCCTCCTTGACGGCTCCCCTGAAGGCCCCCCTTGACTGCTCCCCCAAAGGCCCCCCATTGTCTGCTCCCCTCCAGGCCCCCCCTGGTCTTCTCCCTTCCAGGCCCCCCCCTGGTCTGCTCCCTTCCAGGCCCCCCCCCCCGGTCTGCTCCCTTCAGGCTCCCCTTGTCTGCTGTCCTCCAGGACCCCCTGGTCTGTTCTCCTCCAGGCCCCCCCTGGTCTGCTCCCCTCCAGGCTCCCCCTGGTCTGCTCCCTTCCAGGCCCCCCCTTGTCTGCTCACCTGAAGGCCCCCCCCTTCACTGCTCCAAGAAAGCCCCCCTCATCTGCTTTCCCCTCCCCTCACCTCACCGGTCTTTTTAAATGAAATGAAAGCAGCCACGGGAACATTTCTCCGTTCCCGCGGCTCTGCTTTAAAACTGCTTGGCCCGTCAATCTTCGTGGAGCCGGCGGAGGGCCGAGGTTGTCACTTTCGCCGCCCTTCCACTTCTGCTGGCTGCTTCCTCCAAAACAAAAGCAGCTCTGTTCCCGCAGCTGCTTTCATTTTGGAGGAAGGAGGAAGCAGCCAGCGGAAGTGGAAGGGCAGCGAAAGCGACGACCTCGGCCCCCCGCCGGCTCCATGAAGATTGACAGGCTAAGCAGTTTGAAAGCAGAGCCGCGGGAACGGAGATATGTTCCCGCGTCTGCTTTCATTTCATTTTAAAAGATGAATTTTTGCGGATGCGCGGTTCTATCATAAGCAGTTTCTAGGGAGCAACAAATAGTGCCGCCCCCTAGAATCTGCCTCCTGAGGCGACCGCCTCAGTTCGCCTAATGATAGAACCGCCCCTGAGTGGGAGGCAGCAAAGGGTACAGGTAAATGGATTTCACTCTGAGGAGAAGGAGGTTACCAGCGGTGTGCTACAGGGATCAATCCTTAGTCCAACTCTTTTTAACATTTTTGTAAGCGATATTGTGGAAGGTCTGTCAGGTAAGAGTTTTCATTTTGTAGATAATGCTAAAATCTGCAATAGAGTAGACATCCAGGATCTGGTAAAGTCTGAAGAATAGTCAAGAATTTGGCAGTTGAGATTTAATGCTAAAAAGTGCAGGGTCATGCATTTGGGCTGCAAAATCCAAGCGAACAGTACAGTATAGGGGTGAAGTACCTTCTATTTATTTATTTATTTTTATTAACATTTCTTATATACCGCACTATTTGCAATCAGCGCGGTTTACATGGAACAGAAACATCCAACAATTTACATATGTCTGGTCATTACATTTAACAGGAATGGAACTTGGAGAACAGGGTAAACTATATACATAGGAGGTGTAATGAGAATGGATACTGTTTGGTGTTTTACATTGTTGGGGATGCCTGTTGCGGGGGCTTGTCTGGTTGACTACTACTAATGTTGAGGTGCTCGCTATTCGAGTATGACTGGGGTTCGGAGCTGTCAGTGAGATATTTGATGAAGAGGAAATGTTTAAGAGCCTTCCTGAACTGGCTCAAGTTGGCGATTGCTCTGATATGTGGTGGTAAGGTATTCCATAGACTTGGGGCGCAGAGTCGGAAGGCTCTGTTAGCTGTTGTTGTGGTGCAGCTTGTCATTTCTTTTGGTATTGCTAGCATGTTGAATTCTGCGGTTCTTCTCGGTCTGTTAGGTGCAAGTGGTTGGATGAGGTCAGATAGAGAAGAGGAGGAGAGCCCCTTGCCAGCTTTGAAAGTCATCAGCAAGGTCTTAAAACTGATCCTGGCTTGAATGGGGAGCCAGTGTAGCTGTTTCAGGAGGGGTGTCACATGGTCTCTCCTGGATGCTCCAAAGAGTACCCGCGCTGCACTGTTCATAGCAAGTTGCAGGGGGTTCAGGGTGGATCGGGAGAGTCCTTGTAGTATGGAGTTTGCATAATTGAAATGAGGAATGATCAGGGCTTGGTAAATGGTGCGGAAATCATCTGGTTCGAGTAAAGGGCGTAGGTGTCTGAGGGATCTAATTTTGAAGTAGATCGCTCTTATGGTATTGGCTATCTATTTATGAAAGAACAGTGGGATCTGAGGGTGAATGTTTCTGATATTCTTAAGGTAGCCAAACAGGTAGAAAAGGTGATGGTGAAAGTCAGAAGAGTGTTTGGGTGTATAGGGAGAGGAATGTCTAACAGGAAGAAGGAGGTGATAGTGCCACTGTATAAGTCTCTGGTGAGATCTGATTTGGAGTACTGTG
Organism: Ichthyophis bannanicus; assembly: GCA_033557465.1. Lineage (NCBI taxonomy): Eukaryota > Metazoa > Chordata > Amphibia > Gymnophiona > Ichthyophiidae > Ichthyophis > Ichthyophis bannanicus. The sequence goes on along the minus strand of CM066034.1, from coordinate 961,674,820 downwards.
TGCAATTCTGGAGACCACACCTTCAAAAGATTATAAAGAGAATGGAGTTGGTGCAGAGGGCGGCTACTAAAATGGTTAATGGTCTCTATCATATGGTGCATGGGGACAGATCTCAATATGTATACTTTGGAAGAAAGAAAGGAATGGGAGATATGTTAAAGATGTTTAAATACCTCCATGGCTTAAATGCACAGGAGGAGAGCCTCTTTCGACTGAATGCAAGCTCTGCTATGAGGGGACATAGGATGAAAGTGAAAAATGATATTTCCTCAGATTACTCCTGAGTGGTGGATGCAGGGCACAGCCTCCAAGTAGAGTTGGTAGAGATGAGGACTGTATCTGAATTGAAGAGAGCATGGGAAAAACACATAAGATCTCAAAGGGAAAAGAAGGAATTATATAGCTTAGAATTGGTATCGATGGGCAGACTGGATAGGTTTCTAGGTTTAAATAGGTGAAGCAAACACAAGAAATGCACAATAACGGGGAGAATGTGTTTTGAATGAGTAGGCCTAGAGGCATGAGCCATGCTCATTATACTTTCAATCGGCATATAATACCCGTGCGTGCACCTGACAACAGATTTTTAAGTAGCTTGCAACAGCTGTCAGGCATTGTGGGTGACACTTTAAATATTTTGAACTGAATTATTTCATGCACTTGCCAACCCTAAACCACTTACACACTTACGGAAACAGCTCGATTATATTAAAAAATGTCTCAAGAGGCAGTAATCCCATAAGTTCATTTAAACTTGAGTACATGCAGGCCTTCTATAAAGACAAAACATCTCAACCCGTACCGCAATGTTCACTGAAGTGATCTAAAGCCCTGCATGATGTTATGGCTTAAGTAATCAGTTAAGTATAAAAAGAAAAGCTTCAGCTAATATACCGTATTACACCTATCTTTTAACGCAGCCTTTAACAAGTCCTTATAATAAAATACTTCACTAATATACCATAATCAGTATCATATATGAATTCCTTCAGGGGAGACCAGCAAAGATATACTATCCCATCATCACCCGAATACATAAAGGGAGGAGAAAAAGACCTCAGTATAAGATAAATCTCTGTCTATACAGCAGCAGCCTGCCAAAGGGGAATTGCCTTGTATACCATCATAGGTCCAAAAAAACCTCCTCACCCATCCAACAATCTTTATTATTATATACTCCAACCACAAAAGAAAATTATTTTAGACTATTTATCCTTATTTTAACCCTTTACCATAAAAAAATTTGTATATATTTAAAAACTTTTTAGAAGAAAATATTGGCCCAGGCTTGGTCGCTATACTTTAATAAACACCCAGACAAATGTCTTTAAAGCCAACTAGGCTCCAGTTGCTGCTCCTGAAACAGAAAATAATCAAATTCACGGGAGGAATCACACTAGCGCCCTGCGGTGAATATGAACATTGCCGGTGCTCCACGAAGGAAGGCATGCCGCCCTGCAAAGACCTTTGTTTCGCCACAACAGGCTTCATCAGGGGCTCGCTTCACTCTATCGCAAGGGGTTCAACTCCCATAATAGCATCTGGTGTCATATCTGCTTAATTTAAACAACCAATCAAGGGAGAAGGAGGTAGAGTCACACGGTTATCCCCCATTCATTAAAGGTATACACCCCATTCAATCTTATCATTGAGATCCACAGGTTCCATTGCATTAAGTTTAAAGATCCATGTTTGCTCATGCTGCAAAAGCATCTTTCCTTGATCTTACCCCCCCCCCCCCATCCCCGAGCAGTGGGGGGATGAGGTCAATTCCCCTTTGGCAGGTTGCTGCCGCATAGAGGGATACTTATCTTATACTGAGGTCTTTTTCTCCTCCCTTTACGCGTTAGGGTGATGATGGGATAGTATATCTTGTGCTGATCTCCCCTGAAGGAATTCATATATGATATTGATTGTATTAGTTAAGTATTTTATTATAAGGGAAGGCTACGTTAAAAGATAGGCATACTATGGCAAATTACTAGGATCTTTTCTTTTCGTGTTTTAATAGGTAGCTCTTAGTGCGGTTGCTTTTGTTAGAAAATTAATCAGTCACCATAATTTAGCACATAACCTTAAATTTTGTTCTATGAAAAATAAATGCCCTATTAATTTGTCTTAATAAAAAAGCAATACCTTTGAAATCTTGTTTTTCTTTTTATATATTTTGCAGATTATACTGTAAATACACAATACGAATATTGTGAAGAAAGCCAAGAACACATTATAGAAACATCAGATCCAATCATGTAATACAGAAGTTATCAGTATATTATTTCATAAGACCATTTTCCAGAACGCTCAGGGAGAAGAGCAAAATGAGGATGACAATACAAATGAATAATCATAATTATCACCTAAGAAGTGCAAGGGGTTCAGAACAGAAGATTCCAATTTACAACTCAGCACACAAAGAATATATTCAAGATGTTTAAATACCTCTGTGGCAGAAAAGCACAGGAGAAGAGCCTCTTTCAATTGAAAGAAAACTCTGCAATGAGGGAGCACAGAATGAAGGGAAAAGGGGAGAGACTCGGGAGTAATATGCGGAAATATTTCTTTACAGAAAGAGTGGTGGATGCAAGTATCCCTTGAGGAATATTTGAGAGTCTCAACCGTGGTCATTCCCCATTGGTCGGTTTTCCTTGCATTTCACATTGTTTGATTATGGAGAGACTTTCCTCTCATTTCCTTCTTCTGGGGTCATCTATTATTACTGTTTTGAGTTAGTGGTGTTATAGTATGGTAAAATTCTAACTTGGATATGTAAAGGCATTGATCTAGATAGCAGCGGCTGTTTTCTGGTCAATGCCTTAGTTGCTGCTATCCTGTTAAATATATCCAGAAAGATATCTGGATAGCAGACTTAATATCGCCACTTTCTGACTAGCTCCTGTATTAACAATGCTACACAGTGTAATGTGCAAAGGAGCACATTTAGGCAGTTTGCTGCTCATATCACTAGTGGGAGCTCCTGTGATTTGCAAAGGTGTGCCTCGGGGCAGTGCCCTGCTCCGATCACTAGAGGGAGCACTCATTGGTGGCTGAAGGCGCCAGACATGAGCAGCTTTTGAAGTAAAGCTCAGAGAAGCAAGGCTTCCTTAAAAACCCCATTAAGTAGGGGCTACCTTAACAGGGAAGCAAGGCTAAACAAGGTAGCAGGGTGTATATCCTGCTTGGGTGTTTAAGAAGCAGTGCAGGAGCAGTCAGGGAGGAGGCCCTAGGAAGGAAGAAGTTGCAAGCTTCAAAGTCCTGTTGGGTTTGCGACAGCACTTCAAGGTGGGCAGGGGAAAAACCTCAAGGCAGTGGTCAGAGGGAGGGGGCTTCTCCCAGTCTTGGTGGCAAGGGCAGAACAGGGAGAAACCTCCTGGAAGTGGTTAGAAGAAGGGCATTACTCCATGATCTCTGAGAGAGAGAGAAAGGAAGCAGAGAAGAAGCAGCCCACAATGGGTAAGCCCGCTTTGGAATATTTAAAAGTGGATGGAGGCATGGTTCAATCTACATGTGGAGGGGATTTTTAGAAGGGACATCCAAGTGCAATCTCGGACATCTAAACCAAAACAGCCAAGTGCAATCTCGGACATCTAAACCGAAACATCGGAAAAGAAAATAGGCATGTCCAGGTGCAGACACAATCTCACAAACATGAATGTACCCGATATGGACATCTGTAGGGTCATCTGCATAGACACCCTTGTCACTTGGGGCAGGCACCCCCTTGTGGTGCGGTGCTGTGCGCAGTGATTCACACACACCCCACCCCCTTGCTGGGCTCACAGAGGCAGCACAGCAAACTTATCAAAAAGCTGGCTTGACGTGCTGTCTCCATGGGCCCGGCCACACTTCTCTCCCAGGTCAGGTGTCTCGTGATTCAAGAGACTGGCCAGGAGAGAAGAGCAACCGGGCCCACAGACAGCATGACAAGCCAGTTTTATGATAAGTTTGCATTGCTGCCTCTGTGGGTACAGGGTGCACTCAGGGCGGGCCATCTCTACCACCTCGCCCTTGGAGCAGGTCTAAACTTAGAAGCAGGGCCGGCACAAGGAGATGAGGCACCCTAGGTGAACCTCATCCTTGCACTGTCCTGTGGCACCCATTGCCACCCTGCCCACCCTCTCTGGGGCCAACAGTGGTAGCGATAGTCGCAAACAGCCCAGTGGCACTTACCTTCAAGCTTTGACACCACAGGGCTGTTTGCTTCCTCTCCTCTCTGACTCTTGATGCTAACTTGCACAGGAAGTCGGCATGGGACATCGGAGAGCAACAAGGGGCTGTTTAAAGCCATTACCGCTGCTGTCAGTCCCTTAGAGGGATGATAGCGGTGGCGATGGATGCTCCCCCCCCCCCCGGAGGGCCAGCCCTCTAGGCAGCTGCTTAGTTTACCTAATGGTAGCACCGGTGTTGCTTAGATACCACACTGAATGTCCAGGACACTCTCATGCCTGGAGCAGATCTAAACTTAGGGGTCTGTCTACTAAGCATTTTCCCCATAGGCACAAAATGGGAAAAAAACCCTTAATAGACAGCCCCTTAGACGCCATGCCAAATATCCATGACGTTTCTTAGATCAAACGAAGATGTCCAGGTTCCTGGGAACACCCCGGCCATGTCTCCACCATGCCTCCATTCAGACTTGGATATCCTCATGCCGGGGACTTCCCCAAAACCAGCATCTAAAATGGCTCTGGAGACCTCTCTGTGCTTTGGACGTTTCTATGTCCATTTTCGGATATCCAAAGTATGAGTAGGGCTTCCAAAATTACCCTCTTTGTTTATTGAAGTAAGAAGACTGAAAGAAGGACTTATAATTGGACTAAGAGCCACACAGATTCTTTTTCCATTTGGACTATTGTAGAGATACATTGCTGCCATTTCTGAAGTTCTCATTGGTATTATTATAGTCCACCTTATTTTGCTGTTGAAGTGGTTTATTTTTGCCACAAGTTTATGTTATCTGTGTGTACTGTTTGGAATTCCAGTTTGCGCCATAGTGAAAGGGGCCTGTTACCAGAGAAGGTTAGGCTCCAGGGAGATCATTTTCCGCAAGTGGTTTACAGCACCCCCTAGTTGTGACAAGATATACATCACTGCCCGCAATCCAGATAGGTGTGCTGAATTTTGGTATTATTTTTAAATGTTGATCACTAAGGGGGTCAATTTAGAAGCCCTATTCATGCTTTGGACATCCAGAAACAGCCAGCGAGATGTCTTCAGAGCCATTTTAGAAGCCAGTTCTGGTGACATCCCTAGTGTGAGGATGTCCAAGTCTGAACGGGGATATGGTGGAGGCATAACCGGGGCATTCCCCGGAACCTGGATATCCCCGACCGCTTTCAGAAATATCATGGACATCTGGTACCGCATCTAAGTTTAGGCCTACTCCAGGCATCTGAAAAGTGCTCATTTTGTTTGGCTGAAAAACACCAGAAGGGTGTAGAGAGGAAGGTAGTCCATCATCCAGCATGTTATTGATAGCAACAGTGGGATTTGAACCCTCACTGTTGTATTCCTAGCCCGCTACTCTAACCAACATGCTGTCCTAGATGTCAGAGTTCTGAAATATGGTTGTGGGGATGTCGATGTAGATGACTCTGCAGATGTCCATGTTGGGCACATCCATGTTTGTGAAATCACGTCTGCATCCCAAATTGCACTTGGACGCCCCTTCTAAAATTCCCTTCTAAGTGTCTTTTTTGCAGAGTTTACTAACAGTGCAAGCTGACACTGCTAATATGCTCTATTTACCTCAGAGCCCATTGTGAAAAACAGTAAATGATGCACGTTAATGGCAATATCTGACACTATTAGTAAATAATCTCTTGAATGCAGTTTCTTCAAATGGGTTAGTTTTGCACATGCCACGACAGCAATTAACCTCACTCTTGAGACAGGGTACATGGAGTATGATCTCAATCTCTCAAATGTATTGCTAATAGTCACTAGAGTACTTGCAGCATGCCAAAGAGATCCTCCTTCTGGAGTTCCTAAGAAGTCACATATAAAGGGAATTTATCAAGGTGTGCTTGAAAATTCCTCTTAATCAATCTTGTGGCACCCAACACAATGGGACATATTTCAGTATCTTTCTGACATTTTCTTGGTCTTTAACGACATTTCTTGCTACTTAAGGATCTTCTCCCTCTCCATCCTTTTCTGTTATGTTCTTAGTACCTACTCTCCCTCAGCCTAATCCCCCTGTCCCTGCTTTCCCACCTTACTCAATCACCACCCAAGCCAAAACCTACCCTCCTACTAGTACCCAGCCAATTTTTGTCTGTGCTCTTCTCTCTTAATAAATCTCTGTGTCCCCACCTAACTGAGTCCCTCTTCTGTCTTCAACTCCATATTGCTGGTATTTGGCTCTCTTATCCCTTTTATCAGCATCCTCCCTCCTACCTTACTTCCCCTTTCACAGAGTCCATTCCGATGCTCCTTCTTCTCCCTACCCTAGCATCTACTCACAGCTTTACTTGTCCCGCCTTCTTCACTCTACATCTTCCCCCTGACCTGCATCCTACACCCTATGATCATCTTCTTTCACAGCATCTGCTCCCATTTCATCTCATGGTCCTCCTCAAGTTAAACAGAAGGAATTTGTCTGCCAGTTCTCCGCCACTAAGACTTGCCTATCATGTCATACAGCAAACACATTCAAGCAGGGCTGGCCCAACCATTAGGTGGTTGCCTAGGGCTGCATCGTCTTTGGGGGAGAGCAGAGAGAATGGCATTCAAAGATAAACAATAGATTCTGACAGCCAGGGGAGGGGGGGGGGCATAAGACTTAAGGTTTGCTTAGGGGTGAACATCTTGAACAAACTTCATCTTAGTGCTTTTGATATAGTCATCCATGAAATCCCTTAAAAAAAGACACAAGTTCTCATGTTTGAGGGAATCTGCATTGGAATTCTTGGATCTTTTTTGTTAGATCAGGAATTATCTTTATTGTCATTTGATATACCGCCCTAGGCAGCAAGGCATCAGAGCGGTTTCCAAAAATCTAAATTAAAAATAAGGAAAAGGAAAAGAACGCCAATCATATATAGGACGGAACAGAAAAGAAAGAGAAGGGAGAAGGGAGAAATGGGCGGACAGGGAGGGGAGGAGAGGAACTTAGACTAAGAAGGGAGCGAGCTAAGGGGGAGACTGCTCAGGGGAAGGGGAGGGAAGGTCATAAGTTGTGTTTTGAGCTGAGATTTGAACTGTAGAAAGGAGGTCTCTGCACGTGGTGAGGCAGGTAGGGACTTCCATAAGGCAGGAGCAAGGAAAAAGAACGCGGAATGATGCGTTTGCTCCAAATGCGCATGAGAACTGAGGGGAGGGCCAAGCGGTGAGTGTGGAGGGATCTGAGGAGACGGTGGGGGGAGAGAAAATGAAGAAGGTCAGCCAAATATTGCGATATGCCTGTGTGGATTGCCTGGTGAGCGGATATGAGAATTTTGTAATTTATGCAACATTTTATGGGAAGCCAGTGAAGTCGGATCAGGGTGGAAGTGATGTGTTTATGGTGAGAGGTGTAATTAGTAGTGAATTTCAGGGGCAAATTGTCAGGGTCTAAACAGAGATTACTGGGGTCATTTTATAATGAGCCACGTAAAGATTAACACCATTTACACATGTAAATCACCTATTTTCAAGGACTTACGCACAGGAATGGGCTGGTTGCTATTCTGTACATTCACATTTAAGGCCAATCATGTGAACTTTCACTATGGGCATGAACATGAGTGAAACTTGGATGGAACACAAATTCACATGCGTAACTTATAAAATACTATAGCATGCATGCATTCTTTAGACATCTACAGTAGGTGTGGGTATCTACACTTATGCCTAGATTTAACATGCAATTTTGGACACTTACACCCCTATTTTATGAAGAAAAACAGGTGTGCATTTATAAAATTACCCTCATGGAAATTTTTAGGCACTCAGAACATGTCAATCTTGAGCCTGTTTTAGAAAGAAAGGCAGGTGCCTTCTTTGGTGTAAATGTCTGTGCCTGGATTTCTAAAGAACACGTGGAGCTTGATTCAGGGAGACGAACGTCCTGAACATCCAGATGTCCTTGAAGAAGATGGGCCAGGTAGGACCTGATTCTGGACTGCAGGAACAAAACGTTCCTGAGGTGCACAGAATTAGGCTCGTGGATGACCTGGCATGCCCCTGCCGCCTGCGGAGACGTCCTCCCTGAAGACGCCCCAACTCCCGTGACTTCGGCCCCCCTCTTCCCCACCATCCGACTCACAGCTGGCCTGCCGGGGCCTGGATCAGGCAGGGGGAGCCCCCCGCACCCGGCTCTAGCTCCAAGGGGGGGGGGATCCCCGGCTCAATCGCCGGGTCGGTGCTGCTTATTCCACCTTTCAGGTAGAATAAGCAGCACGTCCCCTTTGAGCCGACAGGATGTACAGGGCAGTGACCTGAATCAGCCCTGTATGTCCTGCCAGGCTGGCCCACCCCCGCTCTGCTCAGATCTCGCTCCCTCTCGCACAGCGCCAGCTCTCCCCATCCTGCCCACTCAGAACATACAGAGAGAGCTGGAGGGTGAATTGGGCCTGGACGGCTTGCGGGGCTGCATGTCCCACTGAGATGTGCAGTCCTGCAACCCGTACCCCAGAATTGGGCCCAGAGTATAGTATTCATAACTTACTTGTGTAAATTTGCACTCGGTCTATATGCATGTCCACAGTGAAAGCTTGCGGGATCAGTTTTACATGTGAACTTACAGAAGAGTGACCGACTAAAGTAGGCATCCATTAGCATCTGCCAATCCTTGAAGATAGATATGTAAATAGTCCATATCTTTATGCAGCTTCACAAGGGCCTTCTTGCTTTTATTGTTCTGCTTTTAACATCTATTTTCATCCATTAGGAGGACTGCTAAGACAGTTAGGTCTTAAGGGTTTCATAATTAAATACAGATTGAAAGAGTTTGATTCCCAGTTTTCTCATTGTCTAGGTGTAATTGATACCTGGCTTTATCAGAATAATTTAGTCTTAAACAATTGGGAAAACAGGAAAATCTGGAAGGTGAAACTCTTTAAGCACGATCACTCAGCACATACAGAGCAGCGGCAGACCATGGATCATCAAAAAAAACGTTAAAAAAACCCAGCCCTCGGTCACTTTTAGAAATAAAAATATCTAAAAAATTAATCTTATCTAAACTGTATTGCATTTGGAACTGCAAATTAATGCTTCTAGAATTAAGCCGTTAATAAAAGTTCAAGAGAGAATCTTCATGTCCTCTCCAAAGCATCAGTACGATTATCGATATACTGACACCAAAATCTAATTTCTGAGGAAAATGTTTTTTTTATGATCCATGGTATGTCTCACTCTGTGAGTGCAGAGTAAAGAATTGGAAGACAGAAATGATTACAATTAAAGAGAGCTTGATTGACATCCCCTTAATGTTAATTAGAGTTGGTGCAGAGAACATTTCACCATTTTAAATGGCAAAAGAATTGGCGATTTTTTGATTTTGCATATTCATCTAGATCAGTGTTGGGGTATCCTAGATGAATTCTTACATGTATGTTGTTAGATATGCTGCATTGGCTACCAGTTAAAATGAGGATTTGGTTCAAGAAAGTCTGCATGATTTTCAAGCTACTTAGAGAGTGTTCTCTGAAGTGACTGAGGACTAAGCGTGAGAGGTATTAAGTGTCCATTCTCTTTGAGTTGTCAGAAGGAGTTTCTTTCAGTTCCCTCCTTCAAAGAGGTGGGTAACGGAAGTACTGTAAATCAATATTTTACTTACAGAAGACGTTTCTAAAATCACCTCCATTTCACTTAATAGTAGGCGTTACGTTTTCTGAGCACCTACTGTTATCATTTATATGCCAAGGCAATTTTACCAGCACTTACTTGAATGAGAAAAATGCTGTTCTATATGATCATAGCTTATAGACGTATCCCCATTGTAAGTATCATCTGATAACTGAAGCAGATTTTTTTCAATCCAGAGCACCAGGAAGGTGAAAGTGGAAGGCGATAGTCCCTGTCCTGCATTAAGTCCGGTCACTTGGGCACACTGCCGGCCTCTCCATCCACGTTAGTTTAAGCAAATACCTTAACAATTCATTCGATTATATTAAATGCCCATTAAATAAATGCTAATTCTTCCCTTGGGTTATTTCAATTACATTAGACAGTATAATTGTTTCAGACTAATGACGGTTCTCTTTTCCTTTTGCCTTCAGGTAATTCTAATTCTGACAAAGCTGTACGACTACAACCTGGGGAGCATCACGGAGAGCTCACTATGGCGGTGCGTAGATAAATTGAGTTACTAATTACCAACTTACTTAAAATGAACTCTGCAGAACAGCTATTTTGCTGAAATTAATTGGATTCTGTCCATGCATTACGGTTGACAGCAGCGTCTTTCCTTAGTCATCACTGTCCTCTGACAATAGTCAGAGTTAATTGCCTGTATGAGATCTGAATATCTCGTTCAAATGATATTCTCTTTCAGATTTAAATATAAGTCCTGTGAGGGGGTGGGGGTGTAACAACTGGACAGTGTTGGATTAGAGTACAAATGTTGGTATAAAACCATAACAAGGAAAGCAAGGACTTATGGCTCTGTGAGTGAATGTTGTATTATGTGATACTATACAAATGTGTTTCATCTTAGGTGAGGTAAACGATTGCAGGTCCCCTTGTGGAGGAATATCAGAACAGAACAGAAAAAAAGATAATTAACATATACAGATTAATGACGTATACACATAGATATTCTGAATGTTTGGCTGACTAACTTTTGGAATTAGCTGGACAAAATCTTCATGGTTAGTTCCCTTTCCTGCCTTCCACTAAACAGCCACATTTTCCATGAGCTAGCCTCAATGTGCATAAAATTTGTCTGGAAAAAAATGAGGTGGTGCTGGGGGAGTTCCCGTGGTCTGATCGAACTTTGACCAGTCAGCACTGATATATACTGTACCCGGGTAACTGTGTGGGGGTCGATATTCAAAAGGGTTTAGCTGGTTAGCAAGACAGTTAGTGCCGCTGAATATCACCACAGATCGCCTTAGAAATGTGCAGTTTCTTTCAGGGTGGCCTGTGGGTGAGTTTGGGCGGTTCTGGCACCTATCTGGTTAGTGGGAACTAGATAAGAAAACCACATAAAGTTAGGGCAGGTCAATGGTTATCCTAACTTTATGCAGATTTTGCTGTCTGATTAGTGGCTAAATATTGCCTTTCGCTAGATGGCGAGAAACCTGATAATTCAGCTCTAAACTTCAGAGAGGCTCCAATACTGAGTATGTGGTTTTAGAGTCAGCGGCTGCAGTTAGGTACTTTAAAAATGCTGACCGTTGCTGCAGATTATTGATCTTTGGATGCCCTAAAGTTAAATAGTTTTGTCTGTTGTTATTAAGTACCGTCAAGTCGGTATCGACTCATGGCGACCCTCTGGATAGTTGTCCTAAATTGTTTTGTCTAGTCACATTAAAATTGGATATTCAGCCTGCACCGATGTGGGCTGAATATCAGGATAATGTTAACAGGGCAAAATTCTCCAGTTAGTTTTCCGCTCAGTGACTTCTTGAGTACAGACCTCTTTGTATTTATGGTATATAGACAGATCTTCACCTATGGAAGTGCTTTGGAGTTATCCTAAGGACTAATGTTGAGTGGTTTTGATTCTGTAGGAAAGTCAGATAATCCGTTTTTTTTAAAACAAAGAATTTGAATGTTTGCACAATGTGAAATTCTGGTTTTGTCAACAAAAATGTGTTTCAGTTTCTCTTTATGTATTTGAATGACTGAGTTCAGAAAGACTGGGAGCACCACTGCATACAAATAAGGGGTTTGCACGTGCAGGGGACTGTTGATGTGCCAAAAATGTCCCCGCCGTATTCTGAAACACTGCTGACATGCACATACATGCGCTAGCACAGGGATCTCAGAAGGGGTGGGATGGGGGCGTGGCCAGCCATGGAGACATATAAAGCATATTCAGGAAAGCCCTATGCATGTAGTAAGTGTTTCCTGCAAACGTCCATGTTATTCCTGCTGAAACATGGAATAAGGGCAGGACTTAGAAAATATTCTGCTGTGCTCTGCAATTCGTCCCATAGATAAGAATAGATGTGACAAGTATTTGCTGCACTGGTGTGACTGCAGTCTAGAAAAAACACAAGATGCAGTTTTAAGAAACAGAAAGCAGAGGTGAGGGAATGCTGTAAGGGAGAGAAATATTCACATGTTATGGAAAATGGGACAGCTGATGTAGGGATGCAATGCAATGTGTGCCTTTGAGTCACCAGGAGTCAGGACTGACTCAAAGGCACACATTGCATTTTTGATGTAGGGATATTATGAGTGTTAGTAGGGAACAGATTCTTGTTTGGGTGAGAAACAGACATCATATTTTTAGTCCTGGAACCCTATGCTATTATGTTATGTCATAGCTGTTATGAATAGGATCAGAAAGGGAGCCTGATCAAGGATCGAGAGGACTTGGGGATTTGAAACATGGCGCTATGTGGCTTATGTTGCCTAAGATGTTGAATTAAAAGCCATTCTTATGAAGAAATGTAAATCTTTAATGGCATGCTTTTAAAGAAGAATGGAATGATTTATGGTGCAAACCACGGGTCTACACAATTTGGTGAGGTCTGAGTGGAAATAGCACATTACAGCTGATACAAACGATTGGAGAATCTACAAACACTGAGATAAGTTGGCGATAATTAAATTTATTTTAGAGGTTTAAAGGTGATCACTGGATGTGAGTCTTCTTAAGTTTTTACTATGACTGTGGAAAGTGAGTTGCATTTTTAGCTCATTAAAATGAATAAAAAGGACATTGTTGCTACAGGAGAGATTTTTATTTCAAGGCACTAAGTCCAACAAAAAAAAAATATACTATATGTTTAGGGTTGTGGGAATAAGGGGAGTGTTTTTTGTTATGAGGTATAGGATCAGAGCATCATTTTGACAGAATTATGTTTTCGTGACTGAAAGTGAGAACGTGTGTGTGTATAGTTTGAGGATCTGGTGTGCTCATCTGCAATTCAGGGGGAAATGAAAGCCTGGTCAGTACCTGGACTGTATGGATGACCGCAGCGTCACCAGGTGCCAGTGTGATCGGGCAGACAAATTAAGAGAAGATCCTCTATTGCAAAATGTCACAACATATCTCTGTCAGTAATAAGGGACCCTCAGAATAAGAGGATTCAACAGTGAAAACAGCACTAATACATGCCTATAATGCACTACTACTACTATTACTCCTCCTCAACATTTATATAGCGCTACCAGTCATACGCAGCGCTGCACAGCACAGACATGTAAGAGACGGTCCCTGCTCATCAGAGCTTACAATCTAGTCAAGACAAAACACACAAAACACGGAAGGTGTAGACAGGGGTGGAACAAGGGAGAGAAAAGGAGATCAGGTGAGCCAAGATCCAAAAGCAGCAGCAAAGAGGTGAGCTTTCAACCTGGACTTCAAGAGGGTTAGAGAAGGTGCCTGCACATTTTCAGAGACCAGTGATGTTGCTGTTGAGCATGTATTAGTGCTGTCTTCACTGCTGAATGCTGATATTCTGAGGGTCCCTTATTATTGATAGGGATATGTTGTGACATTTCGCTATAAGGAGTCTATTCAGATTCCTTTTGGAATATATTTCATAGGATACTCTAATAAGATCATATGTTGTTGGCAGTGTGATAGGGCAGCCATACATCCACTATGCCAGGCACTGGGAGACATGACTGATGTTGTGCCAACATTGCCCGGATTGTCCACTGAGGCTTAGAGCCTTACCCAGTCCAGAATCTATGAGAGCTGTGAGAGTGGTGATATATCTGGAGGCTGGCTACCTAGGTATGATGGCACAGGGATCCCCCCTCCCATGTCCACACAGGCCTGACCAGAGAACAGTGCCACAAGGCTGGCTGTGGGACGGCAGACAGGGTTGCTCCACAGATAGGGAATGTTTACAGACCAACATGCACCACGATGGGACAGGTGTAGCTGCTGATAGAAATGCCAGTACTCAGATATGTGGAAATGAGATGCTATGGCCAGAAGGCCCTACTACTACTGCTACTACTATTGATCATTTGTATAGCGCCACGGGGCTTACACAGCACTGCACAACTGTACATAAGAGATGGTCGCTGCTCAGCAGAGCTAACAATCTAGGCAAGACAGGCAACACAGCAGCTGTGAACAGGATACATTTAGGGGGAATAGTAAGGAAACACAAGGGAGCTTAGGCGGATCGGATCCAAAACCGGCAACAAAGAGGTGAAAGATCAGCCTGTATTTGGAAAGGGCCAGAGAAGCAGCCTGACGTACAGACTCGGGTAGTTTGTTCCAGCCATATAGAGTAGCAAGTTGAGAGAAGAGCAGTCTGGATTTGGCAGTAGGAGAGAAGGGCACAGACGGAAGTGATTTGACAGATGAGCGGGATTCCCGGGGAGGGATGTTGGGGGAGATAAGAGGGGAACGGTAGTGCAGAGCAGCAGAATGAGTGCACTTCTAGGCTGTAGGCATGAACGGGGCATACATTTGTTGCTCAGCAATATTATATATCCTTTGGGGATCTGCAATGTAAGTTTCAGGTTTGGTGCATTTGGTCAGGGTCCATCCCTAGCTTTTTAAAGTGTGTTTGTAGAGATGACCAAAGCAGGGAACACTGGGGCCATTTCCAAATGCCAAGTGCCATGTTATGTAAGGTATGTCCTGACATACATGTTCATATTTATATTTCCTTATGCCATATTGGGGTGCACTGGGCTTACCTAGCACTTTCTAGGGCATGAGGGGGACTGGTATATGGTCTTTTGCAGCAGCCGTCATTCCTCATTGGTATTTATGTCTAGTGTGCATCTGCAAACTACTGCCTGTGATGAGCAGCTTAGGAGATGCACGTTTTCCCCAAGGGGCGTGGAGTCCAGGGGTACCTCACAGGGATGGGCAGAATAAAACACATTTAACTTTTCAGAATACGGTAGGCGCGGGGGCGTAGAAAATGCTTATTTCCGTCCGAGAATATTGACGGGGACGGTGTTCTTCATTTTAAGGCATGGTCCATGCCTGCGCCCATGTTCGGGCCATGTACCAGATGTGTGAACAGGCCAATTGGCTAGTGCTTTGTCCATGCTGCACCAAACACGTCTATCGCCCCTATTCCGGACCCATGGGCATGTCCAGACCCGTGGATGCAGAATTAGGTTCAAACGAGGCCCGTTTTAGATTTAGGTGTGTCTGTGGGCCTCACATGCACATTATGGAATCATGCTCCACATGTTTAGAACTTGTAAACGTATGTATTCATTTTAGACAATTAAGCACCAGTTTTCAGTAATCACCAGAAACACTTATCGATGTTTTCTCGTCATGAACAATACAGTATATTTTGTTGCATGTTTTTTTTTAGTTGCTTCAGGCTAAAAAATTATCAATTGATTGTTCTTTAATTATTTTAATGTCAAAATTGAAAATGAATGAATTTATTTCTATGTTTTTGCTTGTATCCCGGCTTACCAAAAACAATGTTCTAAGCAGGTTACAATAATAAAACACATGGAATCAAGAATCAAAAGCCTTAGATTCCAGTGAGATAGACACTCACCAAACTGAGTACCTTCCCCTAACTCAGCATAGCCCCTGTTCCAAGAGCCTACAACCACACCATGCTACTGTCAAGAACAAAATTACTGGTCACATGAATAAATGTGGTTTAATGGGCAAAACTGAGTTGAGTAGCCTAGTGGTTAGAGCACTGGCTTATTAGCCAAGAGACTAGGGTTCAATTCCCACTAGCACTCCTTGTAGCCTTGGGTAAGTCACTTAACCCTCCATTGCCTTCTGGTCACACTGCCAAGAACACCCAGGAGTCAGCAATGACTTGATGACACACATTACAAAAAACAATGTGGATTTAGAAAAGAAAGGTTGTTAAAAAAAAAAGAGTTCTTTAACAATGTGAATAACATTTGAACAAAAGCGAATTGGTTGATATAGTTGTAGCCTCTTGTTCCGTGTGGTCCTAGCAGTTGCTTCTAGTGGACCTGCTAACCACATAAACGCCACTGAGCTTGACACTCAGTGGCATTAAGCAGGTAGTACCACCCACAGACCACCCTGGCACAATCCAGATAGTTCCAGAGGTGCTGTGGGCAGTCCTGGCAACTATCCAATCATCAGTGGCTTTCATTCTGCTAATCAGATAGATACTTGCATAATGGCTGTTCTAACCTTAGGTGGTTTTCTACCCGGTTAGTAGCTGAATATCGTTGCTGACCAGCTAGCAAAGGAGGTTGTCTCTCCGGCATCCAGTGTTAAATATCTGGTTTCATTTCTGACGGCAGTGGCCAGATGCTTTACAGGCACTGACTGCCACAGGGTGAATATCAGGTCCAAGGCTCTTAAATGTTATTATCCATGCTCTCATCTATTTTATTTAATATATATCTCAAGCCTCTAGCTGAGATGTTTTGGTTGGCGAACACAAAATTCTACATTTACAGAAGCGATATACAGTTACTCATACCCATTGAATCAAACTTTCCTACTGGTCTGAAAAAATTGACTGCCTGTCTAAGGGTAACTCAAGATAGGGCAAAAAGCAGCAAAGTACTTGAACCAAGATGAAAAAGAGATTCTGTAGGTTCTTAAAGCGAGTGGTGGCACATGATATCAAAATCCCTTTTGGGAATTATGATCTCCTCAAATCATAAATCAGCAAGCTTGGGATACTTCTGGACTCATAACTTACTTTGAGACCACAAGTTCAGACAACCTTTAAAGACTGCTTACATCACCTGTGGTGCTAAAAACAATTCTCACTCCATACATTGAGAAGTGAGTCTGATCACAGTAGTCCAGCTGTGATAACGTCACAGCTAGACTACTGTAATGCTCTGTACATTGGTCTAACCACAAAGAGTTAGTACCGGCTCCAGAATATCACGGCATAACTGATAGAGGTCTGTAAGCAGTTCTCCATTATATTGTGCTGCCATTGTATTATATTTCTGTCAGGGACAATATCTCCAAATGGATTACTTATGCACTTACTTTGACAATAGTCGACCTCACTCCTAAGCCAGGGCATGTGGAATGTGATCTCACTTTCCCAAATTTACATGAAAAGGCGGCTATAAGACTTGCATTATAGGCCACTCCTCCCACATACAGGCATCTTATCAAAGTGTGAATTCTATCATGGTATGATGGGAGTATAGGACCCTCAGGATTGCTCCTTCCCAGCTAGTAAGACCTTACAATCTCAGTTTCTAGTCATTGTTTATCTCTGTGTGTCTCTCTCAAAGGACCGCTGCTCTGAGTACTTCTGCATTGCGTTTTGGTCTTTTAAACCTATGCTTTCCCTGTAATAAGCTACATCTTGAGGCAGACCTTATATTCACCTCTGGTTTGCATGTTTGCTGTCTAGTTATCAGACTCCAGTCTTTATTATCTTTCTGAGGCCTGCCCTTCTGGCTACAGCTATCTTTATAGCCACCACCAATCAAAGCACAGTGGTGGACTGGCAGTTTTCTTTTCCAAGAACGTAACTTTTCAATTGATGCAACACCACCTTTCTGCTACTTTGGAAAATCGCATGCTGAGGATTGTGGGCTCCCCTTCACTGGATCTCCTGCTGCAGTAACAATCTCCATCGATTTTGTTAGTCTCTGTTCATGATCTATATGGTCTTTTGGTGGTCTAGTTGCTGGACTCTTCCATATCTTTCTACTAGGAGATTTCAACATTCATATTACTGGCCATCTGACCCCATAGCACAAGATTTTCTTACTTTCCTGTTTGACGCTAGCCTTATTCAACTTGTATCTTTCCCTACTCATAGTGCCAGTCAAACTCTTGGCATTGTTGTTACCTCTGTGTGTCATTGCTGGTCAGTAAAATAACTTTTTTCTCTGCCTCTTCTTTGGTTGAATCATTTTCTTATTTCCTTTGTATGGCATGTGCCTTTCATTTCTGTTTCCTAGTCTAGTATTCCACCACAAAAGGTTCAGAATTTACAGAATTTAGATACTGATATTTCCTGTCAGCACTGTTCCCCCTTTCTGCTTGATTTCCGTTCATGTCTCTCAGAAGATCAAGTATGGAACTCCACACTCTGTACTGCTCTAGATGAAACTGCACCTAAACATGTCTTCTCTGCCGAGGCAGGGAAATTCAGCCCTGGTACCACCAGGGACTGAGATTGCTTAGTTCCTAGCTCCATCAAACCAAACGCCATTGTCAGACTTTAGCTTTTACCCTGGACCCCTATTGAGAAAAGTACACTATTCCAAAGTACTGTAGCTATATGCTCCATTAAGAGACTATTTTTCTTCCATGATACAGCAAAACACAAACATATCTCAATTGCTTAAGCATACCAACGCTACAGTAATCCACCAACAGTCATCTCTTCCACCTTTACTGCAGATCAGATAGCAATAGGCTTTCGTCAGAAAGTCTTAGATCTTCAGTACTCCATTTCATATCTGCATACTCTCCCATTTCTTTCTCCCTTCCCCTCTTTCTCCCTTAAAGACCTTTTTTCAGAATTCCATGTTCTTTCTCAGTTTGAAGTATCTGAGATTGATGCACTTTTGCCATGCCTGCATCTACTGATTACTGGCAGCTTCTCGAATGTCATGTATCCTGCAGCTTGGAAACAGGCAGTGGTTTATCCCTTGGTCAAACACATCAAACTTTGTGCTTCTACTGTATCTAATGTCCATCCCATTTCTACCCTCCCCTTTGTAGAGAAATTGGTAGAGAAAATAGTTGCCAATCAACTCACACACGACCTTGAATGTAGTAATGTTTTTCAATCAAACAGGTTTTAAATATTAAACACAGCAGAGTGCTCCCTTTTGGCTTTAGTAGACTTTGTCAAGGTTAATTTGGATAATGGGCAAGAAGTTCTTTTGGTTTATTAAGACCTTCTTTCAGCATTTGATCTGGTTGATCATCCATTTTACTTCAGCATTATCCATTCTTGCCACAGCTGATGCTTGGTTCCAGTCCTACTTAGAGAATCTCTTTTTTTGCATTCATGGGTTCAATGCTGTTTTTTCTCCAGTTGATTTGACATGTGGGGTATTGCAAGACTCTGTTTTAAGCCCATGACTGTTTAACATCTTTCTTATTCTGTTGCTGTTTCTCATTCAGTAATTAGACTTAATTTTTTACATGTAATGTGGTGATGAAGGGGCATCAGAGCCCATGGAAATAGCTGGAAAACAAACTTTTACCTGCAAGCAGAGAGATAGTTCAGAGAGCAGGGAGTTTCAAATTGCAGCCAAAGAAAAAAAACACACACACAGAGCTGCTGAGTCCAGACCACGCCCAAGCTCCAAGGCAACCCAGGAAGGTAATAGGAAGCACCTGGGGGAGGAGTTGGGAGGGGAAGAGCAGCTACATACATTTAAGCTTCAGGGAACAGAAAGAGAGGAGCCTACCAAGAGAAAGGAGGGAGGAGAGCTCCCGAGGCAAACCGAAGGGAAAGGATCCTTCAGGGGAATTGAAAGAGAGAGGCTTTCCAGAGACAGCCGCAGAACGGATTCCCAAGGCATCCAGCATACTGGGGACTACAGTCCAGGGACAAGCCCATGCTGTAAAGGAGTTGCAGCACGGTCTGGAGACCGGAGGCTCTGTCCTGAGAGAGTTGCTGACTATAGTCCAGGTACGGGAGCAGCCCTGCAAGAGTCTGTGGGAGAGGTTTTACCCCTGGAAAGGTCTGAGAAGAGAAGGGTCACGAAGGACAAGGTAAGCCAGTTAGAAGCCTTGTTCAGCTTGTTGAGAGATAAGGGTCTCTACAGCCATTCTAAAATCCCTGAGCACAGAGAGAAGTCCCATTGGGAAAAGGTCTTAAAAATTTTAGGGGAGATTAAGCTTACGTCCCCTTAGCCCGAGTTAAGCCAGGAGACAGCAGAGTCTGATTATGAAGACATGCAGACAGAGCCTTGTGATGTTGAACAAGACTCCTTAGATTCCTTGATGGATTGTTCTTTTTGTATGAAGACAGAATGAAGAGGCTGTAGGTTTTTAAGCTGAGGAAAAAGCCAGAAGCCCTTTAACTGAATGTCTTATGTTTTGAACGCTGGAAATGTTTAAAAGGAAAATTGCTGCTGTCTAAAGCTGAGAGGAAATGATTCAGGATTGATTTGAATGATTAAGGGAAAACAGCTATCTGAATGTACAACAGCTAGAAGCAAAAGGAGAGCTTTATTTAAAGTTTTACTCAGTTTGGGAAAGGCTGATACCTTTGCTGGAAGTTAACAGAAACCAGCTAAGTTGTATTTCTGACTGGTGGACTTTGGAAGAAACACCTTTTGGTATAACAAGCTGCATGAAGCAATTGTAACATTTATCACTGTCAGAATCCTGTTTGACTGAAACTTCTTTTGTTGGAGAGTACATCCTATTTTGGTTGACATGTGTTGAGCTTCTAAGGAGGTTCTTTGCAAAGGGAAAGACAAAATAAATTTCCTGTGTTTTTGCCTTCAAAACCCTCGGACTCTCTTTGTCATTTCACACAACTACAATACCCAGAAGCTTCCGCTCTGGAGCTGAATAAAAAGGGACATTATAAGGCACACCCTTACCTATAGGCAACCGCCTAGACCGTAGGGAGCGCCACAGTATACAGATGACATACAAGTACATATTCTGCTAGATCCATGCTTTTCAACATCTATTGCTGAGTTTTCTAAAAAACAACAAAAAAATAGATTTGAGTGTCCATTGGTTATCCAGTAATGAGTTAAAATTAAATCTTAGTAAGAATGAAGCTATTTTGTTTTCCTGGAAGCTTTTTCCTTTAACTAAGCAGGTCTCCTCCATTACTGGGATCAATTCCCTCTCAAGGAATCTGAGAGTTCTGGGAATAATCCTAGAGTCAATTAAACTTCAGTTTGCAAATCTCTAATATAGTAAAGACCTCATTTTCTATATTTAAACAGATCTACACATTATGCCCTTTCCTGGACAAAAACTCTCTGAATACCCTTATATTGGCCATGGTTATACCAAGATTGGACTATTGCAATTCACTGTGTAATGGCCTTCAGAAGACCCAGATGTGGCAGCTCAAAGTTGTACAAAACACCTCAGTGAAACGTATATTCTATGTTAAAAAGTTTGATCACGTATCTCTTTTACTCTCTAGGAAACACTGGATCCCAGGGGTATATAGTATTCTTTTTGAAATACTTATTTACCTGTCAGGTTTACTTCCAAGGTGCCCCTTTCTTATTGCAAATCTATTAACCCCATAGAGTACTCAACGGATGCTTTGGTCATCATATAGGAATCTGCTGGTGATCCCCTCTCAGCTAGAGCATGTCCACACATCATGCTTCTGTGTTCTGGCCCCCACCTTCTTTTTTGAAAGGCATTTACATGGTTTGCAGCCCAGTAAACCATATAGATGCCTTAGTTGGGGATATTCAATGGTGCTTACACGGTTAGTGGCATTGAATAGCCCCTCCTGAGTCCCCTATACATCCCAATGCTATCCCATTAGCATTAGGGTGTGTTGAGGGTGTTCCGGGGCGGAGCGGAGGTGAAGAATGGTGCCAACCAGGCAGCAACATTATTGGATGCTGCTCGGTTAGCAATCTGCGCCTTAAAGCCTTCCAAAATCCAGACAATTGAAAATAAGGCCTAAAATAAATAAATAGTATAATGTCATAATTCATGTTCAGTCTTTCTAAATCTAGGTGTGGGCTTTGACACTAGCTTTTGGGCTGCTATAAATGATTGTGCCTAAGGAAACCAACATATTTGACACTTAGGTTAGTATTTTATAAAGAAACATTGACATCTGAGGAGGATATTCAAAGACTTTTATATGGTTTGCAGACCTGCACACCATGTAAATGCCGCTGAATGGGATCAGTGGCACTAATATGGATGCCACTGTTACACACCATTGGAGGGGTATTGTGGGTGTTCGGAATGGAGGTGGCAGCCATCACTAATTGGGCAGCGACTCAATATCGCTGCTGCCCGATTAGCTTCTGGGTTCTGAGACAAGCCAGATATTCAATTCTGGTGGTCAGATATGGCCCTGGCATTGAATATCTGGGGTTAGAATTCAGCGGTGATGGCTAAGCAGGTTACAAGTGCTAGATGCCACTGCTGAATATCCCCCCTGCTTTCTTTATAAAATAAGTTTTAAAAAGGTATTAATGAGGTGCTTTAAAAAGTGTACTAAAGAGGGAGCTCACTTATAAAATTACCCTCTAGAAGAATAATTTTATAACAGGTTGCCCAGGTTAATTTAGCAGGAAGGCTCCTGTTTTTCACCTATTTTATAAAGACACCTAAGCTTCTGTCTGTTTATAAAATATTAGCACAACTCCTACAGAAATCATACCTACATTGAAGACACAGACATTTCTGCCTGTATGCAAGCAAGTGTAAATACCAGTGGATAAAATACACAGGTATGCACTTACTTTATAAAACACATGTATAAAGTGCCCTCCGCCATGCTCCATCCAAACTCCGATCCTGAGCACGCCTACTCTGCAAATATCACACCTACTTGCACCATACATATTTTTAAGGCATGACTTCATTTAAAAGAAGGTCTCTGAAACATAGAAACATGATGGCAGAAAAAGACCACATGGCCTATCTAGTCTGCCCTTCCATATCAGCTACTATAGTTTGCTTTGTCCCTTTAGAGATCGTCTGTGTTTGTCCCATTGATTTTTTGAATTCAGATACTGTCCTCGTCTCTACTACCTCCACTGGGAGACTATTCCACATATCTACCACTCTTTCCTAAAGAAATATTTCCGCATATGACTCCTGAGTCTATCCCCTTTCACCCTCATACTATGTCCGCTTGTAGCAGAGCTTGCTTTCAATCGAAAGAGGCTCTCCCGTGCATTTATGCCATGGAGGTATTTGAACATCTCTATTATATCACCTCTTTCCCTCCTTTCACATATTAAGATCTTTAAGTCTGTCCTCATATACTTTATAAAGAAGAGCACAAACCATTTTATTAGCCACCCTCTGCACCGACTCCAACTTGTTTATATCTTTCTGAAGTTGCAGTCTCCAGAATTGCACACAATACTCCAAATGAAGTGTCACTAGAGACTTATACAGAGGCATTATCACCTCCTTTTTTCTGCTGGCCATTCCTCTCCCTATTCTTCTGGCTTTTGCCATTGACTTTTCTACCTGTTTAGCTACTGTCACGCCCTTGCCCCTTACTTCCAGTATGGAGGGGCGTGGTTATCATAGAAAGTTTCACCTTTTTGCCTTTAGCTGACTGGTTCCTTTGCCATGCCCCTTGGGAAAGGTGGTTCAGTCACAATCCACTTGGCTTCAGGTAGAAAAACACTTGTAGTTGGCTCGAATGATAAGGCAATGATAGAATTTATTGACTCAAATGCAAGGTTCACAAATACTACCCTTGGATTCTTTCTCCAGGATTCTTCACAATACACATCAGGACATAAATAAACTCCAAAGCAAACTTTCAGCTTATAGTGTTCTTCAGCTCAAAGATAAAGCCTTCTAACAGTCAATGCTACCAGCTTGGCTAGCATTGCTGATTAAAGCAAACAAAAACAGCATTTCTCAATGGCAGTTTTCTGTTCTCATAGTCTCAAACACTTTCAGGCCGTTTGTCTCCTTACAAAGTAAACCTTTTAACAGGAACAAAAACTTCTCATAAGCAAATAATGCTCTATTCAAGGCTTTACGAATATTCAAAAACAAAGCCAAAAACTTTACTTCCTTGCACCATTAGCTCAGCTTCTTGCCGGTGCACTGCTCTGGATATCAGGTGTTTATCAAGCACAATCAGAGAGCTTCAGCTTGCTCTTGCTTTCTCAGCAAACGTATTTCTTCTTTAACACAGGACATGCACAAACCATCTACAGTCTTTCAAAGTTACCTGCCTCTGAAGGTTTTCTCTTAAGGGTGGTTTTCTTTCAATCCCTCTGCAGTAAAGGATTGGCACAAGGAGCAATCCATGTATGAGTCTTCGTCATTCACAGCTAGGTCTGGTTCACCTAGTTGCGTAGGCTCTACCTCTCCTTCCAGTTCACAGGGTTCAGCTGACTGCCTTCAGTTAGAGCTGAGAGTATCCCTTGCAACTCTGCACTGCTCTGTATTAGACAAGCTTTCAAGGCTCATACCTGGGCCTGGGCTTGTAGCAGCTTCTCCTCCCTCATGCTCTGGCCACCATTCTCCTGTGCTTCCTCGTCCTGTCCTCCAGCTTGTGTTTCTGCTTGGGTCTCTCCCTGAGACTCTCTCTGGGACTCTCCTCCTCCTCCTCTCCTCTATCCTAGACTTAAATCTCCAAGGCTCCAGCCCCACCTCTTCTCCTCTCAGTTGACGGAGATCAGCATGCCTCCTGGCAGCTGGGTAATTAGGGAACTCAGTGACGTAAGGGTCCTTTACCCTGGGTCTGTATTCCCTCTCCTTTTCTCCACTAGGGGAACTCTGAAACCTATCCCACTGGGAATTTCCTGCTTTCTAGGTGTGACTGGGGTTCTGTTTCTCTGACCTTGTAGAATAGGTCCTTTTATAAGGGTGAATTCCTTTCCTTTATCCCTTTCTCCTCTGTCATGATAAGCTTCCTTATCACATACCTCCCTACCCATGATATTACGGGCTGGCGGAGGTGGTGAGTGTCCCACCGAACAGTCCGTAATTCTTGAGTGGGCATCCACGTTTTTATGCAGTTTTCCTGCCCGATGTTCTATTTTAAAATCAAAGGCTTGCAGAGCCATATACCAGCGAATTAACCGGGTGTTATGATTCCTCATTTGCTGGAGCCATTTTAGCGGGGCATGATCTGTAATTAATAGGAATTTTCTTCTTGTAAGGTAAAAACGTAGTGCTTCTATGGCCCATTTTATAGCAAGGCACTCCTTTTCAATGGTAGAGTATTTTTGCTCCGCTGGAGATAGTTTCCTGCTGAGGAACATCACCGGGTGTTCATCTCCCTCATGTTTTTTGGACAAAACGGCTCCTAAGCCTACCTCCGATGCTTCGGTTTGCACCAGGAAGGGCTTCTTGAAATCTACTCCGCGCAACACCGGACTTGTGCATAGCCTTCCTTTTAAATGAATGAAGGCCTTCTCAGCCTCTGGGGTCCATCTGAGTTGATTCAGGCAGTTTTTCCTCAGCATGTCCGTAAAAATGGAACTTTCTTCCGCAAATGGGGTATGAATCTTCTGTAATACTCGATTAGTCCCAGAAAGCTCCTTAACTGTTTCTTGGTTGTTGGTTGAGGAAATTCCTTGATACTAGCCACCTTGTTGATCAAAGGCTTGATCTTACCCCTTCCTACCATGTGTCCTAAATACTTCACTTCCTGTTTTGCAAAAGCGCATTTTTGGGGGTTCAAGGTGATGCCAGCTTGCCTCATAGAGCGTAATACAGCTCCGATTCTCACGAGGTGTTCTGCCCAACTGCCACTATGAATTATAACATCATCCATGTAGGCGAAGGCGTACTCTTGATGTGGTCGCAGAACCTGGTGCACCAACCTCTGGCAGGTGGCGGCAGCTCCGTGAAGACCAAAAGGCATCCTTTTGAACTGAAATAACCCCATTGGGGTACTGAATGCGGTCTTTGGCCAAGATTCCTTCGTCAGTGGGATCTGCCAATATCCCTTCGTCATGTCTAATGTAGTCAAATATTGGGCCTGCCCCAATTGGTCCAAGAGCTCCTCAATTCTAGGCATCGGGTAGGCATTAAAGACAGATATGGCATTCAACTGCCAGAAATCTATACCATCACAGCAGTCATGAATGAAATACGCACCTCTCAAGACCAGGGCAACATCATGGTAGCTGTATCCCTTGATCTTTCAGCCACTTTCGACCTGGTAGATCACACCCTCCTTCTCTCTCGATTGCGGGATGCGGGTATTCGTGGTGTTGTTTATCACTGGTTTCACTCTTTCTTATCTTCTCGTTCATTTGCGGTTACTTCTGCCCTTTCTACCACAGACTGCTTCCCTCTCACTTGTGGTGTCCCACAAGGCTCGATCCTGGCTCCCTTATTGTTTAACATCTTTCTGGCCCCCTTGTCTTTACTTGTCCAACAGCTGGGGATCTCGGGCTACTATTAGGCCGATGACATTTTTCTTCTACATCATACTTCCTCGTCCCAGCCCGATATTACTCCTCTGGAGACCTGCCTATCCTTAGTTTCCTCCTGGCTCTCCTCCAACTGTTTGGTTCTTAATGTTTCAAAAACGGCGGCTATCTGGCTCACCCACGGCTCCCCCATTCCGTCTCTTACTCCTTCCTTTTCCGGTACCCCTATTTCCACGGTCTGTAAACTCCGTTATCTCGGTGTCATTCTCGATAGCGCTCTCACTTTTCATGACCACATTTCCCATATTTCTCAGCGTTCCTTCTTCTGTCTTAGGCAGATTCGTGCTATTCGGCCTTTCCTATCTTCTCATGCTCTCACTACCCTCCTTCTTTCCTTGGTCATAACCAGGCTAGACTTCTGTAACTCCATTTATGCCGGTATCCCCCAGTATCAGCTACATCGACTACAGTTAATTCAGAACACAGCTGCCCGGATGATCTTGCACGCCTCCCCATGTGATCACATCACCCCTCTGTTGCAGCATCTCCACTGGTTGCCACTGCAGTTCCAGATTCCCTTCAAAATCCTCACCCTAGTACATCACACTATCTACCTCCACAGACCACAATACCTCTCTGATTTGCTCACTTTTCACGTCCCTACTCGCAGCCTTCGGTCCATTCATGTCAACTGCCTCCACCTTCCAGCCCCCTCTCATGCACACCTCCAATCCACTCGTAAATCAGCTTTTTTCTACCTCGGTCCCTCCCTCTGGAATTCACTGCCCACGGCCCTCCGCTTAGAAGAATCCTACCCCAAATTCCGCTCTCTCCTCAAAACCCATTTTTTCTCCTCCGCTTTTCATGACTCTCTATGACATCTCATAACCCCACTCTCCTCTCCTTCTTTATACCCTCTATTCTCCATCTCTCCTTTCCTCTAATTTGTTGTAATTTCTTTTTCTCTGTCTTATCTAATGTTTTATTTATATTGTAAACCGCCCTGACGTAATGGGGGGGCAGTATATCAAATGTTCTGTGAACAATAAACAATAAACAATAAAACCTTAAGGTGGCATTTGGCTTCGGCATCAGGACTATGGGACTACACCATGGGCTCTTGGATTCCTCTATGATGCCCATGTCCAACATCTCGTGGACCTGTGCCACCACTTCTTGTTTTTTTGCTTCGGGTAATCGGTAAGGTCTTTGCCTGATTATCTTCCCATGTGGAGTCACAATTTCGTGGGCCACCAGCCGGGTTTCACCGGGAATCGGGGTTAGCACATCTGGACATTTCTCCAATAGTCTGGTTAATTCTCCTTTCTGTACCGAAGACAGGTCTTCCCCTATTTGTGGCTCTGGGCTTTCCTTGCAATCCGCCACGTGGGGTCCTAGGTCTTCCTCTTCAGGCACTTCCATTTTTTCCTCACAAGTGGCTGTGAGACTTCTCACCTTCAGCCCTCCGGTTGAACCAAAACCTCCCGCCCCACGTTCCATGGGGGATAATGCTGGGACCTCTTCCAACGGGGGAAATCCCACCCTTTCACAGATTAGCTGGGCGATCCGATCGCCAACCTTTACCGGGAAATCTTTGTGTCCAAAGTTGAACAATAACACTTTTATATTTCCCCTGTAGTCCGGATCAATTACACCAGCTCCCACGTCCAAGAAATGCTTCAGAGCCAGCCCTGAGCGTGGGGCTATCCGCCCATAACATCCGATTGGTATCTCAATTTTCAGGCCAGTATCAACGATGGCTTTTCCTCGGCTAGGTATCATTCCATCCTCTGCACTGCATAAGTCAACTCCCGCAGCTTGTGGAGACGCCCTCCGGGGAGCCTGGGCCTTCTCTGACACCTTACAAAATTTTAGAGTAAAAATCTGTTTCCCTGGAGGCTTGTTTTCCCGGGGTTTTTTCCTTGCGTCCCCAACTGGTTCTCGGGGGTTTTCAAAAAGAGGCCCGTGGACCACCATCACCATTCCTTCCTCCTTCTGGCTAAGGCCTTTTTCCAAACCCTGCTTAAATTGGGGCCAGTCCCTTCCCAATACTAAGTCATACGGGAGTTTGGGAACCACTGCCACTTGGACCTCTCTCTGCACCCCTAATCCTTTGATCATTAATTTGTATGTGGGGTAAAAAGAAGCAGCACAATGAATGCATCTAATTCGAATGCTACCTTCTGGCTTCCTCTGCTCGGACTTATTCTGGGCCTCTATTGCTCGCCAAAGCCTTTGTGATAACATGCTTTGGTCCGCACCAGAGTCCAAGAGAGTATTAGTAGTAATCCCTTGTATGCTAACCGTTAAGAGAAAACCTTCCCCAAGTTGTTTCATAGCTGTTCCCATTAAGTTAGTGCAGGCTTATGCAACTCTTTTGCAAGTGTCCCAATTTCCCACATCGGAAACACCTTTTTCCAGCCCACTTCCCATCTTGAGTAGGCAGACAAACCTTTCCACACTCAACATTATTCTCCTTCCTCTTTTCTGATGCAGCAAAACTGACCTCAGCACCTATCTTTGGAGCGCTTCCCTTTTGCTGACGAGCTAACTCAGCCTCCATAAAACGTTCAGACAAAAGTGTTGCCTGTCCCATGCTTGTCAGACAAATCTGATTGATTTCTTTGACTGGGTGACCAGGGAGTTGGACCGAGGGAGAGCTCTAGATGTGGTGTATTTAGATTTCAGTAAAGCCTTTGACATTGTTCCTCACAGGTGACTTATAAACAAACTGAGCACCCTAGGGATGGACCCTAAAGTTACTGCTTGGGTTAGAAATTGGTTGGGTGGGAGGCGACAAAGAGTACAAGTAAATGGAGCTCACTCTGAGGAGAAGGATGTTACCAGTCGTGTGCCCCAGGGATCTGTCCTTGGTCCGATTCTTTTTAACATCTTTGTTAGTGATATAGCGGAAGGGCTGTCGGGTAAGGTTTGCCTCTTTGCAGATGATACCAAAATCTGCAATAGAGTAGACACCCAGGAAGGTGTAGGTAACATGAGGAGGGATCTAGCTAAGCTTGAAGAATGGTCTAGAATTTGGCAGCTGGGATTTAATGTTAAAAAATGTAAGGTCATGCATTTGGGCTGCAGCAATCCAAGGGAACAATACAGTATAGGAGGTGAAGTATTTTTGTCCACTAAAGAAGAGCGGGACCTAGGCGTGGTTGTGTCTGATGATCTTAAAGTAGCTAAACAGGTAGAAAAGGCGACGGCAAAAGCTAGAAGGATGCTTGGGTGCATACAGAGAGGAATGGCTCGCAGAAAAAAGGAGGTGATAATGCCTCTGTATAAGTCTTTGGTGCGACCTCATTTGGAGTACAGTGTGCAATTCTGGAGACCGCACCTTCAAAAGGATGTGAACAGGATAGAGTCGGTGCAGAGGGTGGCTACTAAAATGATTAGTGGGCTTCATTATAAAGCATATGAGGACAGACTTAAGGATCTTAATGTGTACACCTTAGAGGAAAGGCGGGATAGAGGTGATATGATTGAGATGTTTAAATACCTCTGTGGCATAAATGTTCAGGGAGAGAGCCTATTTCAATTGAAAGCAAGTTCTGCTACGAGGGGACATGGGATGAACGTGAAGGGAGATAGATTCAGGAGTGATATGCGGAAATATTTCTTTACGGAAAGAGTAGTGGATCCGTGGAATAGTCTCCCAGTGGAGGTGGTAGAGATGAGGACAGTAACTGAATTCAAAAAAGTATGGGACCTACACAGAGGATCTCTAAAGGTAAAAAGTGGACTGTTGTAGTTGTTGATATGGAAGGACAGACTAGATAGGCCATGTGGTCTTTTTCTGTCATCATGTTTCTATGTTTCTAATTCTGCTGGATAAGAAAGGACTGTATGTCTTTTGACACTGCTGCCATAAATTGTTCTAACATTATCATGTCAATGACCATTTCTAAAGTTTTTCCCTCTGGCGCCAGCCATTTCAGTGGTAATCCACGAATCCTCTGGCTTAAAGCCTTTGGCGTCTCACCAGCTCTCAGGACTGTGGCTCTAAACATGTGGCGATATACGGTGGCTGTTAACCCTAAGCGATCCTTAATGGCACTCTTTACGGCCTTATAATCCATAGCGGCCAGTGCCTCTCCAGTTAAGGATGTAGCTAGACGCACTGCCCACTGGGTCTCTGGCCAACCTATAGCCTGAGCCACTCTTTCAAAGGACTCAAGAAAGTCGTTTATATTGTTCTCTGGGGTAAGCTTCCCAAAACTAAACGCTCTAGTATTATGAAAGTCTACCGGACTGTCCACACGAGGTGTAACTGGTCCTACTGGTGTTGGTACTCCTCCGCCTCCTTGGCTCTGGCGCGTGATCAAAGTTTCCACCAGATCTAGGACTGGTTTTTGCTGCGCCAGCTGTGCTAAATCCTGCTGATGTGTGAACTGGGCCGCCATCCAATTCACCAGCTCTTTAGGATCCATATCTTCGGTGACCTGCAAGAAAAAAGGAGAGAGAAAACACCAAGGACGGCACCCCGCAACAGCTTTTTTTTTTCCTTATATGTGCCCCCTTTAATGCACAAGCATTCACTTTCCCTCAGTCCAGTACAAGCCACGCCTAGGTATCTTTTACCTTGTTCAGGCATTGACTCTCGCTTATACAGGTGTCTTTTTCCTTGGCACTGCAACCGGACCAGTCACTCTGCTCACCACAACCGTCAGGAAAAATCCTGCTGCCACGTTCTTCAGCTTGTAAATCCTTGCAGCTGTATCCTGAAGTGCCCTACTGGTATATCCTTGAGTGTAAAAATCCTAAAAACTACGCCACTGTCACGCCCTTGCCCCTTACTTCCAGTATGGAGGGGCGTGGTTATCATAGAAAGTTTCACCTTTTTGCCTTTAGCTGACTGGTACCTTTGCCATGCCCCTTGGGAAAGGTAGTTCAGTCACAATCCACTTGGCTTCAGGTAGAAAAACACTTGTAGTTGGCGCGAATGATAAGGCAATGACAGAATTTATTGACTCAAACGCAAGGTTCACAAATACTACCCTTGGATTCTTTCTCCAGGATTCTTCACAATACACAGGACATAAATAAACTCCAAAGCAAACTTTCAGCTTATAGTGTTCTTCAGCTCAAAGATAAAGTCTTCTAACAGTCAATGCTACCAGCTTGGCTAGCATGGCTGATTAAAGCAAACAAAAACAGCATTTCTCAATGGCAGTTTTCTGTTCTCATAGTCTCAAACACTTCCAGGCTGTTTGTCTCCTTACAAACAAAGTAAAATTTTTAACAGGAACAAAAACTTCTCATAAGCAAATAATGCTCTATTCAAGGCTTTAGGAATATTCAAAAACAAAGCCAAAAACTTTACTTCCTTGCACCATTAGCTCGGCTTCTTGCCGGTGCACTGCTCTGGATAGCAGGTGTTTAATAAGCCCAATCAGAGAGCTTCAGCTTGCTCTTGCTTTCTCAGCAAACGTATTTATTCTTTAACACAGGTCATGCACAAACCATCTAAAGGCTTTCAAAGTTACCTGCCTCTGAAGGTTTTTTCGTAAGGGTGGTTTTCTTTCAATCCCTCTGCAGTAAAGGATTGGCACAAGGAGCAATCCATGTATGAGTCTTCGTCATTCACAGCTAGGTCTGGTTCACCTAGTTGCATAGGCTCTACCTCTCCTTCCAGTTCACAGGGTTCAGCTGACTGCCTTCTGTTAGAGCTGAGAGTATCCCTTGCAACTCTGCACTGCTCTGTATTAGACAAGCTTTCAAGGCTTATACCTGGGCTGGGCTTGTAGCAGCTTCTCCTCCCTCATGCTCTAGCCACCATTCTCCTGTGCTTCCTCGTCCTGTCCTCCAGCTTGTGTTTCTGCTTGGG
Organism: Ichthyophis bannanicus; assembly: GCA_033557465.1. Lineage (NCBI taxonomy): Eukaryota > Metazoa > Chordata > Amphibia > Gymnophiona > Ichthyophiidae > Ichthyophis > Ichthyophis bannanicus. The sequence goes on along the minus strand of CM066034.1, from coordinate 961,642,923 downwards.
TCTCTCCCTGAGACTCTCTCTGGGACTCTCCTCCTCCTCCTCTCCTCTATCCTAGACTTAAATCTCCAAGGCTCCAGCCCCAACTCTTCTCCTCTCAGTTGATGGAGATCAGCTTGCCTTCTGGCAGATGGGTAATTAGGGAACTCAGTGACGTAAGGGTCCTTTACCCTGGGTCTGTATTCCCTATCCTTTTCTCCACTAGGGGAACTCTGAAACCTATCCCATCTGGGAATTTCCTGCTTTCTAGGTGTGATTGGGGTTCTGTTCCTCTGACCTTGTAGAATAGGTCCTTTTATAAGGGTGAATTCCTTTCCTTTATCCCTTTCTCCTCTGTCATGATAAGCTTCCTTATCACACTACTTTAAGATTATCAGATACAATCACTCCCAGGTCGTGCTTTAATTTTGTTGACAGAAGTACTTCACCCCCTACACTGTACCGCTCCCTTGGATTTTTGCAGCCCAAATGCTTAACCCTGCATTTTATACCATTAAATCTCAACTGTCAAATTCTAGACCACTCTTTCTTAGCTAGATCCCTTCTCATGTTATCTACTCCTTCCTAGGTGTATATTCTATTGCAAGTTTTAGTATTATTCACAAACAGGCAGACCTTACCTAACAGCCCTTCCGCAATATCACTAACAAAGATGTTAAAAAGAATCAGACCAAGGACATATCCCTGTGGCACACCACTGGTAACACCCTTCTCCTCAGAGTGATTTCCATTTACCTGTACCCTTTTCTACCTACCACTCAACCAATTTCTAACTCAATCAATCCTTTAGGGTCCATCCCTAAGGTACTCAGTTTGTTTATAAGTCACCTGTGCGGAACGGTGTCAAAGGCTTTTACTGAAATCTAAGTACATCACATCTAGGGTTCTCCCTCGGTCCAACTCCCTGGTCACCACTGTTCCCTCTAAGCTATGCGCGTGTGCGCGCGCACACACCACGCCAAGCGAGCGCACATACTTTACAACAGAGCGCACAAAACTTACGGCTCTGATTCTGATAGAAAACACAGACATCTTAAAATTTAAAAGTTATGATTGTAATTACTAGAAATTTCCCACTTCATTTAGTAATCGTCTATTTTCATTTAATTTGATTAAAATCAATGTGGTGTACATACTGTATTCTGATGTGTAGTCAAATTTTAAAGCATATAACTCCGAGTGTCGTTATGTGGCGCACAAAAATTTAACCTTCCTTCAAAAGCTGCACACAGCTGATATTTTATGCGCACACAGCCTACAGAAAATTAGAGGGAACATTGCTGGTCACCCAGTCAAAGAAATCAATCAGATTTGTCTGAGAAGACCTGCCTCTAGTAAACCCATGCTGCCTCGGATCCTGCAATCCACTGGACTCCTGAAATCTCACTTTGGTATGCATAACTCTGTTTTATGCATGAAAAGATTTTCTAAAATCACCTCCTATACATTTTTTTATTAAACGGAATGTCTAAAATGAACCAGAAAGCCTTAAAATTGAGTAAAAGTCTGAAAAAGCAACAGATGAACCAAAAATATTTTGCCTGTGCACATCCCTATTCTCCTTATTAGATATGATTTGAGACCTGGCGTATTGGAGATAATACAGCATATAGAACATGAAGAGCCAGACCTTGATTTGTGTAGTGCACCCCACTGTACACCTCACATCCTCCTCTTTCCTGAGTGTCTTCTTTTGAGTTTTCCCAGCCTTGGTTCTTCCCTAACTGTTCTTTTGGCCAAGTGAGACCTCTCCCATGTCCACACTGCCTGTTCTGAGAAGGTTAATGTGGTGGAGAACGGTTTTGAAAATGTAGGGGTGCCTTGGCCTTGAAAAGGTAAGGAAATGCTGCTCATAGGCTGTGAAGTTTTATATCATAAAGCTTTTGTTCTTTGTGGACAAGCAGGAATGAGTTCTTACATATGGGTGACATCCTCCGACGGAGCCCCAATCTGGAACGCTCCCCGTCTTCTATTGAAGTCTTTTGGGAGGTTTCTTCCCAGCTGCCACTGTGGTGACATCTTAGATTAGTCTTTTGTTTTCTGAGGAGTCCCATGGGCATGTTCCAGACACCTCTGTTGGTAAACTTTCATTATTTTCCCTTAATAGGGTTTTTCGCCTTGGGTTTTTTGCTCAGTCACCTTGCTGTCATGGTTTTCTCCTTCCTTTTGCATTTTTATCCTTTGATCGTTATTTTATTCTTGCCATGGATTACGGGGCCAGTGCTCTGGTGTGTCTCAGTCTTGTCAATGAGCCATTCAACTTTACCACGGCTATTTTTCTGGATGACATTTCCAGAAACTCGCTAGCGAGTTCAAGAAGTGTTTAAAGTGCTCTAGGACAATAGCAGTCACAGACACCCAGAATTGGTGCTTACAGTGCTTGGGACTCAATCATACACTGTTTTTTTGTAATTTGTGTTCCAAGATGACAAAAAGAGGACTCAAGGGTCATGAGAGGCAGTGCAAATCATTTTTTGGCACTCAAAAAGTCCAATCCATTGTCCTCTATGGCTTCCAAGGCTTCCAAGGCATCGGACACTGTTTGGTGCATCTATGCTGAGGGGCTCACAAGCTCAATCAGAGCTGAGCACTCATAGTGCCATGGAGCAATGGCCATCAATTGATCTCCACCCAAAGATAAGGAAGGATTTGACCGCATCTTTGAGGAATGACCATGTCAAACAACAGGTGAAGACTCTGGAGCATCGGTGTTGAAGCCTATTGAGGCATGGCATCAGGAGCGATGGGGGTCTGCATGAGTGCCCCTCAAAGGTGCTCCAAAGGGAGGAGAGCTTATCCTTCAGGATATCAGAAGGACACCGACAGCCGAGACCCAGCTGCTGATATGCCTATACACCTACAAGGTATATTGGTTGAAGTTGTTCAGGCTACACTGACTTCAGAATCAGCAGCCATGGAGAAACGCCTTCTGCAAGCACTCAAGGGATGCATTGTGGTACTGCTGGTGGCGCAGCATGCCGTGACCTCAACAGTGGCTGCACTGACATTGGCAGCTGTGTAGCTGATCCTTGAGATGCTTGTACTGCCTGTAGGAGAGGCATCAACATCGAGGCATTGAAGGACCATTGACAATGGTGTCGACCCAGCTGATATCCCAGCTAGAGTCTTGGGGTCCAATGCGCCCTCGAGATCTAGAAGGGCATCAGTGCATCATCACTCCTGAAGGAGCTCCCAGTCCCCTCAAAGCAGGAGAATGATCCAGGAAGGAACTCAGAAGATATGTCAGAGGGCATGTCCCTTGAGCTCCTGTTGGATCCTTCTCCAGGTGCAAGTCTCCTCCTGAGAGCATGACCTTTCAAGAGTTTGTGAGGGATATGGTCAAGGCCATTCCATTTTCTTTGGAGACTGAGGATAAGCCCAGGGCAGAAGAGTTGGAGATACTACAGTACTCCTCAGCCATGAAAGAGGCAATAACAGTGTCCATGCACTGCATCCGGCAGAGGATGAAAGACTACCTAAAGGGACTGCTACTACAGGAAATAAATCTTCACTTTTATTTACTTCTGGAAAATTCTCTAAATCTTGGGGAAAGGGGAATGCTTTGGGCTATAGCTAATAAAACTGCATATTTTTAGAATCCACTGTATTTGTTAGCTCAGTAAGGGCCTAGTATCAGCAGAGAGATTTTAATTTAAATTTAAAATTCAGCAGCAGAGAGCTTTTAGATTAAGCTTTGTTTAAATTTAAAACCCAGCAGAGAGTTTTAAGTTTAAATTTAATACACACCAGAGCTTTTAATTTAAATTTAAAATTCAGTCAAGGCATAGTATCAGCAGAGTTTTTAGTTTAAATTTAAAACTCAGCAGAGAACTTTTAGTTTAAATCAAATCAGAGTATAGTTTAGCATAGAAGGAAGAATAGGATAAATATTCTTTGAGTTGAAAGAAATACATTGTTTCTTGAGATCTTTACAAAGAAGCTTTCCATTTAGGAGGCAAGAGATCTTGGAACTTATTTTAAAAAGGTGTTAAAGCCAAGTGATAGATCAAAAGGGCAATTTGAAAGGCTCCCTCTACCACCCAGGAAATTATTAACAGATTATCTTAGATGCCCGGTTCTGGGACCTGTGCAGCAATCCAACCTTTATGAAGTATTAATTCCTTTCCACCCACCCCAGGCAAAATCTTAGCTTTATAGGCTCTTAAAAATATTAAAGTGGGAGAGGTGATCAAATTCATTTTCAGCTTCAGCTGGTTATCCTCACCAGAAATAGATTAATTAAAGTCCTGAAATTAATTAATCTTGAAATGAGAAAGATGTAGGGAGGTTTCCCGTGCCTGAAATGGTAGATAAAGGTGAAGTATCGGAAGAATGGAAAGAAATATCAATAAACCGGGAAGGTGTATTATAACTATTTGATAAACTGAATTTATTTATTTATTTATACACATTCTTGATATACTGCTAGGGCCGTAGCATAAAAGTGGTTTACAATTCTATGACTGCCGGAAAAGGAAAAAGAGTGGAACACCAATAATTCAATAGGATACAAAGAAAGAAAAAGGACAGAAGAGAGAACAGAAGACTCAGATGAGACACGCAGATAAGGGCATAAGTATGTAATAACCTACATTATGGGAGAGGAGACTGAAGGTTAAATGCCAACTGAAAAAGCAAATAGAATGCTAGGAATCATAAGGAAAGGAATGGAGAATAAAACCAAGTATATTATAATGCCTTTTTATCGTTCCATAGTGCGACCACGCCTTGAGTAATGTGTGAAATTCTGCTTGCCATATCTTAAAAATGATATAGCAAAATTAGAAAAGGTATAGAGAAGATTAACAAAAATGGTAAAGGGGATGGAAGGATACCCCTATGAGGACAGACTTAAAAGGTTGGGGCGCTTCAACTTGGAAAAGAGATGGCTGAGGGAGGATATGATAGAGGTCTATAAATTAATGAATAGAATAGAATGGGTTGATGTAAATCGTTTGTTTATGCCATTAAAAAGTAGAAAGAGCAGAGGACATGCAATGAAGCTACATTGTAACCCATTTAAGACTAATAAGAGAAAATATTTTTTTACTCATCGTGTAATCAAACTCTGGAATTCATTACCGGAGGATGTCGTAAAAGCTCTTAGGGGCTTGTTTACAAAGCCGCGGTAGTGGTTCGCGATCGCGATCGCAGCCGCGGCCCCATTGAAATCAATGGGGCCGCGGCTCCGATTACGATCGCAAACCGCTACCGCGGCTTTATAAACAAGCCCCTTAGTGTAGTTGGGTTTAAAAAAGGTTTGGACAAATTCCTGGATGAAAGGGCCATAAAGATTTATTAAAGAGCACCTGGGAAGTCCACTGGAGAGTTGCTTGGCTCCAGTCCTCAGACCTGGAGCAATCAGTGCAAAACAAGCTGGCAGATGTCCCGTGCCGTGGGGAGAATCTCTTTGGAGAACAGGTCAAAGAGAAAGCTGGCCATATCAAAAAGCAGCATATTACTCTTACTAGGCTTTCCAGGAGGACATCTGAGCATCAAGGAGGAAACCAGAGGAAGAACTATGACTTGCAGGCCTAGGTATTTTCCTGGGCCCCAGACCTCTCAACCTAAGCAGTCCCCTTGCCAGCAGCAATGATGTGAAAAGCACCAGAAGGCCTAGCCGACTCCTCAACCAAAATTTGCAGTGGGATTTTGACTGGTTCCTGTGGAGCAGGGCTAATCTTTTAGTAATTGCTGTAGACAACCCTCCTGTCGGGGAAAGGCTCACTCTGTTGCACAAAGGTGACCCATAATAACCTCAGATTTTGGGTTCTACAAATTATTGAAAGCAGTTATCAGATACATTTATTCAAATTACCACAAATTGCCCCCCCCCCCCCCCCCAGGGTGCATCATCTCAACCCTCTGCATCAGGAACTGTTTCAGAGATAAATCACTGTACCCTTACTTGGTGAGAGAAAAGTTCAGAATGATTTTGCTAGGCACCCTGCTTCCTACCTTCAGAAAGGAGATTGGCTATGCTCCCTGGATCTCAAGGATGCCTACAAATACATCCCGATCAAACTGGGGAGATAACACTTCCAGTACAGAGTGTTGCCATTTGACCTAGCCTCAGTACCTCGTGTCTTCACAAAGTGCTTTGCGGTAGTGACTGCTTACCTCCGGACGCTGGGAGTGTTTGTCTTTCTCTATCTGGATGATTGGCTGATCAAGAGTACCACTCTAGAGGGAGTTTAAGAATCAATACAATTTACCATTCAGGTATTGGGGCTGCTAAGGTTTAGGGTAAATTACCCAAAATCCCACCTTCAGCCCACCCAAAAATTGGAATTCATTGGAGCCCTGCTCGACATGACTTAGGTGAGATCCTTCCTTTTGTATGACCGACTTCAGAACTTGATAGCACTGATGCAAGAAACTCAACTGAGTCAGCAGGTGACAGTTTGCAAGATATTGACTGTGCTAGGCCACATGGACTCTACAGAACATGTCATACCCTTGGCATGTTTCCAGATGTAGGAAGCTCAGTAGAATCTGAGCACTCAATGGATCCATGCCACGAGTAAACTCAGAAATAATCTGTGTGTCACCATCCCTCTTGTTCAGTCACTGCAGTGGTGGATAGTCGCCACAATTTGCTCAAGGGTCATCCTTTCCAAGTTGCCCCACCCCAAAATGTCCTGACAACAGATGCATGCAAGCTGGGGTGGGGAGCTCATCTCAGTGGGTTGCACACCCAGGGCAACTGGTCCATTGAAGAAAGTCTCTGTCAGATCAACTTCTTGGAACAAGGAGCAGTAGTGAATGCCCTATGGGCTTTCTGAGACTGCCTGGCCAACCAAATTGTTCTGATTCAGACTGACATCAGGTCACCATAGAAACATAGAAAAATGACGACAGAAACAGACCACATGGCCTATCTAGTCTGTCCTTCCATATCAACAACTACACCAGTCCCCTTATTTTTCTTTAGAGATCCTCTGTGTTTGTCCCATGCTTTTTTGAAATCAGATACCATCCTCATCTCTACCACCTCCATTGGGAGACTATTCCACGGATCCACCACACTTTCCGTAAAGAAATATTTCTGCATATCACTCCTGAATCTATCCCCTTTCACACTCATCCCATGTCCCCTCGCAGAAAAACTTGCTTTCAATCGAAAGAGGCTCTCCCCCTGTGCATTTATGCCACAGAGGTATTTAAATGTCTCAATCATATCACCTCTATCCCGCCTTTCCTCTAAGGTGTACATATTAAGAACCTTAAGTCTATCCTCATATGCTTTATAATGAAGACCACTAACCATTTTGGTAGCCACCCTCTCTACTGACTCCATCCTGTTTATATCCTTTTGAAGGTGCAGTCTCTAGAATTGCATACAATACTCTAAATGAGGTCGCACCAAAGACTTATACAGAGGCACTATCACCTCCTTTTTCCTGCTAACCATTCCTCTCCCTATGCACTCAAGCATCCTTCTAGCTTTTGCCATCGCCTTTTCTACCTGTTTAGCTACTTCAAGATCATCTGACACGACCACACCTAGGTTCCGCTCTTCTTTAGAGGACAAAAGTATCTCACCCCCTATACTATTGCTCTCTTGGATTGCTGCAGCCCAAATGCACGACCTTGCATTTTTTAACATTAAATCCAAGCTGCAAAATTCTAGACCATTCTTCAAGCTGAGCTAGATCCCTCCTCGTGTTATCTACACCTTCCTGGGTGTCTACTCTATTGCAGATTTTGGTATCATCCGCAAAGAGGCAAACCTTACCCGACAGCCCTTCCACTATATCACTAACAAAGATGTTAAACAGAATTGAACCAAGGACAGATCCCTCGGGCACACCACTGGTAACTTCCATCTCCTCAGAGTGAGCTCCATTTACCTGTACCCTTTGTTGCCTCACACTCAACCAATTTATAACCCAAGCAGTAACTTTAGGGTCCATCCCTAAGGTGTTCACTTTGTTTATAAGTCGTCTGTGAGGAACGGTGTCAAAGGCTTTACTGAAATCTAAATACACGACATCAAGTGCCCTCCTTTGGTCCAACTCCCTGGTCACCCAGTCAAAGAAATCAATCAGATTTGTCTGACAAGATCTGACTCTGGTGAATCCATGCTGCCTCGGATCCTGTAACCCGCTGGATTACAGAAACCTCACTATTTTCTCTTTCAGCAGCATTTCCAATAATTTACTCACCACCGAAGTTAAACTAACCGGCCTGTAGTTTTCAACCACATCCTTACTTCCGCTTTTTGTGTAAAAGCACCACATGAGCCTCTCTCCAGTCCTTTAGCACCACTCCCGACTCCAATGAGGCATTGAAAAGGTCAGTCAGTGGAGCTGCTAGAACGTCCCCAAGTTCCCTTAGTATTCTAGGGTGAATCCCATCCGGTCCCATCACTTTGTCTACTTTAAGTTGAGCTAGTTTCTTACGAACACAGTCTTCTGAAAATTCTTCAAGATGCCCCTCACTTCTAATCCGGTTTGTGGGTGTTTTCTGTGGTCCTGCTCGTGGTTCTTCAACTGTGAAGACAGAACAGAAATATTTGTTAAGCAATTCTGCTTTATCCTCATCAGCTTCTACATATTCCTCCCCTTCACCCTTAAGTCTGACAATACCACTTTTGCCCTTCTCTTCTCACTAACATATCTGAAAATTGTCTTATCCCCCCATTTTATTGCATTGGCTATTTCTTCCTCTTTTTGAATCTTTCCCTTCCTGACTACTTTGCTAACCTCTCTAAGTTTTTCCAAATATAGATGCTTGTCTTCCTCTCTCTGCGATCTCTTGTATTTCATGAAGGCCTCCCTCTTTTTCTTTACCTTTTCAGCTACTTCTTTCGAAACCCATAGCAGTCTTCTTTTCCTTTTACCTTTATTTACCATTTTAACAAAAAGATTGGTTGCCCTTAAAATATCCCCTTTCAGTTTTGCCCACTGTTTTTCTACATCCCCCAGCTGTTCCCATCCTGGCAAAGTTAGTTTTCCTAAAGTCTAAGACCCTCACTTTTGAATGGATTTTAACAGCCCTAGTCCTAATACTGAACCACACTGTCTGATGATCACTGGATGCAAAATGATCTCCCACTATAACATCAGAAACACTTTCACCATTGGTAAGTACCAAGTCTAGTATGGCCCCTTCACATGTGGGGTCTGTTACCAATTGCTTGAATAGTTCTCCCAGTAGTGAATCCAGAATTTCCTTACTTCTAGATGATACTGCAGCAGGAATGTGCCAATCAACATCTGGCATATTGAAATCCCCTATTAGTATCACTTCCCCTTTCCTAGCAATACTGCATATGTCTTCAATTAACTCTCTGTCCACCTCTTCCTCTTGTGAAGGAGTTCTGTATATCATGCCAATGCAAATAGATTTATTTTTCCCTCTTTCTAGTTTAACCCACAGTGCCTCCTCTCTCCCTTTTAAGCTCTGTAATTCCAAGGCTTTAATATTATGTTTTACATATAGTGCCGCTCCTCCTCCCCTTTCTCCTACCCTGTCCTTTCTGAATAAAGTATAGCCTGGCATAGTTACATCCCAGTCGTGGTTTTCTGTGAACCATATTTCTGCAACAGCCACTAAATCCAAGTCAGCCACTCCAACCAAAGCTTCAACATCAGGGATTTTATTTCCCATGCTATGGGCATTTATACACACTGCTTTCCATATGTTACCCTTTTTACCCATTTCCATAAATATATTCAATGTTTCACTTACCTGGGGACTTTCACTTACCTAGGAGATGTCTTCACCCATCCCCAACGAACCTAGTTTAAAGGCCTCTTCAGTAAATTAGCCAGTCTACTACTGAAGATGCGTCGACCTTTTTTGGACAGATGGACACCATCTCTGCTCTGCAACCCTTGAAATAGCATCCCGTGGTCCAGGAAACCATGTTCTGTCAACCAGCAGGGAGGTTTGTACCTCCTGTGTTGGGAAGCAATCAAGTTATGGAAGTTTGCTATCGTGTATGAGATGGACTTGAGAACCACGTACCTGCCTGGTGAGCAAAATACTGTCAGACAGGCTGAGTCAAGTCCTCCGGCCAAATGAGTGGACGCTGGACAGGGAAGTTGCAACTTGCATCTTTTGGGAGTGGGGCACCCCCTCAATAGATCTCTTCATTTAAATGCAGAATGCCCAGGTGGATCAGTTCTGCTCCAGAACGAGATCACACAGCAGACTAGCATCAGATGCTTTCCTTCTTCACTGGGGAGAGGGTCTTCTGTACACTTACTCTCATTGCAAAGACCTACTCCTACTACTACTGAACATTTGTATAGGGCTATAAGGTAAACACAGCTCTGCACAGGCACATGTGCAGAGCTGCATACAATATAGTTAAGACAGCCATCCCAACAGTTGAGGACAAGAATACATTTAGAGGTATGTTAAGGAAACGTATTTCCTCTTCTGCTACAACTTTCCAGTTAGGAGCTGCTATGGCTCGGCCACGCACCTAATCTCATAACTCAGGATGACCAGATGATGTTTCAGCCCAACATCCAGTTCTTGGCCCTCATGGCATAGATGTTGAGAGGCTAATATTGTCCCAGCTAAACCTGCCAGATGCGATAACTGAAGTTCTTTTGGCCTCCAAGAGGCCTCTGAGAAAGTCCTATTCCTGCAAATGGAAGAGGTTTGCTGTTTGGTGTGAGGAGCAGGCCCTAGATCCTTTTATCTGTTCCACACAAAAACTGCTTGAATATCTTCTACACCTCTCCAAGTCTGGACTTAAATCCAACTCCATCAAGGTCCACTTGGTGTAATTGGAGCTTAACATCAAGGTGTGGAAGGAAAGTCCATCTCGGCACATCCTTTAGTTGTTCACTCTATGCATGTCTTGCTTCTCTTGAATCTTCCATATAAGCATCCCACAGTGTTTTGGGACCTCAATGAGATTCTTGCGCAGCTCATGAAAATTCCCTTTGATCTGTTCAATTTCTGTCCCCTGACGTTCTTGGCCTGAAAGGTATTATTTCTGATGGCAGTCACTTCAGCACACAGAGTGAGCGAGCTTCAGGATCTAGTAGTTCATCTGTCTTACACCGGATTCCACCATAATACAGTGGTGCTGCATATTCATCCTAAATTCCTTACAAAAGTGGTATTGGATGTCCACCTCCATGAACCAGTTGTTCTTCCAACATTTTTCCCAAGACCTCATTCTCCCAAAGGGGAAGCCAAGTTCTACAAGCTAGATTGCAAGCAAGCTTTAGCCTTCTACTTGGAGTGGACACAAGCCCATAGATAGTCCATCTGACCTTTTCTTCTTTTGACCCCAGCAAGCTAGGGGTTGCCATTTCCAAATGCTCTCTTTCAATTTGGCTAGCAGACTGCATCTCTTTCGCTTATGCCCAGGCCTTGATGGTCATGTCACTGCTCATGTCAGAGCTATGGCTGTGTCAGTGGACAATTTGTGCTTGGTGAAATCTTCAGGGCTGCAACATGGTCTTCAGTCCACACATTTAAGTACATCTCACTACTGCCTAGATGAGGATTCATGACACGACAGCAGCTTCGGCCAATCTGTAGTCAGGAATCTGTTTGGGGATTAGAATTCAACTCTATCCACCCTAGGCCCCCCCAAAAAAGGATTAGAGAATCACCGCTATTGTATATAGTTGACCATCTGGCCTGTTGCCATACCACAGTTGAGTTTTGGGCTTCTCGGCGGTCTCCTTGGTTTTTGGTAACCTGTAGTTGGGAGTCCCATGCATGAGGACTCAATCCTGCTTGCCCATGGAGAAAAGGTAGTTACTCACCTGTAGCAGGTGTTCTCCATAGACAGCAGGAATAAGTCCTCACAACTCTCCCACCTCCCCAAGGAGTTGTCTTGGCTACAGCTATATTATCAGACTGATCTAAGATGGCACCACGGCATCAGGTGGGAAGGAGACACACAGGCGCAGTGGATCCTCCCAAAAGCTTCCAATAGAAGCTGGGGCATGTGCCTGAATGGGGCTCCATTGGGGGACATCACCCATATGTGAGGACTTATTCCTGCTGTCCACCAAGAACACCTGTTGCAGGTGAGTAACTACCTCATACAGACAGAACTATTCTAATAACCTTTCACTGAATCAAGTTGATATTATGGCATTTCTCACTGTACTATAAGTAGGTAAGGGCAGATTACACAAGATATTAGGGTGGAGAAATGATCTATATCAACATTGCTATCATTACATATTCTGCTTATTATCCCTCAAAAAAATATCAAGGTAATTTTCAAATGAATTTCCATGGGTAAATTGATGCTTACCATAGGGGAAAACAATCCCCAATGGCCCATATGGGGACATGCATGTGGCCTGTGGGGAAATAAGGTAGAACAAGGAATAAGATAAGGTGGTCCAGTAAAAGTAAGTACAGGCATTTCATTTTGAAATCCTTGCACCTGCTTCATTCTGCTTTATCTCACATATTTTGCACCCATAGATTATGAGGGATAAAGACTCCACACGACATTGACCCACTAAATGGGAAACAGCACAGGGAGTATACCTTTGAAAATAAGCTTGTAGACCTGGAAGCATAATGAGGAATCAAAAATATGCCTTTGTATGGTGCATTGTTCAGAATAAAAAATTCATTTCATTCTGTCATTTCTATTCTGCTTATTGGGGTCATTTTAAAAGGCTTAGGGGTATGTTTACTAAACTGCATTAGTGTGATTCGCGTTAGGAGCCGCGGTAGAGACAGAAATCCAAAATAAAGACATGGGCGGTACATCGTTACCGATAATGCGCGTTACCAGGTGCCATAAATGAACGAGCGCTAAGTGGCACGTTACTGTGCGTTAATCTTAAGAAGGCGCGCAGGCATACAAGCACAGCAACAGAGCTGCAGCACAATGGTTACAACACTGACTGATGGTACAGGGTTCATGGGTTTGATTCCCCAGTGGGCCTAATGTATAAGGCTGGCTGAAGCATCACCCTTTACATTTAAGTAGTGATTGTTGAGGCATTTGACTTGTATTTTAATTAGTGTTGCCAGTAAACACACCCTCACGGTGGCATAACCTATGGTGCCGCATAAGGCACCCCATAACGCACTCCATAGGGCACATTATAAAGTGTACTGTCTGCCAAGGCACCCTATAATGTCCCCTATAGGACACCTTATAAGGCTGTGAACAAAGCCCTGGCTGGCTGCAGAAGGACTGCACGTCACCACACAAACTGTCTGCTGTGGTTACCAGGATAGGGTTAACCCACCCATACCCATGATGCACTGCACATGCAAATCAGCAGTCAAGAGATGGGCACAAGATTGGGTATGCACCCCCACAGCACCTCGGCCAGGTAGGGGGAACAGACAGTGTTTGGTACTGCTACAGAGTAGCCACAGACAGTCACATTGTGCGGGTACTGTGCCCACCCTGAGGTTGAGGTGGGGCGCCCAGCACCAGGTCCACAGCACCTTTCATGGCTGAAATACGCCATGCTGCAGGTCCCCATCAGTGTGTGATAGGTAGTTCCGTTAGACACACCTAGGATACATCTGTGTCCTGCTGTATTTCTCGGTCATGTCTAGTCCTTATGGGCGATGATGCACCCAGAATAGTGCATATCCTGTGTTGGTGCCATGGTTACCTGCTGTAGGTGAAAGGGGGGGGGGAGTGTATGGACCCATAGGCAGATTATGTACCACCACACAACCCACCCTCTGAGGCTCAGGGTGGGAAACAGGATCACCCACCAATAGATCCACATTCTACCTCCCTGCAATGGTAGCAGTAAAGGGGACCATCAACCCCAGTCCTGCTGGGGAACAGACAGAGCGGTACACATCCATAACGCAAGAGCAGACAGATGGTAGGCCTGGAAATACTCAGCTGCCCCCCACCATTATCTGACATTCTCCAGCAGCAAGCCTCCAGCCGCAGCACCCTGCAAGGTGTTCCAGCAAGACACATACTAGCTGCAGACAGTCTGCCAGCTAGTCCATAGTGCATGGTCCTGGAGGAGATGCATGTTCCCAGAACAGGGATGTCAGCATACACACCAAGCAGATAAGTCAGTGATTGGGCCCCAAAAGAAAACCCATAAATATCACATGAGAGAAATGCTATATAGAACTATGGGGGAACCTAGCCATGCCATGGTCACTGCTCAGTCAGGGTGAGAGTGACCTCCCAGCAGGACATGCTATGGCCACCATGTCCGTGCAGGTGGTGGCCAAGCACTACAATGTCCGAGCCATTGCCCTATGCCGTGTGCAGATGCATCCAGGCCAGGCCACCCTATCCAGGCTATTCCCACAGTACCTTGCTCCTCATTATGCACATTGGCAGGCCAGTACTGGCAACAGTGCTAGCAGTGTGGGCTGTTGAGGGTGTTGGCAGCCACCACACACTGGATAGACAGACACACACTCCCCACACCTATGCCAGCATTGTGCAACTATAGAGGTGTTGGGCAGCCCAGGCCACCACACCAGTCCTGGGCACAGTGCAGACATGGCTATGGTATGCAATACTGTAGGAGTCACTCCCCAGGTTGGTAAACACTGTCAGACACAAGACCTGTAGCACACTCCACAGACATCAGAAAGGTTGCTATGATGCATCTCACTCAGAAAATTGTACTTAAATTAGGAATTGCTATCTGCCAGTAATCATAGCAACCTTTTGATAGATGTGTACCATATTCCCAGGTTTAGGGTGGCATTACTAAGGTATGCAAGTGCTAGTATTGGGAGATGCACGCAGAGCCCAAAGTCCTGCCTCTCCAGGAAGCTTTGGATAATGGGGCCTGTGGGTGCGGGTGTGTCTGCCCCTGTTGGCTGCTGCTTTACGGCAGAGGTTCTCAACTCCAGTCCTGCGGTGCAAAACACTGTTCGAGTTTTCATGCTGTCCCTCATGAATATGCATGAGATACATCTGCATACCATGGGGGTGGCGCATAGAAATGCAGCACAGGCATCTTTATCAGAGGCAGCATGGAACCGGAATGGTGTTTGGCCCTCCAGGACTGCATTTGGGAGACTCTGCTCTAGGTAATGTGCATGTTTATGGTGTCTGTTCTCTGTAGGGTAAAATGTAGGTGTCTTGGGCATGTTTACGTCATCTGCAAAAAAGGTGCTGTCTGTATTAGCACATTGTAGTAGTGGGTAAAATATGGGGACTGGGTTGGCAAGAACCACAGCTGGGACTTGAACCTGTGACCTTCTGCTTCTGAATGCACTGGTTTTGTGCACTGCACCACCTTGTTGTCACAGAATCGGTACATTCCTTGGTGATACCATGACTGTTCGTCAGACAGGACCCGTCTGTTGCAGTACACGGCACCCACCTACACAGGGCTAGGCCACGGTCTGCTCTGGGCAGCTGCCACTGCCCCCTCCACCACCAGTATCCCTCAGCCACCATGCTGACATGCCCTTCTGCTGGTGGTGCTGGTGGTGCGCAGTCTCAGGCCATCCAATGTGCAGGTAGGTGGCTGCCTATGGTGCGGGTTCTGGGGTAGGTGTGCCTGCATAGACGTCCACGCTCCCCCCAGCCCCGCCTGCCAATGTTCCGTGCCCTTGTGGGTAGCTGTTGGGTACTATCCCCGGTGACACTGTGGGAAACACACTCGTGCCCATGTTGGGCCTTCAGCAGTTGCTGTCTGGCTGCTCTGCTGTTTCAGCATTCGTATGGGCCACCTAGGCATCACCCTAGTCCGCACTGTGGCCCAGCTCCACCTCAGCATGTGACGCCTGCGGCCCTCTGTATCCACTTTTCCGGCATCTGTCCAGTTTCCGTTCCGACATGCCCGCTCTGATGTTGCGGGACATGTACACGCCATAGGAACCCTGTCTGATGGAGGGGAAAACCCTGAGCAGCGCTATTTCACTGTGGGCTCATTCACCTTGTATGGGGACGGAGTATAGACCCTTCCACGATTTATATCTTTTCTATGGAGCTTACTCGGGGGGGGGGGGGTTGATGTTTCTCATTAATACCACTATTGGCCAACTTTGTTATGTTTTTTTTCCAGTTTGTTGAGGTCATTTTCAGTGTTTATGTGCCCTTTTGTTCTGTGCACGTGTATCACACTTATCACTTAGGTTTCCCTGCCTGGGCTGTACATTGCCGACACTGAAATGGTTTCTCTCCCCTGTAATGTGCATTTAACGGCAGGTTTTCAATCGTGTTAGGATTCAGCTCTTCAGATCAGTGCGTTAGTGTGAAGGGAGCCTCTCCCCGCCCACTCTCTGCCCACTGACCCCTTCTCTCCGCCCTCTCTCCACCTTCTGCGGTGTTTTACCGCGCCGCGGAACTTTACGATCGTTAACGCATCATAACGCGCTTTATGATGCGTTAAAGATCGTTAACGTTACATGATGCGTGTTATGATGCGTTACCGCAGTTTAGTAAACATCCCCCTTAGTTGTGAGTTAGGATGTCTGAAGACGTGCATGTGGATGTCAAAATTATAGACATCTCTGAAGCCATTCCACCAAAGACATTTACAGACATCTCTAGTGCAGGAATGTCCAAGTAGGTGGTGGTGGCTGTGTATCTGGGGAATGGTTTTTGGTAGCCTGTAGCTGGGGATTCCCATACATGAGTGCAATGAACTTACACGTCTCTGTTTGATTTCAGGAATGACGGGGACATCTGCAGGCAGATCCATATTTTGATCTGCTGCAGGCACGCATAAGCATCAAGAAAGTGCTTGTTTTGGCCTTAAAACATCCAGAAAGTGTAGAGAAGATGACAAGTTTTGTGACTAGTCTAAGATCAGAAACACCCTCACTGGGATTTGAACCCTTGTCATCTAGCTCCTAATTTATTACTTTAACCATTATGCTATTAGACATCAGTGCTGTAAAGTTCTATTCTAGGGACATCTATGTAGACATCTCTCTAGACATCCATATCTGGCACGTACATGTTTCTGAAATCGTGCCTGAACTTGCATGTGCCTGCTTTTTTTTTTTCAGACATCCTGGCTTTGACGTCTTAGATTGCACTTGGACATCCCATTGTAAAATGTGCCTCCACACCGACACAATTCAAGAGGATTGCAGCCTCATTTTGATTCGCCAATACAATTAAAACACAATAAAACAATTAAGATTAAACACACTTCCTCAAAATTATCATGCTAAAAATTTCTGAAATAGAAGTCATTTTGGCTGTAGCTGAAAGAACCTATGGTTTATTTCAGATGGCATATACGTTGGCAAAGCATTCCATTCACTGCTCAAAGTATTTGCAGGAGGAAGATTATATTTATACATATGAACTGATCTTGCTGATCTCAACAAGGTGGTCAACTACAGAATGCCAGCCTTAAAAGATCATACCATCCAATACATTTTGAAAGCATAAATTAACAATTAAATAAGTTCTGCGCCTCAGCTAGCAACCTGTGTAATTGAATTAAGAAAGAGATTGCTCTTTCCCAGCTTCGTCTATATAAAATTAGCTGCAGCATTTTGCAAAATTTGTAATTGATATAACAATTTGCCTGGAATTCCTATATAACATATCTTACAGTAATCTAGTGTTGGTAATATCATTACTTGTGCAGTTTGACAGAGGCTATCGGCTGAGAAATATGATCTAATTTGCCGTAATAGTTGCAGTCTTTTAACAGTTATCCTATCAGTGCTGAAATTCAGCTAGTGACTGGATAAGTTGCACATTCAATGCTGAAGGCATAAATACCAGATATAATTTTATGGGGGTCATTTTATAAAGGTTCTTTGGGGCCCTTATCCTAAAGGGCACCATGCTGTTGCACCAAACACACCCTTTGTGCACAAATCTATGCTGTGTTAGGGCAACACCACAGGGCTAACTGCCAGTTGCATGGAAAGCATGTTCCCCATCAGTAACTGTGGTGCATGTAGCCCTGCCATGGTGCTAGAAGGACATGGGTGCACTCAACGTCACCTATGGAGGTGGCGGTGAGTGTGCTCGCACTACTAACCCCGACCACTCTCCTCCCCTGACCCTCCCACTTGCATCCCTAATGCACCATGGACAATTAGCACCAATATCCAGCAGTGTTAAATGTCATTGCCCTGCACGGGCTCAACGTGTGCCTTTGGTGCACATCAGACCCTCACTAACAACTAACGCCCTTTAGTAAAAGACCCCTTTTGTATATAAAGCTTATTTTACATGCAGAAAAAGGCCTTTTATAATATTTCCCTATATTATATACTCATGGTGTCCCCGGGAGCGTAGTTTGGTATAGCATGGGCGATTATGATGTACCCATGGAATTTGTAAACTCTGAGGACACACATAGAATATATACACATTTGCAGCTTAGCATGTACATTTGGGCTTTATCATTAATAACAGGGCCGGCCCGTCCATTGAGCGAGAATGTTTTTTGCACAGGGCCCCGCGTTTCAGGGGGCCCCGCGCAAAAAACATTCTGATCCTACTAAAGTAAAATTAAAAAACAAAACAAAACTGTCTTCTCCGCTGCCGGGGCCGCCGCGGCAGAATCGAGTGTGCCGCGGGGCCCCCCCTGCCCAGCACAGCCTGCCCTCCCCCTCTATCCGTTCTCTCGTTCAGCTCACAGTCACCCCGCGCCGGCTTTCAGAGTGCGAGGGAAGAGTTTCTCCCTCGCTGCTCTGTTGAGCCCGCGGGGGCTGATGGGAAGTTCCCATCAGCCCCCGCGGGCTTAACAGAGCTGCGAAAGGGAAACTAGTCCCTTCGCGCTCTGAAAGCCGGCGCGGGGTGACTGTGAGCTGAACGAGAGAACGGATAGAGGGGGAGGGCCGGCTGTGCTGGGCAGGGGGGGCCCCGCGGCACACTCGATTCTGCCGCGGCGGCCCCGGCAGCGGAGAAGACAGCTTTAAAAAGAACAAAAATTCCCTCGGCTGGACTGGGCTGGGGGCTTAGGAATGCTGATGGGCGGGGGGCTGGGGGGGTTAGGAATGCTGATGGGCTGGGGGGGTTAGGAATGCTGATGGGCTATGGGGGGGGCTGGGGGGGTAGGAATGCTGATGGGCTGGGGGGGTTAGGAGTGCTGATGGGCTATGGGGGGCTGGGGGGTTAGGAGTGCTGATGGGCTATGGGGGGCTGGGGGAGGTTAAGACTGGCAAGGAGGGGGGTTACGACTGGCGCTGGGCTGGGCTGGGCTGGGCTGGGGGGGTTAAGACTGGCAATGGGCTGGGCTGGGCTGGGGGGGGTTAAGAGTGGTAATGGGCTGGGCTGGGCTGGGCTGGGCTGGGGGGGGGTTAAGACTGGCAATGGGCTGGGCTGGGCTGGGCTGGGTTAAGACTGGCAATGGGCTGGGCTGGGCTGGGCTGGGCTGGGGGGGGTTAAGACTGGTGCTGGGCTGGGCTGGGCTGGGCTGGGGGGGGTTAAGACTGGTGCTGGTCTGGGCTGGCTGGGCTGGGCTGGGCTGGGGGGGTTAAGACTGGCAATGGGCTGGGCTGGGCTGGGCTGGGGGGTTAAGACTGGCAATGGGCTGGGCTGGGCTGGGCTGGGGGGGTTAAGACTGGCGCTGGGCTGGGGGGTTAAAACTGGCGCTGGGCTGGGCTGGGCTGGGGGGGTTAAGACTGGCAATGGGCTGGGCGGGGGGGGGTTAAGACTGGCAATGGGCTGGGCTGGGCTGGGCGGGGGGGGTTAAGACTGGCAATGGGCTGGGCTGGGCTGGGCTGGGCTGGCTGGGCGGGGGGGGGGTTAAGACTGGCAATGGGCTGGGCTGGGCTGGGCTGGGCTGGGCTGGGCGGGGGGGGTTAAGACTGGCAATGGGATGGGCTGGGCTGGGCTGGGCTGGGGGGGTTAAGACTGGCAATGGGCTGGGCTGGGCTGGGGGGGGTTAAGACTGGCAATGGGCTGGGCTGGGCTGGGCTGGGCTGGGGGGGGGGGGGGTTAAGACTGGCAATGGGCTGGGCTGGGCTGGGCTGGGCGGGGGGGGTTAAGACTGCAATGGGCTGGGCTGGGCTGGGCTGGGCTGGGCTGGGGGGGGTTAAGACTGGCAATGGGCTGGGCTGGGCTGGGGGGGGTTAAGACTGGCACTGGGCTGGGCTGGGCTGGGGGGGGTTAAGACTGGCAATGGGCTGGGGGCTGTCTGGAAATGGGGCTATGGGGGGTTAGGACTGATAATGGGCTATGGGGGGGGCTAGGACAGGAAATGGGCTGATGGGGAGGGGTTAGGACGTAATGGGCTGTGGACTGCTGGGGGGGGTTAAGATGGTAATGAGCTGTGGGCTGATGGGGGCTGTCTGGAAATGAGGTGATGGGGGGTTAGGACTGCTAATGGGCTATGGGGGGGTTAGGACTGATAATGGGCTATGATGGGGGGCTAGGACAGGAAATGGGCTGATGGGGAGGGGTTAGGATTTGAGGTGGACTGATGTGGTTAGGACTGGTAATGGGCTGTGGGCTGATGGGGGGTTAGGACTGGCAATGAGCTATGGGGGGCTGACTGGAAATGGGCTGATGGGGTTAAGACGGGAAGTGGGCTGATGGGGGGTTAGGACTGGTAATGGGTTATAGGGGGGCTTAAACTGAAAATGGAGTGATGGGGGGTTAGGACTGGAAGTGGGTTGATGGGGGGCTAGGACTGGTAATGGGTTGGGGGGTTGCTATGACTGGAAATGGGCTGAGTGGAAGGGGAGGCTTGAACTGCAAATAGCTGATGGGGAGGGAGCTTGGAATGGAAATGGGCTGTGAGGGAAGGGAGCTAGGACTGAAAATGGGCTGATGGAGCAGCTAGGATAGGACTGGAAATGGGCTGTTGGGGGAGCTAAGATTGGAAATGGGCTGTGGTGGGGGCTTGAATTGAAATGGACTCATGGAGGGGCTAGAACTGGAAGTAGGCTCATGGGGGGCTTGGACTGGAATTGGGCTGAGTGGAGGGGAGCTAGGATTTGACATGGGCTGATGGTGGGGCTAGGAAATGACTAGAAATGGGCTGATGGGGGCTAGGATTGGAAATGAGCTGATGAAGGGACTCAGACTGAAAATGGATGGGGGAGCTAGGACTGGAAATGGGTTGATGGGGGGCTAGGACTGGAAATGGGCTGATGCAGGGACTAGAAGGGAATGGATGCTGGGTGAGACTGGAACTAGAAGGGAGCTGATGTTGGGGGAGGATTAGAATGGGATGGGGCTGGGAGAGTAAAATGGAGAGGGGAAAAATATTTTGTGTGGGAGGGATGAAAAATCTACAATTGGCCGGGTATTGGGAGAGTAAGTGGGGATTGAGGATGGAGGGGTAAAATTTGTGTGGATGAAATAGGAATGAGGAAAGAGCAAAAGGAGAAAGATTAGTATGTTAAAGCAGATGTAGAGAGAGAGAATGGAAAAAAAAACTAGAAGAGAGAAGAAAGAACAAATGGACAGCAGATGATGGACAGTTAGCAGAAAACATGAAGAAACCAGAAGAAAGTGGCTGGAGCAATTGCAACTGAAAAAAATGCACAAAAGGTAGAAAGATATCTCTTTATTTTGAATTTATTAACTGGAATATGAAAGCTCTGGGAAATGTGCATCATTAACGTCTGCGCTTTGTTTGGTACAAGAGGAAATTAATTTATAGTTTTATTTCTACAGTGTTGTTGTACATTCCAAGTTTGGCTTTTGGGGTTCCCAGTTTAATTTGCCTTCCTGTTTCTAAATTGTGATTCCTTGTTTGGTGATGGTCTATGTTCTGCATGTGTAACTGAGCTGAGGTATTCTATTTATGTAATTCCTATTTGACATTGCCACTTGTTCTCTTTCCCCAGTATTCTCTGAAATGTACTGGTTTAATATTTGCAGTGTTGCCTTTTGATAGGTAGAGTATGGTACTTTGTGAGTCCTGGTAATGCTGTCAGGAAACGGCGGGTTTGCTATGGGTTCTAAATGGGCAGCGTTTGTAGTAGTTCCTAATGTGCCTGGCGGTTGGCACTGGATTATAGTAATATAGAAATCTTTTAGTCTTTCTTTATCCATACACTCATTAAGAGACATGTTTACTAAAAGTTAGTGTATGGTAACATTATGCAAATATTTATGCAAATAAGGCCACTTATGCAAATGAGGCCCCGCACCGAGTCTCCGCACATGGCCCCGCACCCCCCTTGGGCCGCCCCTGATTAATAAAGGTCCTTTTATATCTAGTAAAGGTCTCCTTCTGCTCCTTTCTTGTGCGATTGATTTTTCCTTTGCAGAAATGGTTACCTTCAACCCCCTTTTTCTACCTATTTTTAAAAAGCACATAGACGCCTATGTGGCCCTTATCAAATAGGTTTCAATTAGACACCATTTTGGACTTCTCACATAGGCGCATGTTATAAAATCAAGTCCTAATTAGATAAGGAATCCATTTAGTTATACATGGATTTTCAGTGGTGAAACTTATATATTTAGTACTAATGCAAATCTGTATAACGTTCAACAGATTCCTTATTCAATCCTCCTACCACTGAATATTTATGTCTCTTTCCATGAACAAGACATGCCAGTCGGGCAGATTTAAAGAGTATCTGAGACTGTATTGTTATCACAGCTATATTATGATAAAATACTATAATATGCCTCATCAGGAAAAAAATATATGCTGTTACTCTTTCTATAATTTTGTAGTTTACTTGTGAATGTTATGCCCATTGCCCACACTGACTTGGAAACTTATGGGTGAATTACCACAAACTTCTTTTTCCCTCTGTCCTTGTTTGCTTGATTTTTCCCATGCGCCCAGCCCCCTGTTTTTAAGTATGTAAACTATCTTGATATATGCCCCCGGCCTGCTCACTGCTTTTACTCTCCCAGGGAATCCCCGCATGAGCAGAGGAAGCGCAGCTGGGGAGGGAGCTTATAGGCCATTTTATTGCACGTGGTTCTGCTTAGAGTAATATTTGCAGAGCTCATAATTAACATCTTGGAATTAAATGAACTGTTCTGAAGCCTATTTAATGTGGGTTGTATTGATTCTTGCCAGCAAGGAGCATAGGAATGTTCCAGAAGCCAGTCAGTTTAAGATCGATGGAATAATCTGAACATGAGGAGAGAGTTCACATTGTAGATCACCGAAAGCCCTAAGCCTCACTAGCTCAATGGGTTTTCAGTGAGGGCAACCAGTGTTGCACTGAAACACCGTATACTGAGATTTTTGTACAGAATGGACATGACTCTAATTATAGAATAATCCCACAGATATTATTCTCTACTCCTCATTCCAGACTTCTAGAAAGAGTTAACAGAAAGGAAGGATTAGCTGACACCATGCAATTACTGGTTAGGATTTTTACGTCTCGCCAGTATCACACAGAGGATTAGCTTTGAGACTTGGCCGCAACTACTGAAGCAAGATAGACTTAAAGTTGAGATAAATAAAATATGAGAATCTTTATATCTGGAAAGGAAATAAAAGAAAGCTTTACAGGAGGTAATCACACCTAGTGCACCATTTTCTTTGCTTTCTTAACTTTTTTGTAGGTTTCTCTGGAAAAAGAAATCCATTCTGTATAAACCAAGATGATGGCACAAACAGCCCGTTTTAATGGATGACTGCACTGCTTAGAAAAAAGCCATTATTTAGTCTGTTTCAGTGCACAGTATGGGAGAGGTATGGGAGAGCCTAGAGAGGGAATGTTAGGTAGCTACAGGGCAAACATTAAAAAAGGAATGAGTAGTTATATAAGAACATGGTTAATTGAGTCTAGTATCCTATCTCTTGACAGTGGCTAATATGAGTCACTTAAAAGTACCCAATAGGTCCAAATGGGAAGATCTATTTTATGGTGAAACATACAGTATGTTGCTTACTACCTGAAGTAAGGGCCAGGTGAACCTCAGTTCTACCTGGATAATGATTTCTTCATGGACCTATCCTTCAGGAACTTGTCCGATTTTTTTTTTTCCAGCCACACTGCTTGATTTCATTACATACTCTGCCAATAAATTCCATAACGATGCATTGACTGACACAATTGCTTTCTTAAATTTGTTGTCAATATGCTACCAGTTAATGTCATGGAGTGCATTTTAGTCCTGGTACTATTTTTGTTTATGGTTTACTTAACATTTAATATACCGCCTTTAGCAGTTAGCGACGAGGCAGTTTACAAAAAGAAAATGCATGCCAACAAAATTTAAAATGTAAGTAAACATACACAGGAAGCCAGGGCTGGAGAAAGGTAGGAGAGCAGCGCAGAGGGCCTTTCCGGGACCTACCTTCCTGCCAAGAATTAAAAGCTAGTTCATAAAAGAATGTTTTCAAATTCTTCTTGAATGATTCCAATGAATTATCCTGGCACATGTATAAGGGTAGTGAGTTCCAAATAGTGGGGACAAGAAAATAAAATGCCGAATGTTTGCATACTCATGGCAGGCCATATTTATTTTATTTTATTTTATTTTTTTATACCGCGCTCTTTAGAATCAGTGCGGTTTACATGTATACTAACAGGTACTTTTTATTCCCTTGTCCCCGAAGGGCTCGCAATCTAATCATATTGTTAGTTGGAACCACAAGACAATTGTGGCTTTGGGAATGCAAAGTATGACCCGGAACATATGGAATAAGAGCATTGGATAGAAAGTGTGGTAACTCTGAATGAAAAGCCTTATGAGCCAACAATAGAACTTTAAACTTAACTCGATAAGATACCAATAGCCAATGATGAGCTCAAAGCAATGGAGTAACATGATCCGAGATCTTAGAAAAAGTAAGAAGTTTAAGGCAGCATGATAGCTATATACAACCATGCAACAGTAACAGGGGTTCACAACTATATACAATTTGAAAGTATATACAACGATGGGAAATTAGTCAGTTCAGCTTTGCTCCCATGGGGGAGGAGGGGTGATGGGTTAGGTGATGGGGTTGAAATGTTTTTAGAATAAGTGTTTTTCAGATGTTTCCTGAAGGTCTTGAGGTCTGTTATATTCTTGAGCTGGTCTGGTAGATTGTTCCATGTGGATGGAGCGTACAGTTGAAAAACTCTTTTGCATTCTTGCTGGTTGGATTTTGTTCTGATATGGGGGATTGTGAGGGTGTTAATCATGGAGGTGCATCTAGACCTGTGGGGTTGAGAGGTCTGGAGTAGTGTGCAGAAGTGTGTGTGTGTGGGGGGGGGGGGGAGTGTTTGAGTGTAGTGCTTTGTGAATTAGGATGATAGTTTTGACTTTTATATGACTCTGTAGTAGGAGCCAATGGAGCTGTTTGAGTATAAGTGTGATGTGGTCATATCTTGCTGTACTTGCAAGGTCTTTGCAGTTGAGTGTAGTGTTGTTTGGAGGAGCAGGAGTGAGGACTGAGGTAAATCATAATAGATGGCATCGCAATAGTCCAGATGAGGTACTACGGAGGCTTGCAGGACAGTACAAAAATTTGTGTGGTTCGAGAAGTGAGCATAGGGGCTGGAGTATCTTTGTTTTGTAGAAGATTGTCCTGGTGATCTTGTTGATGTAGGATTTGAATGTGAGGTGTTGATCAAAAGTTATCCCAAGGTACTTGACTTCCATCTGGGTTTTGATTGTTATGCTATTCAGTGTTATTGAAGAGTGGGGGACAAAGGTGGTGTCTTTTGTTATATAGAGGGCTTCTGTTTTATTGTAATTGATCTGAAGGTTGTTGTCTTTTAGCCAGTTGGTTACTTTGATGAAACATTCTTGGTGAGCAGATGGTGTGGGTTGGTTTATGTTGATTGGTCCGCAGATCATGATATCATCAGTGTAGATGTGGACATTGAGGTCATGTGATCTGATGGTTGGGCAGAGTGGTTAGAGGTAGAGATTGAAGAGCATAGCGGAGAGAGTGGATCCTTGAGGCACTCCTTATGTCTGTTTGAATAGTGTGGAAGTGTTTTGTCCGATCTTTATTTGCTGGTGTCTGTATGTGAAGTAGGATGTGAACCATTTGAGTATTATAGCTTTAATATTATTTTTGCATTTTCATCAATATCTCAGCAGCTTTTGACTCCATAAAT
The DNA here is from genome assembly GCA_033557465.1 of Ichthyophis bannanicus. NCBI lineage: Eukaryota > Metazoa > Chordata > Amphibia > Gymnophiona > Ichthyophiidae > Ichthyophis > Ichthyophis bannanicus. Next base: position 961,617,060 of record CM066034.1, on the reverse strand, counting down.
CACAAAAAAACTCATTGATTGCCTCATAGAAATTGGGGTAAATGGGACCTCCCTAAGATGATTCTGCTCGTATTTAACTGGATGCACACAATGAGTCAAACTGAGCAACAAGATCTCAGAACCTTTTCAAGTACATTAAGGCTTGCCTCAAGGATCAGTCCTCTCTGCTCTCCTATTTAACCTATATATACAGCCCATATGTCACATCCTCCAAATGTGCAGGATAAGGTATCACATTTATGCAGATGTCATTATGTTATTTACTCCATTCACTAAAAGGAATCCAGACTTCTCCCCTATACTTTCATGCCTTAATGAAATGACCTATTGGTTACATGAACAATCTCTTACATTAAATTTCAGCAAAAATGAGGCACTATTTAACAGAGATTCTACCTACGCACCACCAGAGAAGATCACAATCAACAGCTATGAAATCCCCATCAGGTCTGAGGTTAAGTACCTTTGTGTGTTGTTAGACCAGAAACTGAATTTCCAAACCCATATTAAGAAAGCAACTGCAGCAATATACCAAAGAATAAAGATCCTGCCTGCTATTGGATCATAATCTATTCCACACAGTTTGCCAAGCGATCATCACCCCTCATTTGGATTATTCTAATTCTATATTTCAAGGACTACCAAAATGTACCCTCCTTCCACTACAAATTGCCCGCAACTCTGCAGCTCGCATGATCTCGCAGACATCTCGACAAGAGCATATCACCATGGTCATGAAAGAGCTACACTGGCTGCCCATCCAAGCATGCATCAAATACAAATCACTCATGAACACATTTAAGAGTATACACAGCTTAACTGCTGACTGCTTGTGGTCACTCATTCACACAACCTCGGATAGCAGACCTAGAAGAGACCAAACCACAACCCTCCTTGAAGTCCCCAAGCACAAAACAATCAGCACACAAGAAATATGCCAACGTACTTTCTCCATCTACTGTCCAACCTTATGGAATTCTCTCCCAAGCAATTTAAGAGCAATAAAGGACCTGAAGGAGTTTGGCAAGAGGCTCAAAACACATATTTTCCAGGCATGCTATGGAACAGACACTTGATACCTTATTGCACAGCCAAATGACCCCATTTACACTTAGAACTAGACTTACTACTGATTCACACTGTATGTAGTTTAACCTATCCCCTGTCCTTCCTATTATTTTTTATTGCCATCAAATCAGTGTTGACTCATAGGGGTATGTTTACTAAACCGTCTTAACATGCGCCCGGCGATAGTGTGCAGGCTACCATAAAAGGAGTGGGCATTTCAGTCTTAAAGTAGCAAAACGGGATTATCGCGCGATGACGCGCGCTGCTGTGCACATTATCGGGTGAAGCACCGCTAAGTGCGTTAACGCGCGGTAATCTTAAGTAGGTGCGCAGACATGCAAACATAGAAACAGAGGTGTAGCACAATGGTTAGTACACTGACTGACGATACAGGGGTCATGAATTTGATCCCCCAGTGTGCCTAATGCATAAGGCTGGCTGAGGCATTACCCTTTACATTTACCCAGTGCTGGCTGAGGCATATCCCTTTTAAATTTAAATCTGTGCTGCCAGCAAACACACCCTCAAAGTGCCGCTGCATAAGGTGCCTCATAAGGCACTCCAGAGGGCACATGTTAAAGTGCACTGTCCGCCAAGGCACCCTATAATGTTGCCTAAAGGGCGCTTTATAGGGTGCCCTATGAGGCACGGCAAGGTTACAGCACTGTTTTTGATGGCAGCACTGCGCATGTTAACGTATGGTAATCTTAAGTAGGTGTGCTGACATACAAACAGCAACAGCAGTGTAGCACAATGGTCAAGACACTGACTGATAGTACAGGGGTCATGAGTTCAAGTCCCCAGTGCGCCTAATGAAGAAGGTTGGCAGAGGTAATTCTTTTTTCTGCTTGCAACTGTACACCAATCTGTGCTGCCATCTAAAAATAACTGCACCCTAGTGCCATAAATTAATGCATCTTTTAGGGTACACCAGAAGGCACATCCTAAACAACCACGTCAGCAAAGGCGGGTTATAATGTGCCCCAGAGGCCATGTTGAAAGGTTGCCAACTCCCAAGGCACCATAGTAGGCACCCCAGAAGCTGCCTGAATCGAAAGTGTGGTGTAAGATGTCCCAAGGATTTATAGGTGAACCCAAAAACATTGGCCAAGAGCAGTAAGGTCCCCCAATTTGAAGGGCAAGAGAGGTATGGGCCAAACACACATGTAACCCAAACACTGCACAGAGCAGCAAGGAAAGACAATGCATAAGTAATGGAAGGACGTAGATCAGAGCTGATGGACCAGACAAATCAGCCTCCAGCCTATGTGGCAGCTGGAAAAATGGACAAACATATCAGGAGAAGCTGTAGCTCTGCACAGAGCGATGGTAATGTACCATGCAATAATGACAGTGTGTGGCAGAGGATGGGAAGATATGTGCAGCAGAGGAGGGAGAAATGGCAGGATAGGTGGAATGTCAGGATGACAGTGGAGTAGCAGTGCCATGCAGAGCACACACAGGAGAGGCAACCAGGGAGAGCTGCAATGCAGCAATGTGTAGGAGTGCAGGACGTGGGGTAGCAGCATGCACATCAGGGTAGGACGGCACACAGCTGGCAGACACACGTAGATGGACAGAAGGATGGTCATAACTGTGATAAGGGTACAATGTGCTCACGGCACAGAACTGCACAGATATGACTGTCATAGGAATGAAAAGTAGTCCTGCAGGACAGGCATACAAATGAAAAAGAACAGCAAGGAATCAAACCTATCACCATTAGCACAAATGGCAATGCACAAACCGGTAGGCCACACCACCAATGTGAGCTCATTAGCAAAGGCTGCATACAAAAATAGTGCAGGGCATCACACAAGACGCCTGATGGCTGTCAGGATAGGCAAACCCCCAACAGTAACCAGGATGAAATGCACATGCAGATCTGCTGTGTACAGATCAGATCACAGTCTGTAATTGGGACCCGAGCCACATAGAACTACATGCACATACACAATGAAATGTTATGTAGTGGATACAGCATGCAAAAGAGGAAAGAACCTAAACCCCAAAGGCAGCAGAGGATGCTCTGTGGAGCTGCTGCAAAATCCGGAACAGGACAGGAGACAATTGAACATGCAAACAGGTGTACCACACACAAGCTGAACCACAGCAATACCAAACCCCCAAGCGGACTGCCATGTAAACACCATAAAGAAAGAGACATATGTAACAGCTAATATGTGATGGCTAGGCAGCACAGAAGCGACACCCTGGTGTACAGCAAAGAGATGGAAGGGTGTGTGCAGAGGTGCTGAACCTGCTGGTGCCTAATGGTCATGTTAGCACAACAGAAAAAAAAAAAACCGTGGGGATCAAACCTACAACCTTTGGTGTTAGAACACATGCCTGTAACCACTACCCCAAACAACCACAATGAGCACACTGAGCACAATGCCAAAAAAGTAACCCAAAGGGAGGGTGTGTATGGGAACCTGTGATACCCAGTGATGTGGCAAATGGTGCGCAGATACACAGCTGCCACCGTACAAGGATGTGAGCACAGGTGGGCCATGTACATGATCAGGAAATCAGTAGATACAAGTCCACGTATGATACCCATGTCTACCTTTTCTACACATACCTGTCTACACACATATCCCATGCTTGCATCCATAGTGTGTCGGTAAGGGAGACACGTGACCATTGTGAGTTAGCAAAAACTGTGTTTATAGTTAACATAAATCATAATGTACAACAATATGCTCACACATCCCATGCAGCATGTCCAGTGATGGAACACAGGACAGCACAGGGCACATATGTGGACGTCACAGGGGCCATCAGACACTCCTGTGACGCCCTTCAGGGGATGGCCGCTGACAGGGCAGACGCTCCATCTCAGCGGCCATCCGCTGAATGGATCCCGTCAGCCACTGGTATGTGTGCACCAGCAGATGGAGGCATTGCTCCATGCCATCCAGTGCCACATACAGGTCCTGCACACACCTGCCACCACACACACACATAGTGCCAGGGGTTTGTGTAGTGGCATGCGCATGTGACCTGTGTGTGGCTCTGGATGGCATATCCACATGCCGCTGCCCATCCTGTGCAGCCACATGCAGTGGCTGGTGGGAACCCACAGTGCCCTGTGCTGCCCTGTGTTCCCCATCACCCTCCCCCCCTGCCACCTCCCACCCACCCTCCACACCCTCCTCCACCCCTCCCCCATCCCCACATCAGCCACACCCTCTCCCTCCCCTGCCCCCCACCCCTTCCATGCCCCCATCAGCCCCCTCCTCCGACGACGCGTCTGCCGCCTCCTCTGCTTCCTCCTCTGCCTCGCCCTCCATCTCCTCAGCCCCGTCCTCCACCACCATCACCTCCTCCTCCGTTGCATGGTGGACAGGGGGGCGCCTCAGGGCATATCTGGCTGTGGAGGGGTCCTCACCATCGGCATCGCCCTCTGTGGAAGATGACAGTCATCAGCGCACTATCATGTGTGTCACATAACACATGTACATATGCAGGCACCACACAGACTGGTGGGCCACTGTGACATTTGTTACTGGGCAGCAAGGTCGGCAATACTCACCGTCATGCTGGGACACCGCCCCCCTCTGGAGGTGGGCAAGGTAGTCTGCATGGTGCAGCCTTAGCTCACGCCCCTTCTTCCTCAGATCCTCTACCTGTGGATGTGAAAACAATGGGTGGGGGCATCAGTGACCGTTTATCTCTGGTGGGTGGCCAACATAAACAAACATCTGTGTGGGCAGCATCTTGCTGCTCCTGCTTCACTGCTGTGTGTGTCATGTACAGCATAGTTACTACCTGTAACAGGTGATCTCCGGGAACAGCAGGAATAAGTCTTCACATTTGGGTAACGTCGGTACCTACGGAGCCTGCGCGGGAACGCTCCCCAGCGTCCAATGGGAAAGCTTTTTGGGAGCATCCCACAGCACCTGCATGCTGCCTTCCCACCTTTCCCCACTGCCTCTCTCCAGTTGAGTTAAAGCTGAGACAAAGAGAGAGAGAGAGAGAGAGAGACAACTCCTAGGGGAGGTGGGTGGGTTGTGAAGACTTATTCCTGCTGTTCCCGGAAATCACCTGTGAGTAACTATGCTATCTCCAGGAACAAGCATGAATTAGTCTTCACATGTGGGGACTCCCTAGCTGTAAATGCCAGGGAAGGATCCCCAGAGTGGTGAGGCCCTGTGGAGGGGTTCCACTTCCTCCCATGGATCTCTGGCATCCCGTAAGGGAGGCGGGTAGGAGTTGATTAAGTATGGAAGAGGTGTTGGAGAACAGCCTGACCAAACATAGCATCCCTGCGGGAGCCTTTATCCAAGCAGTAGTGGGCCGTGAAGGTGTGAACCGAGGACCAGGTAGCTGGTCAACAGATGTCGTTAATAGAGACTGAATGGAGGTGAGCCATAGAGGCTGCCATGGCTCTCACATTGTGAGCGGTGACATGGGCCTCCAGTGAAAGGTTTTTGCTATGATAGATGAAAGTAATACCATGAGCAATCCAGTTGGATAGAGTTCTTTTGGAAACTGCTGTACCCAAATGGGAAGGATCAGAGGCTATGAATAGCTAAGAGGACCTTCTGTGTTGCTGGGTCCTCTGTAGATAAAAAGCCAGAGCTCTTTTACAGTCCAAAGTATGAAGAGTATTCTCTGCATTTGAAGCATGAGGCTTTGGAAAGAATACAGGTAGATAAACCTCTTGGTTTAAATGAAAGGACGAAACCACCTTAGGCATGAAGTGTGGATGTGTCCTTAGGACTACCTTTATCATGGTGAAACCTTGTGTAAGGTGGATCAGCCACTAGAGCTTGCAATTCACTGATACACCTTGCTGATGTGATTGCAATAAGGAATAGTACTTTCCAGGAAAGAAACTTTAAGGAAGTAGTGGCTAAGGGCTCAAAAGGTGGCTGCATAAGCTGGCCTAGAACCAGATTGAGATCCCATGCCACCGGAGGTGGTTTAAGGGGAGGTTTCGTTAGAAGAAGGCCTCTCATAAATCTGGATATGAGAGGATGGGAAGAAATGGGTTGTCCATTGATAGGTTCAGAAGAAGCAGCAATGGCACTTAAATGGACTCTGACTGAATTTGTTTTGAGACCAGTGTTTGATAAATGAAGGAGGTATTCCAATAATGCTTCTATAGGGATGACAAGAGGGTTGAAGCCCTTTTGTGAACACCAAATGGAAAATCTCTTCCACTTGAAGGCATAAGAACGCCTTGTGGAAGGTTTCCTGGAAGCATAAAGGACATCTCGCACTTCCTGAGTGAGGGGAAGGCCAAAGGAGTTTAAGCCTTCAGTAGCCAGGCTCTGAGGTGCAGAGACTGGAGGTTTGGATGCCATAGTTTCCCCTCCTCCTGTGACAGTAAGTCTGGAGCTGACCCTAAGTCCAGGGGTGGAACCTGGGACAGATGTAGAAGCAGAGGGTACCACACCTGGTGTGGCCAGCTTGGGGCTATAAGGATCATGTTGCCTCTGTCCCTCTGGAGCTTGAATAGGGTCTTGGCAATCAAGGGAATGGGAGGAAAGGCATTTAGAAATTCCTGCCCCCAGTTGAGGAGGAAAGCATCCCTCGCTTGGCAGCCCTGAGACGGAATACGTGAACAGAACCGGGGAAGTTTGGCATTTGACGGACTTGCAAAGAGGTCTATATCTGGAGTTCCCCAGAGTTGGAATACTCTGGAGAGTTGGTCCATGTGTAGAGACCATTTGTGCGGAAGCAGAACACGACTGAGTCTGTCTGCCCAAGAGTTCTGAATGCCAGGGAGATAGACTGCCAGGAGATGGATCTGATACTCTCTGGCAAACGCCTACAGTTGAAGAGCTTCGTTGCAAAGGGACAGAGAGCCTGTTCCTCCTTGTTTGTTCACATAGAACATGGCTACCTGATTGTCTGTGTGAACTAGTATTCTCTTGCCCTGTAGAAGGGAATGGAATACTTGAAGAGCCAGGCGAATTGCTCTGAGCTCCAACAAATTGATGTGGAAATGAATCTCCTGAGAATTCCAGGTGCCTTGGGTGGAGGTGTCCAGTAGATGAGCACCCCACCCCACTTTGGAGGCATCTGTTGTTAATGTGATCTGAGGAGGGGGTTGCAGGAAAGGGGACCCCTCCAACAGGTTTTGTGGTGACCGTCAACAGTCCAGGGACAGGGTAAGGCGGTTTGAGTTTACTATCAGATCTGAAAGACAGCCTGTTGCTTGAGTCCACTGGGAAGAGAGGGCCCATTGGGCTACTCTCATGTGGAGACGAGCATAGGGGACCACATGCACCGTAGATGCCATGTGCCCCAGCAGCTGAAGCATCTCTCGAGCCGAGAAGTGAGTCTTTTGTAGTGCTGAAGAAACCAGTTGCACAGTGCGAGGACAGCGAGGCTGAGGCAGGTAGGCCTTTGCCAGTCTGGTATCTAGCCTTGCTCCTATGAACTCCAGCGATTGCATGGGAGTTAAAAAGGATTCTTGGAGATTTATGACAAGGCCTAGATATTGGAGTACACGCATTGTGTAAAAGAGAGAGGCCTGGGCTTGTGTTTGTGACTCTGCCCGGATGAGGCAGTCGTCCAAGTAGGGGAAGACAAATATTCCCCTGGTACGGAGAAAAGCGGCTACCACAGCTATGCACTTTGTGAATACTCTGGGTGCTGAGGAAAGGCCGAAGGGAAGAACTTTGTATTGATAGTGCTTTCCTTGATAGAGGAACCGAAGGAACTTTCGGTGTGATTGCTGGATGAGAACATGGGTGTACGCATCCTTGAGATCTAGAGAACAAAGCCAGTCCTGGCTGTGGAGGTAAGGAAGTAAGGTTCCTAGAGAAATCATTTTGAATTTCTCTTTGAAAAAGAACTTGTTCAGTTCTCTGAGATCTAAAATGGGTCTGTGACCTCCTGTTTTCTTTGGTATGAAGAAATAGGGGGAGTAGAACCCGGAAACCTGTTGAAGAAGAGGTACCTCTTCTATTGCTCCATGAGCTAGGAGACGTTTTACCTTTGGATTCAGTTGGGGGGAGTTTTGAGAACTGAACTTCCTTACTATTGTAGGAGGAGGCAGGCTTTGGGAATGAAGCCTGTAATCCTCTTCTATGATGGACAGAGTCCAGGGTTCTGATGTTATTTGCCTCCATTTGTGGATGAGGTGACATAACCTTCCTGGGATTGTTGAAGGTTGTTTTCCCTGGAGGGCCAGGAAGGGCAAGTTCTCTATCAAGGAGTCAAAGGCCCTGCGGGGCCTGAGGCTGCTGGGTCTGCTGAGGCTGAGTAGCTCTCGGTTTTCTCTGCTTAGTAGATTGTTGACCCTTTCTAGCAGCTTGTCCTGCAGGTTGTCCTTGCTGAGCATAGGACTGATAGTATCCTTTCTTTTTGGAGAAGAAAGGCTTTTTGAAAGCTTTCTTCTTTTCAGGATCTACAATTTTTGAAAGCCTGGTCAAGGTAGAATTGTCAGCATCCAATTCTTTGGCTTTTTCCTGCCAGTTCTTCCCAAAAAGGTTTTCACCAGTACAGGGGATGTTGCCCAGTTTATCCTGTACCCAGTGTTCCAGGTTAGAGGCTTGCAGCCAGGCAAGTCTCCTTGCCCCAATGGCAATGGCGGAGACTCTGCCTATGCCCTCAAAACAGTCAAAAGCTGCCCTGTTGACAACTTTAGAAATGTTCTGGGCATGCTTGACAAGTGCTAAATAGTCTTGTCCTCTGTCATCTGGGAGAAGAGGACTTAGCAGTTCTAGATCTCCTGTGACCTCCTTCAGGAACATTCCCATGTACAGGATATAGGAACTTATCCTGCCTGAAAGCATGTATGCTTTGAAGACACGGCGACCAAAAGCAGCTAAGGTCTTACACTCCCTACCAGGAGGGTTGGAGGCATGTCGTTTGTAACTTTTAATTCTCCTCATAGCAGACTCCACCACGATGGAGTGATGAGGGAGCTGTGTTTTATGAAAACCAGAGGATGGAGGCACATGATACATAGTATCCAGCCTGCGAGAATGTGGAGAGGTGGTAAGAGGAGTCTCCCACATTCTCAAAAGAAGATCCTGTAAGATCTGATGTATTGGCAGGGTGGCTGCCTCCTTTGGAGTTTGGGGATATTGGAGAATCTCTAGCTCCTGTGCCCTGTGCTCAGATTCAGTTGCTACTGAAATGGAGAGGCCCTTGGCTACATCTCTGATGAAATCCTGGAAGGACATATCCTCAGGAGGGGACATTCTCCTCTTGGGAGAAGCAGGCTCCTCCTGGAGAGGTACATCGGTACCCTCTGAGCTGTCGTAGTCATCAGACTCCTCAGAAGATTGGAAGTATCTTCTCTCAGGGTGCTCAGGTAAAGTGCGGTATAGATACCGATCAGCGTCGGTATCGGAGTGGCCCGGTACCGGGGTGTCGATATCGGTACTCATCGGCACCGATGGTGCAGTTGCCGATGCCGGTACTGCAATCGGTGCAGATACCGGTGCTGCAATTTGCGGGGTCTGGGGCAGTACCGAGGGCTTCGATGCCGCAAGGATAGCCGCCAGACTGCGTTCGATGGCCAGGATCCTCTGGTCCATCGACGCTGCCGATGCCTGTGTATCGGTACCAGCCGAAGCCGGTACCCCAGAGCATGGCACCAGGAGTTCGGATGAGGTTGAGGCCTCGAGAACTTCTTGGAGCCCCAAAGTGGCTTTGGAGGCCAAAGACTCCCGCCGGGGCTGTTTGGCCGGAGCGTGTTCCTCAAGTGCAACACCGGAGGCATCCCGATGTTTGGAGGGGGATCTACCATTTGAGGAACGGCCAGATTTGTGTTTGGTTACCTGAGATCCACGGGAGGAAGAGGAAGCCCTTGAAGACGTCGATGCCACCGAGGCCGCTTCGGAGGAAAAGAGGGTACTGAGCTTGGCTGCTCTGTTCTGCCGACCCCTCTTGGATAACATCCCAAAGGCCAAACATTCAGACATGGAGTGATCCGGCCCTAAGCATTTGAGACACCAATCATGGGTGTCAGTGATGGAGATGGTACCGGCACATTTTGAGCATTTTTTAAAACCCGAGGAGTGTTTTTCCATGATGGAGAAGGGATTAGGGCCTAAGCCCAAACCGAGGGGAGACCTACAAAGGAGGTTTTCCCTCTGTTTTGTCTTTTTTTTGTGTGTGAGGAAATCTCAACTTTTAGAAAAAGAAATTTAAAGACCAGTGGTACCGGTAAAGAAAAAGAAGGCAAACGCTGCCACAGGAGTGGCAATAGACGTTTTTCTGCAATGACAGGAACGATGACCTGCTGGCTCCGTGGAAAACGAAGAACTGGAGAGAGGCAGTTGGGAAAGGCGGGAAGGCAGCACACAGGCACTGTGGGATGCTTCCAAAAGCTTTCCTATTGGACGCTGGGGAGCATTCCCGCGCAGGCTCCGTCGGTACCGACGATACCCACATGTGAAGACTAATTCCTGCTTGTTCCTGGAGATTAACTGTTCCCAGTGCCACCTGCATGTGTAGCTGTGGGTCTGGGCATGTGTGCAGTGACACCTATGTGCAGTGTGCGTGGCACCCTGAACACACCATTCCATTCTCCTGTGGCCCCCTTGCATGACATGGCACGACCATGCCATGTTTGGGTTGGCAATGATGGTGTCCAGGGTACCCCCCTAACCCCGTATGTGGTCTGGTGAACACATTTGTTTTGTCATGATCTACACACGTCATCCGACCCAACCCCACTGGCAACATGATATCCTAGCACACATGGGTGATGTGCCCATACATGGGACGTTGGGTGGGTGGCCCTATGAACCTTGCCAGGGGCCACTACCATGCCATTTGGCTTTCTACGAGGCCCAGGATAGCAATGCTTGACCCACTACAAGCATTGTGGAACCTGTCTCTCTTGGGGATACTGCTAGGTACGTATGACCTAGATTGGCCACTGTTGGAAAGAGCATACTGGACTTGATGGACCTGGTTCTGACCCAGTATGGCCTGTCTTATGTTGTTATGTTCCTATGTCCTGGGCCTTGTATGGTTAGGGCAGGTGTGGCTGCCAACACCAGGGGCAGGGGCCATTGCACCAGAATAGCCTATTGCCACCTGTGCTCATGTCTGGGTTTCAGGTTGTGCTGTGCAACCCCAACAGATGCATGTATCCTTCCAACATCATCTGTAATGTTCGTCTGCAACCAGGTGTGGGATTCCTGGCGAGTGGGCAGATGTGTGACCTGACTCAGCATACAGTTCTGGGGACATGGCTCTGTTACAGGCCTTCGTAATCAGATCTCATAGCTCATGGGGGTGGGGTGCTGTTAAGCACATCCACATCTGAACCTACCATACCATCTGGATACATCAAAGATGTGTGTGAGGAAGTGTTGACCTCACGGACTAGGGGAGATGTGCAACTTACCCGCCATAACCTAACACAATATCTGAATGCTGAATGACATACCCACCGTTGCAATCAGGTCTCAGGACTCCTGGGGGTTGGGTGTCCTAGCACACATCATCAGCAACATACACCATAGCACCAGGGTGACTGAAAGGACACCTTACGCAGGTCTCAGGACTCCTGGGGGTGGGGTGAGGTATGACACATCAGCAGCAGCATTACCCATATCACCAGGGTGACTGACAGCCCACTTTGATGGGCTCTCAGGACTCCTGGGGATAGGGAGGATGTATTGAACTGCATAGGCACACACAGGACCATATACCAGGGTGACTGACAGCCCACTTTGATGGGCTCTCGGAACTCCTGGGGATAGGGAGGATGTTTGGAACTGCATAGGCACACACAACCCCATATCACTAGGGTGACTGACAGCCCACTTTGATAGGCTCTCAGGACTCCTGGGGATAGGGAGGATGTTTGGAACTGCATAGGCACACAGGACCATATCACCAGGGTGACTGGGAACCCACTTTGATGGGCTCTCAGGACTCCTGGGGATAGGGAGGATGTATTGAACTGCATAGGCACACACAGAACCATATCACCAGGGTGACTGACAGCCCACTTTGATGGGCTCTCAGGACTCCTGGGGATAGGGAGGATGTTTGGAACTGCATAGGCACACACAACCCCATATCACCAGGGTGACTGACAACCCACTTTGATGGGCTCTCAGGACTCCTGGGGATAGGGAGGATGTATTGAACTGCATAGGCACACAGGACCATATCACCAGGGTGACTTACAGCCCTCTTTGATGGGCTCTCAGGACTCCTGGGGATAGGGAGGATGTATTGAACTGCATAGGCACACAGGACCATATCACCAGGGTGACTGACAGCCCACTTTGATGGGCTCTCAGGACTCCTGGGGGTAGGGGGAATTGGAAAACAGCAACAGCAGCATATTCCATACCACCAGGTGTGCTGGGGACCCACTTTAATGGACTCTCTGGGTAACTGGGGGTAGGGCAGATGTTTTAGACTGCTGGGCCACACACACCCATATCACCAGGGGAACTAACATACCATTTGGGGCACGTTTCACGACCTCTGGGAGTGGGGCAGATGTGTTACCCTGCAAATGCAGAACCCACCATACCAGCATGATGTTTAGAAAACCTCCTTAGGCAGATCTATGGGCTACGTGTGTTACGGTGTGTTTTAGCACATCAACAGCAGCAGCTGCCATGACACCAGGATGGCATCAGGAACTCTGTGAACAGGTCCTTAACCCCCTGGGTAAAGGGCAAACCACTCAGATGTGATACATAGACAATATGGCACGTGGGTTTACCTGATACACATAACTGAGATAGACTACCTACATACAGCAGCTACAATCAACACTGGATATATATATGGATATACTGACCTGTCCCCATACACTTACCTCACGTGGGTAGTCTGCCACACGATTGTAGCGCCGTGTCACACGGTCCCAGGCCCTCCGGACCCTCCCCGGGTCCTGCCGCCTGGAGGAGCCAGGGAACAGCTTGTGCTGCCTCCTTGCAATGAGCCCTGCCAGGTGGTGCAGCTCCTGCCTGGTGAAAGCAGGCTTCCTCGATCTGGTGGCCATTTTCACCAATGCCCTGCTGAGGAACGCACGCATGCTGCAATGCATGCGCATGCGCGTCGCAACGTGCGCAGTTGGGCCCCACGCCGCACAGGCCTACGCGCGCTGCGCGCATCTTTCTGCCGCACAGGATATTGTGTCGCCAACAATATTTATACGGATCTATGCTGCAGACACACATTGCACTGATGTGTCTGACATTTAAAAACACAATTCGATTTTTATGGATTTTTCTGGTTGTTTACACACTTGGGTCTCGAACCCATCCCCACTAGTTCCTAGGGCATTGTCTGAACCGGTGTGCTATGTTTTTTCACATAGAAGTGAATGGCTAAACAGTTACACCAAGGAGTCCCGAGAGCCCATCAACGTGGGCTGTCAGTCACCCTGGTGATATGGTGTTGTGTGTGCATATGGGGTATGTTCACTATCTTATTGTTATTTGGTCATATGATGTTTTATGTAAAACAAACTCCGATTTGTTAACTGTTGTTTATTGTGAACCGCAACTGAACTATGGAAGATGCGGTATATAAATCATTGTTAAATAAATAAAATAAATGATGGAGGTAGGCGTGCCACATTAATGCGCGTTAATCATAGGTAGGTTTGCTGACATACAGACCTAGTGGCAGAGGTGTAGCACATTGGTTGACAGACTGCCTGATAGTACAGGGCTCATGGGTTCAATCCCCCAGTGTGGCTATTGCATATGACTGCCTGAGACATTACCCTTTAATATCAGCAGTGGTTTGTGAGGCAGTTGGGTTTTATTTTGATTTGTGCTGCCAGCAAACACATCCTCACAGTGCCATAACCTAAGGTGCCGCATCATGCGCCCTATGGGGCACTCCTGAAGACACATTATAAGGTGCACTGTCCGCCACGGCACCTTATAATGTTCCCTATAGGGCGCTTTATAGAGCGCTTTCGAGGCACCTTCAGGCTACAGCACTGAGGGTGTTTTTGCTGGCAGCACTAATTTAAATTAAGAAAGAAAATGCCTCAGACAGCCCTATCAAATAACCCACTGTGAGATCAAACCCATAACCTCTAGCTCCACAGGCAGTGAAGTCACCAGTGGGCTACATCTCCATAGCTACTAGGTAACTCCTGGTTGGCTACAGTAGGACTGCAGCCCACCACACGAACTGTCTGCTGTGGTTACCAGGATAGGGTTAAACCACACATACCCATGATGCACTGCACATGCAAATCAGCAGTCTACAGATAACCACAGGATGGGGTATGCACCCCCACAGCACCTCAGCCTGGTAGGGAGTACTGACCGTGTGTGTTACTGGCACAGAGTAGCTACTGACTGTCACATTGTGCGGGTCCTGTGCTCACCCTGAGGGTGAGGTGGGCCGCCCAGCACCATGTCCACAGCACCTGGCTTAGCTGAGATAGGCTATGCTGCGGGTCCCCATCAGTGCCAGTGTGAGATAAGTAGGTCTTGCAGGTACACTTTGGAATACACCTGTGTTCATCTGTATTTCCCAGTCACGTTTAGCCCTTAAGGACTATGATGCACCCAGAATAGTGCATATTCTGTGTGGGTGCTATGGCCACATGATTTATGTGATGGGGGTAGGTGGCTGTTTGGACCCATAGGCAGATTATGTAGTACCACCCAAACTGCACTCTGGAACTCAGGATCTCCCACCAACAGATCCACATTCTACATCACTACAATGGTGGTGGTAGAGGGGACCATCAACCTCAGTCCAGCTGGGGGACAGACAACCTGGAGGGCAGTCCATGCAGTTCTGTACACATCCATAAGGCAATAGCAAACAAACAGGAGGCCTGGAAATGCTCAGTTGCCCCCCACCACTATCTGACATTCTCCAGTCGCTGCACCCTGCAAGGTGTTCCAGCCATACACATACTAACTGCAAACAGTCTGCTAGCTAGTCCATATTACTGGAGGAAATGTGTGCAACCAAAACTGGGATGTCAGCACACCCACCCATATCACTTGAGAGAAATACTATATAGAACTATGGGGGAACCTAGCCATGCCATGGTCACTGCTCAGTCAGGGTGAGAGTGACCTCCCAGCAGGACATGCTGTGGCCGGCCACTACAATGTCCCAGCCATTGCCCTATGCCCTGTGCAGATGCATCCTGCCCAGGCCACCCTGTCTGGGCTATACCCACAGTACCTTGCTCCTCATTATGCACATAGGCAAGCTAACACCGGACACAGTGCAAACAGTGTGGGCTGAGTAAGGTGTTAGCAACCACCACACACTGGATGGACAGACACACACTCCCACACCTATGCCAGCATTGTGCAAATATAGAGGCTTTTGGCAGCCCTGGCCACCTCACCAGTCCTGGGCACAGCGCAGGCATGGCTATGGTACGCAATACTGTTGGGGTCACTCCCCGGGGTGGTGAACACTGTCAGACACCAGACCTGAAACACACTCCACAGACATCAGATAAATTGGTATGATACAGCTCAATGAGCAGATTGCGCTTAACTTAGGAATTGCTATCTGCCAGTAATCATAGCAACCTTTTGATATATGTGTACCGTATTCCCAGGTTTAGGGCGGCATTGCTAAGGTATGCAAGTATTAGTACTGGGAGATGCATGCAAGGCCCGATATCCTGCCTCTCCATGAGGCTTTGGATAATGGAGCCTGTGGGTGCGGTTGTTTCTGCTCCTGTTGGCTGCTGCTCTAGGGCAGAGGTTCCCAACTCCAGTCCTGGTGGGCCAAACACTGTTCATGTTTTCATGCTGTCCCCAATGAATATGCATGAGATACATCTGCATACCATGGGGGCGGCGCATGGAAATGCATCACACGCATCTTTATTAGAAACAGCATAAAATCTGAATGATTTGTGGCCCTCCAGGACTGCATTTGGGGGACTCTGCTCTAGGTAATGCACATGTTTATGGTGTCTGTGCTCTGTAGGGTAAAATATAGGTGTTTGACGTATGCTTATGTTCTCTCCCTGTTTTCCAAGTTACTTGTTCCTGTTCAATGTAATTTCCTGACTTTTGTTCATTGTCGGTTACCTTTTTGTTTTATGTAAACCGCGCTGATCGCAAATAGTGCGGTATATAAGAAATGTAAATAAATAAATAAATAAATAAATACTACCACAGTTTAGTAGTGGGTAAAATATGGGGACTGGGTTGGCAGGAGCCACAGCTGGGACTTGAACCTGTGACCTTCTGCTCCTGAATACACTGTCTGTGTGTACTGCACCACACTGTGCCCACAGAGACAATGCAGTCCCTGGAGATACCATGGCTGTTTGTCAGACAGAGCCTGTCTGTTGCAGTGCACGGCACCCACCTGAACAGGGCTAGGCCACGGTCTGCCCTGGGCAGCTGCCACTGCCCCCTCCACCACCAGTACCCCTCCGCCCCAATGCTGACATGCCCTTCTGCTGGTGGTGCGCAGTCTCAGGCCATCCAGTATGCGGGTAGGCGGCTGCCTATGGTGCGGGTTCTGGGGTAGGGGTGCCTGCATAGCTGTCCACGCTTCCCCCCAGCACCGCATGCCAATGTTCCGTGCCCTTGGGGGTACCTGCTGGGTACTATCCCCTGTGACACTGTGGGGAGCACAATCGTGCCCATGTTGGGCCCTCAGCAGTTGCTGTCTGGCTGCTCTACTGTTTCAGCATTCCTATGGGCCAGCTAGGCATCACCCTAGTCCACACTGTGGCCCAGCTGCACCACAGCATGTGTCGCCTGCAGCCCTCTGTGTCCCCTTTTCCAGCATCTGTCCAGTTTCCCATTCCGACATGCCCGCCCTGCTGTTGTGGAACATGTGCACACCATAGGAAACCTGCCCAATGGAGAGGGAAAACCCTGCTCAGAGCACTTTCACTGTGGGCTCATTCACCTTGTATGGGGACGGAGCATAGACCCTTCCAAAATTCATTTCTTTTTTTTGTAGCTTTCTTAGGAGTGTTTTTTGATGTTTCCCATTGATATCACTATTGCTCAGCTTGGTTATGTGTTTTTTTACATTTTCTTCTGTTCATTTTCAATGTTTATTTGCCCTTTTGTTCCATGCACATGTATCACACTTATCACTTTTTGTAGGTTTCCCTGGTTCTGCTGTACATTGCTGACCGAAATGGTTTCTTTTCCCTTTAAATCAGCTCTAACGCTAGGGTTTCACTGGCGTTAGTATTCAGCCTCGGATTTCACAGCGTTAGTGTGCGGGGAGCCTCTCCCCTCCCACTCTCCACCCATTGACCCCTTCTCTCTGCCCCTGGGGAGCCTTCCTCCACCTTCAGCGCTCGTTTGTGCCGCTGCATGCATTATCGCGCACTAAGATACCTCTGCGCCCGATAAGGTACCTTATTGCGTGATAACGTCGCAGAGCGCACATTAAGACGGTTTAGTGAACATACCCCTTAGTAACCCAGCTACCTCTGGGTTTTCTTGGCAATGTAACACTGGAAGTAGATTGTCAGCCTTTTCTTCTGAGGCAAGAGAAGAGCCACCAAAATGGTAAAGGGAATGGAAGGATACTCCTATGAAGAAAGGCTTAAAAGGTTAGGGATCTTTAACCTGGAAAAGAGACGGCTGAGGGGAGATATGATAGAAGTCTATAAATTAATGAACGGAGTGGAACAGGTAAACGTAGATCGATTGTTTACGTTATCAGAATATAGAAAGACTAGGGGACATGCAATGAAGCTACAGGGTAAACTATTTAAGACTAATAAAAGAAAATATTTTTTCACTCAATGTGTAATCAAACTCTGGAGTTTGTTGCCGGAGGATGTAGTGGAGGCTGTTAGTGTGGCTGGGTTTAAAAAAGGTTTGGACAAGTTCCTGGAGGAAAGGTCCATAAACCATTATTAAGAAGGGACCCAGAATATCAATGCTTGAACCAATACAAGCATTGTGGAACCTGTGTCCCTTGTGGAAACTCCTAGGTACATATGACCTAGATTGGCCACTGTTGGAAACAGAATACTGGGCTTGATGGACCTTGGTCTGACCCAGTATGGCATATCTTATGTTCTTATGTAATAGAGGGTAAAGTGACTTGCCTAAGGTGACAAGGAGTGCTAGTGGGAATTGAACCCTTGATTTTCTGGGTATTAGGCAGTTGCTCTAACCACTAAGCTACTCCTCCACTCCATGCCTTTTTATTATATGGATAGTTAAAGTAACCTCTGTTATCATGTATCTGTTACACTTGTTGTATTGAACTTAAGTTCCATTGTGTTCAATGTAAACCGCCTTGATACCCTTGAAAGGTGGCATATAAGGTTGTTAAATAGAATAAATAAATAAATTATTTTTTTACATATAGTGCCACTCTTCCTCCCCTTTCTCTCCCTTTCCCTATCCCTTTCCCTCCCCTTTCCTTTCCCTGTCCTTCCTGAATAAAGTATAGCCTGATATAATTACATCCCAGTCTTGGTTATCCATGAACCATGTCTCTGTAACCGCCACTAAATCCAAGTCATCCTCTTCCATTAAAGCCTCAACATCTGGGATCTTATTTCGCATGCTACAGACATTTATGCATGCTGATTTCCAGAAGTTGCCCCTTTTACCCATTTCTACAGAGATATTTAATGTTTTACTCATCTGAGAGCTTTGTCTTACCAGGAGGCTTTCTTCACCCATCCCCAGCGAATCTAGTTTAAAACCCTTTTCAGTAGGTTTGCTGCAGAAGACACTTTGACCCTTCTTGAATAGGTGGACGCCATCTCTGCTCTGCAGCCCTTGGAAAATCATCACATGGCCCAGGAAACCAAAACACATCTCAATTTATTGATCGTTACAATCCAAGCAGACAATAACCTGCTTCACCGATTAGATGCCTCAGATGAGGAACCTCACACATCTACTCTGGCATTTGCATGCTCTCGCAGCCCTTGTCTCATGTAGAAGCAGAGTAGACAGAGCTCTTAGTAAGAACATGTGGCTTCTACCTTACACTATTGCTTCAGCATACATGCATATCTTTCAGGTTTTTGCAGTATCACTTCCTCTGATGCTCTTTATGAGCATCAGTACCAGCACCTCAAACACCCTGATCATTGTTTACATAAGCAGATTCACTTGGACTGCACAGGCAAAAAGTGTTTTTAATCCTAGCACTCTCTTACCATTCACTTGTGCCCTCTGCAGTCTGTTACTGAAGGCTCTGTCGCAGACACTAGGGGTCTCCGTATGGAATGCAGGCCCCAGGGCTCTATCATAAATCATTCTGCTTTAGATTCCACTGAATCAGTCTTAACCACATTTCTTCTTAGTGATCATGAAGGTCATTTTAGAAGACTTGTATGATATTTGCATATGTAAATAGCAGACTTATCTGTATAAATAGTCAGCCTGCCTAAGCAGCACTTTTAAAAGAGTTGCTACTTCGTTGAGTAGGTAAACAGTATGCAGTTTTCAAAGGGGTGTTTTCTGATTGTTGTTTCTGTGGACCTGAGCGGTATGTGCACATTTCCTGGTTGGTAAAATAAATTCACTTTTTACTATATAAAATCTAGTGCATCAGCTTTAAACTTCTCTAGAGTGGACACTGTGGAAAAGAAGCTAGATGGCCATCAGGAGGAACTGATTGGGATTCAGCCCTCTCTTAAACATCTTCAGAAGTGCAAGGAACTATGGACCAGGACACAGTGATTTTTCATTGAAAAATTGAGAACTTGGAAAATCAGAATAGGAGTTTAAATCTCCATATTCTGAAATTTCCATGAGAATCTTTGGTCTCTCCTAGGGCATGTTTATTAAAGATTAACATGTGCTAAGTAAAGTTAATGTGTGTTAAGTACTGCCACTGCACATTCATTTTTCTGGGCCATTGCAGCACTTAATGCACGTTAACTTTACTTAACATGCATTAACCTTTAGTAAACATGCCTCCTAGAAATGTATTCTCTAGGTTTTTAAAGGAGACTTTCAATTATCCTGAGTCTGTATTCCACCTTTCCAGAAAATCTACTGTCTTCCCTCCTCTGACTCTAAGGGGTATGTTTACTAAAACCCCGGTAATGTGCGGGCCACGCTAGTGTGCGGGTGCCATCTAAGGAGTGGGCGTGTCTGGCTGAAAAAAGCAAAACCGGGATTATTCATGCGCTAATGTGCGCGGCGCCCATGTGCGCCCCGCACATTAGCGCATGAGAAAGCTGCGCGGGAGGCATAAGTGGCTTGCTGATGTGCAAGCAGAGGAGCAGAGCCACAGCACAATGGTTAAGATACTGACCAATGGTACAGGGATCAGGGGTTCAATCCCCCGCAGTGCCCAATGAAGATGGCTGGCTGAGGCATTACTTTAGGAGGCATTTAAATAATGGGCAGCATAAGGCAGTGCGCTGATGTGCATAAGGTACACAGCACCTTCCATGGCTGAAAGAGGCCATGCTGGAGGTCCAAAGCAGTGTTAATGTGTGAGATAGGTAGTTTCTGCAGAAACACCTTGGATATCTCTGTCTGTCTCAGTCAGGTGCAGCCCCTAGGAGGATTATGTACCACCACCACCCTCCTCCTCCAGAGCTGAGGGTGGCAAACAGGGTCTCCCATCAACAGATCCACATTCTACCTCCCTGCAAGGGTGGCAGTAGAGGGTACCATCAACCCCAGTCCTACTGGGGAACAGACACCCCACAGGGCAGTCAATGCAGCTCTGTACACATCCATAACACAATAGCAGACAGACATTAGGCCTGGATATGCTAAGCTGCACCCCACCACTATCTGACATTCTCCTGCAGCAAGCCTTCAGCCACTGCACCCTGCAAGCCACTCCATCAAGACACATACCAGCTGCAAACAGTCTGCTAGCTAGTCCATAGTGCATGTTCCTGGTGGAAATGCATGCACCCAGAACTGGGATGTCAGCATACACAACAAGCAGATCAATTAATGACTGGGCCCCAAAAGAAAACCCATAAATATCTCATGAGAGAAATACCATATAGCACTATGGGGGTGCCTAGCCATGCTGTCATCACTGCACAGTCAGGGTGAGAGTGATCCCCCAGCAGGACATACTGAGGTCACCCTGTCTGTGTAGGTGGTGGCCGGGCACTAAAATGTCCCAGCCAGTGCCCTATGCCCTGTGCAGATGCATCCTGGCCAGGTCACCCTGTCCGGGCTATACCCATGGTACCTTGCTCCTCATTATGCACATTGGCAGGCCAATACTGGCAACAGTGCTGGCAGTGTGGGCTGTGGAAGGTGTTTGCAACCACCACACACTGTATAGACAGACACACACTCCCACACTCCCCAGGTTGGTAAACACTGTCAGAGACCAGACCTGAAGCACACACCGCAGACATCAGAAATATTGTTATGATGGAGCTCAATGAGCAAACTGTGCTTAACATAGGACTTGCTATCTGCCAGTAATCATAGGAAACGTTTGATAGGTGTGTACCGTATACCCAGGTGTAGGGTGGCATTGCTAAGGTATGCAAGTGCTAGTATTGGGAGATGCACACAGGGCCCAATGTCCTGCCTCTCCAGGAGGCATTAGCCAATGGGGCCTGTGGGTGTGGTGTGGGTGTGTCTGCCCCTGTTGGCTCCTGCTTATTAGAGGCAGCATGGAACCTGAATGCTGTTTGGCCCTCCAGGACTGCATTTGGGAGACTCTGCTCTAGGTAATGCCCCTGTTTATGGTGTCTATGCTCGGTGGGGTAAAATATAGGCGTATTAACCATGCGTATGTTCTCTGCAATAAAGGTTTGTCCTTACTATCACGGTTTAGTTGTGGGAAAAATATGTGGACTGGATTGGAAGTAGCCCCAGCTGGGCTTTGAACTTGTGACCTTTTGTTTTTGCACACACTGTCTGTGTGCACTGCACCACCGTGTTGCCACAGATATGCTGCATTCCCTGGGGAGTCCATGACTGTACATCCGACAGGGCCTGTTTGTTGCAGTGCACGGCACCCACCTGGACAGGGCTAAGCCATGGTCTGCTGTGGGCACCAGCCGCTGCCACCTCCACCATCAGTACCGCTCCATCCTTAGATTGGAGACAGCATAAACCCTGATGGATTTGTGGCCCGCCAGGACTACATTTGGGGGATTCTGCCATAGGTAATGCACATTTCTATGGTGTTTGTGCTGTGTAGGGTAAAATAGAGGTGTATGGACCATGCTTATGTTGTCTGCAAAAAAAGTTGGTCTTTACTATCATGGTTTAGTGGTGGGTAAAATATGGGGATTGGGTTTGCAGGAGCCCCAGCTGGGACTTGAACTGGTGATTTTTGGCTCCTAAACACACTGTTTGTGTTCATTGAACCACACTGTGGCCACATAGACAGTGCAGTCCCTGGAGATAGGAAACCTGGCCAAAGGAGTCAGAAACCCTGCTCTGCACAATTTCACTGTGGGATCATTCACCTTGTATGGGGACGGAGCGTAGACCCTTCTAAAATTCATATTTCTTTTTTGGGGTTTTCTTGGGAGTGATTTTTGGTGTTTTCCATGACTATCACTGTTGCCCAGCTGGATTATAATTTTTTAGAATTTTGTTGTGGTCATTTTCAATTTTTATTTGCTATTTTGTTCTGTGCACATGTATCACACTGCTCACGTTTTGTAGGTTTCCCTGGTTTTGCTGTACATTGCTGACAGAAATGGTTTCTCTTCCCTTTAAATCGGCTCTACCGCGAGGTTTTCACTCGCGGTATTTTTTTGCTTGAATTTTAGCCCCGCTCCTGTGCAGGGAGCCTCTCCCCTCCCACTCTCCACCCATTGACCCCGTCTCTCCGCCCCTGGGGAGCCTTCCTTCGCCCTCCAGGAGCCTTTCCACGCCTCTATTGCTCATTTGCGCGACGCACACATGAGCGGGCCCGTTAGTGCGGCGTGCACATGTGCAGGGCACAAAAACGCATCATTAGCGTGTGCTAAGGTACCTTAGCGCACGCTCAAGTGCGCCCCGCACAGTAGCGCGGTTTAGTAAACATACCCCTAAGAATACTTCGCAGAAAACGTGGAGTCCTCTTTGGTTGATGTTTCATCAGACTCTTTGGATCTAGCAAATTTGACTGAAACAGTGGAGAAATCACAAGAAGTGAACAACGTGCAGCTGTGAAATTTTGTTTTCTACTCGGTAAAAATGCTGCTGAAACTGTTTTAATGTTGAAAACAGCTTATCAAGATGACGCTATGGGAAAAAGTCAAGTGTACCAGTGGTTTGCTCGGTTTAAAAATGGCGACATGTCGATTGATGACAAACCTCGTTCTGGGCGTCCATCAACTGCCCGAATCGATGAAAATATTGAAAAAATTAGAGAGCTTGTGCTCACAGACCGTCGACAGACAATTGATCAACTGTCAGAGATTAGTGGGTTATCTTGGAGCTCGGTTCAGCAAATTTTAACGGAAGATTTGGGAATGAAAAGGGTTGCTGCCAAGTTTGTTCCTCGGGTTCTGACTGACAATCAAAAGGAACATCGAGTTGAAACATGTCATGTTTTGAAACAACAGCTTGAAACTGATCCAGATTTTCTGTCAAAGGTCATTGCAGGTGATGAGTCATGGTGCTATGGTTACGACCCAGAAACAAAGCAACAGTCAAGCTAATGGAAGACGTCATCGTCACCCCATCCAAAAAAAATGTCGTCAAGTCAAATCAAACATCAAAACAATGCTGATTTGCTTTTTTGATGCCAAGGGGGTAGTTCATTCAGAGTTTGTTCCCCCAGGTCAGACCGTCAATCAAACCTTTTATTTGGAAGTTTTAAGAAGATTGCGCAACAGTGTTCGTCAAAAAAGACCCGATTTGTGGCAGACAGGAGAATGGTTCTTCCACCACAACAACGCACCTGCACACGCAGCCATCTCTGTTAGACAGTTTTTGGCTAAAAATGGCATGGTTCCGCTGCCCCACGCACCTTACTCGCCTGACCTGGCTCCGTGCGACTTTTTCTTATTTCCACGCATGAAAAGGGGCATGAAAGGACACCGATTTGACAACATTGAAGAAGTCAAGAAAAATAAGAGGGAGGAGCTGTCAGCCGTTTCTAAAGATGACTACAAAAAATGTTTTGAACAGTGGAAGCACCGGTGGGACAAATGTATCAGTTGTAATGGAGAGTATTTTGAAGGGGATAAGGTTGTTTTGTAAAGAATTTGAAATAAATAGCTTTTAAAAAATAATTCCTGGTTTTTTTTGGGTACCCCGTTACACCTGTTGAGTGGTGTTCCCCCTGTGGCTGCATCTCCTCTGGGCATCACCATATGCCTTTATGATCCTAAGAGAAAAATTCAGGCAGTATGTGGACAGGCATTTAAACTAGGAAAAGGGGGTGACGGATGGAGAAAGACAAGTTCAGGGTGTCACTCCCAGCAAAAGCATAATAACATTGGAAACAGCTACACTTTTAAAACACACATCAATGGCAAGCTGGAAGAGGCATGTAGTACAAAAACCATGCAAAATACAGGCAAGCCAGTCAACAAATGCTAGAAAGCAATGAACACAAATGTTCAAAGCCTAGCCAACAAAGTTCCTGACCTGGAAGCCCTAATGGTGGAAATGGACTTGGAAATTGTGGCCATTACAGAAACATGGCTTAATGAGTCACATGAATGGGATATAGTCATAGCTGGCTATAATCTATTTAGAAGAGATAGAGAGGGTTGAAAATGAGGAGGAGGAGTAGTTCTGTATGTTAAAAGCAATATTAAAGCCCCCTGCAGAAGTCCCAATTGTATCCTTAATCGGCAAGAACTGAGGATTGCTTTCATCCAGTTCAAGGTAATGTAAAAGAGCATTCCATTTGCCTTCTCAAAATATATCGTTCTTAGAATCAGAAGTTATTTACTTTCCTTCTCAATGAAGTGGAGAAGTTCCTCCAGGTTGTCATAAGACTTTGGGGTATGTTTACTAAACCGCGCAATTGTGCGGGGCACACTTGAGCGTGTGCTAAGGTACCTTAGCGCATGCTAATAGTGCATTTTTGTGCCCCGCACACATGCGCGCTGCACTAACGGGCCCGCACAAGTGCGCGGCGTGCTGATGTGCGATAGAGGCGTGGAAAAGCATTCCGAGGGCGGAGGAAGGCTCCCGAGGGGCGGAGGGACGGCGTCAATGGGTGGAGAGTGGGAGGGGAGAGGCTCCCCGCACAGGAGCGGGGCTGAAATTCAAGCTAAAAACTACCGCGAGTGAAAACCTCGCGTTAGAGCCGATTTAAAGGGAAGAGAAACCATTTCCGTCAGCAATGAACAGCAAAACCGGGAAACCTCAAAAACGTGAGCAGTGTGATACATGTCCACAGTACAAAAGAGAAAATAAACCTCAAAAATGACCTCGAAAAATGCTCCGCAGACCCTTCCAAAAATCTTTTTTTTTTTGGAGCTTTCCTGGGAGTGTTTTTTAATGTTGCCCATTGATATCACTATTGGTCAGCTTGGTTATGTTTTTTTCCCCTGTTTTCGAGGTCATTTTTGAGGTTTATTTGCCCTTTTGTCTCCATACAAGGTGAATGAGCCCACAGTAAAAGTTTGCAGAGCAGGGTTTCTGACTCATTCAGCCAGGTTTCCTATCTCCAGGGACTGCATTGTGTCTGTGGCTACAGTATGGTGCAGCAGACACAGCCAGTGCCTGCAGAACCAGAGGGTCACAGGTTCAAATCCCAGCTGGGGCTCCTGCCAACCCAGTCCCCATGTTTTACCCACCACTAAACAGAGATAGTAAAGACACTTCTTTATTGCAGAGAACATAAGCATGGTTCAAACACCTATATTTTACCCTACACCGCACACACACCATAACAATGGGCATTACCTACAGCCGAGTCCCCCAAATGCAGTCCTGGAGTGCCACAACTCAATCAGGTCATATGCTTTTTCCAAGATAAGGACATGTCAGCATGTTGGCGGAAGGGTACAGGTGGTGGAGGGGGCAGTGGCTGCTAGCCACAGCAGACAGTGGCCTAGCCCTGTGCAGGCTGGCACTGTCCACTGCAACAGACAGGCTCTGTTGGATGTACAGTCATGGACTCCCCAGGGAATGCAGCATATCTGTGGCAACACGGTGGTGCAGTGCACACAGACAGTGTGTGCAAAAACAGAAGGTCACAGGTTTAAAGCCCAGCTGGGGATACTGCCAATCCAGTCCACATATTTTTCCCACAACTAAACCGTGATAGAAAGGACAAACCTTTATTGCTGAGAACATACACATGGTTAATACGCCTATATTTTACCCCACTGAGCACAGACACCATAAACAGGCGCATTACCTAGAGCAGAGTCTCCCAAATGCAGTCCTGGAGGGCCACACACCATTCAGATTCCATGCTGCCTCTAATAAAGATGCCTGTGCTGCATATCTGTGCACCACCCCCATGGTATGCAGATGTAGCTCATGCATATTCATGAGGGACAGCATGAAAACCCGAACCGTGTTTGGCACACCAGGACTGGAGTTGGGAACCTCTGCCGTAAAGCAGCAGCCAACAGGGGCAGACACACCCACACCCACACCTGTGTGGCCCCATTGGCCAATGCCTCCTTGAAAGGCCCCATTGGCCAATGCCTCCTGGAAAGGCAGGACATTGGGCCCTGCGTGCATCTCCCAATACTAGCACTTGCATACCTTAGCAATGCAACCCTACACCTGGGTATACGGTACACAGCTCTCAAACGTTTGCTATGAGTACTGGCAGATAGAAATTCCTATGTTAAGCACAGTTTGCTGATTGAACTCCATCATAACAATCATTCTGATGTCTGCGGTGTGTGCTTCAGGTCTGGTCTCTGACAGTGTTTACCACCCTGGGGTGTGACCCCCAACAGTATTGCGTAGCATATCCATGCCTGTACTGTGCCCAGGACTGGTGTGGTGGGCAGGGCTGCTAAACTCCTCTATAGTAGCACAATGCTGGCATAGGTGTGGGAGTGTGTGTCTGTCTATACCAGGGGTGGGGAACCCTGGTCCTGGAGAGCCGCAGACCAGTCAGGTTTTCGGGATAGCCCTAATGAATATGCATGAGATATATATGCATTAGAGATATCCTGCCAACCTGACTGGTTTGTGGCCCTCCAGGGCTGGATTTGGAGACCCCTGCCTTACACCTCTGTCATTTAAGATTGTGAGTGGGCAAGGTGCAGATGTACTAGACATCGAAAGGGTATATATAATGTGTCACATTCCTCCTCGATTCTCACCACCACCAAAAAGTTGTCTAATAGACAATATTTTGGTGGTGGTGAGAAGTGAGGAGGAATGTGACACATTCTATCTAACCTTTTTGATGTCTTGGACATCTGCACCTTGCCCACTCACAATCTTAAATGACAGAGGTGTAAGGCAGGGGTCTCCAAATCCAGCCCTGGAGGGCCACAAACCAGTCAGGTTGGCAGGATATCTCTAATGCATATATATCTCATGCATATTCATTAGGGATATCCCGAAAACCTGACTGGTCTGCAGCTCTCCAGGACCAGGGTTCCCCACCCCTGGTCTATACAGTGTGTGGTGGCTGCAAACACCTTCCACAGCCCACACTGCCAGCACTGTTGCCAGTATTGGCCTGCCAATGTGCATAATGAGGAGCAAGGTACCATGGGTATAACCCGGACAGGGTGACCTGGCCAGGATGCATCTGCACAGGGCATAGGGCACTGGCTGGGACATTGTAGTGGCCGGCCACCACCTTCACAGACAGGGTGACCTCAGTATGTCCTGCTGGGGGATCACTCTCTCCCTGACTGTGCAGTGATGACAGCATGGCTAGGCATCCCCATAGTGCTATATGGTATTTCTCTCATGTGATATTTATGGGTTTCCTTTTGGGGCCCAGTCACTGATTTATCTGCTTGTTGTTTATGCTGACATCCCAGTTCTGAGTGCATGCATTTCCACTGGGAACATGCACTATGGACTAGCTAGCAGACTGTTTGCAGCTGGTATGTGTCTTGATGGAGCAGCTTGCAGGGTGCAGTGGCAGAAGGCTTGTTGCAGGAGAATATCAGATGGTGGTGGAGTGCAGCTTAGCATATCCAGGCCTAAAGTCTGTCTGCTATTGTGTTATGGATGTGTACAGAGCAGCATTGATTGCCCTGTAGGGTGTCTGTTCCCCAGCAGGACTGGGGTTGATGGTCCCCTCTACTGCCAACATTGCATGGAGGTAGAATGTGGAACTGTTGGTAGGGGACGCTGTTTGCCACCCTCGGCCCTGGAGGTGGGGAAGGGAGGGGGGGTGGTGGTAAATGGCCCACCTAGGGGTCCATAGGGGCTACACCTGACTGAGACAGACTGAGATATCCAAGGTGTTTCTGCAGAAACTACCTATCTCACAGATTAACACTGCTTTGGACCTCCAGCATGCCCTCTTTCTGCTATGGAAGGTGCTGTGGACCTGGTGCTGGGCGCCTCACCACACCCTCAGGGTGAGCACAGTACCCGCACAATGTGACGGTGTGTAGCTACTCTGTGCCAGTAAAACACACGGTCAGTACCCCCTACCAGGCCGAGGTGCTGTGGGGGTGCACATGGTCACTTCCCCCTACCAGGCCGAGGTGCTGTGGGGGTGCATTCCCCATCTTGTGTTTATCTGTGGACAGCTGATTTGCATGTGCAGTGCATCATGGGTATGGGTGGGCTAACCCTATCCTGGTGACCACAGCAGACTGTCTGTGTGGTGACGTGCACTCCCTCTGCAGCCAGCCAGAGCATTATCTCTTTTTAATGTACATTATTGCTGCCAGCAAAAACACCCTCATCGTACTGTACCCATAAGGTGCCTCAGAGGGCGCTTTATAGGGCGCCCTATAGGTTACCTTATGGTTACAGTCCATATAAGGTGCACTATACGTTATCCTGTGGAGCAACTTTTAGGGTGCCCTATAGGGGACATTTTAGGGTGCCGTAGCGGACAGAGCACTTTATAATGTGCCCTATGGAGTGCCTTATAGGGTGCCTTATACGGCACCTTCAATTATGGCACGTGAGGGCGTGTTTGCTGGCAGCAATTAATAAAATAAAAATAAAGTGCTGCAGGAAACAAAACGTACATTGCAAAGCTGATGCCTCAGCCAGCCTTACTTATTAGGCACACTGGGGAGCAAACTCATGAACCCTGTATCAGCAGTCAGTGCCTTAACCATTGTGTTCCACTGCTGCTCCTCCTTGCATGTCAGCGCACCTACTTATGCTTTTCATTCCTTAAACTGCATGGTGCTGCCATCAAAAACAGTACTCTGACCTTGCGGTACCTCATATGGCACCCTATAAAGCGCCCTATAAGCAACATTCTAGGGTGCCTTGGCGGACAGTGCACTTTAAAATGTGCCTTATGGGGCGCCTTATGTTAACACGCTTTGAGAGTGCGTTTGCTAGTAGTGATAATTAAAATTAAAATAAAATGCCTCCTAAAGCAATTTTCCCCATAATATGTAATGCTTCAGCCAGCCTTGTTTGTTGGGCATTGTGGGGGATTGAACCCCTGATCCTTGCACCACTGGTCAGTGTCTTAACCATTGTGCTGTGGTTTTGTTCCTGCACTTGCACATCAGCGCGCCGCCTTATGCCGCTCAATATTAAAATGCCTCCTAAAGCAATAGCGCACTGCCTTATGCCCATCAGCGTGCCGCCTTATGCTGTCCAATATTTAACTGGCTTCTAAAGTAATGCCTCAGCCAGCCATCTTCATTGGGCACTGTGGGGGATTGAACCCCTGATCTCGGCACCATTGGTCAGTGTCTTAACCATTGTGCTGTGACTCTGCTCTTCTGCTTGCACATCAGCGCGCCACTTATGCCTCCCACCTTAGCGCGTATTTAAATCACGTTTTTTTCTTTTTCAGAAAGAAACGCCCACTCCTTATATGGCACCCGCACACTAGCGCGGCCCGCACATTACCGGGGTTTTAGTAAACATACCCCTTTGTTTTTTATATGTAACCCTCATAATTGCTGGATAAAAAAGTCTATACTGGGCCGCCATGATCTGCAATCGATAAGGCAGCACCAAAAATGTCTTCCTTCTAGCAGTCATTGTTTTGACCATTAATCATAGAGCAGGTTTGGATCTGGCCACTTTAAGTATTTCAGTCATGTGAGGAAATCAGAATTCTTTTGCAACTATACACCATCAGAACTTAGGATCCCTTAATGACCGGTATAGCACCCTATGGGCATGTTCAGTTTCAGGGGCATCTTCAAATTTAAGCCTAGGAGTTGTGGCAACAAACCTTCTAGGTGTTTAATCAGAAGGTCCCTCAGTGCCTCCAGGAACACCAAGGATATTTATTTATTTATAGTCTCTTTTATACTGCGCTATTCAGCATCAGCGCGGTTTACAATAAACAATGAACACACACATTTCCAATAGTACTTTGTGTTTACATATGAACAGGAAATTCAACTTGGCTAACAGGGGAACTATATACAATAACAATATTACTTCATCTTCTCTGATTTTCTACATCCTTCAGTTCCCTTTGGAGCACTTCAGCTTCAGATAACATCCCCATCATATCAAAGATTAGTGACTCCAAGGTATGTACTAGGCTTTCAGAATTTTTAAGCCTCTCCTGTTGCTCTATAAAGCATCTCCACCTCTGTTTTAACCTGCTTGGTCATGTTATGGTGCTCGACCATCATCTGCTTCATTGCATGAAGTTCAGCAAATATGGAGTCAGCAAATATGGAGTCAGCCGGCGGGAAACCCCAAGGAGCACCATCTTCTTCCCCTGTTCGGGGAATCGAGCACCGCCCGGCCAGCCGGCTCTCCCGAGCAGCACCTCCGGCCCATTCGGGGCTGTGGGAGGGGGAGGAGCAGCAGGCCAGAACAAAAGCGATCCGCCGCCAGCGGGAAACCCCAAGGAGCACCATCTTCTTCCCCTGTTCGGGGAATCGAGCACCGCCCAGCCAGCCGGCTCTCCTGAGCAGCACCTCCGGCCCATTCGGGGCTGTGGGAGGGGGAGGAGCAGCAGTCCGGAACAAAAGCGATCCGCCGCCGGCGGGAAACCCCAAGGAGCACCATCTTCTTCCCCTGTTCGGGGAATCGAGCACCGCCCGGCCAGCCGGCTCTCCCGAGAAGCACCTCCGGCCCATTCGGGGCTGTGGGAGGGGGAGGAGCAGCAGGCCGGAACAAAAGCGATCCGCCGCCGGCGGGAAACCCCAAGGAGCACCATCTTCTTCCCCTGTTCGGGGAATCGAGCACCGCCCGGCCAGCCGGCTCTCCTGAGCAGCACCTCCGGCCCATTCGGGGCTGTGGGAGGGGGAGGAGCAGCAGGCCGGAACAAAAGCGATCCGCCGCCGGCGGGAAACCCCAAGGAGCACCATCTTCTTCCCCTGTTCTGGGAATCGAGCACCGCCCGGCCAGCCGGCTCTCCCGAGCAGCACCTCCGGCCCATTCGGGGCTGTGGGAGGGGGAGGAGCAGCAGGCCGGAACAAAAGCGATCCGCCGCCAGGCGGGCCCGCGCCTGGTCGGGCCCGCGCCTGAGGGCCTCACCAGAGGGCCCTTTGGCGTGGCCCTTAGGCAGTGGCCCACCCCGAGGCACCCACACGGATCATCAACGCTCTAAAGAAACCTTCTATCCTCCAAGCCATCGCCTCATCCAACACGGAGCAGCCCTCACGATGCAACCAGGTTTGCCAAACCATATCAACCCGTCTAATATATAAGACTATAAGTGACTCATACCAACTAGAATTAACTAATTTGTTAGTACTTCCCACATGTTATTACTATCTGCATTACTTAACAAAGGGTTGCTAGTGCCTAGAGTCACCTAGACAAAATTTGTTACATAGTGTTCAATCCTAACATAAAGATTGAAACTTTGTTGCTACCTCCCACATGTTATTACTCTCTGCATTACTTAACAAAGGGTTGCTAGTGCCTAGAGTCACCTAGACAAAATTTGTTACATAGTGTTCAATCCTAACATAAAGATTGAAAATTTGTTTCTACTTCCCACATGTTATTACTCTCTGCATTACTTAACAAAGGGTTGCTAGTGCCTAGAGTCACCTAAACAAAATTTGTTACATAGTGTTCAATCCTAACATAAAGATTGAAACTTTGTTGCTACTACTTGTTCAACGCTCCAACTAAAAAGTGTTAAAGTGTTACTGCTGATTACTTACCTGCTGCCTACCATACTAATAACATTCCACTATAAAAAGCCACCTCTTTCCCACATTTTAACCACCATGACCTCTCCAGCCATAACGTTAGTTTGCCTACTCCTCAGTGTATTGTATGAAGCCAATTCACTCTCCCAAGATCACCACCATATCACTACAATACATAGCACGAACAAAAAACACTTCCACAACTTTCACCAATATACACAAAACCCCTGCCATAAGAGACACTCTCACCTTCTACACATTGCATTAGACCAAACACCCATCACAAAACGCAACCGACCTTTTCCTCAACAAGAAGAACTCAGATGCGCCCTCATAAACGCCAGATCTGCACGTAAAAAATGGCCAGCCATTTTGGACCTAATAATCAAACAAAAACTAGACATTCTAATGGTCACAGAAACATGGTTTTCTGACTCTGACTCAGTTATAATAAACCAACTCACACCACCTAATTACTCCACCTACACATGTAACAGAGCGAATAAAAGAGGAGGAGGTGTTGCCATAATAGCAAAGACCGACCTTCAATATCGTACAATCACAACCAAGAGCACAAAACAATTAGACGTTATCTCAATATACAACAACCACAATACCATCAACCTTATATATTACACCGAACTCATCATCAGAAGAACTTTCCAGCGTAATTGACCTAGCCTGCAACCCAGTACACCCAGATAAACCTAACTGGCTAATGGGCGACTTCAACCTCCCTTCCATACAAACTGCCCTTTCTACCTCATTCTTAGATGCAATGAAAAACCTCAACTACAATCAACTCATAAATCAACCCACTCATCAACGTGGCAATATGCTCGACCTTGTCTTCGCTCCACCCACCTACACGTCCGCAAATGATGATTTCAACCTATCCATCACTCCGGTCCCATGGTCAGACCATAGCCTAATAACACTCACAATACCAGCACACAAGGACCCATCAATGGAAACAACTAAACGTTCACCAACAAACTCCTCACGTTTCAGACCTCTCAACGAAGAGGAAATCAAGAAACATATACTTCCAGTACTCAATCAACCCTCTACCAACATCAATG
This sequence comes from Ichthyophis bannanicus, assembly GCA_033557465.1. Taxonomy (NCBI): domain Eukaryota; kingdom Metazoa; phylum Chordata; class Amphibia; order Gymnophiona; family Ichthyophiidae; genus Ichthyophis; species Ichthyophis bannanicus. Next base: position 961,583,907 of record CM066034.1, on the reverse strand, counting down.
ACATGGTCACCACATGGAATGAAACCATCAACCAATACGCCATACTACCACCAACCCATAAAAACCCAACAACAAAGAATAATATAGTGAAGAAACCATCTGCACCATGGTTCTCCCAAGATCTAAGGAAGTCCCTCACTATCTTGAGGAAGCTCGAAAGAAAATGGCGTAAATCTCATAATTTAACAGTTCAACAAACATACTTATCCCACCTGCGAGCCCATCGTGAAGCAATATGGAACACAAGAAAATCCTACCACGCTGAACTCCTCAACCGCTCCCTAAATAAACCTCGTGAACTTTTCAATCTAGTAAAGTCACTAACTACAGAACCATCACCACCTCAACAGGAACCCATACACCCGCAGAAATATGCCAACTTTATACAATCCAAAGCGATCAGAACAACAACTTCTTCATCTCCAAGTCCCCCCCAGCAACACGTACGAGTTCTCCCACTACTGAAGCTCTCATCACCCTCAGCTAAATACGTGGAAGACATTATAGTCAAAATGAATACCACCACAGCTCCTAACGACCCATGCCCAGCGCACTGGATAAGAACTATGCGATCTGACTTTAGCCCAGTCATAGCAGAAATAATAAAGATGTCCTTCTCAACTGGCATCTTCCCATCGGCACTAAAACAGACTTCTATAAGACCGTTGCTAAAGAACAACCAACTAGACCCAACAAAGGAAGAATCATACCGCCCGATATCTAGTATACCGCTGCTATCCAAAATAATCGAGAAAGTAACCAACAATCAGATACAACAACACATAGACACCTCCTCTCCCCTCGACCCCAGTCAACACGGATTCAGGGAAGCCCACGGTGTAGAGACACTGTTAACCACATTAACCAACACACTCATCAGTGGATTAGACGACATTAAGAAAGGCTTTGAACTAATATTTCTCGACATATCTGCAGCATTCGACTCGGTGGACCATGAAATACTACTAACCCGTCTATATGACAAAGGAATCCACGGGCTAGCATGGCAATGGTGCAAATCATATCTCGAAGATCGCTTACAACACGTCAGGACTGTTACAGGTACCTCACAATCTTTCCAGTTAAAACAAGGAGTACCTCAGGGATCATCCCTATCCGCGCTGCTATTTAATATTTACATGCAGCCTATATGCGACATCACTCGGTCCTTTGGCATATCCTCGTTGATCTACGCTGACGATGTCCTAATATTCACACCAATCAATGTCAAGCTCCCAGACTACACAACACTAGTAGATTGCTTTAACGCAATAGCAGACTGGCTCCTAACCCAAAATATGAGAATAAACTATAAAAAAACCGAGGTACTGATAGTCACTAAAAACAGAGAATTCTCACCCCCTGAGACCCTAAAAGTATGGGATGCAGACCTCCCAATCAAGCCCTCCATAAAATACCTTGGAGTAATACTGGACCATCGCCTGGACTTTAAAGAACATATCAACCGCACGGTGAAAACCATTTATTTCAAGATAAGGACCCTACGCCATCTGAAAAACATGCTTGAACCAGACAGCTTCAGAACCATATTCCAAACCATAATCACACCCCACTTCGACTATGCGAACATAATACTCCATGGTCTTCCTAAAAACACCCTAAATACTTTACAACTTGCAATGAATGCCGCAGCCCGGGTACTATATGGCGCTTCAAAGAGCGAACATATAACAACCCATCCTAATGGAACTTCACTGGCTCCCCATATACTGCAGAATAGCATATAAAGCTCTTCTCATGACATTTAAAGTGATAAATAATTTAGCTCCTTCTTCAATGTCTAAACTTCTCCATCCCACCCCCGACATCAGAGCCAGGAGGTCAGCAGCGACAAACACCCTAGTTACACCACCTGAGACCACAAAATGCAAACGTTCAACTACAGACAGGGCCTTTGCATACTACGCTCCTAGATGTTGGAACAACCTACCCCCCAACATAAGAGCTATTACTGACCTCAAGCATTTCAGAAAAGCCATAAAGCATCACCTCTTCATTCTGCATTTCCAAGGCTCATTATCATCATTCTAAAATGGACAGTAAAATTGTAAATACCTCATACTAAGAAATTCTATCCTTTGTATATAGATTCTTATTTATAAATATGTACAAAGTTTCTCAAAGTATAAAAGTTCTTTACAAATATGTACTAAGTTTTACAAAGTTTTTACAAATATGTACAAAGTTTCCCATGGTTAAATTCCTAGTTGTATTTGCCTGTTATATGTAAACTCATTACAGTCTGTTGCGTGCAATGAGTATTCTGTTTAATGTAAACCGCGCTGACGAAAAAGAGTGCGGTATAAAAGAACTATAAATAAATAAATAAAAATAAATTGTTGTCTCTTCCTTACTGCTCACTACCGTCTCAAGTCTGGGTGGGTCATGTTTACTTCTTTTGCCACCAAGTCCAGTAGCTGCTCTAGATTCCAGCTTCAATCCCTTATTAGAAGACATCTTCATCACGTCTTTCTTTACTAATTAGCTGCATTTAGCTGCATTTAGCTGCTTTGTACATAGTTGCTTTTTGTACATAGTTTTATTATGTTCTCTGTTTATGAAACCTGTTTAATGTATACCCAGTTCATTGTCCTGTTCATTGTAAGCACTGATCAATTTTTGTGACGTGTAGTTTCTGTTCATTGTAAACCGCACTGATGTCAAATAGCGCGGTATAAAAGAAACTGTAAATAAATAAATAAATAAAATAAATAAATAATTCTCCAATTTTTAGCTACTGAGATTATGGGTTAGAACTACTTGTGGCTTTTTAGCTATAAGTTAAACTGGGCCCCATCAGAGCTCTGTCACTATGTGGCCGTATCAGATGAGGCTGTGAGTTGCCCTATTCACATTTTATTACATTGGCTCCAGTGTGTTTTTGAATGTACCTCCAGGTTTCCCATACTTAACAATGCATTGACACAATTTTCTGGAGAATGAGATGCTTTGTGAGAACAGCACTATAACAAGGATCTTCTCATAGTCTTCCTCTCTTCTCTGACCTATCCATCTCACTTTGCTTCTTCATCATCATCTGTAATGGGATACATTGATAGGTGACTCCTTGCAACTTAAAAACTTTATTGCAAATTGGGTGGTCTGCTATGGACAAACAGTTTAATTTGTATTGTCTAAGGTGTCTCGATATAAACCAAAAATGGTCAGGTCAATCTTCTGGGGTTTGCAAATGTACATTATCCCCTAAGAAGCAGGCTTGAGAAAACTGTGGCCCTTCTCTATTACAATCATGGATAAGGTTCTTGATAGCAATTGGCACTGAGTTGGGGTTCAATTCTGATGAACTGGACCCTGAGGAAATTCCACAGTTGGAAACGAGTCTAGTTTGGTGCCATCTTGCATGGTTCATAGCCAAGTGTTCTGATGATTTTTCTGTAGATCCTTGCAGTTCCAGTAGCCACAGTATATTATAGTTGACTAGACTGAACTCAATTAGCAGTTGAAACTTAGCCAGCTGAAAATACATGTAAACTCAGTATAGCCATCCTAAAACATCACTCAGTAGCTTACAGAATATCAACACTTACACGATGAATACACATAATGAAGTATTGGTTTGTTCAACACACTCTCAGTCAGTCAGGCTCATGAATGGAGCTGCAGTGCCAGGGTGTCCTGTTGCCATGGCACCAGTGGAGCCATGATCCCCAGCTGCTGACCACAATTTCCTTTCCCCACAGCCTGATCCCCAATCTGGCCTTCCATGGCCAAGGTCGGGCTGCGGGGAATCCTCTGCATCCCCTCACCTACTGACGCTGGCTGGGTCTGTTGTCCCCCATCCAGTCTGTCAACTGGAATTCAGAATTGGCCCTGTATGTCTGGGGTCATGGACCACCCACTGCCCACCCTAACTTCGCCTCTGCAACACCCCCTCCTGCCCTCGTCTAAGCCTCCCCATGCAAACTCCTTGTTCTTATGGGGAGGCTTTTGCCGGGAATGGAAGAGGGGCAAATAGTGCGGATGGACACCCCAGAAGCTGAAGCTTCCCTGCCATCATAACCAACCTCAAATAACTCTTACACTGCACTCATGAAAATCCACCTCAATGTCTGGAAGGTGACTTGCCTCTGAACAAAAAAAACCTGGGCAGGCAACCCATACCCACTGATGAGACTTCAACAAGCAAAATACACAGAAATCTTGGCATTCACTCTTAGGCAAAGCTTATCCATCACTTGAATCCTCCTTGAATCCCTCCACTACCCTCAGGATAATATGGGACCACCAGCTGCATGGGAGGATATAATAACCTACCAGCAGGCAATCCCTCTCTATATGATGGATACAACCATCCCCATACAGTACATCAAGACTGCTATCACTCCAAAATATGAACCATAGATGAGATGTCAGAAAGTACTTCCCATGCCACTTTGATGGAAAGAATTGCTTCCTGTCCCCTACCCTGCCTTCCAATTTGGCATCTTTGGAGACTCAAGGACCAGTCCCAGCTGATCGTCTCAACTGAGACATAATGGCATGCTCCTAGGCCCACACAATGAACAAATTTCCTCACCACAATAGACACACCCGAAGGCAAAGCCACAGAGAGATAACTGACCTATATTAAGAAAAAAACACTTAACTCAAGTATTAATTGAATTGTCCTTTACCCCACTGCTAAGAAGCTCCCCCATTGGGCCACCACAAAGGAAGTTGCTGACATGGAAAAATTGAGTACTATAGCAATTGGGATCAGACCCATTCTGGGCAAAAAGATTTCTGCAGCCTCATGACAAAATTAAAATTTCAACAACCATTTACATTCCACATATAAAAGTAAGACCATAAGAACATAAGATATGCCATACTGGGTCAGACCAAGGGTCCATCAAGCCCAGTATCCAACAGTGGCCAATCCAGGTCACAAGTACCTGTCAGGTTCCCAAAAGGTACACAGATTCCATGCTGCTTGTCCAATGGGTAAGCAGTGAATTTCCCCAGTCCTCTTTAATAATGGTTTAGGGACTTTTCCTCCAGGAACTTCTCCAAACCTCTTTTAAATCCAGTTACACAAACAATTTTTATTACATCCTCAGGTAATGAATTCCAGAGTTTGATTACATATTGAGTGAAAAAAAAATATTTTCTCCAATTAGTCTTAAATGAGCTTCTGGTTCGCCAGGAGTCAGGACTGACTCGAAGGCACACATTGCATTTTTGTGCTACATTGTAACTTCATTGTGTGTTCCCTAGTCTTTTGACTTTTTGAAAGGGTAAACAATTGATCTATTTTTACCCATTCTACTCCATTCATTATTTTATAGACCTCTATCATAGAAAATATAGAAACCTGATGGCAGAAAAAGACCACATGGCCTATCTAGTCTGCTCTTCCATATCAACTACAATAGTTCCCTTTTTACCTTTAGAGATCCTCTGTGTTTGTCCCATGCTTTTTCGAATTCTGATACTGTCCTTGTGTCCACCACCTGAACTGGGAGACTATTCCAAGCATCTACCACTCTTACTGAAAAGAAATATTTTTGCATTTTACTCCTGAGCCTATCCCCTTTCACTCTCATCTTATTTTTATTTATTTATTTATTTATTTATTTAACAAACATTTATATACCGCATCTTCCTGAGATCAGTTGCGGTTCACAATAAACAACCAATTAACAAAGCAGCGTTTGTTTTACATGTAACGTCAAATAACGAAGAATATTATAAGTAAACAACAATGTTAAGCTTGAGCAGAACATAACAGTAAAAACTATATACATTATATACAGATACAGTTTTTAGGGCTTTAGCATTGGGGGTAGTACAGTTTCAGCTGGGATGCGATGTCTGTTTAGATCGTGGTCAACTAAGGTCAATACTGGTTAGCCTTTATCCAAATCAAGTGAAGGATGATCTATATTGTTGTAATGTAAGGTGAATAGATAGGTTTTCAATTTTTTACGAAACTCAATGATCTCAGTTATCGTTCTTAGGTCGTCAGGGAGGGAGTTCCAGATTGTTGGGGCTGCGTGTGAGAACGCTCTGTTGTTTGTTAATTTGTTTGCTTTTATGAAGTCTATGGGAAATTTTAGTTTGTTTAATTGACCTTTCCGTTGGGTAGCTTTTGCATGTTCTTGGGTTGGGTAGCTTTTGCATGTTCATCTTATGTCCCCTCATAGCAGAGCTTGCCTTCAATTGAAAGAGACCCTCCTGTGCATTTATGCCACAGAGGTATTTAAATGTCTCTATCATATTGCCCCCTATTCTGCCTTTCCACTAAAGTGTACCTATTAAAATCTTGAAGTCTGTCCTCATATGCTTCATAACAAAGACCACTAACCATTTTAGTAGCCACCCTCTGCACTGACTCCAACTTGCTTATATCCTTTTGAAGGTGTGGTCTCCAGAATTGCACATGAGGTCACACCAGAGAATTATATAGAGGCATTATCACCTCCTTTTTTCTGCTGCCATTCCTCTCCCTATATACCCAAGCATCCTTCTGGCTTTCACAGTCACCTTTTCTACCTGTTTAGCTACTTTAAAATTGTCAGACACAATTACGCTCAGGTCCCGCTCTTCTTTTGTGGACAGAAGTACCTCATGCCCTCAGCCATCTCTTTTCTATTTTGAAGAGCCCTAATCTTTCACGCCTTTCCTTGTAGGCAGAGGTTTCAATGTATTATCCACAGTGATACCTAAATCCTTTTCCTGGTTGGTGGTTTCTAATGTGGAACCTTGCATCATGTAACTGTAGTTTGGGTTGTTGTTCCCTAAGTGCATAACTTTGCACTTGTCCACATTAAGTGTCACCTGCCATTTGGACTCCCAGTCTTCCAAATTATCAAGGTCCTTACCCAGATGCCCTTAAGTACAGAGATGAACAATTCCAAATTACACTTATCAACTGATAACCAGATTAATATTAATAAAAAACAACCTCTGAAATGAATGTATGCAAATGCTAGAAGTCTAAAAAATATGATGGGAGAGCTAGAATATATAGCACTAAATGAAAGGTTAGATATGATTGTCATCTCAGAGACCTGGTGAAAGGAGGACAACCAATGGGGCACTGTGATAACTAGGTACAAACTATATCGCAATGATAGAGTAGTTCATATTGGTGGAGGGGTTGCACTCTATGTTAGAGAGAGTTTTGAGTCACAAAGGATTAAAGTATTACATGAGACAAAATACACTGTAGAATCTATATGGATAGAAATCCCATGTAAAAAGGGTAAGGCAGTGTCAGTGGTGGCGTACTACCAACCACTTGGCCAGAACGAACAGATAGATGGTGAACTGCTAAGAGAAATCGGGGAATTTAACAAAAGTTACAACATAGTAATAATGGGTGATTTCAATTACCCCAGTATTGACTGGTCAATGTCATTGCAGGACATGCTAGGGAGATAAAGTTTCTAGATGAAATAAATGACTGCTTCTTTAAGCAGCTGGTTCATGGACCGAAAGAGGGAAAGTTACTCTAGACCTAGGCTTTAGTGGGAGATAAGGGTGTTGGGGCCACTTGGCAATAGTGATCATAGCATGATCATGTTTTATTTAATAAATGGAAGAAAGATGGCAAGGAAATTCACAGTACTACCTTTTAACTTTTAAAAGGGAGACTATGATAAAATGAGGAATATAGTTAAGAAAAAACTAAGAGGAGCAGCTGCAAAGGTTAATGATTTACATCTAGCATGAGCGTTGTTTAAAAACACTATCTTGGAAGCCCAGACCGGATGTATACTATGCTTTAAGAAAAGTGGAAGGGAGGCCAAAAAACTGCCAGCATGGTTTAAGGGCGAGTTCAGAGATGCTGTTGTAGCCAAAAAAACATCCTTCAGGAAATGGAAAAAAGAGCCAAATGATGAAAACGGGAAACAGCATAAGCACTAGCAAGTTAGATGCAATGCATTGATAAGGTAGGCAAAGAGAGAATTTGAAAAAAGCTTGCCGTGGAGGCAAAAATGCATAAAAATAACTTTTTAAAGTATATTCCTATCAAAAACCTGTGAAAGAGTCAGTTGGACCATTGGATGATAGAGGGGTAAAAGAGGCGCTAAGGGAGGACAAGGCCATAGTGGAGAGATTGACTGAATTATTTGCTTCAGTCTTTACTGAAGAAGATATAGGGAAGTTACCCATGCCTGCAATGGTATTTAAAGGTGATTTATCAGAAGAATTGAAAGAAATATTGATAAAGCAGGAAGATGTATTTCAAATATTTGATAAACTGAAGAGTAGTAAATCACCTGTATTGGATAGTATACATTTGTTCCCTGTAAGTATTAAGTAAGTATTAAGTATGTTCCTTGTAAGTATTAGCGTATGTGTCTCATATCCCCTCGTGTTAAATGAATCCCCCAATTGTGTTGTGACCACTTTGATTGAAGGATAAGGTAGTATACAAAACTGTCTTAAATAAATAAATAAAATAAATAAATAAATTTGAGGGTGTTAAAAGAACTGAAAGATGAGATTGTAGACCTACTATCAGTAATCTGTGCACTATCATTAAGATCATCTGTAGCACCTCCAGTAGCACCGCCAGTTTTTAAAAAGGGTTCCAGGGTTGATCCAGGAAACTATAGGCTGGTGAGCCTGATATCGGTACCGAACAAAATGATAGAAACCATTATAAAGAGCACCAAGAACAAGGCCTCCCCCAAGGCTCTGCTTTTTTGGCCCCACTCTTTAATATTTATCTTCAACCCATCTGCTCCATTTTTAAAAGATTCCAGGTAAATTATCATATCTACGTGGACGATATAATGATATATCTCTCGTTTAACATCTCAAACCCGTCAACCCAACTACTTGCTGATTGCCTCTGAAATAATGCAGTGGCTTGCAAACCACAACCTCAGTACTAACTTTACAAAAACAGAAGCCATGTATGTAACCAGAAACCAGAGCTTCCCCCCCCCCCCCCCAACATCGATTAGGTTGAATGACATAAACATTTCAGTCAAAAACTAGGTGAAATACTTAGCAGTAATTATTGATCGCACCCTTAGCATGACATCTCATATAAAGCAAAACTAAAAAGATATTTTATAAGCTTAAACTGCTAAAGCAACTCCGCCCTCTGCTCCACCACCATGACTTCAAATCAGTCATACACACAATTATTACACCTCACTTCGACTTCGCCAATACTACTCTACAAGGCATCACAAAACAGGCCTTAAGACGACTCCAACTAGCCCAAAATGTGGCAGCTAGAATAACTATGAACATCAATTCAGTGGAACACATCAACCCAACACTGCATGCTCTCCACTGGCTCCCCATTCAAAGCTGTATAAATTACAAAATGCACGTATCAACTTTCAAATTAATCAATGACATTGCTCCTTCATATCTATCCATACTCATCTCTAAGGAAACCTACAATCACATTCAATGCAACCAGAACAAAAATTAACTTGTTATACCGATGGATTTCAGGAAATCCAGAAAGATAACAAACAACAAAGCATTTTCTCACATTGTCCCTAACCTTTGGAACGCTCTCCCAGACAACCTTAGAGAATTAATGACTTCCACACGTTCAGAAAAAAAACTTAAAACTCATCTATTTACACTAGATTTTGGCACACAAGATGAATACAATACTTCTGATACAACTCCACCATCATCCTAAATCTCACCAAGAGCATTACTACTCAATCTCGTCATTACCTTTTAGGCCACTATGTCAGTCCCAAAGAATCTCAGAGTAGTTCTGCTACCCTGGATGGATCGTGCACTTCTTCTCTGTGACTTGTTATTAGTCTTGTCATGCTCCTTAGCTGCTGCTGCAGTCTCTCGTCACATTACTTCTAGCTATAGAACTATTACCCCAGAGACTCTTACAGCGTTTCCATCTGCTGATGTTCTGCTTACCAAGAACTTCTCTTCATTACCAGTCAATGGTCAAGTTTCTCTGTGGCAGGAAACACTGTCTTGACTCCTAATGACATTGATCCTTTAAAATCTAAAACCTATCCCTCACATACATTGTTCCATGTAGGACTTCACCTCCAAATGCAGCAGACCCGAGCAGCAGAGAGAGCTTGAAGGAAAGCTAGATCTGCTGTTGCACTCATACATTTTAGAACTGATCATATACATAAGATTACCAAGGCCAAAAATGATTTCTTTTCAAAAATTATTAACAATTCACCCTCCTTATGAAATAAATTTTTTTGGTCATTTAGAAACATAGAAACATGATGGCAAAAAAGACTACACTTATGTCCCATCATAGAAGAGCTTGCCTTCAGTTGAAAGAGACCCTCCTGGGCATTTATGCCAGAGAGGTATATAAATGTCTCTATCACATCGCCCTTATCCCGCCTTTCCTATAAAGTATACATATTAAGATCTTTAAGTCTGTCTTCATATGCTACATAATGAAGAACACTAACCATGTTAGCACACGGAGGGGGGGGAGGGGGGAGGAGAGGGGGGATGTTTGGACCCATAGGTGGATTATGTACCACCACCCAACCCTCTGTGGCTCAGGGTGGGAAACAGGATCTCCCACCAACAGATCCACATTCTACCTCCCTGCAATGGTGGCAGTAGAGAGCACCATGAGCCCCAGTCCTGCTGGGGAACAGGCACCCTACAGGGCAATCACTCATCTGTACACATCTATAAGGCATGGCAGACAGTAGGCCTAGAAATGCTCAGCTGCCCCCCACCACTATCTGAAATTCTCCAGCAGCGAGCCTCCAGCCAGACACATAATAACTGCAGACCATCTGCTAGCTAGTCCATAGTGCACGTTCCTGGAAAAGATGCATGTACCTAGAACTGGGATATCAGCATACACACCAAGCAGATAAGTCAGTGATTGCGCCCCAAAAAGAAACCCATAAATATCACATGAGAGAAATACAACATAGCACTATGCGGGAACCTAGCCATGCCGTGGTCACTGCTCAGTCAGGGTGAGAGTGACCTCCCAGCAGGACATGCTGTGGCCACCCTGTCCGTGCAGGTGGTTGTCGGGCACTACAATGTCCGAGCCATTGCCCTAGTCCTGAGCAGATGCATCATGGCCAGGCCACCCTGTCCGGGCTATACACATGGTACCTTGCTCCTCATTATGCACATTGGCAGGCTGACACTGGCAACAGTGTGGGCTGAGGAATGTTGGCAGACACCACACACTGGATAGACAAACACACGCTCCCACACCTATGCCAGCATTGTGCAAATATAGAGGCTCTTGGCAGCCCTGGCCACCACACCAGTCCTGGGCACAGTGCAGGCATGGCTATGGTACGCAATACTGTTGGGGTCACTCCCCAGGGTGGTAAACACTGTCAGACACCAGATCTGAAGCACACTACACAGACATCAGAAAGGTTGCTATGATGCAGCTCAATCAGCAAATTGTGCTTAACTTATGAATTGCTATGCCAGTAATCATAGCAACCTTTTGATAGGTGTGTACTGTATTCCCAGGTTTAGGGTGGCATTGCTAAGGTATGCAAGTGCTAGTATTGGGAGATGCACGCAGGACCCAACATCCTGCCTCTCCAGGAGGCTTTGGATAATGGAGCCTGTGGGTGAGGGTGTGTCTGCCCCTGTTGGCCGCTGCTCTAGGGCAGAGGTTCCCAACTCCAGTCCAGGTGGGCCAAACACTGTTCGGGTTTTCATGCTGTCCCTAATGAATCTGCATGAGAAACATCTGCATACCATGGGGGCGGTGCATAGACATGCAGCACAGCCGTGTTTATTAGAAGCAGCATGGAACCTGAATGGTGTTTGGCCCTCCAGGACTGCATTTGGGAGACTCTGCTCTAGGTAATGCGCATGTTTATGGTGTCTCTGCTCTGTAGGGCAAAATGTAGGCATATTGGGCATGTTTCTGTTATCTGCAATAAAGGTTCTGTCTGTATTACCACATTTTAGTAGTGGGTAAAATATTGGACTGGGTTAGCAGGAACCACAGTTGGGACTTGAACCTGTGACCTTCATGCTCCTTAACATGTGGGCTGTGTTCACTGCACCACTGTGTTACCACAGAGATTGTGTATTCTCTGAAGATACCATGACTGTTTGTCAGACAGAGCCTGCCTGTTGCAGTGCACGGCACCCACCTAAACAGGGCTAGGCCATGGTCTGCTCTGGGCAGCTGCCACTGCCCCCTCCACCACCAGTACCCCTCTGCCACCATGCTGACATGCCCTTCTGCTGGTGGTGCTAGTGGTGTGCAGTCTCAGGCCATCCAGTGTGTGGGTAGGCGGCTGCCTGTGGTGCGGGTTCTGGGGTAGGGGTGCCTGCATAGCTGTCCACGCTTCTCCCCAGCACCGCATGCCAATGTTCCGTGCCCTTGGGGGTACCTGCTGGGTACTATCCCCTGTGACACTGTGGGGAGCACACTCGTGCCCATGTTGGGCCCTCAGCAGTTGCTGTCTGGCTGCTCTACTGTTTCAGCATTCCTATGGGCCAGCTAGGCATCACCCTAGTCCGCACTGTGGCCCAGCTGCACCACAGCATGTGCCGCCTGCAGCCCTCTGTGTCCCCTTTTCCAGCATCTGTCCAGTTGCCCATTCTGACCTGCCCGTCCTGCTGTTGCGGAACATGTGCACGCCATAGGAAACCTGTCCAATGGAGAGGAAAACCCTGCTCAGCGCAATTTCACTGTGGGCTCATTCACCTGGTATGGGGACAGAGCATAGACCCTTCCAAAATTCATATCTTTTTTTTGGAGTTTTCTTGGGAGTGTTTTCTGATGTTTCCCATTAATATCACCATTGCCCAGCTTGGTTATTTTTTTACATTTTCTTCTGTTCATTTTCACTGTTTATTTGCCCTTTTGTTCCGTACACATGTATCACACTTATCACTTTTTGTAGGTTTCCCTGGTTTTGCTGTACATTGCTGACATAAATGGTTTCTTTTCCCTTTAAATCAGCTCTAACGCCAGGGTTTCACTGGAGTTAGTTTTCAGCCTCGGATTTCACAGCGTTAGTGTGCAGGGAGCCTTTCCCCTCCCACTCTCCGCCCATTGACCCTCTCTCTCCGCCTCTGGGGAGCCTTCCTCCGCTCTCCGGGAGCCTTTCTCCACCTTCAGCGCTCATTTGCGCTGCTGCGCGCGTTAACGCGCGATAAGGCGCCTTATCGCCTGGTAAAGCGCCATTATCGTGCGATAAGGTGCCTTATCGTGCGATAACATGACAGCAGCGCAAATAGCGTCCTTTAGTAAACATACCCCTACGTTTTTCCAAATATAGATGTCTGTCTTCCTCTCTCTGTGATCTCTTGTATTTTATGAAGGCTCTTGTTCTTTTCAGCTACTTCTTTTGGGAACCATAGTAGTCTCCTTTCCCTTTTATATTTATTTACCTTTCTAGCAAAATGATTTGGTGTCCTTAAAATATCCTCTTTCAGTTTTGCCCACTGTTTTTCTGCATCTCCCAGGTGTTACCATCTTATTAATGATTCTTTGGGGTATGTTTACTAAACCTTCTTAATGTGCGCCCGGCGTTAGTGTGCAGGATGCCATATAAGGAGTGGGCGTTTCAGTCTAAAGTAGCAAAACGGGATTAGCGCGCGATAACGCGCGCTGCTTCGCACATTATCAGGCAAAGCGCCGCTAAGCGCGTTACCGCACGGTAATCTTAAGTAGGCACACAGACACCCAAACATAGAAACAAAAGTGTAGCACAATGGTTAATACACTGACCAATGATACAGGGGTCATGAGTTTGATCCCCCAGTATGCATAAGGCTGGCTGAGGCATCAGCTTTGACATGTAAGTATTGTTTCTTGATGAATTTTATTTGTATTTTAATTATTGCTGCCAGCAAACACACCCTCATGTGCCGTAACCTAAGTTGCCGCATAAGGCACCCTATAAGGCACTCCATAGGGCACATTATAAAGTGCACTGTCCGCCACGGCACCCTATAATGTCCCCTATAGGGCACCCTATAAGGCGCTCTATAGGACACCTTATAAGGCACCTTATACGGACTGTAACCATAAGGTGCCTCAGAAAGCGCTTTATAGGGTGCCTCAGAAAGCGCTTTATGAGGGTGTTTTGCTGGCAGCACTAATGTACATTAAAAATAGACAATGCTTTGGACAGCCCTAGCAAATAACCCCACTGTGGGTTTGAACCCATGACCTCTGGTTCCACAAGCAGTGAAGTAACCAGTGGGCTACAGCTCCATAACTGTTTGCAAACACCTGGCTGGCTGCAGAAGGACTGCACGTCACCACACAAACTGTCTGCTGTGGTTACCAGGATAGGGTTAACCCACCCATACCCATGATGAACTGCACAAGCAAATCAGCAGTCGACAGATGGGCACAAGATGGGGTATACATCCTCACAGCACCTCGGCCTGGTAGGGGGAACTGACCGTGTGTGGTACTGGCACAGAGTAGCTACACACCATCACATTGTGCAGGTACTGTACTCACTCTGAGGGTGAGGTGGAGCGCCCAGCACCAGATCCACAGCAGAAATAGGCCATGCTGCAGGACCCCAGCAGTGCTAATGTGTGAGACAGGTAGTGTCTGCAGACACACCTTGGATACATCTGTATTTCTCAGTCAAGGTTTAGCCCTTTTGGACCCATAGGAGGGTTATGTACCACCTCCCCCCCCCCCCTGCAGGGCTGAGGGTGGTAAACAGGGTCTCCCACCAACAGATCCACATTCTACCTCCCTGCAATGGTGGCAGTAGAGGGGACCATCAACCCCAGTCCTGCTGGGGAACAGACAACCTACAGCGCAGTCAATCCAGCTCTGTACACATCCATCAAGCAATAGCAGACAGACATTAGGCCTGGATATGCTAAGCTGCACTCCACCACTATCTGATATTCTCCTGCAACAAACCTTCAGCCACTGCACCCTGCAAGTTGTTACAGCAAGACACATACCAGCTGCAGACAGTCTGCTAGCTAGTCCATAGTGCATTTTCCTGGTGGAAATGCATGCACCCAGAACTGAGATGTTAGCATACACACCAAGCAGATAAATCAGTGACTAGGCCCTAAAAGGAATCCCATAAATATCACATGAAAGAAATACTACACAGCACTATGGGGGAACCTAGCCATGCCGTGGTCACTGCTCAGTCATGGTGAGAGTGATCTCCAAGCAGAACATGCTGTGGCCACCCTGTCTGTGCAGGTGGTGGCCGGGCACTACAATGTCCCAGCCATTGCCCTATGCCCTGTGCAGATGCATCCTGGCCAGACCACCCTGTCCGGGCTATACCCATGGTACCTTGCTCCTCATTATGCACATTGGCAGGCCAATACTGGCAGCAGTGCTGGCAGTGTGGGCTGTGGAGGGTGTTTGCAGCCACCACACACTGGATAGACAGACACACACTCCCACACCTATGCCAGCATTGTGCTACTATTTATTTATTTATTTATTTACAGTCTCTTATATACCGCACTATTCAGCATCAGCGCGGTTCACATGGAACAAAATGCTCAGTACATTTAACACGTATGAGTTTACAGGTAACAGGGTATAAATAACTTGGATAACCGGGGTAACTATTTACAAAACATACTACATGGAATCATATACACAGAAGATACATAGGGAAACCAGCCCACTATGGGAATGAATATCACACTTGGTGAGTTGTTGATATACCCTAGATTATTATTACTATAGAGGAGTTTGGCAGCCCTGGCCACCACACCAGTCCTGGGCACAATGCAGGCATGGATATGGTACGCAATACTGTTGAGGGTCACTCCCCAGGGTGGTAAACACTGTCAGACACCAGACCTGAAGCACACTCCACAGACATCTGAAAGGTTGCTATGATGGAGCTCAATCAGCAAACCGTGCTTAACGTAGGAATTGCTATCTGCCAGTAATCATAGCTACCTTTTGATAGCTGTGTACCGTATTCCCAGGTTTAGGGTGGCATTGCTACATTATGCAAATTCTAGTATTGGGAGATGCACGCAGGGCCCAATGTCCTGCCTCTCCAGGAGGCATTGGCTAATGGAGCCTGTGGGTGTGGGTGTGTCTGCCCCTGTTGGCTGCTGCTTTTACGGCAGAGGTTCCCAACTCCAGTCCTGGTGTGCCGAACACTGTTCAGGTTTTCATGCTGTCCCTCATAAATATGCATGAGATACATCTGCATACCATGGGGGCGGTGCATAGATATGCAGCACAGGCATGTTTATTAGAGGCAGCATGGAACCTGAATGGTGTTTGGCACTCCAGGACTGCATTTGGGAGACTCTGCTCTAGGTAATGCGCCTGTTTATGGTGTCTGTGCTCTGTAGGGTAAAATGTAGGTGTTTTGGGCATGTTTACGTCATCTGCAATAAAGGTTCTGTCTGTATTAGCATGTTTTAGTAGTGGGTAAAAAATGGGGGCTGGGTTGGCAGGAACCAAAGCTGGGTCTTGAACCTGTGACCTTCTGTTCCTGAACACACTGGTTGTGTGCACTGCACCACCTTGTTGCTACAGAGACAGTACATTTCCTGGGGATACCATGACTGTTCATCAGACGGGGGCCTGTCTATTGCAGTGCATGGCACCCACCTACACAGGGCTAGGCCATGGTCTGCTCTGGACAGCTGCAACTGCCCCCTCCACCACCAGTGCCCCTCTGCCACCCTGCTGACATGCCCTTCCAAAATTCATATCTTTTTTTTTGGAGCTTTCTTGGGAGTGCTTTTTGATGTTTCCCATTAATATCACTATTGCCCAGCTTGGTTATGTTTTTTTTATATTTTGTTGGGGTCATTTTCAATGTTTCTTTGCACTTTTGTTCCTTGCACATGTATCACACTTATCACTTTTTTGTAGGTTTCCCTGGTTTTGCTGTACATTGCTGTACATTGCTGACAGAAATGGTTTCTCTGCCCTTTAAATCAGCTCTAACGCCAGGGTTTCACTGGCGTTAGTTTTGAGCCTCAGATTTCACATCGTTAGTGTGCGGGGAGCCTCTCCCCTCCCACTCTCCACCCATTAACCCCTTCTCTCCGCCCCTGGGGAGCCATCCTCCGCCCTCCGGGAGCCTTTCCCCACCTTCAGCGCTCATTTGTGCCGCTGCACGCGTTAACGTGCGCTAAGGTACCTGAGCACCTGATAAAGCGCCATTAACACGCGCTAAGACACCTTAACGCGCAGTAACGTCACAGAGCGCACATTAAGAAGGTTTAGTAAACATACCCCTTTGAAGTATTGTCCCATCTTGACAAAGTTAGTTTTCCTAAAGTCTAAGACCCTCACTTTTCAATGGATTTTATCAGCCCTAGTCCTAATACTGAACCATTCCATCTGGTGATCACTGGATGCAAGATGATCTCCTACTGTAACATCAGAAACACTTTCCCCATTGGTAACACTGCAGCAGGGATGTGCCAATCTACATCCAGCATATTGAAATCACCTATAAGTAGCACTTCTCCTTTCATGGCAATACTGTGTATGTCTTCAGTTAAATTTTCATCCACTTCTGTGCCCTTTGAGAGGGATCTGTATGTAACTCCATTTCAAATAGATTTCCCTTTCCCTCTTTCTAGTTTAACCCGCAGTGCCTCCTCTCTTCCTTTTAAGCCCTGCAATTCTATAACTTTAATATTATTTTTTACCTACAGTTCCACTCAACCTCCCCTTCTTCCTACCCTGTCCTTCATGAATAAAGTATAGCCCAGTATAATTACATCCCAGTCATGGTTTTCCGTGAGCCATGTCTCCGTAACTGCCACTAAATCCAAGTCAGCCTCTTCCATTAAAGGCTCAACATCTGAGATCTTATTTCCCATGCTACGGGCATTATATACACACTGCTTTCCAGATGTTGCCCCTATTACCTATTTCACAGATTTCCACCCAGCATCAGCTCCAATGAGATCTGCCATGGTCAGGTCCATCCACTGAACAGCTAGCAGGCTATTTCCTGAAGAAGGTACAAACTCCTAAAGAGTGCACTCCCTTCTTTTCTGACTTTCTCCCTACCCGACAATACCAAATCTATTTTGCCAGTGCCTATGCATATATGGTCAGACTTTCTTTCGTCCCACTTACTGAGATATCTCGGATACTGCATTCCACCCATAAGATCTTAGATACACACCTCAGTATGAACACCCACTTAAGAAATACTACGAAAAAAATATACTTTAAGCTCAAAGTACTAAAACAATTACGCCCACTAGTCCACCTGCATGACTTCCTGAGCATAATTCAAGCCATTATTACACCGCACTTCGACTTTGCTAATCTCACGCTACTAGGCACAACTAACCAAAACATCAAAAGGCTTCAACTGGCCCAAAATGCTGCAGCTAGAACCATAATGAAGGTACACCCTTTTGAGCACATATCACCCTATCTAGCTAAACTACACTGGCTCCCAATTCAATGCAGAATAAACTATAAACTAATAATAACCACCTTCAAAGCTTTAAATAATACTGCCCCAGCTACTCTAAACAAACTACTCATTAAAGACACACCCCAATCTGCTCAGAGAAGAGGCAACGCCAATAAAATAAGGATTCCAAAAGAGTTCACAAAGACTAAAAAAACAACAAATAAAAAAGCTTTTTGCCTTGCAGCTCCTATACTCTGGAACTCCCTACCTGATGAAATTAGAGCCTTAACTGATCTTAAAGAACTACGCAAAACATTAAAAACCCACCTATTTAGCTCCCACTATGGTCCACTTGCGAATTCCCAATACCAAAATGAAAAGGGGTAATATATAACACATTGGAGTATGTTTACTAAAAGCCCGGTAAAGTGCGTGCCGCGGTAGAGTGCATGTGCCGTATAAGGAGTGGGCGTTCCGTCCTGAAGAAGAAAAGCCGTGATTGACAGATGCGCTAAGGTGCGCGGCGCCCGTGTGCGCCCCGCACCTTACCGCAACTGAGAGCTGAACGGGAGGCATATGTGTCGCGCTGATCTGCAAACAGAAGAACAGAGCCACAGCACAATCGTTAAAGCACTGACCAATGTTGTGGGGATCAGGGGTTCAAGCCACCACAATGCTCAATGACTTGCTGAGGTGTTAGTTTATGAGACAGAGAAATACTGGGCCAAATAAAGCAGCGTGCTGCTTCTTTTTGGCGGCACATCAATACTGGATGGCATAAGGCGGCGCGCTGATGTTTTTATGCGGCATATTAATACTGGGCGGCATAAGGCGGCGCGCCGGTTTCGGCGGAAATCACATACTGGAAGGTATAAGTGGGGCGCTGATGTGCAAACAGAACCACAAAGCCACAGCACAATGGTTAAGGCACTTACCAATGGTGCAGAGATCAGGGGTTTGATCCCCCACTGTGCTCAATGAACAGGGCTTGGTGAGGTGATTTTTTTAGGAGGCATACAAATAATGGGCGGCATAAGGCGGCGCGCAGATGGGCATTAGGCTATTGCTTAAGGAGGCTATTTAATAATAGGAGGCATAAGGCGGCGCGCTGATGTATAAACACAGGAATAGAACCACAGCACAATGGTTATGACACTGACGCAGGGAGCAAGGGTTCAATTCCTCCCAGTGCCCAATGAACAGGGCTAGCTGAAGCGTTATGTATTATGGGGAAGGTTGCTTTAGGAGTCAATTTATGTTTATTTTAATTTACAGTACTAGCAAACGCACCCTTAAAGCGTTTGAACATAATGCGCCCCATAAGGCACATTGTAAAGTGCACTGTCTGCCACGGCACCCTAGAATGTTGCTCACAGGGCGCTGTAGAGGGTGTCGTATGAGGTACCGCAAGGTCAGAGTACTGTTTTCGATGGCAGCACTATGCAGTTTAAGGAATGAAAAGCATAGGTAGGTGCGTTGACATGCAAGGGAGAGCAGAAGTGGAGCACAATGGTTAAGGCACTGACTGCTGATACAGGGGTCAAGGGTTTGCTCCCCATGGTGCCTAATACGGAAGGCTGGCTGTGGCAGCAGGTTTGCAATGTACATATTTTGTCCTGCAGCACCGTATGTTTATTTTATTAATTTCTGCCAGCAAACACGCCCTCACATGCCGTAATTGAAGGTGCCGTATAAGGCACCCTATACAGCACTCCATAGGGCACATTATAAAGTGCACTATCTGCCACGGCACCCTAATATGTCCCCCATAGGGAACCCTATAATTTGTGTCACAGGATAATGTATAGTGCACCTTATATGGACGGAAACCATAGGGTGCCCGATAGGGCGCCATATAAAGCGGCACCCTATTGTAGCAGCAGATAAGCATGCAATAAATAAATCCAGGAGTCTTTTCAAGGATCCAAGCCAGTTTAATGTGCACATGGCTCAAGCAATAAGCAATTTCAAAATGGCTGAGCAATGGCTTCTAGTAAAACAACAACTTTTATAGCTTTCTTGTCCATTCTAAGCATAGGCAAACTTTTCATTGGTCCCAGTACCCCTCTCACCCATCTATTGGTCCCGGTACTGATATGGCTACCCAATAGGGACTCTGGTCTGGGCCCAGCACCTGGTTGCCCCCCTTCTAGTCCCAATTACAATGGTCAGTGTCTCCAACTTGTTACTTCTCTCCTCCAAGGTCGCTGAGCTTGTTAAAACATATGGGAAGCAGAGGCACTGTGACCTTGCTCTCTGCAGAGTTAATTAATTCCATAGAAGCATAGCACACCTTATCAGTACCAATTAAACTTGTTTTTCTTTATTTTCTCAGTTTCGTTTCTGCTTAGCTATGTTCAGTTAAACTGAGTTAAGTTTCAATTCTATGGTGTCGTCATTCAGGGGGGTTTTCATTCCTCTGGACCTAACTACAGGCTTCAGTTACAGGTCAAGCTGCTCAGGCCTGTCTGCTTAGTTCAATTAGCATGGATCATAGGCCGTCGCCTACCACATTCCCCCCTTTGATTATTCTCACCCGCATGTTAATAAGGTGTGAGAATCAAATCACATAATACTAGGTAAAGGTATCACTCTGTGGTATAGGGTAGTAAGTTCACATAGCTAATATCTTTGTAGCTGTCTTACGCTCTACAGTGTTATTAATAACTGAAGTTATCATTTGCAAGCAAAATGGCAAGAAACAAGGGAGCAACAGGCAGATAGTCAAAGTCCATAGTTTGGCAAGAGTGGGAAAAAGAACTAAAGGATTAGAAGGTTCAGTTGCATCTTTTGTTGTGCTGTCGTAAAGCTTCTGATTTAGACAGACCAGCTGTCCATCCTTCGTAGTAGATTGTGGTCCAGTCCGAACAAAACACAAACTGTCAACAATGGGGTGGGCCAATACCCAATCAGTCTGATTGTATAGGATAGAATAGTTCAGTTCTTGCGTCTCCCAGGGCCACTGATCTCCCATCTTAGTTCCTCCACAATAGAAACAGTCAGAAGTGTGGAGACTAGATGCTATTGCTCCAGCAAGTTCAAGAAACAAGTTCTGGTGGTGGTATGAGGAATTGCAACGGTGGCTTGCATAGCCTTGTAGAAAGTCAAGATCTAGAACAACTTTTGGATTGGAGAGTATACCAATGCAAGTATAGGAAGAATGATAAAACAAGGTCTGAGTGACCTTCGGTCCAGTTCATGTTGTACTTATACAGGCTGCCCAGGGAGATAAGGCAAAAGTCATTTCAAAGCACTCCAAGGCTGCTGCCAAAATAAAGCAATAATAATAATTCATAATGGGCATAGTCTCTGGAAAATTGGTGGAACTGTCGACTTCCACAACAGATAACAGATGTAGGGTTGATTGTAGAATCCATGCTTCTGCCGTACGTAGACCTACCAGCGTTTTGGCAGGAGTAGGGCTGTAGATTCCAAAGTATCACTGTCCTCTGGGATGTCTCAATTTCTTAAAATATCATAGCATAGTCTCTTAGGCTATTATTGCTTCCTTAGAGCAGTTCACTCTTTAGGAGATCAAAACAGTCTTTTCATGGGTACAGTACGCTGAGGGTGTGTTTGCTGGCAACAAAATATGTACATTAAAGACAAATAATGCTTTGGACAACCCTAACAAATAACCCCAATGTGGGTTTGAACCCATGACCTCTGGCTTCACAAGCAGGGACGTAACCATTAGGCTACAGCTCTATAGCTGCTAGCAAGCCCCTGGCTGGCTGCAGAAAGCCTGCATGTCACCACACAGACAGTCTGCTGTGGTCACCAGGATAGGGTTAGCCCACCCGTACCCATGATGCACTGCACATGCAAATCAGCTGTCCACAGATGGACACAAGATGGGGAAGGCACCCCCACAGCACCTCGGCCTGGTTGGGGGAAGTGACCGGGTGCACCCACACAGCACCTCGGCCTGGTAGGGGGGTACTGACCGGGTGTTTTACTGGCACAGAGTAGCTACACACCGTCACATCATGCAGATACTGTGCTCACCCTGAGTGTGCAATGAGGCGCCCAGGACCAGGTCCACAACACCTTCCATGGCTGATGGAGGCCATGTGGGAGGTCCAGAGCAGTGTTAATGTGTAAGATAGGTAGTGTCTGCCTCAGTCAGGTGCAGCCCCCATGGTGGCAAACATGGTCTCCCATCAATAGATCCACACTCTACCTCCCTGCAAAGGTGGCAGTAGAGAGCAACATCAACCCCCAGTCCTGCTAAGGAACACACCCCCCACAGGGCAGTCAGTGCAGCTCTATACACAGCCTATACCACAATAGCAGACAGACATAAGACCAGGATACGGTAAGCTGCACCCCACCACCATCTGATATTCCCCTGCAGCAAGCCAACAGCCACTGCACCCTGCAAGCCACCCCAGCAAGACACATACCAGCTACAAACAGTCTGCTAGTTAGTCCATAGTGCATGTTCCCAGTGGAGATGCATGCACCCAGAACTGAGCTATCAGCATACACAGCAAGCAGATAAATCAGTGACTGGGCCCCAAATGGAAACCCATACCTATCACATGAGAAAAATACTATATAGCACTACGGTGGTGCCTAGCCATGCTGTGGTCACTGCACAGTCAGGGTGAGAGTGATCTCTCAGCAGGACATACTGAGGTCACCCTGTCTGTGTCGGTGGTGGCCGAGCACTACAATGTCCCAGTCAGTGCCCTATGCCCTGTGCAGATGCACCCTGGCCAGGCCACCCTGTCCGGCCTATACCCATGGTACCTTGCTCCTCATTATGCACATTGCCAACCCAATACTGGCAACATTGCTGGCAGTGTGGGCTGTAGAAGGTGTTTGCAGCCACCACACACTGGATAGACAGACAGCCACCCCCACACCTATGCCAGCATTGTGCTACTATAGAGGGGTTCAGCAGCCATACCCACCACACCAGTCCTGGACACAGTACATGCATGGATATGGTACGCATTACTGTTGGGGGTCACATCCCAGGGTGCTAAACACTGTCAGAGACCAGACCTGCAGCACACACCGCAGACATCTGTTTGAGTGTTATGGTGGAGCTGAATGAGCAAACTGTGCTTTATGTAGGACTGGAGATCTGCCAGTTATAATGGGAAACGCTTGATAGCTGTGTACCGTATACCCAGGTGTAGGGTGGCAGTGCTGAGGTATGCAACTGTTAGTATTGGGAGATACAGGCAGGGCCCAATGTCCTGCTTCTCCAGGATGCATTGGCCAATGGGGCCTGTGGGGGGGTGTCTGGCCCTGTTGGCTGCTGCTTTACGGCAGAGTTCCCCAAATCCAGTCCTGGTGTTCCACACACTGTTCTGGTTTTCATGCTATCCCTCATACATATGCATGAGCTACATCTGCATACCATGGGGGTGGTGCATAGCTATGCAGCACAGGCATCTTTGTTAGAGGCAGCATGGAACCTGAATGGTGTGGGGCCCTCCAGGACTGCATTTGGGAGACTCTGCTCCAGGTAATGCGCCTGTTTATGGTGTCTGTGAGTGCTGTGGTAAAATATAGGCATATTAATCATGCATATGTTCCTAGCTATACAGTTTTGTCCTTACTATCACTGTTTAGTTGTAGGAAAAATATGTGGACTGGATTAGCAGTAGCCCCAGCAGGGCTTTGAACCTGTGACCATCTGTTCCTGCACATACTGTCTGTGTGCACTGCACCACCTTGTTGCCACAGATATGCTGTGTTCCCTGGGGAGTACATGACTGTACATCCGACAGAGCCTGTCTGTTGCGGTGGACGGTGCCAGCCTGCACAGGCCTAGGCCACTGTCTGCTGTGGTTTGCAGCCACTGTCCCCTCCGCCACCTGTACCCTTCCGCAAACATGCAGACATGTTCCTATCTGGGAAAAACATATGACCTGAGTGAGTTGTAGCACTCCAGGACTGACTTTGGGGGACTCGGCTGTAGGCAATGCCCATTGTTATGGTTTGTGTGCGGTGTAGGGTAAAATATAGGTGTTGGGACCATGCTTATGTTCTCTGCAATAAAAGAGTGTCTGTATTCTCACTGTTTAGTGGTGGGTAATGGGTTGGCAGGAGCCCCAGCTGGGCTTTGAACCTGTGGCTCTACAGGTACTGGCTGTGTCCGCTGCACCACACTGTGGCCACAGAAATAGTGCAGTCTCTGGAGATGTGATACCTGGCCGCACGAGTCAGACACCTGCTCTTCACAATTTTACTGTGGGCTCGTTGACCTTGTATGGGGACAAAGGTGCAAATAAACCTCACAAATGCCCTCCAAAAAAGGGGAAGAAACTCATAACCAAGCTGCGCAACAGTGATATCAATGGGCAACCTGGAAAACACTCCCAGGAATGCTCCATTAAAATGCAGTGCTTTTGAATGAGTCTACGGAGCGTAGACCCTTCCAAAAATCATTTCTTTTTTTTGGAGCTTTCCTGGGAGTGTTTTGTATGGTTGCCCATTAATATAACTGTTGCCCTGCTGGATTATAATTTTCTTAGAATGTGTTGTGGTCATTTTCATATCATATTTGCTATTTTGTTCTGTGCACATGTATCACACTGCTCACCTTTTTTAGGTTTCCCCGATTTTGCTGTACATTGCTGACGGAAATGGTTTCTCTTCCCTTTAAATGCGCTCTACCGCGAGTGTTTCACTCGCGGTATTTTTTCCTTGTAAATTCGGGCACGCTCCTGTGCGGGGAGTCTCTCCCCTCCCACATCCCACCCATTGAAACGGCTGCCATATGGTTGGTTCTGTCTACCGTTATGTGTATTGTAGTTTAAATGTAATGTAATCTATGTACTGTAGTTTCATGTTGTCATGTTTTCCCTGTGTGATGTATTCCCAGTTTCCACTGCTTTGATATAATGATAAAGTGGTGCGTGTATTCTTACCTTTGTATAACCTTTGTATTGTTTTGTGACCGCTTTGATTGAAGGAAAAAGCGGGATACAAGACTTGTTAAATAAATAAATAAAATAAAATAAATTGACCCCGTCTCTCCGCCCCTCGGGGGCCTTCCTCCGCCCTCATTTCGCCTTTCCACGCCTCTATCGCACATGAGCACCCTGCAAACGTGCGTGTTTTCGGCGCACGCGTGCGGGGTCCGTTAATGTGATGCGCACACGTACGGGGCGCTTAAGAGCACTTAAATGCATCATTTTAGGGCGCACAAGTGCGCCGTTTAGTAAACATACCCCATTGAGTCTAACACCATAATGTCCTATGAAAACTTGACCTTTAACACAGTTTATGATGCTTGTAAATAGCTACCTTGCTCGTTGAACTCAACTTCTGTTGACTGTACATAGTTGATTGAACATAGTTCTCCAAAGTTTATTTGTTAAAGTTAAGATGTACATAATTCAAGCATGTTTAATGTAAAAACAGATATATTATACTGTTTCTTTACCTGTTATATGTAAACCCCACCTGATCATTGGAAGGTAGCGGTATATAAGCGTCTATTAAATAAATAAATAAATAAATAAAATAAAGACTGCTTCCCCACTGGACACCATCCCTTCTGCATGGCTTAGTGAGCCCTCTCTTGGATTACTCTGTGTTTTGCAAGCACTGGTTTGCCAGAGTCTGTCCTCTGGTGTGGTGCCAAATATCTGGAAAAAAGCGATACTCTGACCTCTCTAAAACCAGCAAGGAGATCCTCATGAACCCCAAAATTACCATCCAATTTCAAATTTGCTGTTTGTATCCAAGGTAGCAGAAAAAAATCATTTTTAATCAGCTGTCAGATCACATTGAATAGGTCCATTTTCTCCATCTGCAACAGTCAGGCTTCTGCCCACAGCATAGTACAGAGACAGTTGTTGCGGCGGTCTTAAATGAAGTTTATAAGGCATTAGATCAAGGCAAGTACACTCTTGTAATTTTCCCTGACCTATTGGCAGTTTTTGATCTGTTGCACCACGATCTGCTCCTAGCCCATTTATATGACACTGACATCCACAGCATGGTACTTTCATGGCTCACCAACTTCTTACAGGGCAGATCTTTTCATGTCCACATCCAGAATGACACTTCTACTCCTTGAGACCTCCTGTGTGGCATCCTGCAAGGTTCAATTCTTTCCCCTCTATTGTTCATTATCTTTCTTAGCCTCTCGGTCACCTTGATACAGACTTTAGGCATATCATATTATGTATATGCTGATGACATTTTAGTGTTATTCGCTGCCGATGAGTGTTCCATAGATCTCTCTCCCATCAACACCTGTTTAGCTAGTTTCTCATCTTGGCTATGGGATAACTCTCTTAAGCTAAATCTGTTGAACTTAATGGCCATCTGGTTTACCAGTTCCCAATCATGTCCTACTCTGGCTCAAATATTTGGAAGATGCCTCACTATCATTACATTCCTCCATCCGATATCTTGATATTATCCTTGACTCTACTCTTACCCTCTCCTCTCAACTAGCTCAAGTGACCATATCCACTTTTCTGCCTTACGGCACTTTTGTAGTATACAACCTTTCCTCAATAAACTGGCCCACATCACCGTGCTGTTTAATGTTGTGATTTCCAGATTGAATTATTGTAATATTGCATATCTTGGATTTCCCCAGTCTCAACTTAAGTGTCTTCAGTCCCTCCAAAATATGTATTTATTTATTTTATTTATTTATTTCAAATCTTTTATATACTGCTCCTTCCTGATGATCAGGGGTGGTTTACAAGGAACTCAACAGTATACATTAAACATTGTGGGTTACATCAGACTAGGGTGACCTATTCATTTACTTATTCATGCAAAGAAGTTAGACCACATTACTCCATTATTCATGCAACATCACTGGTTACCTATTAACTCCTACAGTAAATTCTATTTAAGACCCTCACCCTCACTCACAGAGCCATTCATAATGCCGTGCCAGACTATCTCCCTTCCTTAATTACCCTTTATGCCCCTGCGAGGTCACTCCATTCCCTTCATGGTTTTCACCTTTATTTCCCTTGAGTCCACACAAAAAACTGCCTTTTCAGCCTAGGCCCCAGCACTTTGAAATAGTTTACCAACCCTTCTTTGTATTGAATTTAGTTTCAAGAATTTAAAAAAACCACTCGAAACTCACCTCTTTGAATCTACTTTCAACATCCAGCCCACTCAACCTTGAGGTAGTTGCTGCTCTGCATTGGGTCTAGCAAAAGTTGTCTTCATTGTACCCTATGGGCCTGATTCTGTCTGGTCCTCATTCTCGAAAGCAATCTCCCTGCTTGCACACAGCCTCAGTGAGGGGAGATCTGGATGGGGTGGCATGGGAGAGGGGAGCAGGTGGGACAGACCCCGGACATACAGGGCCAATTCAGTTCATGGGCCTGTACATCCAGGGAGCACCAGGAGGTTACCCAGCTTATTTCACCTTGGAGGTGGAATAAACATGGGGCGCCCTTTTGCACCAACCTGGCAGTCCCCCCCAGGAGCAATGGTGGTGGCGAAGGTGAGTCCCCATCACTCGATCTGGGTCCTGGCTGCCCCATCTGAGAGTCAGGCAGCGGGGAAATGGGGGTTGGCACCGCGGCAGTCTGGCTGTGAAGCAGGGAGGATGTCTCCCGCAGTGCAGCAGGCATCTCATAATTTTTATCCACATTATATTTTATCTTTGTTTTTTATTGGTGATTGTTATTTATTCATTTATTTATCATTTTTTTATATCCTAATGGGCTTATACAACTTTTTATTGTTGGCCTTATATGTTACCGTATTGATTTTCCTTAAGCGCCACCAGAACTTTTATGTAAGTCTAACCATGGCCAGTTTTCTGGAGCACATCACTTAAAGTTCATCTTCATATGTACAATTTTTTCATATATCATTTGGCTGTTTCTTTTTGTATTGTGTCATTTCAGTGGTGGTTCTTACAATATTTTTGACTATGGCATGCTTTTAATGTTGAACTATTTTTATTAATAACAGATTGTGCCTACACTATTAGATTTGATCCATTTGAGTTATCCCAGCATTGGATTTATATATTCAGCTTTATTAACAACAAGGAAGTTCATTTTTCCCCTCCCACTCCTCTCTAAGTGCACTCAAATTGCCCTCCCCCCCTTCGCATTATTGGCCTTCACCTGTCTTTGTGATTGGTCTCTTATGGCTTATTATACTATATGATTTTACTATTGGTTCATTACTTAATTTATCCTTCTTTTATTATTTTTATAAGTTCTATTGTCATTTTTATTATTATCATTATTATTTATTTGTAGCAGTATTTTTTATTTGACTGTCTTGATGTGCACATTGCTTATATATTAATTTATTTTTTCTTGATTTTATCCCCTTTACCTATTTCATATTTATTTATCTTTTGCATAATTGTTTATGGTTTTATGTTTATTTATGGTTTTATGCTTATTGGATTATTTATATATTTTTGTATACTGCTATTCTTCTTGAGATACTCCCTGATGAAGGCTATACCGAAACACAGCCGTGTAGAGGTCTGTTAATAAAGGACTATCAAATAAAGTTAACCTTAATCATAATCATACCATACCTGGACTTTAAAGAACATATCAACCGCACGGTAAAAAACATTTATTTCAAGATAAGGACCCTCCGCCATCTGAAAAATATGCTCGATCCAGACAACTTCAGGACCATATTCCAAGCCATAGTCACACCCCACTTCGACTATGCGAACATAATACTCCATGGCCTCCCAAAAAACACCCTAAATGCATTACAACTAGCCATGAATGCTGCTGCCCGGGTCCTGTACGGTGCCTCAAAAAGTGACCACATTACACCCATCCTAATGGAACTACACTGTCTCCCCATAAACTGCAGAATTGCGTATAAAGCCCTTCTCATGACCTTTAGAGCGATCAACACGATAGCCCCTTCATCAATCTCAAGCCTCCTCAATCACACTCCCAACATCAGATCTAGGAGGTCAGTAGCTGCAAATACCCTAGCCACACCATCAGAAGCCACAAAATGCACACGCACAACTACAGACAGGGCTTTCGCACACTACGCACCCAGATGTTGGAACAACCTACCTCCCACCATTAGAGCAATCACGGACCTCAAGCAATTCAGGAAAGCCATAAAGCACCACCTCTTCCTTCTACACTTCTCCCATCTCCAGTGCCCATCATCAACCCTCTAACACACCCCAAGCCCTCATAGCAAAATTGTAAATATCATATTTACTCAAGATGTTAATAAGAAATGCCATTCATGTATATAGGTTCATAACATATATGTACAAAGTTTCCCAAAGTTGAATCCCAGTTGAATTCTCCTGTTGCATGTAATAAGAAATTCTATTCATTGTATATAGGTTCATAACATATATGTACAAAGTTTCCCAAAGTTGAATCCCAGTTTAATTCTCCTGTTACATGTAAACTCACAATAGCCTGTTGCTTGCTATGAGTATTCCTGTTCAATGTAAACTGCGCTGATGAAAAAGAGTGCGGTATAAAAGAACTATAAATAAATAAATAACCATCAGTTGCCCTTGCATGGGATGCACATTTGTTAGCATGCACATTTGTTAGCATGCATTCACTTTGTTGGGATGCTGTAAAAAATGTGAAGGCAGATTCAAGACAGGATATGAGGATGGAAATTGATGCAGGGCTACATGTTGTTCTCTTTCCCATGCACTTTTTAGTTCTTTCTTATTTCATTGCCTTACAGTGATAACTTTCTATCTTCTTTCTATTGTCCTGTCCCACCTCACACACTCAGGCTTGCACTCCTTCAACTTCTGCAAAAACTATTGCACCCTTCTTTGCATGGAAAAACTACAATGATTACCAGGAAATAAACATGTTCTGTAACAAAAATATGTAAATAAAGAGGAAACTGGTATAGGATGGGATGGGAAGAATTTTTAATAACTTTTTAGATATGGGGTCTATTCTGTCCCATGAATAGCAGAGATGGACGCCCTGTTGGGACTTCCATACCCGCTATTCACCCCCTTCCATTCCTAGCAGAAGCCTCCCCATATGAATGAGGAGTTTGTACAGAGAGACTTAGGGGTATGTTTACTAAACAGCGCTAATGTTGCAGCGGCGACGTTATCACACGATAAGTGATGTTATCATGTGATAATGGTGCATTACCGTGCGAGAACGTCACGTATCACACGATAATGTCTCTGCCAGCGTTAAGGCGCACAGAGGGTGGGGTAAGGCTCCCCAGAGGGCGGAGTAAGGCACCCCAGGGGTGGATATAATGGGTCAATGGGCGGAGAGTGGGCGGGGAGAGGCTCCATGCACACTAACGCCATGAAATGAAGGTCTGAAAATTAGCGCCAGTGAAAACCTCACGCTAGAGGCATATTTGCAGGAGAGAGAAACCAGTTCAGTCAGCAACGGTAAGCAACACTACCCATAAAGAATAAAAAGGAAGATGTCACTTTTGGAACGGTCAATTCTGATTTCCCCTACAAAGTGAATGTTTCAACATTGATAGTGTTGATGAGGGTTTGCTGTGGTGTATATTGGGCAGCTTGCTTATGTGGTTTTCACATGTGCAGCAACAGCAGAGTGGCCACGTAGGAAAGGGCACTATGGTGATGGTGTAAATGGGGTACAGGGGGCTGCAGGCGGCACATGCAGTGGGCCAGCTAGGGCACAGTGTGGACTAGGCAGATGCCTACCTGGCACATAGGAATGCAGAAACTGAAAAGCAGCAAGACAGCAACTGACCAAGGGCAACCATGTCCATGAGTGTGTGTCCCACAGTGCCCCAAAGGACATTACCCAGCAGGTACCCCAAAGGGCACATAACATTAGCAGGCAGTGCTGGGGGGAAGCGGGGATGGCTATGTAGGCACCCCTACCCCAGATACCACACCATAGGCAGCCATCTACCGGCACACTGGATGGCCTGGGACTACGTACCACCAGCACCACTGGCATAAGGGCATGTCAGCATGGTGGTGGAGGGGTGCTGGTGGTGGAGGAGGCAGTGGCATCTGCCCACAGCAGACCAAGGCCAAGCCCTGTTTAGGTGGGTGCCATGCACTGAAAAAGACAAGGTCTGTCTGACAAACAGTAATGGTATCCCCAGGGAATGACCTGCCTCTGTGGCAACAGTTTGGTGCAGTACACACAGCCAGTGTGTTCAGGGGCAGAAAGTCACAGGTTCAAATCCCAGCTGTGGCTCCTGCAGACCATGTCCCCATATTTTACCTAGTACTAAACTGTGGTAATTTAGAAGGAACCTTTATTGCAGATAAAATAAACATGCCATAAACGCCTATATGTTACCCTGCAGAGCACATACACCATAGACATGTGCAGTCCCTCGAGCAGAGTTTCCCAACTGCAGTCCTAGAGGGCCAAACACCATTCAGGTTTCATGCTGTCCCTAAGAAATATGCTTGAGATGCATTTGTATGCACCGCCCCATTGTATGCAAATATATCTCATGCATATTCATTAGGGACAGCATGAAAACCTGAACCGTGTTTGGCCCAGCAGGACCGGAGGTGGGAACCTCTGCCCTAGAGCAGCGGCCAACAGGGGCATAAACACCCACACCCACAGGCTCCACTATCCAATAGCCCATAGAGAGTCAGGCTGTTGGGCCCTGCGCAGAGAAGCATCTACCAATACTAGCACTTGCATACCTTAGCAATGCCGTCTTAAACTTGGAAACACATTCCACATATAAGACATATATCAAAAGGTTGCTATGATTAATGTCAGCTAACAAATCCTAAGTTAAACACAATTTGTTGACAGAGATTTATCATAGTAACCTTTCTGATATCTGTGGAGTGTGTTTCAGTTCTTGTTTCTGACAGTGTTTACCACCCCGGGGAGTGACCCTAACAGTATTGAGTACCATAGCAATGCCTGCACTGTGCCCAGGACTGGTGTGGCGGCCAGGGCTGCCAACCACCTCTATATATGCACAATGCTGAAATAGGTTTGGGAGTGTGTGTATGTCTATCCAGTGTTTTGTGGCTGCCCACACATTACTGAGCCCCCAATGCTTGCCCTGTTTCCAGTGTTAGCCTGCCAATGTGTATAATGAGGAGCAGGGTACTGTGGGTATGGCCCGGGCAGGATGCATCTGCACAGGGCATAGGGCAATGGCTGGGACATTGTAGTGCCCGACCACCACCTGCACGGACAGGGTGGCCACAGCATGTCATGCTGGGGGGGGGGGGGGTCACTCTCACCCTGACTGAGCAGTGACCATGGCATGGCTAGGTTCCCCCATAGTGCTATGCAGTATTTTTTTCAAGTGATATCTATGAGTTCTCTTTTCTGGGGCCCAATCACTGACCTACCTGCTTGGTGTGTGTGTGCGCTCATGCTCACATCCCAATTTTGGGTGCACACAATTCCTCCAGAAACATGTACTAGCTAGCAGACTGTCTGCAGTTAGCATATGTATGGCTGGAACACCTTGCAGGGTGCAGCAGGTGGAGACTGACTGTACTCTCTGCTTGTGAATGTCAGATTGTGGTGGGGGGCAGCTGAGCTTTTCCAGCCCTACTGCCGGTCTGCCAGTGCCTTATGTTATGCATACAGATCTGCATTGACTTCCCTGTAGGGGTGCCTATTCCCCAGCAGGACTGGTGTTGATGGTCCCCTCTACTGGCACCATTGCAGAGATGTAGAATGTGGATCTGTTGGTGGGGGATCCTGTCCCCCACCCTGAGCCACAGAGGGTGGGTTTGGTGGTGCTACATAATCCACTTTTGGGTCCACACACCACACCTTTCTTATAACATGTGACCATGATAACCACACAGGATATGCACTATTCTGGGTACATCATAGTCCACAAGGGCTAGATGTGACTGGGACATACAAATGGACACAGGTATATCCTAGAAGCATCTGCAAGGACTACTTCTCACTCACTGGCACTGATGGGGACCTGCAGCACAGCCTATCTCAGCCAAGCCAGGGTTGCGGACCTGGTGCTGGGTGCCCCACCTCACCCTCAGGGTGGGCACAGGAACCGCACAATGTCACGATCTGTAGCTACTCTTTGCCAGTAACACACACAGTCAGTTCCCCCTAGCAGGCCGGGGTGCTATAGAGGCGCATACCCCATCTTGTGATCAGATGTAGGCTGCTGATCTGCATGTGCAGTGCTTCATGGGTACAGGTGGGTCTACCCTATCCTGGTAACCACAGCAGACAGTTTGTGTGGTGACCTGCAGTCTTTCTGTAGCCAGCCAGCGGTGTATTAGATGCTATAGAGATGTAGCCCACTGGCTACTTCAATGTGGAGGCAGAGGTCATGGGTTTGATCCCACAGTGGTGTTATTTAATAAGGCTGTCTGAGGCTTTTCCTTTTAATTTAGACCAGTGCTGCCAGCAAAAACACCCTCACAGTGCCATAACCTAAGGTGTCTCATAGGGCGCCCTATACAGCGCCCTATAAGGCACCCTATAACACGCCCTATATGGTGCCCTATAAAGCACCCTATAGGGCACATTATAAGGTGCCTTGGCAGACAGGGCACTTTATAATGTGCCCTATGGAGTGCCTTATATGGCGCCTTATGCGGCACCTTAGGTTACGGCACTGTGAGGGTGATTTTGCTGGCAGCACTGATTTAAATTAAAAGGAAATGCCTTAGACAGTGCAGGATTGAACCCATGACCTCTACCTCCACAGTCATTCCAACAACCAGTGGACTACATCTTTATAGTGCTTAACACTGCGCTGGCATGAACTTAGGGTTAACGCGCATTAACGTGCCACGGCGCACTATCGCGTGATACAGATACTTGTTACCTTGTCGCCAGAATGCCCACTACCTTATATGGCATTCTTCACATTAATGCTGCAACTAGTGCCGGCAACATTAAGATGGTTTAGTAAACATACCCCTTAGTCAGGGGAGGGAGGGGGCATTGTGCAGGCGGAGTGAGGGTGGGGCATGGGTGGTTTGTGACCCGGGATGTACAGGGCCGATTCTGAAGTCTTCCCTGTACATCCGGGGTCAGCAAACTGGACGGGGAACTTATTCCACCTGGACATCAGGGGTTGGCAGACCCGGATGGTGTCGAAAAGGTGAGTGGGTGCAAAGGATTCCCTCTATAGAATTCTTTAGGATTGTTCAAGAGCACAGTTCTATCAAGAGGAGCTTTACTGAATCTCCCTCTGCAGCCGATTTTGTTGTTTTCTTTGCTCAGAAGGTACTGTATGTAGCATTCAGACCTCTTTACAGCCATTGTCCTTAGTGGCTATGGTGGGGAATTAGTCTTAGTTTGAATGCCCCGAGTCCCTAGCTGATAGCTTCTTCTGTGCTTCCCATAGTGCCTCCTACTGTTGTTTCTTCAGGCTCCTTAGAAGAGTGGTCTTCTTTTCAGTTGCTAACCACACAATATTTGCTATGTATATTGACCCTCACTTGGTTTGCAGCTTGTCATGCTGTGATCACCCTTCATGGTTTCTAGTACCATCTTTACACTGATGATTCCCAGATATCTCTCTCTATGTTGGAAATTTCACCAGTAATCCAGGTCTGAATCTCAACCTGCTTGTCTGACGTTGCTACCTGGATGCCATCCGGACCTGAACATTGCCAAGACAGAGCTTCCTATCTTTCACTCTCAACCCCCTTCCCCTCCTTTCCTCCCTCCTTTCTCTATTTCTGTGGATAGCACTATCAAGCTCCCAGTCTCCTTGGCTCATGACCTTGGGACATCTTTGACTCCTTTCTCTCCTTCTCTGCACATATCCAACAGAGAGTTAAAACCTGCAATTTCCTTCTCTGTAACATCAGCAAAACTTGTCCCTTCCTTTTTGAGTGCACTACTAAAATCCTTGTCTACACTCTCACCACCTCCTGCTCAACCTACTGTAACCTTCTCCTCAATGGTCTCCTGCTGAACTTTCTTTCTCCCATTAAATCTTTTCAAAATTCAAATATAGAAATAATATTCTGCCAGTATTGCTCCGCTCACATAACCCCTCTTCTCAAGTCACTTCATAGGCTCCCTATCCATTTCTGCATAAATATCAAGCTTCTCTTGCTGACCGGCAAGCATATTCATTCTGCAGCTCCTCCTTGTCTCTCTGCTCCTATCTCTCCCTACACCTCTCCTCGGGAACTCTGCTCATCAGGTAAATCACATGTATCTGTGCTCTTCTCTTCCATTCCCAGCTCCAGACTCCGTTCTTTCCACCGGATACCAGTGCTGACTATCCGGATTTTTTTCAGCTGCAGTGGCCTCTTTAAAAAAAAAAGATGACTTCCCTGGCTGAATATTTAACCCTTTATATTTAGCAGCACATTATCTGTACATAGTTGTTATGTTACATGTAAAAAGTTACTTTTAAAAAGTTTCCAAATGTTTCATGTATTAAGACTAGACATGCACATCTGTCATGCCTTGCATCACTTGTTCTTTGTAAACCGCATCCGATCCTTGGGAGGATGCGGTATAAAAGTGTTTGTTAAATAAATAAAATAAATAAATAGCTCTTAAATAAAACTAGTAGTGCTACTAGTCATAGCATTCAGCGTCATTGTAGTAAAAGATCCACTGACAATAAGTGGTGAACTTTCTTAGGCAAAGGGCACCATGCAAAGTGGTTCTGCAACCAAACTGCTCATTGGATTGCTTCGGTGATTCTCTTGGAGTGATTGAACATACTACCGAAGCACGATTTGCATTCCTGATTCTGTGCACCATGTTTCCCTTTTAAGGTCCCACTCCTTTACTTCTCCTGCTCCTTACACATCATTAGGGACATAAGTCAAATACAGGTCTCATGTTTCTAAAGTAATAAAGTCTTGAAATGCTATTGCCTGTGTTCTTAACTTTGCAGGTCTCCTTATATGTGTCCATATAGAAGTGCAGGTTTAGGTTAATGGAAGCCTTGTGTGAACAATGAACGGCGATGGCATGCCCTAAAGTGAACTGAGGGCGATAAGGAATTCAGCTTCGAAAGATACAATGGATTGGCAGCTGTCAATGTTGATACAAAGAGAAAGGGTGCTAGATTTAGCAGCCAGAGAGCACAGCGGCTGTCCTTCATCAGAACCCTTTCAAAGTGCTGATATAATCGTCTCATCTCTGACAGCTCAAACCACATGCAAGATCAGCCATGGTAATTATGGTGATAGGAATAGATATGTCCCTCTCTTTTTCTTTTTCTTTTTCTTTTTTTTTACCATCTAGATGTGCAATCTATTCATTCTAAATTTGTCATGTCACTTCCTGACAATTCCATGATGTTTCTCTAGGGCCAACTAACCCAGTAGGTTTTTTTTTTCAAGGAAGTGTAGCCCGGCAATTATATTACAACTTTACAATTACATTATCACACTAAAAAAAAAAAAAAGAATATGACTTAATCAGTTTAAAGAGCTTCCCTGGAAGTGCCTCACCAGTGATAATGACCTAGGTTCCATCTGTTAGTACGGTGACACCAGGGAACATAGCAATCATTGACGTTATCTTAGTAATTACGGATAATCCATTTTACTTTCTCACTGCTATTCTAAAATTCATTATTCTGCTTAATGTGCATCTCTGCACGTTTTGTAGATTGTTATTACACAATTGCATGCTCAGAGGTGGGCGATTTTAAAATATACATTGTTGACAGGTTTTGCCTATACATTTCTAAGATATGCCTTTGGAAAACAGTTATAGCCTCTGCTCCACCATCTAGTAAATGCATGAGCTCGTTGGGCAGTGTGGAGACAACACTGCTCTCCATAGTCCTTGAGTACTTTCTGGGGCAATTTCTCCAAACGGGTTAGTTTTCCACAGACCATGACAGTTGTGAACCTCACTCCTATGTATGATCTCAGTCTCTCAAATTTACTAGTAATGCTTGGCGTCGTACTTGCATCGTGCCAAAGAACACTTCCTTCTGGAGTCCATAAGACGTAACATATATAGGCAATTTATCAAGGTGTATCCAACATGATGGGAAATATCTCGGTATCTTTCTGCCACATTTTCTTGCTCTCTGACTTCATTTCTTGGTACTTGAAGATCTTTTCCCTCTCAAGTGTGGTTCACAGAATAGTTGCTTGGGGCTGACACCTCTTTAATCAATGCTGTCTTGGTATTCTCCTTTGTCACTATGGGGCCTGTTTACAAAGCCACGGTAGCGGTTTCCAATCGTTATCAGAGCCGCAGCCCCATTGAAATCATTTGTAAACAAGCCCCTATGTCCAGCTTTCTGGAATCCAGCTTTTTATCAGTGGGAATGGGAGTGATTATAACCTCTTCATGCCCTGATTGGAGGAAAGCAATAATCTTTCAAGTCTCAAGATTTGTGGTTTGTTTATTCAGCAGTTGAATTAAACACACTACCATGCAGTAAAGTGCTGTTTCAAAATAAATCCATTTATCACTCCTAGTATCATATGTATAGGTCTACTAGACACACACAGCAGTGTAAACATACACATTAGAGAAAATCCCTACTCCACAGATCTTACAGTCCATTTAAGGCAGACAAATTGGACAAATATTGGGGAAATCATTTTTAAATTATCTCCATGTGTAAACAGCAGAATT